>OX422213.1:16526142-17163642 GCA_949130495.1 Sambucus nigra | reverse complement strand
CATGGAGCTCACTGTACTTTTTTTTTGGTATAATTTGGGCAAACTTTTTATGCCCAAAAGGTAGTAGGTTGGGAAATATTATTGACTGTATCACTAGCGGGCTTTTCATACTTTTAGGTAGTGAACTGTCTGGTCACTTTATTTTGCTTAGATTCTACTTTGATAATACCTTCTTCAATTAATACAACAGCCTCTCGAAGGTATCGAAAGTGTAAGTAATATTATCCTCATATAGATGCTAGAATATGAGGTAAGAAGTTGTTCTTCATAATAATAACTTGTTCTTCCTAGGAGGGTCAGTTGCTCAAGGTAGTAATTTCTATTTCCACCTTTCTATGAAGCTATTGACTATTTATCCAAGGTTTTTCTTAAGAATCTCTAGATCTCGGTGTGTAACCTCTAGCTCCTTATTGCAAAGTACCTAAGGGTCACACTAGAAAGAACCAAGGGGTACTTGCTAATGCGTATTAGGTTATTTAAAAATTCTTCAACTCTTTTAATCTTTGATAAAAAATCTATTATAAATTTTAAGTGAGAAAACACTCACGCACACTAGTAAGTAAAAGGTGATGATGCTAGATGTAAAGAATAATTCCCTTTAAGAATGAGGTGAGGAAAAGTAGAGTGTGACAAAAGATTTGTTCTCGAGGAACCCACCGTAGTGGTAAACCTCGTGTCCCTAGTCCCAGGACAACACACGCACCCAAGTCCACTATTACCGATTACAAGTTACAGATTACAGTCCTCCAAGTCCACAATGAATTAAACAAGGCAAATACAAACCAGTACACCCAGCCTAGTCTAAAACAACCCAACTTGACTGAAAATCAGTCAACCTAATAACGCCCCGGTAATAGAGACTATCACTCACTCAGTACACAAGCACAACGACACACTCAAACCCGAGACCCCGTGAAATTGTGCAACACACAAATATAATAATAGATATTATTTTAATCAAAACAACAAAAATAATCTTGTTTAAAAATAGACCAAACAACCAAGGTTTAAATCTATTTTAATTGACAAGACAAATTACCAATCAAGGGCTAATTGAAAGGTAAGACAATATTGAATTAATCAATACTAAAAATAATGCTTAAATATTAAGTCCCAAGACACAAGTAAGGTCTTCCTTAATATTTAATATTCAAGTAAAGATTAATTCTAAAAACAAATTAGTTGGCGCAAATGACCACAAATAAAATTCCAACAATTGTGTCGCGCAACTAAGATAAAAATTAACGTAACACCAAATATAATATGAATCAATTTAAATAGGTGTTATGTTAAAAATATTAAGTCCAAGTAAAATGAGCAAAAGATAAATAAGTGTAGCACTTAGCTCATATAAATTGGGACTTAATTAAAATAAATAAAATAAGATTACAAATATTAAATTCCAATTTTAGTATAACCAATACTATGACAAGGGTTGGATCAAATACTCATACACACATAAACACTACCTTAAGTTATAAAAGAATACAACAAAAAGTATTCAACTTAGGCAATAAAAAGTGTACAAGTCAAATGGTCCAATCCAAGTCAAGTGAGTACAAGATAAAGAGTGTAGCACTCGACTCACTAAAATAGGATGGGTTTAACTAAAATAAAATTTAAATAAATAAAGATGTGATATAAAGACTACACACTAATTAAACCCAACTAAATAAAGTGAACACACAAAAGTTCAACTTAGAGGGTGTAACTAGTTAGTCAAAAATTAAATATCTTTATTCCCAAATAAATTAAATCAAATTATAATAATAAATAAATAAAAATGTGTGACATACTAAAATAAGTCTTGATAATAAAATGTACACACAAGCTGAAATGGGTGTAAATAAACTCTACAAACCAAACACCCAATAAGCCTACTAAAATTCAGTCCCAACAAATTTTAGTTCAAATAAATTTATCCAAATAAAGTTGGCCCAAAATAAAGTCACAGTCCAAATAAACAAAGTGTGCACACACTAAATGCGTTGGGTGTAAACTAAGCTCCAACAACAAATACCCAACACCCAAATAAATTTTAATTCAGATTAAATGATTATTTTTATAAACAACGTGTGACACAAAATAATCTAAGTCGAATTAAAGGTGTAAACACACTAAATGAGTTGGGTGTAAAATACGCTCCAACAACAACACCCAATAAAAGGACTTAGTCCAAAACAGTTCCAAATTTCAGTTCAAAATAAATCCAAGTTCAAATTAATTTTTGGTTCAAATTAAAGTCCAAGAACAAATTAATTTTAGTCAAAAGGATTTAATCCAAATAAAATATTTAGTCCAAAGATGTATAGGCCAAAGTTTAGATCTAGCAACCTCAAGCCACAAGAACCAAACAAACTAGTCCTAAACAATCTTTAGATCAAAACAGTTGGAGCAATAGTTATGACAACAAAAAAAATGATTCACTAGAATCAATCTCCAAACTGCAACACAAAAAAATGGTATATGAGTACCAACAGATTCAAAAGTGTATATCTATGTATAGGTATATATATATATATAAATCAGTTTATATAAATATATTTAAAAGTATATATAAATATATATAAAACAGTTTAAAAGTTTATATAAATATATATAAAACAGTTTTATATATATATAAAACAGTTATATATATATATAAATATAAAACAGTTTTATATATATATATATAAAAATCAGTTTATATAAATATAAAACAGTTTTATATATATATATATAAATATAAAACAGTTTTATATATATATATATAAATCAGTTTATATAAATCTAAAACAGTTCAATATATATAAAAATCAGTTTTATATATAAGTATGTATATATACAGTATGTATATATCTATATAAGAAGTAAACTTACGTCCACCGGAAGGAGATCGCCGGATCCCACACCAAGAAAAATCACCGGAAAAAAATCACCGGATTGGGGACCACGCCGGAAAACGTCACACCGAAAATCGACAACCACTGAACAGGCCGGAAAATCAGTGGCACCGGAAAAACTAAACCTCCAAACTCGGATCTCAAAACCGCGTCGCCGCCGAAAATGATTCAAAAAAAATATATTGCCGGAACCAAACTACCACCGGAAAACCTTCTCACCGAACAATAAAGAACCGACCACTTGCAGGACGGAAAGCAGTGGCCGAAAAAACAGATCGGATCTTAAGATGTTCGAAACCCAAAAAGGATTTATTGTAAAAAAAAAAAAAAAAAAAAAAACTCTCACCCAAATAAATGGTAACCAAATGATAAATATGGGGAAAAATTGAGAGAAAAGGAGAGATAGAGAGAGTGACGGCTAGGGCCAAAAGAATATAGCAGTTGAGAGAGAGAGAGAGAGAGAGAGAGAGAGAGAGAGAAAGTGTTTAACTTATACCAAAAAAAACAAACCCTAAAGGGCTTTCTCCAAAAGCCCAAAACTTAAAAGCCCAAAAAAAATAAAAACACACAAAAAAATATAAAATCCGAAAATAATAATAAAAAAATAAAACAAAAAAAATGAAACAAAAAAAATATGTAACACAACAAAAAATACATTGCGTGTATATTTTATTGTTAAGAAAATATATCCAACAAGTCAAATATGATAAAAAAAATATACCAAAAAAACTATTAGACTCGAATAATGAGAATACAAAAATGTTTGTCAAAAAAAATACAAAAGAGATTGTATTTTGATAAAAAGAAATTGTACACTCCACAAAAATTATTTTTATCAAAAAATAATTTATATATTAAATCAATATATGAAAATATGATTTAAGGTATAAAAAATAGATTTTAATAAAAAGTAAATGCAAGAGCATATAAATAAAAATTGTTTGTCTCAAGATTGAGCCAACACAAGAAGAATGAGATTTTCAATCTCCCCCTTTGGCCAATTTTGAGACAAACAAAAACCGAGACTCAAAAACAAAGAACGACACAAATTACATAACTCAACTATACACACGAGTCCTAAAACAAAAAAAGATACTTAACTCAACTAACAAGAAGAATTCCTAAAAGACTCAAAAATACAATACCAAAAGAGTCTCCAATTCTTCCCCTGTTTGTCTCAAAGGGACAAAGGATAGGGAAGAATCCTACAAAATAAAAGTTAGTAGAACATGAGTATGCAATTTATAATGTACTAAAAAATAAACTAAAACAAACTAAAGCAAAATTAGTTTGAAATTTCGATACTCCTCATTTGAGTACCTAAATCATCTTTCTTAACCCACTTCGATTTGACATTAGGAATAACGGTCTTAAATGGGGCAAAATTAACATTAGTATGAGAACAATTCTTAACAACATTAGACTTTAAATGGATCTTGGACAAATTTTTAACACCATTTTGTTCTCTACTTAAACGCTTATAGAAAAACTGTCCCAAATTACCCTTTTGAAGACAAAAACTGCATTTAAATACATGCCTATCATTCGATTTAGCATTATCATGAAAGCTCACATTTTTATCATATGCAGATTTTCTAATTAAATTCAAACGCTCAAAACAGAATTGTTCTAAATGTCCATATTTGGAACAAAAGTTACAATTATAAACAGGTTTAACAGCATGTTTACACTTAGCATTCAGAGGCAATTTAGAATTTCTGCATATAGTGGGCAGCTTTTCAGAATCAAAAAATAACTTTTTATGACAAAACTGCTCTAAATGACCCATTTTGAAACAGAAATTACACCTAAAAACAGAATTTTTAGCATGTTTATTTCTATCAAAATAACTATTTTTGCCCAAAACAGCTTGCTTCTGCATTAATTTCTGATAACAGAATTTTTCAATATGGCCAGTTTTAGAACAAAAACTGCATTTCAGCATAGGTTTGGCAGTTTTAACATTTCTCTGATTTTCAATTTTTCTAAAAATGCCTATATTTGCATTATTTTGCCCAAGTCTTTTATAGCAGAATTTTTTAATATGACCATTTTTAGAGCAAAAATTACATTTAAGAGCAGGCTTTGCAGTTTTAAAATTCCCAACATTTTGAATTTGCCTAAATTTGCCTAAATCAGTTTTGTTTTGTCCTTATTTCTTGAAGCAAAACTTTTCTAAATGCCCAATTTTATGGCAAAAATCACATTTAAGAACAGATTTACCACTTGAAGAACAACCCTCATTTTCAAAATGTTTATAAGACAACTTAATTTCGTTTGAATCGGGAAATTGTTCCTTAGAGTTTATAAAATTGGTAACATCAAATTCTTTTCCTTCAAAACCAAGCCCTTTAGTAAAACAAAATCAGAATAAGAGTTTGTTGGGTCATAACATGTATTTTCATTAATAGTTTTGACGGCATCACCGGCATTCCAATAACTCTTTAACTTTTTCAAAGTCACTTCTAGTTCCTTTTTACATTTATCAAATTTAATCAAAACGGCCTTTAGTTCAACTTGAAATTCATCAAATTTACACAAAACTTCCTTGTTTTTAGTTTCAAGAGAATGATTAAGTTCGGTTAACATGACAATCCTTTTCTCTAAAAACGAAACATCATTTTCAAGTTCATCAATACGAAAAACAGATTCTTGGGTTATTAACTTGATTTGATCGCTTAAAATGACATGTTTAGCCATTAGACTAGAATTAATTTGACCTAAGTCATTGCAATCCTCAATCGTGTTCTCAAAAGATTTATTACTCACACAATCCTCTAAATTTGTACTCACGCACCCTTCCAAAATGACAGCATTGTCTTCATTTTCAGATTCATCAACATCACCAAAAATATCATCAACATTAGATATAGAAGCTGTGAATGTAGGGTGACACGGAGTAGGTGAGGTACGAGATAAAATCACTTTGTCTAAAACAAAATTATCTACACATAAATCGAAATCATCCGAACTAGTAGATACGCAATCATTAATGTCCTCGGATATAAAGACAACACGCGAGGTAAAAGAAACTAAATTAGCACAACTAGTATCGCTATCACAAATAGAGATATCATCGCATAAACTAGATAAATGGGTAGAAGATAATGAAATGTCCCAACCATCTAAAGATGTAGTGCAAGATGAAATATCTTTAACTTCGGTTGCACCCATCACTTGGCAAATAGCATTCTTGCTTTTAATGTCAAATTGTGAATAAGACTTTGATTCTCTAAAACATTCATAAAGGGATTTTCTAGAAGAAAAATCAGCATCACCATATAAGTTTCCCATGTTGAAAAAATAGATTTTAAATGATATAAAATATAGATTTTAAAAAGAGTTCAGGATCTTCGCGGAATAAAAACTTTTATAAAGTGAATCCTGAAGCTCTGATACCACTTGAAAAGGACCTAAGGGTCACACTAGAAAGAACCAAGGGGTACTTGCTAATGCGTATTAGGTTATTTAAAAATTCTTCAACTCTTTTAATCTTTGATAAAAAATCTATTATAAATTTTAAGTGAGAAAACACTCACGCACACTAGTAAGTGAAAGGTGATGATGCTAGATGTAAATAATAATTCCCTTTAAGAATGAGGTGAGGAAAAGTAGAGTGTGACAAAACATTTGTTCTCGAGGAACCCACCGTAGTGGTAAACCCCGTGTCCCTAGTCCCAGGACAACACACGCACCCAAGTCCACTATTACCGATTACAAGTTACAGTCCTCCAAGTCCACAATGAATTAAACAAGGCAAATACAAACCAGTACCCCCAGCCTAGTCTAAAACAACCCAACTTGACTGAAAATCAGTCAACCTAATAACACCCCGGTAATAGAGACTATCACTCACTCACTACACAAGCACAACGACACACTCAAACCTGAGACCCCGTGAAATTGTGCAACACACAAATATAATAATAGATATTGTTTTAATCAAAACAACAAAAATAATCTTGTTTAAAAATAGACCAAACAACCAAGGTTTAAATCTATTTTAATTGACAAGACAAATTACCAATCAAGGACTAATTGAAAGGTAAGACAATATTGAATTAATCAATACTAAAAATAATGCTTAAATATTAAGTCCCAAGACACAAGTAAGGTCTTCCTTAATATTTAATATTCAAGTAAAGATTAATTCTAAAAACAAATTAGTTGGCGCAAATGACCACAAATAAAATTCCAACAATTGTGTCGCGCAACTAAGATAAAAATTAACGTAACACCAAATATAATATGAATCAATTTAAATAGGTGTTATGTTAAAAATATTAAGTCCAAGTAAAATGAGCAAAAGATAAATAAGTGTAGCACTTAGCTCATATAAATTGGGACTTAATTAAAATAAGATTACAAATATTAAATTCCAATTTTAGTATAACCAATACTATGACAAGGGTTGGATCAAATACTCATACACACATAAACACTACCTTAAGTTGTAAAAGAATACAACAAAAAGTACTCAACTTAGGCAATAAAAAGTGTACGAGTCAAATGGTCCAATCCAAGTCAAGTGAGTACGAGATAAAGAGTGTAGCACTCGACTCACTAAAATAGGATGGGTTTAACTAAAATAAAATTTAAATAAATAAAGATGTGATATAAAGACTACACACTAATTAAACCCAACTAAATAAAGTGAACACACAAAAGTTCAACTTAGAGGGTGTAACTAGTTAGTCAAAAATCAAATATCTTTATTCCCAAATAAATTAAATCAAATTATAATAATAAATAAATAAAAATGTGTGACACACTAAAATAAGTCTTGATAATAAAGTGTACACACAAGCTGAAATGGGTGTAAATAAACTCTACAAACCAAACACCCAATAAGCCTACTAAAATTCAGTCCCAACAAATTTTAGTTCAAATAAATTTATCCAAATAAAGTTGGCCCAAAATAAAGTCACAGTCCAAATAAACAAAGTTTGCACACACTAAATGAGTTGGGTGTAAATCTAAGCTCCAACAACAAATACCCAACACCCAAATAAATTTTAATTCAGATTAAATGATTATTTTTATAAACAGCGTGTGACACAAAATAATCTAAGTCGAATAAAAGGTGTAAACACACTAAATGAGTTGGGTTTAAAATACGCTCCAACAACAACACCCAACAAAAGGACTTAGTCCAAAACAGTTCCAAATTTCAGTTCAAAATAAATCCAAGTTCAAATTAATTTTTGGTTCAAATTAAAGTCCAAGAACAAATTAATTTTAGTCAAAAGGATTTAATCCAAATAAAATATTTAGTCCAAAGATGTATAGGCCAAAGTTTAGATCTAGCAACCTCAAGCCACAAGAACCAAACAAACTAGTCCTAAACAATCTTTAGATCAAAACAGTTGGAGCAATAGTTATGACAACAAAAAAAATGATTCACTAGAATCAATCTCCAAACTGCAACACAAAAAAATGGTATATGAGTACCAACAGATTCAAGAGTGTATATCTATGTATAGGTATATATATATATAAAAATCAGTTTATATAAATATATTTAAAAGTATATATAAATATATATAAAACAGTTTTATATATATATAAAAATCAGTTTATATAAATATAATTAAAAGTTTATATAAATATATATAAAACACTTTTATATATATATAAAACAGTTTTATATATATATATATAAAACAATTATATATATATATATATATATATATATATAAATATAAAACAGTTTTATATATATATAAAAATCAGTTTATATAAATATAAAACAGTTTTATATATATAAAAATCAGTTTTATATATAAGTATGTATATATACAGTATGTATATATCTATATAAAAAGTAAACTTACGTCCACCGGAAGGAGATCGCCGGATCCCACACCGAGAAAAATCACGAAAAAAAAATCACCGGATTGGGGACCACGCCGGAAAACGTCACACCGGAAATCGACAACCACTGAACAGGCCGGAAAATCAGTGGCACCGGAAAAACAGCACCGGAAAAACTAAACCTCCAAACTCGGATCTCAAAACCGCGTCGCCGCCGAAAATGATTCAAAAAAAATATATTGCCGGAACCAAACTACCACCGAAAAACCTTCTCATCGAACAATAAAGAACCGACCACTTGTAGGACGGAAAGCAGTGGCCGAAAAAACAGATCTGATCTTAAGATGTTCCAAACCCAAAAAGGATTTATTGTAAAAAAAAAAAAAAAAACTCTCACCCAAATAAATGGTAACCAAATGATAAATATGGGGAAAAATTGAGAGAAAAGGAGAGATAGAGAGAGTGACGGCTAGGGCCAAAAGAATATAGCAGTTAAGAGAGAGAGAGAGAGAGAAAGTGTTTAACTTATACCTAAAAAAACAAACCCTAAAGGGCTTTCTCCAAAAGCCCAAAACTTAAAAAGCTCAAAAAAAAATAAAAACACACAAAAAAAATATAAAATCCGAAAATAATAATAAAAAAATAAAACAAAAAAAATGAAACAAAAAAAATATGTAACACAACAAAAAATACATTGCGTGTATATTTTATTGTTAAGAAAATATATCCAACAAGTCAAATATGATAAAAAAAATATACCAAAAAAATTATTAGACTCGAATAATGAGAATACAAAAATGTTTGTCAAAAAAAATACAAAAGAGATTGTATTTTGATAAAAAGAAATTGTACACTCCACAAAAATTATTTTTATCAAAAAATAATTTATATATTAAATCAATATATGAAAATATGATTTAAGGTATAAAAAATAGATTTTAATAAAAAGTAAATGCAAGAGCATATAAATAAAAATTGTTTGTCTCAAGATTGAGCCAACACAAGAAGAATGAGATTTTCACTTATTGTACTTGTACTTAGACATGAATACTCAAGCAACATCCTCACAACTATGGATTTTGAATTCTTCAAGGGATAGAATTTACTAGAGGTCACTTTATTTCAAGGACTTCTAGAACATCTGGGTCGTTATTCAGAGGCACCAAAGAGGGTTATGGCTCGGTGATAGCTTCAAAGATGAACAACCGTGGGTCGATTTTCGTCGAACTTATTAATGTCAGGCATCTTGAACTTCTTTGGCATTTTAGTTTTGGGATAAAGAGACATACTGGTGTAGTCCATATAGTTACCGAATATCTTGACTTGGTCAAACTTCTTTGATAGTAGCTTGAGGTGTTCCTTGACCTCTTTCAGTTCCTCCTCTTTGGAATCCATGGGTACTAGCAGGTTAGCCCCGGGTTGGGCAAGTTTCAAAATAGGGAGTTGAGCTGCTGGTGACCCATTGGCAGGTGGGGCATACGGAATATGCTGTTACTCTTCTAGGAACTAGATAGGCTCGGGAGCGGGTGGACCCATGGCACAAGGAAAGGGAACCTTGGGTTATTAAGGAATTCGAGCTCGATAATGTTGCATTTCATGGAACTCGGTTTGAAGGTTGACAATCTTAGCACCGAGTTGGGATAAGACGATCATCATATCGGGTAGGGGTGGCCATTTGCGACACGACCCGTTAACCCGACACGAAATCGACACGCTTTAAGCGGGTTTGGGTATAGCCTTAACGGGTTCGGGTCATAAACGGGTGGACCCGCCAGACCCGTTAAGAAAACGAATCGGGTTCGTGTATATTCGCGAAACCCGTTAGTGACCCGTCACCCGTTTAGAATCCGTGTGACCCGCTACCCGTTTATAACCCGTCACCCGTTTATAACCCTTCACTCGTTTAGAACCCGTCACCCGTTTAGAACCTGCGACCCGTTTGCAACCCGCGACCCGTTTGTAACCCGTTAACTCGTTTATAAACCGTTAACCCGTTAACAACCCGTAATCTAAGCATCCCACATCGATTTGTTATGAAAATTCTCCATTCTTGACTAAGTATAAGTAAGTTGTTACCTCTTTAGATTTTTAAAGTAATCGGGTTACCGGGTTAAACGGGTGAATCGTGTTAAACGAGTGAACCGGGTTAAACGGGTGAACCGAGTTAAACGAATTAATCGGGTTAAACGGGTGAACCGGGTTAAACGGGTGAACCGGGTCAAAACCATTCGTTTATTTAACGGGTGTAAACGGGTCGTGTCGTGTCATTCGTTAAGTAAACGAATCGTGTATGAATTTCATTTTTCCACCCGTTTAGTAAACGAATCGTGTTTGGGTGGATGAATTTTTGACACGATTCGTTTATCACCCGACACGAACCCGGCTCAACACGACCCGTTGCCACCCCTAATATCGGGTAACACATTCTGTGCATGGGCGGTGTTCTCCATAAAGAGCTCGTGAAGGTAAATCCCAAACTTAGATGAAGTAGCAAAAGAATCGACGAGGCTTCAGGGCAGTTTGACAAAAGACTGAATCCAATAGGGAGCTATGGAAAAATTAGGTATGCGATCGACCTAAGAGGGAAAACATTTTGATTTTTTTCTTTTGAAAGGAGCGAGGAAAAAATTTGGAAGGAGGAGAAAAAACTGTTTTTGATATTTTTTAACAAGGAGGGAAAAAAGAGAGGAATCTCAGCATGATTATTATTAATGTTATTATTAGGTTCTCACTCAGATTAGGTTTGCCTAAATGTAGAAAAAAAAAATTGGATAAGAACCGAGCCTAGGAAAATAGGGATTGAAAAAGGAAAAAATAACGCAAAAATTTGGGCAGTATGTCGACATGAAATTTCGGTGTAGTTTAGTATGGCAACCGACAAACTAAATAAGAGTGACCTAGGTTTAACACCTATATGAGGTTAATGCACTTGTTGGGTTAGTGGAAGGGTTCCCCCCTTTAGCATGACTTTCAGGATAAACCGCTTGCCTATAAGGTCCATCATTCATCGGTAAGTGTGGACAAGCCATTTGATAAACTTGAATGTACAAGAATTTCCTCACTATATACCTCGTGGGGACAATACGTGTGAAAGTGAATTCTATATACTCGACGTACATGAACAAGTTCCTTGCTATATTCCTCCTTTCGTGAGTTCGGTCAAGCGGTATGATATAGTGGGAACCGTTCGATATACGTCGAAGGTATGAGGCTAATAGAAGGTGAGAGTCATATCACATAGGCTAACTACGACCAGCAGGACCAGTGCCCATCACAAAGTGAACCTTGTATGGGACAAAATTTTGGTCAATATTGCCATGTTCTTGGTATTGTAGTGTGAAAAAATTCATGAGTTTTAATTAAAATATTATGGAATGAGAGAGTATTTTTTATCATTTTTATTGGCATTATGAGCAGAGGTAGTGCTATACTAATGAGGAAGCATATACAAGTAAAAGTAAATCTAGCATGAAGTGTGGAGACTACACTACGCATATACATGTGAGTAAATGTCATGTGAATACTTATAATTGAGTGTGTGTGGCAGCGATCCTATACATGGATCAACTACAAGTGTGTGGTATGTGTAAATGAGCATGGAGATATATACAAGTGTGGGAAGTGTGGGTAAGCATGGATATTATAAGTGATGTGTGAAGCATGTGAGTAGAAAGTGAAGCTAAGTTTAAGTGGGCAAAGTGCACATGGAGAGTATATACAAGTGTGTGAAGTGTATAAGTGAGTGAAAAGTGATATATATACATGAGGTAGATATATATAAAAAGTAAATAGAGGAGAAAAGGGAATATATAGGTAAGAGCATACACACACATGCTGAAAAGAATAACACCCATGTAAAAAAATAGAGTTTAGTCCTTTTAAAATGTCCACAGCAGAGTCGCCACTATGGCCATCCGTAGGGGGTGTCCGAGGAGGACCTCCCTCCCTTCCTTTCCTTTCGGTGTTCACACAGAATTGAAACCTTTCCTCAGATGTTATTGATGTAAAGTAATACGTAGAGATAGAGTCGTCAGCCTCTTTCGCACAAAGCAGGCAAAAGAAATTCCATCGCTTCTAGAGAACAGCATCAAGGAAAATACTGATGCTTATGAAACCAAGTAGTTCAAGTGTCTGAGGATTAAGTTACGGAGTGGGAACGTTTTCGTCTCCCATACCGACCTTTCGGTCTCTTATGGGCATGTGTTAATCTTTTCTTGCTAAACTCCGTGAAGTGTGTGCTTATGTGCATTATATAAATGGAGAATAAAATCGCTCAATTCGCATCATGGAAAAGGAGGGAGTGAGATCCTCCTTAGGAGTGTTCCAAAAATAATAATTCAAAGTATAATATAAGTGTTTGTCTATTCACAAGTCATTACAGAAGAACGAATACATACAACGGACAAGACATAAGCATGCAAGCATGTAAAATCCATTAAAAATATATATAACAAAAATAAGGTAACAAATATGTATAAAGGTGGACTCGAATATAGGGATTTATCCCAGACGCCTACGTAGCCTAAGGGGCATTAAAGTCCATGTAGTTCGAAGATAACGTAGGGTGGGGTTTAACCCATAAATATAAATGGGGGATTTCTCTTATATGTGTGTGCACATATAAATGTGCTTCAAATGTGAGGATGTGTAGTGATAATCAATTATTTTGTTTTGGGGGTTTTTATGAAAATAAAGTATGTGAAAATACTAATAATAAAGTTTGGAGATTAACGTATTTGATGTAATGAAATAAAGTACTAAATTAAAAATAAAGTGACTAATGCTAAAATAAGAGAATTTAAAGATAAGAGTGGAGAATCGGACCTCCTTATGAAGACTTGAAGTGGATCTTGATTATAGATTCATTGATCTTACGACGAGATGATGGTGGTATGAGGAGATGGGTGATAATATACTAAAAAGAGTATGAAAAGGATGGAAGGAATGTGAGAAATAGGCTTTTTTAAGAGAGGAACGACTCTAAATTCGAGAGAATGTTCTTTGAATTGCTGAGAGGGATGTTCAAGGGTAACTTTCAAAGTAAGGTTATGGCCACAATTTATAGAGAAAAGGGGGGTACCGATCAACAAGGTCCTTGACCTTCCGATCGACAAAGAATACCAAACACAAAACCTATAGGCAGGGTCCTTGAAGTGTCATTCGGCAATCTGAGGTGATTTTTTCTGAAACATGGTCATAAAATGCGAATCGCGAGTCCAAATTGCACACGAGATGGACAGTTGAAAAGGGTATTTAGATACCTTTAAGAATCCATTGAGACAATATCGAGTATCGGAGTTGACCGAGATCAAACGAGGCCTGGAAGCATCCGTTAGTCACTAAATAAGAAATTTTTGAAGTAAAACGGATCGTTCATCCGAACTGTAAGGACGATTCGTGCATGGGATGGACCGTTGGAAAGGGTATTCAAAGCCCTTCGAGATTTTATTCAGCTTCATTTAATTCGGAGAGTTAAAAGGGTCAAACGAGGACCAAAAGTGCTTGATCATCGTTCGGAATAAAATGGGTCGTTCGTCCGTACCGTAAGGATGAGTCATGCACATGATGGACCGTTGGAAAAGGGTATTTAGAGCCCTTCAAAGATTCATTCAGATTCATTTAAGATGAAGAGCTAATCGGAGTCGAACAGGACCAAGGAGTGCCCGATGGCCTCTAGATGGGCTTTGGGGATAAAATGCATCATTCGTCTAAACCATAAGGTCGGTTTATGAACGAGAAGGATTGTTGGAAATGGTATTCGGAGCCCTTAAAAGTTTCATTGAGCTTATACTCAGGCGAGGAAGTTGATCGGAGTTAAACGTGGATCGGGAGTGCCCAATGGCCTCTAGATCTGTACCTAGAGTATGACCTAGGGTTTATGGTGAATGAGTGAGTGTTAAGGACCTAAGGAGGTTCTTAGTGGAGTCCGTGTCTACACATACCAAGGGCGTGCATATGTGCTCATGGGTAACTTACTAGTAGGGATTTGATTAATGTGTATGATGTTGATCATGCATGGTATCCCCATAATTAGAACGAGCTCCACCTAGGTCCTATTTACCCTAATCATGTGTGTTGAGTCATCCTTCTCTCGTGTTGGGACAATGGAGATAGATCCTATTGTGTAGTCTTTGGTATAGGATCGTACGTTTGATGTGATGGCATAGTGATTTACTTTTGATGTTATTTTGTGGTTATAGGTTTGGGACATCCAATAGATATAACTAGTAATAACGCGAGTGAGCCCCGAAGGCATAGAGATAGGCATTCACACTTTAGATTCGGGCAGTTCTTAGCCGTATATGATTTTTTATGTTAGTTGATATACTCACCTGGATTATGGATTTTGTGATTCCCATTTACTTACAAATTGTGTTGATTATACTAGTGATCTGTATATTGAACTATAGTTCAGAATTATTAAAGTAAGTGAGTTATTAACCAGAAGATGGAATATACTAGAGATGTGATGGCAGACTATGAGTCGAGAATGTTAAAATATGGTACATTAGAGATGTATATCTGAAATTTTGACGTAAGAATATTAAGGTAAAAGGCTACTATTAAAGTAAGATAATTCTTTATTAAAATAGAGAATAATGAATACGACTACCTTTAAGGATTGGGATTTAGCATAGTATGTTTATAGGTTATTTGAGTTGGAAAAGCTAAAATTAAGTTAATATCAGAGCAAGATATGTTTTTATTGTTATAGCCTAAATGTAATGATATTTTTACACACTGTAGTCTTGCTAGGTTTAATCCTCTACGTGGAATTATTTTTACAGGTCCCGGTCCATAACCACCGCATCAGACTTGAGCTATCTGTTTCAGAAGTTTCTGTAGCACCAGTTTCATTTATCACTTCTCAGGGTGTAGGTATCGAGTGTGTAGGTCATATACATTTTTACACTCTATAAATTCTATTATTTTGATTGTGTATAATATTTATTCAATTTTTCAAGTAAAAGATTTGTATAAAAGGAATTTATTTATGTTAGAGTGTTATTCAGAGTTGGATATTAGATTATTATGGAATATTATAATTCAGTGGTGGAATTAAATTCAATTTTTGTTTATATGGTATCAGAATTTTATTTTTATTTATAACTATTGATATGCAGCGTTGTCATTATATTTTTATCACGTTCATGCTTAGAATGTTATTAATTGCTTGACTTCTATGATTTTATATTACAACTGATCAATGTTAGAACCCTAATGCCCGATTTGCTTGAGGTGCTATGAAAACTATATTGGTTCCCACCCACAATGTGAAAACTTATTCAAAAACTATTGATGAAGGTGGGGAGGTCATCAAACCTCTAAGTTTTCTAATGAGCCATGAATGCCACTATAAAATTATACTAATGTAGTCAGTTCTTGAGTGGTTACAGCCACCACAAACCCTTATTTGAAGATGTGAGTGTGGCTTTTTCCTAGATGCTATTGTTGTCGACCCACGATGTCATCATAATTGTTACTTTCCAAGGAAATGGAGACCTTGTATTTAAATGATTAACTCCTTATAATACGATGTATTTTAAAGCGCACTTAAATTTTCCTTATAGTGTTATTATTTAGGCCTCAATCTTTTAATGTAATGAGATTTTTTTATGAGAGACAATCCCAATGCCGCAACTTTTGGGTAACCCAAACAAGAGCGACACATGCTTTTTCTAAGGTAGTGTAGTTAACTTCATAATCGGCCAACTTTCGTCTGGCATTGTAGATGGCTATCTCTCTGTGGGTTTCTTCGAGATATTGTTCTACAAAAGCCCCAGCTACTGTATCGGTTACAGTTAGGTATAGGAGTAAGGGAATATCAGGCTGCGGCGGCATGAGCATCGGAGGTTGGGTTAGGTATTGCTTGATTCGATCTAAGGCTTCCTGGAAAGCTTCGTTCCAGACTTTGGTTGAATCCTTTCGGAGGAGTTATGAAGATGGGTTCACAGATGGAAGTCAATTGGCTTATGAACCGGAGATGTACTGTAATTTCCTAAGGAAGACCCAGACTTCCTTCTCCGTTCGAGGTGGTTGCATCTCAAGTATCTCTTTTAGCTTGGCAGGATCTACTTCTATCCCTTTATCACTAACCATGAATCCTAAAAGTTTTCCTTTAGTGATTCCGAATGTAAGGACATGATTTTATAAATGTTCGGGGTAGAATCTAGGAATTTTCTATTTTCCCTAGATCACAGTATGTATGTCTGATACCGCTACATTCGGCACGTCAACACGATCATCCACGACGGCCTTGATCTGAATCCATGCATCCACCATCTTCACAGGTGCATCATGCTACATGCAACGTGCTGCTCAACTATTCCCACTACTCCACTATGCATTATTGGTAAAATTATTTATTGGAGTTGTTTATATTTGCATAAATATTTGGGAATTTTTTAGGAAATATTTTTTGAAGTCTGAAATGTTTTTTTATCAAAAGTAGAAATTTTTCTAAGTGTAGAAGCGGAGTGCCTCGGTCTCGGTCGACGAGCTCGTTCAAACGAGTTCACACTGTCGTTCGAGCAAGATAAGCATCTTACACGATGTTGTTCGAACGACACGTATCCTTCGTTCGAGCGAGATGCCTATATCGTTTGAGTAACGCTGACCCCTTAGTTTTTGTATAAATATCTAGACACTTTCTATACGTTTTCGAAGTCTTTTTCACACATGATTTCTGCGATTAACAGTTCGAAAAACAGACTTCACTTTTTAAGGTTTCATGCCTTCTTTATTCACATAAACACTCTCATCTGTGTATGTGAATCGTTAAATCATCAAGAGGATCGTTTTTACTCATTTGGAGTATTTTGTGGAGAAGTCGTCTTCTTCTTCATTTCTGCCCACCTGGAGTTCTTACAAGAGATTCCATCCGACAATATCGGAATAAACACCCGAGGGTATTTCGTATGTCACTCTTATTTTTATTGTAATCCGTGTAACCGTTTCTTACAAAGTATAGTGAAAATAAAAAAAGATTTTTCCCCTTTGGGGGATTTTTCCTTATGTGTATGAACACACGCGCACTCTTCAAATTGGTATCAGAGCCAATTACAAGATATCAATTTTCTAAAAAATTGATTTTTAATAAAGGGCGTGTTCAATATGGAGAAATTATATAATAAAATGCCAGTTTTTGACAGGACAAATTATGCTTACTGGAAAGCCCGCATGAAATCTACTTTAAAGGCCATTGATGAAAGAGTTTAGATTTTGGTTGAAAGAGGGTGGATACCTGCCTCCGTCACTATTGATAACGTGAATTTAAAATCTGTGACTGCATGGACTGAAGAAGATTTTAAATGGTCATCCTTTAATTCTAAGGGTTCAAGTGCTATTTTCGGATCCGTCACACCTGACGAGTGTAGATACCCCACCCTATCACCTCCCTTCATCACTACCAACCCGAGTCATACCCCGGGTACTGACCTAAAAGCCATCGGGCACTCCCAGGCTCCGTTTGACCAAAATTCAAAGTCTTCAGCTCGACCGAGGCTGAATGAATCTTCGAAGGGCACTGAATCCCCTTTCCAATGGTCTGCTCCGTGCATGATTCCGACTTACGGTATGAACGAATGATCTGTTAGATTCCGAAAGGTCACCGAATGCTTTCAGGGCCCGGTTGACCAAAGTCAACTCCCTGAACCAGATTATACTCTTTGGAATGTCAAAGTACATTTCCTAACTTTTCCAACGGTCTGCCTCGTGCGTGATTCGGACTTACCATGCGGACGAACGATCCATTTGCCTCCGACAGTTCCCCGTCCAATGGACTAATGAATGCTTCTGAGCCATATTTAACCCAAATTCAACTCCCAACCTAGGAGCGGTCCAAAGGACTTCCTAAGGTCTCTAAATTACCTTTTCAACAATCCACCCCGTGCGTGATTCTGATCAATGGTTTGCGTTCTGCAGTCAATTTACCAAAAAGGCCTGAAAAATACTACCAAACGGCAGGTCTCAGACCCTGCCTATCGGCAGTATGCCTAAATGCACCTGCCGAACGGTAAGAACAGGGCTATGCCGATCAGAAATTCCCTGGGCTTATAAAAAGGAGGCCCTGACCTCACTTGCAAGGGGAGCCCAGATCAGATAGAAACCACTCCCAGCAAATCCTGAAAACCTCTCTCGAAGGGAGCGTGATTTCTACACCCAAATCCCTTTCCAACCTTCACTTTTCATCATCCTTTTCATCAAACTTGATGAATTCACTACTCTCCATCATCATCCAAGTCTAAGGGCCGCTCTCCAACATTCAAGTTCAAGCTCAAGATCTTCAAGAAGGTCCAATTTTCTCAACTCTCTCCTTAAATTCTCATAAAATTGCAATAACTTGTTTTATTACTTAGTGCCTTTATTATCTCATCTCACACATCCTAATATACTTTTTATTTAGTAGTATTGCACATCTCTTATTTTCATATAAATAAAAACCCAAAAAACAAGAAAAAGAGGGTTTTGCTCATAAATTCCAAACGGGAATTCTCATACTTTTCTTACACTTCCCTCACAACTAAAACACTTTTTCTACACATACACACACACACACAAATAAGAGAATTCCCGATTGGATTTATGGGATAAACCCCACCCCTCGTTTTGTATGCAAACTACGTGGACTTTGATGCCTTTATAGTATACGTAGGCATTTCGGGGTAAAACCCGAGACTCGAGTCCTAGTCTTTACTTTTTCCCTCATTTTCTATTTTCTCTAAACTCCATCTCTTACATTATATATATATATATATATATATATATATATTTGTTCTTAGGGGCGTATCATTCCAGGTGCATTATCGTTCCATCATAACAACTAACATAAGGATGATCGCCTAAATCCTATTTGCTAATACTTTTATACCTTCCTACGGATGATTCGCTTTATCTCTTCCATGGTATAAGTCGACGATTCCTATCTCCACTATATATACACATGCACACACGTCACGGGGAAAATAAAAGGAAAATAACAAAAATCCATGAGAGACCGAAAGGGCGGAATGGATGCCTAACACCTTCCCATTTCGTAACTTAGCCACCGAACCCTTCTCGAATCATTTTGGTTTCGCATGAACCAAAATGTCTTTGGATGATGTCCTTCGGGATGGCTTCACCTTTTCTTTTGTCTGTTTTCAGTAAAATAGACTGGAGACTCTAATATCTCTACATTTTTTTACTTCACCTCAAAATAAAGTTGGTCGAAGCGCTCCCGAGATGGGACGCACGGGACTTGAGGATCCTCCGTTGCACGGCAAGGATCAGGGATGGCCACAGTGGTGACTCTGCTGGGGAATATTATATGTTTATTTTTTAGGGCTAGACTCTATTTACATGGATGTTATGCTTGCTTATATTTTCCCCCTATTTTGCATGTTCCCCCTTTATTACTCATGTGTATCCCATGCTGATGCTTCTATTCACACACTTGTAAAAAATTCTCCATATACACTTCGTACCACGTGCACCTCGGGTCACATATATCCACATGTTGCACGCCCCATCCATACTTGGTGTACCATTGGTACTTGCACTTTGCTCCCTATTTCGCATAATCAAGAAAGGCATTTTTATAAGATACTAATAAGAGGATCATGCATGATTCACACGACATCACCAAAGAGCATTGCTATTGACCAAATTTTACCCACTAACTGGAGGGTCACTTCGTGATGGGCGCTGGTCCGGCAGGTCACGGTTAGCTTAAGCGATATGACTCTCACCTTCCATTAGCCAAGTACCTTCGATGTATATCGAGCGGCTCCCCCGCATCGTACCGCTTGACCAAAGTCATGACGGGAGGTATATCGCAGGGAATTCATCCACGTACGCCGAGTATATCGAATTCACTCTCACATGTACCGTCCCCCTGAGGTATATGGTGAGGCAATTCACATACACTCAGGTATATCAAATGGCTTGTCCACACATACCGATTGCCCGCAAGAGCAAGACGTATATCGTGGAAGTCACGCCAAAGAGGGGAACCCATTCCAATTCGCCCAACCAACTGCATACCCGCATATAGGTGTCAACCCTGGGACACACATGTTAGATTGCCCATTTTAACCCAAAACTCTGTCAAAATTTCGGGTCGGCCTGTCGCTCTAATTTTTTGCACATTTTTAAAATGGGACCCTGTCCATGAGCCTGGTCAGAAGTCCAACCATAGATTTGCATATATTACAAACCTAATTTTTCCAGGCTCGGTTCCCGTCTGGCATTTCATTTTGCATTTAGGAGAATTAATACAAGTGAAAACATAATAATTATAATAAACATGCTGAGACCGTCCCCAAAGGGGGAAATTCCTTTCTTTTCTTTATCAAAAATCCAAAAACATTTCTTTCCTTATCAAAAATCCAAAAAAATTCTCATCTCTATATCAAAAATCCAAAAACATGTTGTCTTTCCATCTCGAAAAAAATGTCAAAAACATCTTCCCTTTTTTTTCTTTTTTCTCGAAAATAGATCCCATTTTGCGCCTTCTCAGGTTGATCGCAAACCCTTGGCCTGGCTCCTTATTGGCTTAGGTCTTCAGTGAAGTCACCCCGGAGTTCCGTTCGTTCCCCTATTACTCCTTCTGAGTTCGAAATCCATCCGCTTTCTACGGAGAACACATATCAAGTACCCGTTGCGCAGTCGGATCTGACGGCAGTTCTAGCTCATCTTGTGTCCAAGATTAACAACCTCCAAACCGAGGTCTGAGAGATGCAATAAAATCAGGTTCCCGTTCCTCAAGAGCCTGAGGCCCTATTTCCTAGCGCTATGGATCCACCCAAGCCCATCTGGGTTCCTAAAGAGTATCAGCATGCTCCACGTGCCCCTCCTGCTAATGGGATGCCTCGTGCCCATCTTCCAATGCTAAATCTTTCCCAGCATGGGGTTAACTTGCCTGTGATCATTGATCCGAAGGAAGAAGAGCTGAACAAAGTTAAAAAGACCTCAAGATGCTCACTAAGAAGTTCGACCAAGTCAGAATCTCAGGAAATTACATGGACTACACCCATATGTCGCCTTATCCTAAAGCAAGGTTACCCGAGAAGTTCAAGATGCCAAATATCGAAAAATTTGGAGGAAGTGGACCCCCGATTGTTCATATTTGAAGTTATCACCGTTCCATGACTCTACTAGGGGCTTCTGAAGAAGTGATGGCCCAATTGTTTCAGAAAACTCTTAAGGATAGCGCCCTCCGATGGTTTTTGTCTCTCGAAGAATCCAGAATTCGTAGTTAGGAGGATATAGCTCGGGAATTCATGTCACAATACAAATACAATGAAGATCTTGAGGTCACCCGTCGTGATTTTGAGCTGCTCAAACAGAACCCTATTGAGTCAGTCAGTAACTTCATCCCCCGATGGAGGGAAAAAGCAGCAACCATGACCAATCGGCCTTCCAAGGAAGAACAAGTCAGCATAGTGAAGAAAAACTTCTTACCCCATGTCCGAGCAACGATGGGAGGACAATACTATCCCCATTTTTGAGCTCTCATAGAAGCAGGAGTAGAAATTGAGGAAGGTCTTGCCAAAACAGAATTTAACCCAAAGAAGGTGTTCGAACAGTTCACCCCCAAAAAATATAACAGGCCTGCCAGTGCCGCAGTCTTAACCGTCAACATCTCTCAACCAACCACATCATGGGCACAAGAAAGTCGCCCTATCTCGATCCGAAAGGAATACAGCGAGCTCCATGCTCCCCTCTCCAAAGTCAATCACGCCCTCCTAAGCCGAAACTTATGAAACCGTTGGATCCTCGTCCATTGCCAAATCCACTCCCAAGAAACTTCAAGGCAGATGCCTATTGCTCCTATCACCAAACAGATGGCCTTACCACTGACCAATGCTTTCACCTTTGAAACATGATCCAAGGTCTAATTGATCGGGGTACCATCGCCCCACCAGCCAATCCTGAGCCAAACACTACTCACAACCCACTTCCAAATCATACCAATGCCCTCTTCTTATAAGTTAACCCAGAATTTGATCCCTCAACTCAAATCAAACCCATATAGTCTCCTAAACCTCTCCAAATTTGCCCATATTTCCTCCTACACCCTACTAGCCTCGATGATCAGGCACTGTCACTCCTTATCAGAGCATGCATCGTTGTCCATACCCGTTCTGAAAATGGAAGTATGTAATTATCAGAAGTGTTAAATCAACTCTTAGAGTTCAAGTTGAAATTGTCCTCACAGATGGTCATTGATTGCCAGAGGTTCAGTACTCTATTCTTGGAATCACGGAAATGGGCTCGAGAGTCAGATAGATGGGTGGTACCAACCGATGAAGTCAGCTTGGATGATGTCATCCAGATTACGGCAAAATTATTCAGGCAAATCAACAACATTTACAGTATCACCAAGTTATTCGATGTTTTGAAGCTACAAGGGCGCCTGGTCCCTTCACCCTTACACATTGCCGCAGATTAGGAAGAGCTATATGAAGAAGTCATTGAAGTTGTGGAATGCATCGACTTTACACAGAAAGGCAGAATTGTTGCCACCAGATGGGGGGAAGAATTTGAAGATTCGAATGAAGAGCAAGCTTCAGAGAGAACTGTCCCAGTATCCTACATGTGTGGAATGATATCATTTGAAGAACTCCTCGAAGAAATAAACAGGGTAGCATAACAACTCGAGATCGATGAGGAAATAGGATTCTTATTTTTCCCTTCTTCAGTAAATCACATGACCATGTCAGGAACGCATTACTAGATCCCAAACTCACTACCAGCCAATGATAGGGGGCGTGGAAAACCTTCATATGCCAGAGATGACCCTCGAGGAGAGAAAGATCCTTGATCAAATGAAGAAAACTCAAGCTAACATCACTCTGTGGGGTCTTTTCATGTCTTCTCAGCTACACAGAAATGCTTTGATCAAGTTGCTCACTGGACCCACAGTTTATCCTTCTACCATACCAGAAGAAGCGATAAATTTGGTTGGATCCTTGACCTCTACCCGAATGCTCTTCTTTTTCGAGGAGGAAATCCCTAAGATTGGGCCAAACCACAATCATGCATTCAACATCTTCGTCGAGGTTATGGGGAGGGTTGTTCCACTCTCCCTTATCGATAATGGATCTACCCTGAATGTCTACCCACTGAGAACCTTCAAATGTTTAGGACTAAAAGAAAGAGACCTCACTCCAACCTCCACCACTGTGTGTGCCTACGATAACACCCATCGGGAGGTGATGGGATCCATAAAGCTTGTAATTAGGGTTGTCCCTATAAACCCTATCATTGAATTCCAAGTTATTTATATCCCAGCCTATTTCAACCTATTGTTATGACAACATTGGCTCCACAGTATCAAGGGCGTGTCTTCCTCACTCCATCAAAAATTAAAATTCTTCGCCGGTGGACGGGTCATTACCATCTTGGGCGATGACGACAATGCCGATGGTGCAAGTACCAGCAGACCAATCCTTAAGATTCAGCACGAGTCAAATGATATGCTCCTATCGGGATTTTGAGTTGAACCACTTCTACTCCTGGCAGGAGATAACTTCAAAGAAAGAGTTTGTCCAAAATACGACCCTCATGGAAACGTCAATGTGATTCAGATGTTCAGAAATATGCACTTCATGTCCGAACTGGGGCTAGGACAAAGACAGCAAGGGATACTTGAGCTGATTGAACTGAAGAAGGTTTTTCCTCCCTGTGGTTTGGGGTATCAACCATCAAAATAAGATCTCAGAATGATCCGCATGTCTCGACCAAAGAGAAGACTAAACTACGTCTAGACTATCCCAGGTGATTCCTTGAATGGAAGATTCATCAAAGAGGGTGAGGACTTTCCGTTTTGCGGCTTTCCTGAACCATGGTATGACCGTACAGATAAGAAGATGAAGCCTGGAATGGAGATCTTCTTCCAAGATAACTACCCATGGGTCGAGAGTTCCCAGCACCATGTACAACCACTCATCAAAGATACCGAAGAGATTGAGGAAAGTGACTCCGAAGATTCCTTCAACTTAGAGACACTGGAGCTGACACTCTACATGGTTCACTCAGGCGCTACATCACTGGATCCATCCCACCTGATTAAAGCTGTTGATACACCTCTTCTTAACTGGCATGCTGCACCAGTTCTACCTGCTGAAACCTCCCCTAATCCCAATGTTTACCCCCTTTATTCTTTTGTTGTCTATCCTTGTTCAAATGTAATCGAGTCCTCTTTTTACGAGGTTCTCAATTCTATTTTTCCTATCAATGAAATAAACGAAGATTTTGAGTATCTTGTTGTGCCTTACATTAACTGTTTGGATTCTAATCAAACTTTTGATGATGATGATTTTGCAAATGAACAATTCTTAACTGATCTAAATAAGGTTAATAATAAACAACATAACCACGTCCAAGTTAATGAAGAAGAGACTGTTGTTATAAACCTCGGTTCTAGTAACCAACTGCGCGAGATTAGGATAGGGTATACCCTTGACGAGCATGAGGGTGCACAACTCAAAGAATTACTAAGGGAATTTGTGGATGTCTTCGCATGGTCCTACGACGATATGCCCGGCATTAATCCTGAAATAGCTCAGCACAAGATTCCTACTTTCTCAGATTACACGCCAGTCAAACAAAAGTTGAGAAAACTCTGCACCGAATGGTCGCTCAAAGTTAAATAAGAGGTGGTCGAATAGTTGAACGTAGGCTTCATTCGTGTGATCGAATATCCTACATGGATAGCCAATATAGTGCTCGTGCCAAAATCAGGATGAAAAGTTCAGATGTGTGTAGACTATCAGGATTTGAACAAAGCCTCTACAAAGGATGATTATCTGTTACCCAATATCGACATGATCATGGACAACACAGCCAATCATGCTCTTAAGTCCTTCGTCGACCGGTTTTCCGGATACAACCAAATCAAAATGCACCCAGACCACCAACAAAAAATCGCATTCATCACCCCATGGGGAACCTTTTGCTACACCGTTATGCCATTCGGTCTCAAGAACGCTGGGGCTACCTACCAGAGGGCTGCCACAACCATCCTGCACAATCTGATTCATAGAGAAGTTGAGGTCTATGTGGATGATATGATTATCAAGTCCAAATCTAGAGAGGGTCATGTTCCTGCTCTATGAAAAGTTCTTCGAGCGACTGCGACAGTATCAGATGAGACTCAATCCGCAAAAATGCGTCTTTGGCATTATAAAGGGAAAACTCTTAGGATTCATGGTCAGTGAGAAGGGGATAGAAACAGATCCCACCAAGCTGAAGGCCATACTTGAGATGCCACCTCCCCGAATAGAGAAAGAAGTCTGAGGTTTCCTCGAGAAATTACAATACATCATCTGGTTCATCATCCAGTTAACCTCCATCTGCGAACCAATCTTCAAGATCCTCCGAAAGGATTCAACTAAGGTTTGGAATGAGGCCTGCCAAGAAGCTTTTGACCGAATCAAACAATATCTGACCCAACTCCCAATACTCTTGCCACCACAGCCTGGTCTCCCCTTGCTCCTATACCTAACCACGATCGACACTTCAGCCGGGGATTTGCTAGCCCAATACCTTGAAGATTCCCGCGAAGAAAGAGCCATCTATTATGCCAGTCATAAATTGGTCGGGTACGAGGTCAACTACACTGCTTTGGAAAAGACGTGTATCGCACTTAACTGGGTTACCCAAAAGTTACGGCACTACATGCTCGCCTTCCCTATCAAACTTGTATCCTGAATGGACCACATCAAATACCTGCTCAAGAAACCCTCTTTATCCAGCTGAATGAACCGATGGTTAATGCTCCTAGCCGAGTTCGACATTGTGTACGTCACGCAGAAAGCCATGAAAGGAAGATCCATCTCTGACTACCTCGTTGATTACCCCGTAGAAGAAGTCGATGTCTAAATCTTCGAATTCCTAGATGAAAACATCTTTTTCATTGCTCAAGATAACCTCCGATGGCAAATGTTCTTTGACGGCGCTGCTAACAAAAAGGGACATGGCATTGGGATAATCCTAATCGCCCCAGATGACTCCCACAATCCCATCGCCATTAAGTTAGATTTCCCTTGTACCAACAACACGACTGAATACGAGGCATGTACGGTAGGCCTCAACATTGCTCTCGAGAAAGGTATTCAATGCCTAGATGTCTACGGGGATTTCGCCCTCATCATCGGTCAAGTGCTCAGAAAATGGAAAGTCAAGGACGAGAAACTCCAACCCTTCCATGAACACTTAGAAGAACTAGCCTCCCAATTCCAAGATATCACCTTCCATTACCTACCTCGAGCAAAAAATAACATAGCCGATGTCCTTGATACCCTGGCCTCCATGGTCAACATGCCCGAAGGAATAATAATGATCCCCTTCCTTCAAAAGCAAGATAAACCAACCCATTACTACCAAATTGAGCTCATCACTACAGAAAATACCGAGCTAGCCAATTGTTGGTACTATAATATTTAGCGCCTCCTCAAGCATCATAGGTATCCTGAGGGTTCTAATAATAAAGATCGAGTAACCCTCCAAAGACTGGTCGCCCAGTACATCATTTGTCACAAAGCACTGCTCAAACGAAACTTCGATGGAACCCATCTGCACTGCATCGCAGGGGCTGACATTGAAAAGATAATACAGAAAATCCATAGCAGGGAATGTGGGCCCCACATGAATGGTCACATGCTTGCAAAAAAATATCATTCGATAGGGCTACTACTAGACCACTATGGCCCAGGATTGCACCGTCTATGTCTGGAGATGCCTCGAATGCCAATAATTCTCCAACCTTCAGCATCTTTCTCCACGTGAATTATACAACATAACCTCTCCCTAGACGTTCTCCACCTCGGGCATCGACATCATAGGGATGAGTTTATCCTAGTTTCCATCGATTACTTCACCAAGTGGGTTGAATCAGAGTCATACGCAGTACTGAACGCCAAGAAAGTGGCCAAATTCATCAAGAAAAATATCATCTGCCGGTATGGGGTCTCTCACGAGTTAGTATCAGAAAATGAGTTACATTTCAAGGCAGAAGTTACAGAAGTGGTCAATGAGTATATGATTAAGAGACAAAAATCTTTCCCTTACCGACATTAGACCAAAGGTGCAGTTGAAGCCGCCAATAAGAACCTCAAAGCCATCATTACCAAGATGATCGAAAGCTGTCGGGATTGGGCCGATCGAATCCCGTACGCCCTTTAGGGCTACCAAATCTCAATTCGAACCTCTACTGGGGCTACCCCTTACTCTCTGGTCTATGGCATGGAAGCAGTCCTTCCCGTGGAGTTAGAAATACCCTCGCTCCGCGTCATGCTTGAAAGCAAGGTCGGTAAAGAGGACTGGCATCAAAGCCGTCTTGGCGAACTGGCCTCCTAGATGAAAGTAGACTAAAAGAACTATACCACATACAAGGGTACCATTATCGAATAGCGCGTTCATTCAATAAGAGAGTCAAGGACCGCGGTGTTTGAGAAGGGGACCTAACCCTGAAAGAAATCATAGAACCCATCTGGGACCCCAGAGAGAAATTCAAGCCCAATTGGAGCGACCCCTACATTGTCAAGAAGATCTTGTCCGGCGGTGCCGCCCTGCTCACCGACTTGTATGGGGAAGAGATGGACCGTCCAGTCAACCTAGACTATCTCAAGAAGTTCTACCCCAAGTCCGAAATCTCGGCGCGCTACAACTCTTCTCATCCCCCTTTTATTCTAAAAAAAAAGAGGCTCTTCATTTCCCCCTTACCCAGAACTACGTGGGCCTGATCCTCTGTAAAAATAGTTTTCAAACAAATTAAAACTTTTCAAAAAAAAACAAAGGTACATAGGCAGCTCATACACCTTACATGAGCACGGACCGTTCTTTTCCATAAAATACTATTCTTTTCTCACCTTCGCGAATGACAGTCAATTCCAACATATATTTGAACAAAAGGATTATGTATGCCTTAGCGATCGGTATAGATAATTCAAATAACACAAACTCATCAAAGGCACAGCTGGATGATCAGAAAGTTGTTTATTTCCTTAACAAGAAATTACGGTACAGATTACATAAGAAAAGGAACGGATAACTCCCTTCCACTCACCTTCCTAGAAAGCCATAATAAAATCCCACATTTATTCCCCATTACAAAATAAATCGTCCTACCCACAGCTACCAGAGGATCCTGC
The DNA here is from genome assembly GCA_949130495.1 of Sambucus nigra. Taxonomy (NCBI): domain Eukaryota; kingdom Viridiplantae; phylum Streptophyta; class Magnoliopsida; order Dipsacales; family Adoxaceae; genus Sambucus; species Sambucus nigra. The sequence continues at coordinate 17,134,808 of OX422213.1, read as the reverse complement.
TCCGTCATCATCATATGCATCCTGGGGTCCCCAAGTTTTCCCTGCCTGAACAGAGTTCCGCAGACACTCCATGGATCGATAGGCTCGAACCAGCTTTGAAAAGACCACAACACCTCCTTTCATGGTGTCAAAAGAAACAAACCACTCATGTCCAGTCTCCACTGCCAACATCTTGTTAACTACTTTCCTCCATAACCACTTCATATAATTCTGAGGGATATTCCAAACTCTCCGAACAGACTGAGAGGGACGGGTCGATGGATGTCGATGCTCCCACAGAGAGCCAAGCAGCAGACGCAGGCGCTCGGTCAAATCTTCTACCGAAAAGAAATTTAGTGTCTGAGGTGGCACGACCTATGCCCAACCAAATTGGCACAGAAGCCGCCAAAGGAAATAGAGAGAGGTCTGTCTGAGACCAACCATCCGCACATATGAGTATTCTCCTAGCTCCAGAACAGGCAACAGCTGTCCCCACTAAGGCACTGACCAGTACAGATTCCGAGCCCCATGCTCCACAAGCTAATTCTCCCAGCTCGCAATATCCAGGCCAACGTAGAAGAAGTGACGCAAAAAGAAGTTAGGTACAACTGACAAAGGATATTCGAGAGGAGTCACCAGGCGGAGTCTTTCAGACAACCACATGAATAGCATCACGGGGCTACCCCGTATGAAGTCAGAACGACCTTTTCGCCAGGCATCCACACCATTCAGGGTCTCCTCCAGTATCACCATCGCAGGATTGTGACGGTATGACATCCATAAAGTAACGTCTACACGTTGCGGATCCACCAACAGTTCCCCAGCCACCAGTAATAATTTTGAAACCAAGCCTAGAGCAACGGCTCGAGCGTATCCAGCATCGCCAGCATCGCCAGATTCCTATAAATGCACGGACTGCAACACCATCGGGTGGGAAATCATTCCTCCAGCAACCAGGGATCTAACCGCCGAAGGCGAAATACGAAGAAGCCCAGCCAGCAAATCCCTGGGAGAACGGGAAAATTCAGGTGAAACTGCAGCAACACTGGGATTTACCCCCAGCATAACAGAAAATTCCTCATAGGTAGGACAAACTTCATCCAACCCAAAGCGGAATACATGGTCTTCGGGGTACCAGAATTGTACCGTCGCCATCAACATGTTCCACTCAATGGGCCGATTGCGCCATAAAGAAACTCGACGCGTGTTGAAAGCATCATAGTCGAAGTTATAAGAGCACATCGCTTCTAAGGCTTCGAGGTAATTTGAAAACTCAATGCTACCAGGGAGAGCCATCTTAAAAGGCTAAGAGATAGTAGGCAAGTCGGTAAGAATGTGAAAGTGTGAGGGAAACACCCCACTCCCACCCTTTTTATACATGTGAACCCTCACAAGAGATATAATCCTGCAGAATTCGAAGGGAATCCTACCCCACAAAAGTACCAAAGGCTGAAGAGGGAACTAATCAAAGCTTTCAATTGATGGGACTGGACTTGACTGTCGATAGGCAGGACAAGGTGCTTGCTGATCGGCAGCCCCTACTCTTGGAAATTTTCCTTTTTCCTTTTTTGTCAAAAATAAAAAAAATCCAATAAAAAGAAATTGATATTCTCAACAGAATTTTAAAAATCCTCTTCCATCCCTATATGATTTTCCATTTTTAACTTTCCTTCAAAATCCCAAAAACATCTCTTTTTACGGTCTCAGCAGCAAAGTAAAAAGCGCATGTGCATACATTCACTCATTCACCATTAACAAAAGATAATAAAAACTCCATTGCATTGCATATATATTTGTTCTTCTGTGTTACATCAAATTTTACAGGAAATAAAAGAAAAGAAAAAAACAACGGAACTTAGCCCGAACCCATATTCTCATTCTCATTCTCTCACCTACCCTTCACCTCTTTTTAAGAGCTTCCACCCCTGCGACGCGCTCTCTTTCCCCTACGGCGAGATGACACACCATCGCTAACCGAGCCCGGGTCCTCCTCGAATGAAGCAGATGGCACCAAGCAAGAAGGAACCAGGACCGCTTCCTGAATATGGCCAGTCTCCGAAGATATCCAGTCTCTGATGTCCCTTAGCCAAGTGGTTGACACCCAGACTTGCTGCAAGTAAAAAGCAGAATCAGTATCAAAAGAGGGATCAAAATAGAAAAGGAATCAAAAAAGAGCAAGAAGGTATACCACAGGACGAAGAACCTCCTCGGTCAAACCCAACTCCTCCGGATCCATCGCATGAGGATGGTGCAACATAGGCACCATCCCTCCATCAGCTCGTCGAATGTTGTACGAAGGAGTGTGCAATCGCACGAAAGGAACCTCTGAAGCTGTTTCTGCCGCCGTCACCGAACCACCACCGTTGTGGGAGGACCCCCACCGCCCGACTCGAACCCGCAGGAGGGAAGGTCAAGGCATAATATATGCTGGGCGCCATCAACCAACTTGTCACAAAGTCCATATAGTCATACGATGTAGCCGTATTAGTGTACAATAAGTAGGACTCGTCGACCATCATCGTAATCCTCTCATCCTCCGGCATCAGTAGTTCCCATATAATAGACATAGGAGGCTACGCGGGTGGCACCATCACCTACTCCTCAGTAATTTGTCAAACCACCTGATTAGGCATAAATTCTTCCTAATTTATCCCTTAATTTTGGTACTTTAATCACCTCGAACAACGTAATTGGATTGACTTTATCTCATAATCTTGCTACTGACTTATCTTAACAAGTACACCGAGTTTCTGGTATTTCGTTATGATTTTACAGGTGTCTAATGTCAAGAAATGGAAGAAGGAAACCGAAAGAATAGAGAAAGTCAACAAGAAAAGTCAAAAGGGTAAAAGAGTCATTCCTACCCAGAATCCGGATGAGGTACCTAAAGAGAAGTTGAAGGTATCATCCTCACAAGCACCTAGGAAGAAACGACACCTCATTCGGATACCCGGAGCAAAAGATATGGGCAGTCAAAGTTTGAAGGAAAAGTCAAATAGGCGGACCGGTCCGCCTAAGACCCGGACCGGACCGATGTACACAAATCCAGAGAACTGCGAACCGAAGGCAAACCGAAGAAGGCAAAAATTAAAATAACCGATCTGCCCCCGGACCGGTCCGCCTGAAAAATAAAAGAACCGATCCGCTTTAGAAGCAGATCGATCCGCCTAAGGGCCGGACCGGTCCGCCCATCGAGATTTTGTTTTCTGATTCTCCTCTAAAGACTCCGACTTATACTCAACTTCTTGTAATTTCATATAGGGTATAAAAACCCGAATTATTTTCATTGTAAGGTAGGCAAGAATGGAGGGAGTTAGTTTAATCTCTCCTTTTCTTCCACAAACCCTAGTTTAGCAACTTTATTCATTTTAATTCAAGACTGAAGCTTTGATTCCGATTGTGAGTACTTCTAGTTAATTGATTGACTGCTGTGGTAACAAAATTAGTGAGTATTTCATCTTTTCAATTCTCTTTTACATCATTGTACGAGGTTGCCTTAGATTAATTATGGTTTTCTGCACATTGAAATCTGTTTTCATCACTTTCGGTATGTCCGGCTAGATTTCCAAGGTCGGGTTACATGAACCCAACCTGATGTGGTAATTTCATGTATAAAATTAATCCTCTGAATTTAGTGATTAATTGTGACCGTATTGCGTAGGAACACAACAATTATAGGTCTAAATATCTCGTTTGCCTCTGGGTAACCGGGATGATTGAGAATATAATTCGAGTGTCACTATCGTGATACCGATTTACTCATCCTTTGATTAAGTATGACGCGGGCTTGAACCTCGTATACGTAATGATTGGGAGTACTAAAGACTGGGTCAAATTAATTAGATAAATTTATGATTAGTATTATAACTGCAGTACACTAGGGTTGGGGGATTGTATTCCCGTCCTATTTTTTCCATCATCTCATTTAAAAGTTCAAATCAAATTTTCATTCCTCATTCAGATAATTTAGTTAGTTGCATATCTCATTATAATTTCATAATTGCATTTAGTTTAATCAATCCCAAAAACCAAAATCAAATCTTTTTCTTTCTTCTTAGAGTCAACGTTAGGATTCCTCCGTCTTATCCCGTCGTCACAACTTCGTTGTCCTTTTTCCCTGAGGATCGATACCCGACTTGTCGGATTATTACTTGAATGACAGGCTTGCACTTGAGCCTAGAGAGTACACACTTTAGAGACACATTCTGAGTCGTGTCAAGTTTTTGGCGCCGTTGCTGGGGAACTAGGTAGACTTAGGATTAGATCGAGTTAATCCAAAACTTTGACCAAAAATTCAAAAATCCAAAAAAATAAAAAAATATAAAAAGCACAAAAAGATTCACCACCATCTCTCCTAAGCTTTAATGCAAAATTCTGAAACCACTCACACACCCCAAAATACTCCAACCAGCATTCACGAAAATCCACTTGTTGAGTATAATCCTGATAGTCCCCACACTCCACAAGCCCCACAGTTCTGGATCCCACCTCCCACACCGTCACACTCAATCTCTAGCAACACTCCCTTCTCCTTCGTAGGACACACTTCGAGCACACCCAGTGAGAGCGTCGAGTCGTCAAGTGAGAGAGAGATGTCGCAGCATAGTAATGCACCTACCGGTGAGGAAGAGCCTCCGTACCGCCCGTTGAGAGAATTCTTATATCCCGAGCGCACTGTCACTCCGGGGTGCATTATACTCCCGTATAATGCCGGGCAGTTCCGATTCAAAAATGGGATGATCCAGATGCTACCACACTATCACGGTATGGATTCTGAAAAGCCATACCTGCATATAAGGGAATTTGAGGACGTGTGTGATACTCTCAATGATCAAACTTGCACATAAGAGGTGATTCGCCTCAAACTCTTCCCATTCTCGTTAAAAGATAAAGCTAAGACCTGGCTATGGTCTTTACCTCCGAGCTCGATTCCATCTTGGAACGAGTTACAATCCAGATTTCTCAAGAAGTTCTTTCCACCACATCGAACAATCTCCATAAAGGCTCAGATTCAATCGTTCAGGCAATTGGATAATGAGCCATTCCATCGATGTTATGAGCGTTTCAATGAGTTAACTGCTTCGTGCCCCCATCATGGATTTGATACAGCTCAAATCATTTCCCTCCTCTATAATGGGTTGAACCTTAACTCCAAGCAACTCATTGAAACCATGGGTAGTGGTCCGTTTATTGAACTAGACTGCCACGATGCTGAGCTTCACCTGAGGTATGTCACCGAGACTACCCAATCATGGGATATTTCTGATCCTAATGCTCAGAATCGAAATCGTCAAGCGACCACCACTCCATCGGCGTCCGGCCTATACCATGTAGATAAAACCTCTATGTCGGACAATCGGTTGGACACCCTTGAGAAAGGATTTCGAGATTTATGTGAGGTAGTTGGATCTATCAAAAATCCCGTCGAAAAGGTGTGTGCGATTTGTGAGGCGGGACATTCAACTGAGGAATGCCCGACTATACCCGCCTACAAAGTAATGCTTCAGGAGCAAGTTAGTGGTATAGGAGGCTTTAAGGGTAATTTCGGTGCCCCGCACGGGAATTCATACAACCCTTCATGGAAAAATCATCCCGGATTTAGCTACGGGAAACAACATGCCGCAATGAGCCCTCCTTCGCATGTTGCCCCTCCTCCTCCACAACAATTTCAACAAGCTCCACACATGCAAAGACATGTGCAAGCACCACCACCTCACGAAAATTATATCCCGCCACAGCGGAGAACATTCGAGGATACTGTGAATCAGTTCATCGCAAGCCAGACCGCAAACAATGCTAAATATGATCGCTTGTTTGGCGACATAAATGCGAATCTGTCCAAAATACAATCCTCGTTGAGTGTTCAAGAGAAGGGAAAATTCCCTGCCCAAGGCCAACGACCTCCCCAAGGTCAGACTAGTGTTAGCTCCACATCCACTGAACATCAGGAGCAGTGTCAAGCAGTGACCACTCTTCGTAGTGGAAGAGTTGTTGATTTATCACCTCCTCCACACGACACAACAAAAGACAAGGAGATTCCGCCCGTCACGAAAGAGGCCGAAGATGTCCCCTTGAACGAGAGTGATAAGGAAGACACTAGTGAGCCTGAGGTGGTAGTGAAACCACCCTCCGCAGCACCATTTCCTCGAAGATTGATTCCTTCCCAGAAAGGAAACCCACGTGATGACGTGCTAGAAATACTAAAGCAGGTAAAGCTGAATTTACCATTCCTCGATGCCATCAAACAAATTCCGGCTTATGCAAAAGTCATCAAAGATTTGTTGACGGTAAAAAGGAAGATGAAAGTAAAGAAGAATGTCTTCCTAGCACAGAACGTGAGCTCCATCCTACTCAATGAGCTCCCTCCTAAATTCAAAGATCCAGGTGCACCCACCATATCATGCATCATTGGAGATAATAAAATTGAGAAAGACTTACTTGACTTGGGAGCAAGTGTAAACATACTCCCTTACTCCATTTATAGGCAACTTGACTTGGGCGACCTCAAGCCCACAAAGGTCACTCTCCAATTAGCGGATCGATCAGTGAAGATTCCTCGAGGCATAGTCGAGGACGTGATCGTCCAAGTTGACACTTTCTACTTCCCGGTAGATTTTGTCATTTGGGACACGGAGCCCTCCTTTAACTCGAGCAATCATGTTCCCATCATCCTTGGGCGCCCATTTTTAGCAACAGCTAACGCTATTATTAACACAAGGAATGGGCGAATGCAGCTCACTTTTGGGAATATGACATTAGAGACCAACATCTTCAACATAGCCCAACATACAGGAGAGGAAGATGATATTCACGCGGTGAGGCTCATAGATGAGATAGTAGAGGAGTACTTTGAGGAGAATTGTTGTGGCGATGCCTTAGGATCGTGTCTGGTTTCGAGCAATGAGAGTGGGGGGACGTATACTGAGTATGAGAGGGAGATTGAGGAGTTAAGAGAGTTACTCGATGAGAGAGCGTCGAACGAGGACGCGAGAGATGTGAATTGGGTTTCTAGATTCGAGGAGTTACCACTACGGGATACACGCGTTGTTCCCTCCGACGAAAAGTTTCCAACCCTTGAACTAAAGAAACTCCCCTCCCATATCAAATATGCATACCTAGGAGAGGATGAGACATTCCCTATTGTTATCTCCTCTAGCCTAGATGAAGGGCAGGAGGGAAAATTGTTGAGAATTCTGAGGAAGCACCAAGGTGCTTTTGGTTGGTGTATAGCTGATTTGAAGGGGATAAGTCCTTTGATTTGCACTCACAAGATCCATCTCGAAGAGGATGCCAAGCCCTCTAGAGAAATGCAAAGAAGACTGAACCCCAACATGAAAGAAGTTGTGAGAACCGAGATCATTAAACTATTGGATGCCGAGATTATCTACCCAATCTCGAATAGCAAATGGGTGAGCCCTATTCAAGTCGTCCCGAAGAAGTCGGGTATGACTGTGATTGAGAATGCTAAGGGAGAGCTTGTTCCCCAACGCACCACCATCGGTTGGCGTGTGTGCATTGATTACCGGAAACTCAATGCGGGAACAAGAAAAGACCATTTCCCCTTACCATTCATTGATCAAATGCTTGAAAGAGTAGCGGGCCACCCTTATTATTGCTTCCTTGATGGTTATTCCGGATATAACCAAATTGAGGTAGATGTACTTGACCAAGAGAAGACAACCTTCACTTGCCCTTTTGGTACGTTTGCCTACAAACGTATGCCATTTGGCTTGTGTAATGCACCCGCGACGTTTCAAAGGTGCATGTTGAGCTTATTTAGTGACATGGTCGAAAGAGGAATTGAGGTGTTCATGGACGATTTCAGGGTTTTTGGCACCTCTTTCGATCTTTGTCTAGAAAAATTGGAACAAGTACTTGCTCGGTGTGTGGAGAAGAACTTAGTGCTGAATTGGGAGAAATGCCATTTCATGGTCACTGAAGGAATAGTTCTTGGCCACATAGTATCATCTAAAGGCATAGAGGTTGATAGGGCTAAGATAGATGTCATAGCTGACCTTCCCCCACCGAGATCGCTTAAAGACGTGCGCTCATTCTTGGGTCACGCCAGGTTTTATCGAAGGTTCATTAAGGACTTTAGCGCTATCGCTAGACCCTTAAGCAACCTTCTCATGAAGGATAACCCGTTTGAGTGGACCGAGGCATGCCAAAGCTCCTTTGACAAATTAAAGAACATGCTCATGTCCGCTCCCATCATGCAAGTCCCGGATTGGTCCCTACCATTCGAACTTATGTGTGATGCAAGCGATTACGCGATTGGGGCCGTTTTGGGCCAACGTAAAGATAAACAAGCTCATGTCATCTACTACGCTAGCCGGACCCTTATCGGACCTCAACTCAACTACTCTACCACGGAGAAGGAGTTGCTAGCGGTAGTCTTTGCCCTTGATAAGTTCAGATCGTATCTCATTGGTTCTCCTATAATTGTCTTCACCGACCACGCGGCGTTGAAATATCTACTCGCTAAGAAAGACGCCAAGCCGCGCCTCATAAGGTGGATCCTACTCCTACAAGAGTTCAATCTCTCCATTAAAGATAAGAAAGGAGTAGAAAATATCGTTGCCGACCATCTATCACGGCTTTCGTCCGACATACCTAGTGATCCTATTCCCATAGACGAATACTTTCCGGATGAGCAACTTTTTGCTACCTCTTCTTTACCTTGGTTTGCGGATATAGCAAACTAACTTATCACGGGAGCCGTCCCTCCCGACTGGACACCGCAAGATAAGAAGAGGTTTCTTACTTGGTCGCGCATGTTCTTCTACGATGATCCATTCTTGTTTAAATATTGCGCCGACTAAATCATCCGACGATGCGTACCGGATGACGAGATCCCGAAAGTCATCCAGTTTTGTCATTCGAAAGCGTGTGGAGGCCACTTCTCCACGAAAAAGACGGCCGCTAAAATTCTGCAATGCGGTCTATATTGGCCCACATTATTCCGAGATGTGAACAATGCTTGCAAATCTTATAATAGGTTCCAACGGATGGGAGCCATTACTCGACGAGACATGATGCCTCTTACCCCCATACTCATCATTGAGATCTTCGACTGTTGGGGTATTGACTTCATGGGTCCCTTTCCCCCGTCCTTTGGTTTCCTATACATCCTAGTTGCGGTAGATTACGTTTCTAAATGGGTAGAATCTATAGCTACGAAAACAAATGACAACAAGGTGGTGATAAAGTTCCTACAGGAACATATACTTTCCCGCTTCGGTGCTCCGAAAGCGATAATTAGTGATAATGGCAAGCACTTTTGCAATTGGCCATTCGGGAAGCTTATGAGAAAGTATGGCGTCGTTCACAAGGTTGGAATGACTTATCACCCACAAACAAATGGGCAGGACGAACTAGCGAATCGTGAGATCAAGAACATTCTCGAGAAGACTGTCAATCCTAACCGGAAAGATTGGTCACTTAGACTGAACGATTCGCTATGGGCCTATCGCACCGCATACAAAAATCAGCTTGGCATGTCCCCTTTTCGCTTTGGGTATGGCAAGCCTTGCCATCTCCCCGTGGAGTTAGAACACAAAGCGTATTGGGTAATTAAGGAGCTCAATTATGCCATGGATAAAGCCGGTGAATCTCGCAAGCTTCAAATAAATGAGTTAGAGGAGATACGCAATGATGCGTATGAGAATGCCAAAATTGCCAAAGAAAGGATGAAACTCGCTCACGATAGCATCATTCGACGCAAAGAGTTTCTTCCCGGGCAAAAAGTTCTTCTCTATAACTCTCGGCTTCATCTCTTTCCGGGAAAGTTGCGGTCGCGATGGTCTGGCCCGTTTGTTGTCAAGAATGTTTTCCCCCACGGAGCTGTCGAATTAGAAGATTTAAAAGGGGGAAATACATTCAAAGTGAATGGACAACGCCTAAAGCCATATCTTGAGGCATGCTGGGAGGAAGTCAACACCGTTTGGTTGTTGGACCCCGTTTACGGGGTAGAGTGAACGGTTTCAGTTAGGTCGCCGCACCCCCGACGCGTATGGGGTGAGAGTCGTGTATGTCGTGAGAGTCGTGTGTGTCGTGTGCATTAGTGAGTTTCGTTAGGATTTTAGTACATTCGGGTTTAGCATGTGCATGTTCGGGAATTGGGTCAATTCGGGTGACCGGTGATGATGAGAGGTCCTTGGTCTATAATTGGTGAGGAGCGCGTTTTAAAAGTGCAATATTTCGAGGAAGAGAGGTTGAAATCCAGTTTCGGGGAAATTCCAGCCAAAAATCCCCAGGCCGGACCGGTTCCTTTGATTTAAGGCCGAGCCGGTCCGCCACCGGATCGGTTCCTTTAATTTTAAGCCGGACCGGTCCGCCTGTCGAATTTTCTGGAAATTAAAGACCCGGACCGGTCCGCCCCTGGACCGGACCGGTCCGCATTCTGCAGATTCATTTAATCCTTCCCTCCCATTCACCCCCCCTTCCCCCCAATTGCCATCCTTCCCTCCAATTCGGTTTCCCACATCCCCATACACCTTTTCCCTCCAAATCCTTTCCCCTCCACTATAAATTCATCCCTACCCCTCCCCTTCTCTTCACACCTCAAACATAACTTCTCTCCTCTCCCTCTCCAGATTTTTTTTTGAGATCCATCCTCTCTGTCTCCATGGCCCCCCGTGCTGCCCCCACAAAATACGCGTCCACCGACATCCTACCCTCCTGGGGCAACGAGTTCCGCTCCCGCCAAGAGGATCGATGGTGCACCCTATTCTTCGGAACAAGCCGCAAACTCCATATGGAGCGCGCGGTTCAATGGAACGCGCTGCCCAATTCTGTCACAGCCCTATTCATGGCCCGGGGGTGGTGTCGTTTCCTCAACGAACCCCATGAAGCCGTGTGGGCTTCCGAGGTCCGGTTATTCTATGGCACACTCGTGCGGACGGACCAATTTGAGGCCCAAGCTTACGTCGATGGGACGGTCGTTCCTTTTTCCTTAGCCATCCTCACGGCCAAATTGGCCACCTTTGGTGTTCCGGACCCCCAAGACTTCACATATCCAAGGAACGTTCCTCCGATCGCTAAGGATGTCATCATGGAACGCATTGCTCCAAACGTGGCTTGGGCGGGTCAAACCGTCGCTGTTGGACAACTCAACGAAAAGGCGCGCCTCACTTTCCAAATTGTGTGCGCCAACATTCTTCAAACGTCCAACGATTCCGCCATGAGGCCTCGGCAAGCCACCTTGACCTATCATCTCTTCGATCCCCAAACTTCCATCCATTTGGCCCGCACATTGTATGCCGACATCATCGCCGCCTCTTTGGATGAGAAGGGTGCCGCCCCTTTGCCCTATGCCCGTTTGATCACATCTATCCTCCAAGACGCCGGCATTGAGGCCCCGCTCGACCGCACCCAGATTCCTGGTCCCTTTGGACAGGGCACTCGCACTAAGAGTGCCAAACAGCTAGCCATAATCCGGGCACGGCGGGGTCATGATAGCGAAGAAGAGGCCACCTCGGGAGAAAGCGCAGGGGAGGAGGCCGCCGAAGCAGACGTTGAGATGGGTGACGTCGGCACCGACGACGAGTCGGCGGACAAGGAGGACGACCCGGACTTTGAGTGGGCGGGTACCGATATCTCGACCCGGTTGTCCACCCTTGAGAACCGATTCGAGACCTTTATGATCGATTACCGTCGAGATCAAAGTCGGGCGTCTCGAAGGCAAGCGGATATCTACCGACGCCTAGGGAACCCTAATGAGCCACTCCCATCACATTTTCATGACCCCTATGGCCCCGACGCGCCCAGCTCATCCCATTTCCCTTCCCCGTGATGTTTTGTTGGTTATGGACTGTTTTGATGTATTCCTTCTCATGTCACACATATGCTGTATTCCTGTTTGTACCACAGTCTTATGATATTAAAAGGTCGCATTTTCTATATTTGTTTGTTTTAATTATTGCACTTCTTATTTTGCCTTATTTAGATTTTAGTCCTTTTTGCTTGAGGACAATGCAAAATTCTAAGTTAGGGGGGGGGGTCACAAGTGCATATTTCTAAAACTTCACAAATTTTCAAAAATGCCCAAAATTTCCAAAAAAATCATAAAATTTTGAAAAATCCAAAAATATTTTTGTTCAAAATAAATAAAAGTTGGGATTCAAATTTTTCAAAAATATCATTAAAAGTCAAATTGAAGTCTCAAAGTGTAAAAAGTCAACATACACAAAGCCGAAATTGACCAAAGATGGAAATTGTGCAAAAATTGACGACTTAACGAATAAATGTGGAGATTAACAAACCCGGTGAGATTCGAGCCTATCACGTTTTGCGAGATTTTAAATCAATCCGAGTTAATTGTTAACTCAAAGTTCTTTTTAGCGCATAATAAGTTGTCAAGGATCTTAATTCTTTCATTTTGATCGGTTTTGAAAAATGTGTGCAATATTGCCTTGAAAAACGTGCCAAATTAGTCTCTAAATTAAATTCACCTCGAAACGCATATGGTAACACAATTGGCATTTTGAACAATGAAGTAGGCCCTCGTTTGTCACAAAAAAAAATATATTGGCCAGAAAAAGTAGCGAAAAATTACCCTTTGCAACCCAAATTGAGCCGAATAATTTTTCCTTTCGTTTGTCACCCCGAAAAACCCAAAATGGTCCGGAATTGTGAAAGTTGAAAAATCCCAGAATTTGAGTCCGAAGAGTGCATAAAAAGGGGCAAGAGAAAAAAAATAAATATGCTCAACAAAAATAGTGATAAAAGAAAAGAAGTGAAAAAAAAATAGAGAAAAAGAAGAAAAAAATGAGCAATAGCCCAGAAAAAGCACCAACGGACATCATAAATAACTTTTCCAATTCCAACCTTCCCTACCATTTTCATTTTACCCAATACACCTTTAACCCGAAAAAGTCCTAACCGAGTCTAAAGTGTAGAATTGGTTACCGCGTAGAGAGCTAATACATCAAAAGATAATAAAGGAGATTAAGTGCGCGAATAAGAGGCAATGTTCCCGTTTTTAAAACCGTAATCCGTTGAAGAGATCCTTTCGCCATAAAATTTCCGTCTTTCTAATTGCATGCGTGAATTTGCTTCAATTACATTTACTCTTTATATCACGCATGCCGAGAGAATAGCCATAATCCGAGAGGTTCGTTTGAGAGAGTATTCCGTGAGAAATTGAAATCAAAACGAATTTTCGGATAAGTAACGTAATGATTAATCGGTGGAAATCGGCGGTTATATTTCTGGCTTCGCACACACGCACTACAGTTTGAGACTTGTAAACATGACTTAATGATGACTATTTTCTGGAAGAGTTTGAATTATACAATTTTTGGTTATTTTGAAGTTCTTTGAGTCGAATTTTGTGGGTATATTCTCTGCAAACCCTCACGAGACACAACTCGTCCCACTAGGGTAACCTAGGGGTTTAAAGGCTTGTTGCATACGCTAAATGCAATCGCGTGCCCGCGAAAGAGGTATTTTATCCCAATAAAATGTTTTTCAAGAGTTGAGCCTTGCTAGAATTCTTTTACATTGCTCGGGATGCGCAAAGTTCTAAGTTAGAGGGGTTTGATTAGGCATAAATTCTTCCTAATTTATCCCTTAATTTCGGTACTTTAATCACCTCGAACAACGTAATTGGATTGACTTTATCTCATAATCTTGATACTGACTTATCCTAACAAGTACACCGAGTTTCTGGTATTTCGTTATGATTTTACAGGTGTCTAATGTCAAGAAATGGAAGAAGGAAACCGGAAGAATAGAGAAAGTCAACAAGAAAAGTCAAAAGGGCAAAAGATTCATTCCTACCCAGAATCCGGATGAGGTACCTAAAGAGAAGTTGAAGGTATCATCCTCACAAGCACCTAGGAAGAAACGACACCTCAATCGGATACCCGGAGCAAAAGATATGGGCAGTCAAAGTTTGAAGGAAAAGTCAAATAGGCGGACCGGTCGGCCTAAGACCCGGACCGGACCGATGTACACAAATCCAGAGAACTGCGAACCGAAGGCAAACCGAAGAAGGCAAAAATTAAAAGAACCGATCCGCCCCCGGACCGGTCCGCCTGAAAAATAAAAGAACCGATCCGCTTTAGAAGCAAACCGATCCGCCTAAGGGCCGGACCGGTCCGCCCATCGAGATTTTGTTTTCTGATTCTCCTCTAAAGACTCCGAATTATACTCAACTTATTGTAATTTTATGTAGGGTATAAAAACCCGAATTATTTTCATTGTAAGGTAGGCAAGAACGGAGGGAGTTAGTTTAATCTCTCCTTTTCTTCCACAAACCCTAGTTTAGCAACTTTATTCATTTTAATTCAAGACTGAAGCTTTGATTCCGATTGTGAGTACTTCTAGTTAATTGATTGACTGCTGTGGTAACAAAATTAGTGAGTATTTCATCTTTTCAATTCTCTTTTACATCATTGTACGAGGTTGCCTTAGATTAATTATGGTTTTCTGCACATTGAAATCTGTTTTCATCACTTTCGGTATGTCCGGCTAGATTTCCAAGGTCGGGTTACATGAACCCAACCTGATGTGGTAATTTCATGTATAAAATTAATCCTCTGAATTTAGTGATTAATTGTGACCGTATTGCGTAGGAACACAACAATTATAGGTCTAAATATCTCGTTTGCCTCTGGGTAACCGGGATGATTGAGAATATAATTCGAGTGTCACTATCGTGATACCGATTTACTCATCCTTTGATTAAGTATGACGCGGGCTTGAACCTCGTATACGTAATGATTGGGAGTACTAAAGACTGGGTCAAATTAATTAGATAAATTTATGATTAGTATTATAACTGCAGTACACTAGGGTTGGGGGATTGTATTCCCGTCCTATTTTTTCCATCATCTCATTTAAAAGTTCAAATCAAATTTTCATTCCTCATTCAGATAATTTAGTTAGTTGCATATCTCATTATAATTTCATAATTGCATTTAGTTTAATCAATCCCAAAAACCAAAATCAAATCTTTTTCTTTCTTCTTAGAGTCAACGTTAGGATTCCTCCGTCTTATCCCGTCGTCACAACTTCGTTGTCCTTTTTCCCTGAGGATCGATACCCGACTTGTCGGATTATTACTTGAATGACAGGCTTGCACTTGAGCCTAGAGAGTACACACTTTAGAGACACATTCTGAGTCGTGTCACCACCCGCTCCCCGAGATACCAAAAATGGCCAAACTCATGCGCTAGTAAGCGTCGTATTTACGCGTTCACCCCGGTCACCCCATATCCCGAATGGCTGTCCCCCAAGGATAAAAGGTCACTTGAAAATCACCGAGCAAAGCATAAGTCAATACAGAATCAGAACATGCCAAAACCAAGACTGAAAAGGAAAGAGTCTTACCCTACCACTAGTCAGGCCATTCAAGACCTGACTCACTGCCTCCAGAGAGAGAGATCCCTTCGACTGCAGATTGGCCTTCCACCATCGATATAATCGGTAGAAGTCCCCAACAGTCTCGTCCTTCAGAGAGATTAGCTGGGTATTGCACCCAATCACCTCATAGAACCACGTCTACCAAATATGGAAACTCACAATCAAAAAAGAGACGCATAAGGAAATTGCGAATGCATGAAAGGAAAATGCGCAAAATTAAAGGATACCTCGAGGAGATATGTGGCTCCAGTAAAAGTTTACCGGCAGCACCGGCTGAATGCATCCAAAGAAAAATAGAGGGTCGCCAAAGTCAGGCTCCCCCAATCATAAAGAGTGATGTTAGAAAATATCCTCAAGTACGGCAAGAACCACAAGTGGACAACGTCGTTGCTCGACGCCACCATAAAGCCTCCCTGCACCAGCAAAATGAACAACTGGGCCATCTGCCTCCCCTGCAGCCCGTCCTCCACATCGATCACCCAACAGAACATCCTTCAGCAAGGACAGCCGAATGTAATCCCCACAAACTATCCTCCCTACGTCACCAAGTGCCGCATGCACTGCCACCGACCTCGCCCGCAAAGAGCGATCCACCTCTATCTGCTCTCCATCACAATCCAGCCCCAGCAGCTACTGTATATCTATGGGAGTAACCGCCATCTCCCCGAATCCAAAATGGAAGGTGGGGTAGTATCCCACCATCTCTCCCCAAAGCGCACAAGACCATTGTCGATCGAGGCGTCTCATCCAACGCAGACGCCAGCCTCCTAAACCTTACTGATGATACCACCCAATGCACCACGGGTGGAAGATGCTCCCAGACATCCTTAAGCCCCGTTGTCCCATGAGCACGCATGTTCTTCAAAGAGATATCAGACTATCAAAAGGAGAAAGCTTGTCAAAATTCAAGAAAGAAAAAATCACCAAAAAGAGAGAGGAATGCCAAAGTCAGGTTACTAACAAAACTACCAGGGCTCACCACCTTAGAAGACCGATGACGCGACGGCTCCCGTAGCAAAGTTCGCTCATCCGTAACTGACTCAAATGCATCAAAGGAGTTCTCACTCCCCAAAGCAAGAGGCGCGCTAGCCCTCCATTCCACATTCGTCCAGTCTTCGACAGTCAACTATTCCCTATCTGATGCAGAGCTCACAAAGGCGGCCATTTCTTAGAGATTGAAATGCTAGAACGATTTGCAGAGGAAAATAGCAGAGAGAAAGAAAGCGAAGAGCTGTGAAAAATGAAAGGAGTTCGCCCCCTTTATATAGGATGCTAAGAGTCATGACGATCGGCATTGACCCCCTACCCATCGATCAACACTGTCCCCTTACCTTCCCGAGGCAGTCCAAAAGTTAGCACCACTGCCAAATGGCACCCCCTGCACCATGCCGACCGGCACCCTCTTGAAATTTCGTACAAAAATTCCCAGAAAATACCAGAAAGCCCTGAAAAATCCTCAAAAAATTCCTAAAAATCCAAGGAAGGATTTAGAACATTTTCACAAAGAAAATTCCGCACTCCCTCGGGCGAAACCCCCATTTTCCCAGTGAAACTCTGAAAAAAACAAGTAAAACTCCTCTCGGTAATGCCCCCGGAGTATCTATAAAGGTCTCAAACCTCCTCGAGCAATACGTCCAATACCTGGACCACCTAATTACTTCCCCAGTAAAGTTTACGACAACAAACTCGCCTCTCCTCTGCAGTTCACAAACACTTCCTCGGTAAGCAACTCCCCGACTCAAAATAATGTCACGAAGTAATTTCCCCAGCGAAACTCCAGAAAGTTATTTTCAAAGTCTCCAAAGGACACACTATGTTTTCCCCAGCTCATTCCCCGGTGAAACCCAAAATCCAATATTCATCTTCTCTTAGGTCAGAATTGACCTCAGTCTTGGATCGTCACCTTAGTTAGGTCAGAATTGACCTCGGTCTTGGATCGTCACCTTAGTTAGGTCAGAATTGACCTTGGTCCTCGGTCGTTACCTCTCTTAGGTCAGAATTGACCTCGATCTTGGATCATCACCTTAGTTAGGTCATAATTGACCTCGATCCTCCGTCGTCACCACTCTTAGGTCAGAATTGACCTTGGTCTTGGATCGTCACCTTAGTTAGGTCAGAATTGACCTCGGTCCTCGGTCGTTACCTGTCTTAGGTCAGAATTGACCTCGGTCTTGGATTATCACCTTAGTTAGGTCAAAATCGACCTCGGTCCTCAGTCGTTACCACTCTTAGGTCAGAATTGACCTTGGTCTTGGATCGTCACCTTAGTTAGGTTTGAATTGACCTCGATTGTCGGTCGTCACCACTCTTAGGTCAAAATTGACCTTGGTCTTGGATCGTCACCTTAGTTAGGTTAGAATTGGTCTCGATCGTCGGTCGTCACCACTCTTAGGTCAAAATTAACCTCGATCTTGGATCGTCACCTTAGTTAGGTCAGAATAGACCTTGATCCTCGGTCGTCACCTCTCTTAGGTCAGAATTGACCTCGGCCTTAGATCATCACCTTAGTTAGGTTAAAATTTACCTCGGTCCTCGATCGTCACCTATCTTAGGTCAGAATTGACCTCGGTCTTGGATCGTCACCTTAGTTAGGTCAGAATTGACCTCGGTCCTCGGTCGTTACCTCTCTTGGGTCAGAATTGACCTCGGTCTTGGATCGTCACCTTAGTTAGGTCAGAATTGACCTCGATCCTCGATCGTCACCTCCCTTAGGTCAAAATTGACCTCGGTCTTGGATCGTCACCTTAGTTAGGTCAGAATTGACCTCGATCCTCGATCGTCACCACTCTTAGGTCAAAATTGACCTCGGTCTTGGATCGTCACCTTATTTAGGTCAGAATTGACCTCGGTCATCGGTCGTCACCTCTCTTAGGTCAGAATTGACCTTGGTCTTGGATCGTCACCTAAGTTAGTTCAGAATTGACCTTGGTCCTCGGTCGTCACCTCTCTTAGTTCAGAATTGAACTCGGTCCTGGATCGTCATCTCAACTTAAGCCCATATAATCGGCCTCGACCCTCTGATTGGTCATCCTCCTTCAAAGCATCATGCGATGTCTATTCGACGACTATGATTTATTCCAAACTCACCTTTCGAGGGGCTCTGTAGACACCCCACTCTGTTACCCCCTTAAACTCTCCTTAGGTCTCTAGCACCTCCCTTCATCACTACCAACCCGAGTCATACCCCGAGTACTGTCCTAAAAGCCATCGGGCACTCCCAGGCTCCATTTGCCCAAAAGTTAAAGTCTTCAGCTCGATCGAGGCTGAATGAATCTTCGAAGGGCACTGAATCCCCTTTCTAACGGTCCACTCTGTGCGCGATTCTGACTTACGGTACGGATGAACGATCCATTTGACTATGAAAGGTCACCGAATACTTCGAGGGCCCAGTTGACCAAAGTCAACTCCCTGAACCAGATCAAACTCTTTGGAATGTCGAATTACATCTCTTAACCTTTCCAACGGTCCACCCCGTGCATGATTCGAACTTACCATGCGGATGAGCAATCCGTTTGCGTCTGACAGTTCCCCGTCCAATCGATTGATGAATGGTTTCGAGCTATATTTGACCCAAAGTCAACTCCCGAACTTGGGAGAGGTCCAAAGGACTTCTTAAGGTCTCTGAAATACCTTTCTAACGTTCCACCCCGTGCTCCATTCTTATCAACAGTTTGCGTTCTGCAGCCAATTTACCAAAAAGGCCTAAAAAATACTGCCAAATGGTAGGTCTCAGACCCTGCCTATCGACAGTGTGTCTAAACGCACCCGCCGAATGGAAGGAATAGGGATATGTTGATCGGTAATGCCCTTGGCCTACAAAAAGGAGGACCTAACCTCACTTGTAAGGGGAGCCCAGATCAGATAGAAACCACTCTCTGCAAATCCTGAAACCTCTCTCGAAGGCAGCATGATTTTTACACCCAAATCCCTTTACAACCTTCACTTTTCATCATCCTTTTCATCAAAATTGATGAATTCACTACTCTCCATCATCATCCAAGTCTAAGGGTTGCTCTCCAACATTCAAGCTCAAGCTCAAGATCTTCAAGAAGATCCAATTTTCTCAAATCTCTCCTTAAATTCTCATAAAATTACAATAACTTGTTTTATTACTTAGTGCCTTTATTATCTCATCTCACACATCCTAATATACTTTTTATTTAGTAGTATTGCACATCTCTTATTTTCATATAAATAAAAACGCAAAAAATAAGAAAAAGAGGGTTTGCTCATAAATTCCAAACGGGAATTCTCATACTTTTCTTACACTTCCCTCATAACTAAAACACTTTTTCTACACACACACACACACAAAAATAAGAGAATCTCCGATTGGATTTATGGGATAAACCCCACACCTCATTTTGTATGCGAACTACGTGGACTTTGATGCATCTATAGGCTACGTAGGCGTTTCGGGGTAAAACTCGAGACTCGAGTCCTAGTCTTTACTTTTTCTCTCATTTTCTATTTTATGTAAACTCCATTCTCTTACATTATATATATATATATATATATTTGTTCTTAGGGGCGTATCATTCCGTGTGCGTTATCGTTCCATCATAACGACTAATATAAGGATGATCGCCTAAATAATATTTTCTAATACTTTTATACCTTCCTACGGATGATTCGCTTTATCTCTTCCATGGTATAAGTCGACGATTCCTATCTCCACTATATATACACATGTACACACGTCACGGGGAAAATAAAAGGAAAATAACAAAAATCCATGAGAGACCGAAAGGGAGGAATGGGTGCCTAACACCTTCCCATTTCGTAACTTAGCCTCCGAACCCTTCTCGAATCATTTTGGTTTCGCATGCACCAGTATGTCTTTGGATGTTGTCCTTCGGGATGGCTTCCCCTTTTCTTTTGTCTATTTTCAGTAAAATAGACTGGCGACTCTAATCTCTCTACATTCTTTCACTTCAACTCAAAATGACACCGACCGAAGCGCTCCCGAGATGGGATGCGCGGGACATGAGGATCCTTCATCGCGCGGCGAGGATCGGGGATGGCTACAATAAGTTCCCACGGATAATGATGTGCACCACGTCAAAAGAGGCATGGGATGTTTTACAACTTACCCATAAAGTAACTAATGTTGTGGAAGAGTCTAAACTGCAAAATTTAACAACTCAATTTGAAACTATCATCATGCTTGAGACTGAATGTTTTAATGAGTTTTATGCTAGGTTGTCTGATATTGTAAACACTAGCTTTAATCTTGGTGAACACATTCCTAATGCTAGAGTTGTTAAAAAGATTCTAAGATCACTGCCTAAGCATTTTATCCCTAAAATCATTGTGCTAAATTCTATGGGTAATTTAAACATACATAAATTAGAGGAATTGGTAGGAGACTTACAAACCTTTGAAATTGACATGTTTCCTAAGTCTGTCAAACCAAAAGATAAGGGAATTGCACTTAATACCCAGGATAGGAAGAGTGAGGGGTCGATAAGAAAGAGAGTAGAGTCATCTAGAAAAAGGGAGATAGAAACGTCTGATTTTGAGTGTGACCTTGATTTAGATGAATTGGCTTTGTTTGCTAAAAATTTCAAGAAAAATCTCAATTTCAAGAAAAATGGAAATTTCAAAGATAAAAAGAATTTTGAGAAAAATAAGGTTGAAAAGAAAAATGAAAAAGATTTTAAAGATCCTCCTAAGAAAGACAGTGAGTGGTGCTATGAGTGCGACGGTAAGCGTCATAGAGCTTTTGAGTGTGCTACTAGGCTGAACAGACTTGCCAAAGAAAAGGGAAAAGTTATCCTTAATGCTACCCTTAGTGACGACAGTGAGGTCAAGTCGGTGGACTCTGTAAATGAGTCACCGCATTCATGGCTAGTTATGTGAGTACTTCTAGTGCTCCTCACGACTATGAGGATGTTGCTTCACAGGGACACCTTGATAGTGAGAATGAAGTAAGTGAGGGGGAGGTTGATGCAAGTGAGAGCAAGAGTGATCTTCAATGCGCGTATGCTGAGTTATATAATGAATCATTTAAAACCAAAAAGTGTAACAAATCGTTATTTCTTAGGATCACCGCTTTAGAGAAAGATTTAAGATTGTTTGGAGAGAGAGGGAGAGTTGTTATGAGAATGAAAAAGAGAGAGAAAAAAACCTTGAGAATATAAGATGTTTTGAGTGATATGGGAAGGGGCACAAGAAATTTGAGTGTCCCACTAGACTTAGGAGAGAGGGAAAGAAAGTTTCTATGACCGCTACCATGCCCGTTACCCTAAGTGATAGTGAGGATGAGAATGGAGATGAAAGTGTGATCCGAAAAGGTTTTAAAAAGTTATTTATCGAGACCATGGAAATAAAGGTCAAATAGGATCCTAGGCCTTCAGATTTGTGAGTTGAAGGAAGAAAATGATGAGCTAAAAAGGGAAAAATGTGACTTGACCAATACGGTGTCTAGTCTGACGACACGTGTATCCCATCTCGAGGATGATCTCAAACAAGCACGGGAGGTCCAAGTCTCGTTAGAAAACACATATAAGAAGGTTGATAAGATGGTTCCCTATCCATTTTTGAATGATGTTGGAAAAGGTAATAACGGTGCATTCACTACTTTTAATGCGCCCGAGCCTATATCCAATTTGGTGAGTGAGTCTCATGGGTGCCCGTCTAGGAAAGCTCATCCCAAAATTCTTGATAAATTAATTCCTAGACCGGTTTATGTTTGCTCCCACTGCAAGAAGCGAGGACATCTTAGGGAGTTTTGTTCTAAGTTGGGTTTTGTGCCATATCATTCCACTTCACACGTCCCCGCACATGCACCCATTCATAATACTTTGCTTGCACATAATGATAGAAAGTTTGCACATATTCGCGAGCAAGTGAAGTTTTTTTTCAAAACCACACATGATCTTATGGAGTTGGTTCAAAAGATGACACCATCTTTGAAAAACTCCACCGCTCTTCCCGGTTGATGTCTTGACATGTTTGCTAGCATAGGGTGATTTACATGATGTCTCTTTTACCTATTGCTAGCATGTACCATTTATTTGTTTGATTTTCTAATTTTTATATTTTTTTGAAAAACCCAAAAAGATTTTCGTTTTATAAAAATTTTAGAAAAGCACAAAATGATTTTTATATTTTGTTTACACCTTTTATGGATGAGCATTTAAGATAGTCGAGTCACAAATTTCATTCCATTTATCCATGTGATTGTTTGATAGTGATTTGAGACGCTACATCATTGCATCCATGTGCTTTACATTGTTTGGAGTCTTTGAGATGTGATTAGTGATATCTTTCCACATTTTTGTCTCCTTATCTCCTTTATTGCACACATGCACGGTTTTATTTGATTATTGTACTTGTCGATCACATATTGGCTTGAGTGTTTCCATCTCAATTTTGTTTATACAACGAACCATATGCGATAAAATTTAACAAGATTATAATGCATGTAAAAAATGTTTGGTGAGATTGTGTGATATTTTAAAACGGTAAAGGTCTACGAAAGGTTCTTATCTATCCTTTGCGACTAAGCCGCCATTAAATCAGACCTAAAAAATTGAGGAATTTTATTATCCGGGGTCCAAAGAGGTTAAAAGAGCCCGAAAAAATTTAAAGGCAATAAAAAGAAATACATGTTGAATATGGGCCATTAGGTTTCACCATTGATTCTCCAAAGTTTGAGAATTGAGATCACCTCTATTCAAAATATAAATCTGAGGGAGTTTGGTTGCAGAATTTTAAACGGGTTTGCACTTCCTTGAAAGTCCTGAAAAAGCATTAGATCGTTTTGGACGTAATTGGTGTGGAAATCACTTTGAGCTTTGATTTGCTGATATAATTGAGTCAGTGTCTCATATTTCCATCTTTTTACACCTAAGGAAAATGTTGAGTTCATTCGTTAGGAGTATCCAATATTCATCGTGCACACATGTCATGTTTGTATTGATTAGGCACATATTCTTCACATTTATCCACTTAATTTCGGTATTTTTATGATCTCATGCAGTGTAAATAGCTTGGATTTGTCTCGTATTTATGCTACTAACCTATTTTGGAAAGTATTTTGTGTTTGTGCTTTATAGGTATTTCATGCAAGTTAGTGCGGAGGAGAACTCAAAACAGTGAAAGAAACCAAGAAATGGAGAGTTGAAGGGCATTTTCGTAATTTTCAGCCTTAGTCCGTAGGTGGGGCCAACTAGAAAGTTGAAGAGATCTAAATTACAAGAACACTGGAAAAAACGTCACCTCAATCCGAGCTACGGTGAAGAAGTTACAATGTTTTGAAGTTGCGCGATAATGAAGAGATATGGACCAGAATCCAAACCGATCTGGATGGAACAGGACCGATCCGGATGGAACAGGACCGATCCGGTCAGGAAAAAAAGAACCGATCCGGATCCGGACCTGTCCGGCGGTGCGAATTGCTGGCATTAATTATGCAGATTTTGAGGTGATTAGCTGGTGAAAACTTGAGCAACAAGCGATTCTAGCTGTCAAATTCGTGCTACTTGGTGCTATAAAAGACCAAGCCCTACCCCATTTCAAAGGGAGTCGAATTCTAGAGAGTAGAATAGAATTTTAGAGAGAGAATTAGATTTTAGAGAGTCTTTTTGTAAGTTTGAAGAAGAAGAATTTTTCTGGATTCAAGTTCATCTCTTTTCCCTATTGCTGAATACAAGTATCAATTTTTCATTCTCTTCTTTATTCTCTATTTTATTTTCAATTCAATTCTCAATTGTTTTGCAATTTGTTACCAATGTTTGCTAGATCCATAATTCCATGTATTGGTATGAATTTGTTTTCTAGAAAAATCATGTCCAGCTAAATTCTCAAGGGCTGGGGTACATGAATTCATTCTAAGGTGAATTACCCATGTAGAAAATAGAGGGTAAATTAAATATTGACCGAATCGTGTATGGAAATTATACAAACTTAGCTGATCTTTTAATCCCTCTTGCCCTAGGTACTTGGGATGTTTAAGAATGCTATGCAAGTGTAATTTTTCATTCACAGCTTTGTATTTGCCTTTGATTTCATATGATGCGGGTAAGATCCTTCATATATGTAATGCTTAGGATATATAAAGACTGGATTTAGTAAAAAATTTCAATTTACAATTCTAGTATTCTATACGGTAATTTGTTAAGGTTTGAGGGATTGTACCCACCCTATTTTTTCTCATTTTCAAATCTAATTTCTTTACAATTCTTAGTATTTTTGTGCACATTTTATTTCATCACCAATTGGAAATTTAAACCCATCAATCATCTTTTTCTTTTCTTTTATTTTAACATCAACTTTAGGATTAAACTACCTTACCTTTGTCGTCACGTTCACACGTCCTAATTCCCTGTGGATTCGATACCCAGACTCGCCACTATATTCCTTAAGAAGTGCAGTTACAAGTTTAGGTTTTTTTTATATTGAGGTTGGAAGCCGATAACAATGACTAGCGTATTACACGGACGCTCGGTTTTTCCCATCGAACAAAATGGCGCCGTTGCCGGGGAATTAGGTAGACTTTAGGTTAGGTTGGTTAATCCCGAATTTGACCTTTAAAAAAATGTTAAAAAGTAAAAAGTAAAAAAAAAGTAAAAAAAAAAAAAATCTCATCTCATCTTTCATAAGTTGTTCATGCAAACTCCTCTATTGTCTCCAACCTAATTTCACGCAAATCCCCTTGATGAAGCTAACTCTGACAATTCTCATACTACCGACGCTCCACACTTTTGAGTTAAACACTGAGTGAGGGTTCTGAATCGTTAGGTAGCAATATGTTGGTGCACGGTAGTGTTGGTATTGGTGCTGGAGAGGAAAAGATACCATATCTTCCCATGAAAGATCTTTTATTTCCAGAGAGAACTGTTACCCCTGTTTGCATTTTACTCCCGTATAATGCCGGTCAGTTCCACTTTCGTAATGGGATGATTCAAATTCTTCCTACATTTCATGGGATGGATTCTGAAAAACCATATCTCCATATTCGGGAATTCGAAGATACCTGTGAGACGTTTGGTGATCAAGCTTGCCCATAAGATGTTATCCGATTAAAGCTTTTCCCTTTTTCTTAAAGGATAAAGCTAAAACTTGGTTATGGTCGCTACCCCCGAATTCCGTATTATCCTGAAGAGATATGCAAACCAAGTTTCTCTCCAAGTTCTTTCCACAACACAAAACCAATTCTGTCAAGGCACAAATACAAGCTTTTCGACAAAATGAGAATGAGGCCTTCGACAAGTGTTGGGAGAGATTTCAGGAGTTAGTTAGTGCTTGCCCACATCATGGATTTGAGAAACATCATCTCATTTCTTTCTTTCATCAAGGGCTTACTTTGGCGTCTAAACAACTTGAGTAGACAATGTGCGAAAGACCATTTTGGGAATTAGACTCGAGCGATGCTGAGGATCATTTGAAATATGTAGCAGAGACTACACAATCATGGGATGTTTCTGACCCCAACAGCCAAAACAGACATCGACAAGTGTCCAACACTCCTGCTGCTTCCGGTATTTATCAATTGGACAAGGACACTTTCTTAGACCGTCGTCTTGATCAGTTTGAAAAGAGGATAAGAGACATCCTTGAGGTTCGGTTTAGAGATGCTACTAGACATATCTCAGCTGAAAAAGAAGATATGTGTGCCATTTGTGCGGCGGGTCATTCTACCAAAGGATGTCCGGCAATACCCGCTTACAAGGCAATATACACTGAGCAAGTGGAAGCTATAGGAGGGGTTAACGGACATTTTAGTACACCCAAGGGAAACGCGTACAATTCATCTTGGAGGAATCATCCTGGTTTAACACATATGCAGCCCCTCATGCAATCACCATCTCCTGGTTCATATGTTATTCCACCGAGGCGATCTCTTGAGGACAACTTAAATCACCTCATCTAATCTCAAAAGGAGAACAGTGCTAAGTATGATCGAATGTTCAATGAAATACATACTAGCATCTCAAGGTTGCAAACTGCATCGAATGTCCAAGAGAAGGGCATATTTCCTGCTCAAAGCCAACGACCTCCCTAAGGACAAACCAGTGTTGGCACTACATCCCACGACCATCGAGAGCAATGTAGCGCTATTACCACTCTACGTAGTGGGAGAGTAGTTGACTTGTCACCTCCCCTACACAATGCATCTAAAGATAAAGAGGTTTCGCCCGGCACAAGAGAGGCCGAAGATGCCCCTTTAATTGAGAGTGAGGAGGAGGAAAACACTAGTGGACCCAAGGCCATCACCCCCACCGCTGCCCCATACCCTCAACGGTTGGTCTCTCACTCCAAAACGACCTCCCGTGATGAAGTTCTGGAAGTCCTTAAGCAAGTAAAAATTAATTTACCTTTTCTCGAGACTATATAGAGAATTCCCGCGTATGCTAAGTTTATTAAGGACTTACTCACGGTGAAACGCAAGCTAAAGGTAAACCAGAACGTCTCTTTGGGCCAAAATGTCAGCGCAGTCTTGTCGAGTGACTTTCCATTAAAATATAAAGATCCGGGTGCACCCACTATTTCGTGTATCATGGGGAAGAACCGAATCGCGAGAGTTCTAATACATCTAGGGGCGAGTGTTAACATTATGCCCTATTCCATCTATAGGCAACTAGAACTGGGGGCCCTTAAGCCCACAAATATGACTCTCCAGCTCGCGGATCGTTCTGTGAAGCTTCCTCGGGGAATTATTGAGGATGTGATTGTCCAAATAGACACTTTCTACTTCCCGGTGGATTTTGTCATTTGGGACGAAGAACCCTCCGTTCTCCCAAGTAATCATGTTCCCGTTATCCTTGGCCGCCCATTTTTAGCTATAGCTAATGCTCTTATCAATACCCGAAGTGGACGTATGCAATTAACTTTCGGGAACATGACCCTCGAAACAAATATCTTTAATAATTCCAAGAGAGAGGGTGATGAAGGGGAACCGCGAGGGTTGGATCTTTTGGGGGAAGCACATGAAAAAGAAAGAACTTACAAGGAAGAGCCATTAGGGGAAGGTTGTGTTGCGCACAGTGAGAGGAGTGGTTGCAACATCGAGAGCAAAGTAGGGGAGGTATGTTTAGTTAATGCATTAGAGATCATGAGTGAGCCCATGAACAAGAGTGAAAGAGGAGATTTAGAGTGTGTCAGGAGAGGATCGTCAAAATACTTAGAGGAAAGCAAATGGCAGGACACTATCGATACATTTCTCCTCGATTACCACCCACCCACACCACCCTATAATTCGGCGAGTGAGCATGAAAGGCAGGTTGAGGACACCAATCAAGAGAGAGAGCTAGAGGAGTTGAGCCTAGCAGAGTTTGAGAGCGAGTTCAGACAGGTGGATGCACGCCTAAATGTTGAAGTCCAATCTTTCTAGGCCTCCTTTCGTCATTTAGACGAAAGCGAGTGGGAAAATAGAATTGATGAATTTCTCCTTCCCAAACCTCCACCCAAACCATTTGAGTCTTCGGAAGTACTTGAAGATACGACTCAAATCTCGTCCGACTTAGAGACCAACTCACGTGCTACGCAACAAGAGGATCCTTTTCCGGTTTATCATAATGCATCTCTCGGTCTTTCCTTTATCTATGGGCACGGGCCCAATTTGTTCCGACTATTCACGTATGATGGTAAGACGGGAGAGACGAGGAGCGCATCGTACCCAGTGAAAGGGGTCGGGTGATTTGTGGAGAGAGATGAGAGGTCGTCGCACCCCCGACGCGTATGGGGTGATTTTTGTTGTATTTTTGAGTCGTGTATAAGTATCATATAGTGTCTTGTTGCATTTTAATAATTTGCTTGTTTTATTTGTCGCACTTATTTTTTTTTTCCTCTTTAGATTTTAATCCTTTTGATTGAGGACAATGAAAAAGTCTAAGTTAGGGGGGGGGGAGGGTGATAAGTGCGTCTTTCTAAAACTTCACAAATTTTTAAAATGCCCAAAAAAAAATCAAAAATTCAAAAAATTTCAAAAAAAAAAATAATTGAAAAATGTTGAAAAAACCAAAAATATTTTTGTTCAAAATAAATAAAAATTGGAATTTAAAGTTTTCAAAAATGCCACCTTTATTCTATTTAACGTCTCAAATTGTTAACAATCAAAATGCACTAAGCCAAAATTGACCAAAGATGGAAATTAAAAGAAAATTGACGACTTTATTAATAAGTGTGGAGATTGATCAAACCCGGTAAGATGTTGAGCCTTTCAATTTTTTATGATTTTTTAAATCAATCCGAGTTTATGATTAACTCAAAGTTCTTTTCAGCGTTTTAATAAGTCGTTTATGATCTCAATCCTTTATTTTGATCGGTTATGGGAAATGTGTGAAATATTTCTCGAAATTCGTGCTAAATATATCTCTAAACTTAATTAATCTCGAGATGCATATGGTAATGTAATTAGCAATTTGGACAATAAAGTAGGCACCCAAAAATATTAGCCATAAAAAAAACATTGTGAAAAAATTATCCCTTTGCAACCCAAATTGAACCTAATAAAATATTTCCCTTTCGTTTGATAACCCGAAAAAACCAAATAGCCCGAAATTGTGAAAATTGAGAAAATTCATTAAGTAAGTCCAAATTGTGCAATAAAAAGGGGAAAGAGAAAAACAGAAAAAAAATGCTCAACAAAAAAAAAATAGTGAAAAAATGAAAAAAAAATGAAAAAAATGAAAATAGAAAAAAGAAAGAGAAAAATGAGCAAATGCCCGAAAAAGCACAAATGGACGTCATCAGGACATTTTCCAATTCTGAACATTCCATCCATTTTCATTATTACCCTTTACACTTTTTAACCCGAAAAGTCCTAACCGAGTCCGAATGGCGAAATTGATTACCACGCGAAGAGCTAAGATACAAAAAGATAATATGAGAGATTAAATTGTGTGAACTAGAGGTGATGGTCCCGTTTCCTAATAACCGTACTCCGATGATGAGATCTTTTCACCATAAATTTCCTTCTTTCCATTTTTGTATGCGTGATTTTGTGTCCATTATATTTACTCTTTATATCATGCATACCGAGAGAAAACAACCACAATCCGAGTGATTCGTTTGTGAGTGCATCCGTAAGAATTTGAATCAAAACGAATTTTCGGAAAGTAACGTAATGCTCAATCGGTGGAAATTTGAGGTTTAATTTTTGGTTTTGCACACACACACACTATGGTTTGAGACATTTGAATATGCATTTATGATGATTATTTTTCGAAAAGTTTAAGTTGTACAATTTTTAAGCATTTTGATATTTATTTGAGTCAATAAAGAATTTTGTGGGTATATTCACTGCAAACCCTCACGAGACAAAACTCGTCCTACTAGGGTAACCTAGGGGTTTAAAAGCTTGTTGCATACGCTAAATGCAATCGCTTGCCCGCGAAAAAGGTATTCTATCCCAATAAAATAATTTTCAAGAGTTGAACTTTAAAATAATTTCATTTACATTGCTCGGGACGCGCAAAGTTCTAAGTTAGGGGGTGTGATTAGGCACATATTCTTCACATTTATCCCCTTAATTTCGGTATTTTTATGATCTCATGCAGTGTAAATAGCTTGGATTTGTCTCGTATTTATGCTACTAACCTATTTTGGAAATTATTTTGTATTTTTTGTATTTCTTATGTGCTTTATAGGTATTTCATGCAAGTTAGTGCGGAGGGGAACTCAAAACAGTGAAAGAAACCAAGAAATGGAGAGATGAAGGGCATTTTCGTAATTTTTCAACCTTAGTCCGGAGGTGGGGCCAACTAGAAATTTGAAGAGCTCTAAATTACAAGAACACTGGAAAAAACGGCACCTCAATCCGAGCTACGGTGAAGAAGTTATGATGTTTTGAAGTTGCGCAATAATGAAGAGAAATGGACCAGAAACCAAACCGATCCGGATGGAACAGGACCGATCCGGATGGAACAAGACCGATCCGGATGGAACAAGACCGATCCGGATGGAACAGGACCGATCCGGTCAGGAAAAAAAGAACTGATCCGGTACCAAACCGATCCGGGTCCGGACCGGTCCGGCGGTGCGAATTGCTGGCATTAATTATGCAGATTTTGAGGTGATTAGCTGGTGAAAACTTACGCAACAAGCGATTCTAGCTGTCAAATTCGTGCTACTTGGTGCTATAAAAGACCAAGCCCTACCTCATTTCAAAGGGAGTCGAATTCTAGAGAGTAGAATAGAATTTTAGAGAGAGAATTAGATTTTAGAGAGTATTTTTGTAAGTTTGAAGAAGAAGAATTTTTCTGGATTCAAGTTCATCTCTTTTCCCTATTGCTGAATACAAGTATCAATTTTTTATTCTCTTATTTATTCTCTATTTTATTTTCAATTCAATTCTCAATTGTTTTGCAATTTGTTACCAATGTTTTCTAGATCCATAATTCAATGTATTGATATGAATTTGTTTTCTAGAAAAATCATGTCGAGCTAAATTCTCAAGGGCTGGGGTACATGAATTCATTCTAAGGTGAATTACCCATGTAGAAAATAGAGGGTAAATTAAATATTGATCGAATCATGTATGGAAATTATACAAACTTAGCCGATCTTTTAATCCCTCTTGCCCTAGGTACTTGGGATGTTTAAGAATGCTATGCAAGTGTAATTTTCCATTCACCGCTTTGTATTTGCCTTTGATTTCATATGATGCGGGTAAGATCCTTCATATATGTAATGCTTAGGATATATAAAGACTGGATTTAGTAAAAAATTTCAATTTACAATTCTAGTATTCTATACGGTAATTTGTTAAGGTTTGAGGGATTGTACCCCACCCTATTTTTTCTCATTTTCAAATCTAATTTCTTTACAATTCTTAGTATTTTTTTGCACATTTTATTTCATCACCAATTGGAAATTTAAACCCATCAATCATCTTTTTCTTTTCTTTTATTTTAACATCAACTTTAGGATTAAACTACCTTACCTTTGTCGTCACGTTCACACGTCCTAATTCCCTGTGGATTCGATACCCAGACTCGCCACTATACTCCTTAAGAAGTGTAGTTACAAGTTTAGTTTTTTTTTGTATTGAGATTGGAAGCCGATAACAACGACTAGCGTATTACACGGACGCTCGGTTTTCCCCTCGAACATGTATGCATTGATTTTTCTATCGAATTTTATCACAATCCTGCATTTACGCTATCGTCGACTTAGTTGTTTTTATGTTCTTTCATGGTGTGATTATTTGTTGTATATTTTGTGTGAAAAATTTTGAAAAATTCAAAAATAGAAATTTACTACCTTGTGACATTCTCCATTTGCATTAATTTGTGCTTCACATATCTGTCTATTAGAGGACATCATAAAAAAGGGGAGAAGAATTATGGGGGAGAATTGTTTGGTGTTTGGTTGATTTATCAATGATTTGCTTAAGCTTAATTGATCTTTGATTTTTGCATATCATTATATTTCAAACTATTGCTTGTCACGGGTATCTGCTTTATCTCATGTGTGTAAGTACAAATTTGATAATCTTTGGATTGCACATCCTGATGAGAAAAGATTTGGGTGTTTCTAAAGAGCTGAAGATACGAAGATGTTGAAGATTGATTGACGACATGTCATTTAGTATTCTCAGTTTGAGGGTTTAATGGGGATATTATCTTATATGTCATTTGTTTTATGGAGATATCATAATTCGGATTTTTTATGTATGTACCGGCATAGACATATGGGGAGATTTGTAAGGACATGATTTTATAAATGTCTGGGGTAGAATCTAGGAATTTTCTATTTTCCCTATATCACAGTATGTATGTCTGATGCCACTACATTCGGCACGTCAACACGATCATCCACGACGGCCTTGATCTGAATCCATGCATACACCATCTTCACACGTGCATCATGCTACATGCGACGTTCTGCTCAACTGCTCCCACTACTCCACTACGCATTATTGGTAAAATGATTTATTGGAGTTGTTTATATTTGCATAAATATTTAGGATTTTTGTAGAAAATATTTTTTGAAGTCTGAAATGTTTTTTTATCGAAAGAAAAAAAATTTCGAAGTGTAGAAGTGGAGTGCCTCGATCGACGAGCTCATTCAAACGAGTTCACACTGTCGTTCGAGCGAGATAAGCATCTCGCGTAATGTCGTTCGAACGATGCATGTCCTTCGTTCGAGCAACGCCGTTGCCTCGATTTTTGTATAAATATCTGGACACTTTTTACATGTTTTCCAGGTCTTCTTCATACACGACTTCTGCGATTAACAGCTCAGAAAACAGACTTCACTTTTTAAGTTTTCATGCCTTCTTTATTCACATAAACACTCCCATCTCTGTATGTGAATTGTTAAACCTTCAAGAGGATCGATTTTACTCGTTTGGAGTATTTTATCGAGAATTCGTCTTCTTCTTCATTGCTGCCCACCTGGAGTTCTTGCGGGAGATTCTAGCCGACGACATCGAAACCGACACCCGAGGGTATTTCGTATGTCACTCTTATTTTTATTGTAATCCGTGTAACCGTTTCTTACAAATTATAGTGAAAATAAAAGAAGGTTTTGCCCCTTTAGGGGATTTTTCCTCATATGTGTGTTTGAATGTTCTTCCAAGATCATATTGATTTCGATCACACCTAGATGCATGATTTTATGATTTAATTGAAAAACTAAATTTAATTAAATAATTTATGTGTTTGAACGCACGTGCACTATTCATCGAAGACATATTTCTGTGAGTTGAGCCGCATCTGGTATTGTCACAGTCATTCGAAGAACTTCCGGAGGGAAGGAACATGGTCTTCCCTAGTCTTAGACTTGATAATCATTTCGTCTACGTAGACCTTGACTTCCTTGTGTATCAGATCATGTAGAATAATTGTGGAAGCCCTATAGTAGGTAGCCCATGCGTTCTTGAGACCAAATGGCATGACAATATAGCAAAAGGTTCCCCAAGGGGTGATGAATGCAGTTTTATCTTGGTGATCTGGGTGCATCTTGATCTGATTATATCCGGCAAACCCGTCAATGAATGACTTGAGAGAGTGATTGGTCATATTGTCCATAATCATGTCGATGTCGGGTTGTGGGTAATAATCCTTCGAAAAGGCCTTGTTCAAGTCTTAGTAGCCGACGCACATGCGAACCTTCTTTCCTGATTTTGGCACATGTACGATATTGTCTAGACATTTGAGATATTCGATCACACGAATGAAGCCCACGTTCAGTTGCATAACTACTTCTTCTTTAACTTTAAGTGACCATTCGGTGCGGAGCTTACGCAGTTTTTGTTTGATCGATTTACATTTTGGGAGAGTTAGAATTTCATGATTTGCTATCTCAGGGTCAATGCTTGGAATATTATCCTAGGACCATGCGAAGACATCCACGAATTCCTTTAATAGTTCTTTGAGTTGCGTGTGCCCATGCTCATTAAGAGTGGCCCATATCCTAATCTCGCACATTTACCTACAAAATCGAGATTAATAACAATAGTTTCATCTTCATTAACTTGAACGTGATTATGTTGTTTGTTATTAACCTTATTTAGATCAGTTAAGAATTGTACGTTTGCAAAATTAACATCATCAAGAGTTTGATTAGTAAGGTACTCAAAATCTTCATTTATTTCATTGTTAGGAAAAACAACATTGAGAACCTAATCAAAAGAGGTCTAGATTACATCAGAGTGAGGGGAAATAACTAAAGGGGAAGGGGGTAAACAAAGGGGTTAGGTTGAATATTAGAAAGTGTCACGGGTGTAGCATGCTAGTTGAGAAAAGGTGCTTCAGCATCTTTGATTAGGTAGGATGGATTGGACGACGTAGTCCCTGAGTGGATCATGCAGAGTGTCAGCCCCAGTATCTGTAAATCGAAAGAGTCCTCAGAGTCACTGCCCTCAGAATCCCCGGTATCAGTTGTGGCCTCTTTAGTGAGTGGTTGTACATGGTGCTGGGAAATCTCATCCCATGGGTAGCTATCTTGAAAGAAGATATCCATTCCTAGTTTCATCCTCTTATCTGCATGGTCA
The DNA here is from genome assembly GCA_949130495.1 of Sambucus nigra. Lineage (NCBI taxonomy): Eukaryota > Viridiplantae > Streptophyta > Magnoliopsida > Dipsacales > Adoxaceae > Sambucus > Sambucus nigra. The sequence continues at coordinate 17,100,511 of OX422213.1, read as the reverse complement.
TACCAAGGTTTAGGGAAGCCATAGAAGGGGAAATATTCACCTTCTTTGATGAATCGTCCATTTAGGGAATCTCTTGGGATAGTTCTGGTGCATTTTAACCTCCTCTTCAGTCGAGTTCTGATGGATCAATTTGAGTTCTTCTTCTGACGGCTAATAGCCCAATCCACAGGGAGGAAAGGCCTCCTTCAAGACAACAGGTTCAATTATCCCTTGTTATCTTAGCCCTAGCCCCAGTCTGGGCATGAAGTGCATATTCTTGAACATTTGGATTACATTGATGTTTCCATGAGGGTCATAATTCGGACGAATCCTGTCTTTGAAGTCATCCCCTGCTGGGAGTAGGAGTGGTTCAACTTGGAATCCTGACAGAAGTATATCACTCACCCCGTGTTGTATTTTAAGTACTGGATTACTGGTGATGGCATTCTCGGTGTTATCGTTATCGCCCAAAATGGTGATGACCTGCCCATTGGCGAAGAACTATAATTTTTAATGAAGGGAAGAGGACACCCCTTTGACGTTATGGATTTATGGTCGTCCGAGTAACAAATTGAAACAGGCTGGGATGTTGATGACTTGGAATTCAACAACAGGATTTATAAGGTTAGCCCCTATTCCAAGCTTGATAGATCCCATTACTTCTCGGTGGGTGTTATTATAGGCACGTGCGATAGCAGAGGTTGGAGCAAGGTCGCTCACTTTCAATCCCAGACAATTAAGAGTTCTTAGCGGGAAAACATTCAGAGCTGATCCATTACCGACGAGAGAGAGGGGGAAAGTTTTCCCCATAACTTCAATAGAGATATTTAGAGCATGACTGTGGTTGGGATCAATCTTGGGGATTTTTTCTTCAGAAAAGGGGAGCATTCGAGTACAGGTCACGGATCCGATTAGGTTCACCGCTTCTTCTAGCGTGGTTGAGGGAGGAACTGTGGGTCCTATGAGTAGCTTGATTAGGGCATTTAGGAGCAGTTAGGAAGGCATAAAAAGGCACCATAAAGTGATGTTGGCTTGGGTTTTTTTCAGTTGATCGAGGATCTTTCTTTCCTCGAGGGTTATTTTTGGCAAAGGGAGATTTTCGGCCCCTTTTCCTTTATCGCTCGCTACTGGTTGTAGACTTGGAATTTCGTAATGTCTCCTTCACCTGGTCATGTGGTTCGCAGAAGGAGGGAAAATAGAAATCATGTTTCTTTGTCAATATCGGGTTATTCAGCTACCTTGTTGATTTCTCGTAGCAGCTCCTCGAATGATATCATTCAGCATATGTCGGCTATCAAACTAGTCTTTTTTTGAATCTTTCTCTTTATCTGAATCTTTGAAATCGACCACCCATCCGGTGGCAACGATATTGTCTTTCCATGAAAAGTCAATGAACTCCACAACTTTCACGGCCTCTTCATATTATTCCTTCCATTCAGCAGGTAAATGTAGAACCGAAGGGACCAGGCGCCCTTGTAATTTTAAAGCATCGAGTATCTCGGATGTACTATAAATATCACCACTCTATTGAAAATTTTTTGTCATAATCTGGACCGTGTCATCTAGACTGACTTCGTCGGTTGGTACCACCCAATTGTCTGACTCTCGAGCCAATTTTGGAGCTTCTAAGAGCAACCCTTTGAATCTCTGACAGTCGATGGTCATCTGGGTGGGCAATTTTAGCACGAACTCTAAGAGTTGGTTCAACACTTCTAACAGCTCCATATTTTTACCTCCAGAATAGGTGCGGACGATGACGCATGCTCTGGTAGGGTGTAAGAGGAAATACGGGCATGTATAAGAGGTTTAAGAGAGTATATGGGTATGACTAGTGATTTACTCGGCATGATTTGGGTGGATGGGTCAAATTATGAGTCTTATTCTTGGAAGATGGCATTTGTATGATTCGAGAGTGGATTATGGGTAGTGTTTGGTTTGGGATTAGCTGGTGGGGCGATGACACCCCAATCAATCACGCATTGGATTACATTTCGAAGATGGAAACATTGAGCGGTGGTGTGGCCTGCAGTTTGGTGAAAGTCACAATGGGCATCAGGTTTAAAGTTTTTCGAAAGTGGGTTTGGTAATGGATGGGGGTCCAATGGTTTGATCAGATTTTTGTTAAAGAGAGCCTGTCGACTTTAGAGAGAGGAGCGTAAATCTCGGTGTAATCCTTCTGGACTGGGTATGGGCGACTTTCTGGTGCCCATGAAGCGACAGGCTGAAAGACGTTATTGATGGTAAAAATCGTGGTACTAGCAGGTTTTTTAAAATTTCTAGGAGAAAACTATCTAGAGGTTTTCCTCGGTTCAACTTCTATCTTGGTAAGACTTTGTTCGATCTCCACTCATGCTTCTCAGAGGGCTCAAAAGAGAGGGTAATACTGTCCTCCCATTGTTTCTCAGACATAGGGTAGGAAGTTTTTATTTACGATACTAACATGTTCTTCTTCAGAAGGCTAATTGGTCATGGTAGCTAATTTTTCTCTCTACCTTGCTATGAAGTTGCTGAGTAATTCCCCAATGTTCTGCTTAAGTAGCTGTAAGTCACGACGAGTAACTTCTAGCTCCTCGTTATACTTCTACTGTGACATGAACTCGAGGGCAACATCTTCCCAACTACGGATTCTAGATTCCTCAAAGGATAAGAACCAACTGAGAGCGTTATCTTTCAAAGTCTTCTAGAACATCTGGGTCATTATTTCTTTAGAAGCCCCTAGGAGTGTCATGGCTCGGAGATAGCTATGGAAATAAATGATCGGGAGTCCACTGCCTCCAAACTTCTCAATATTGGGAATCCTAAATTTTTCTTATAATCTGGCTTTAGGGTAAGGAGACATGTGGGTGTAGTCCATGTAGTTCCCAGAGAGTCTGACTAGATCTAATTTCTTGGTCAACATCTTGAGGTTTTCCTTGACCTTATCCAATTCTTCCTCTTTCGGATCAACAGTCACGGGTAAGTTAGCCCCTGGCTGAGTAAGGTTTAGCATAGGAAGTTGGGATGGAGGCGGCCCATTAGCAAGAGGAGCATGGGGAGCGTGCTGGTATTCCTCAGGAACCCAAATAGGCTCGGGTATAGGCGAACCCATAGCGCGGGGGAAAAGGACATCGGTCTCTTCAGGGACAGGGGCCTAGTTTCTTTTCATGAACCTTGATTTGAACATTGTCAATTTTGGCAGTGAGATGAGATAGAGCTGTCAATAAATCTGGCTGTACATTCGGTACTTGATCCGTGTTCTCCATGGAAAGCGGGTGAATCTCGAACCTGGAAGAAGTAAAGGGACTGACAGAACTTCGGGGCGGTTCGACTGAAGGCCGAAGCCAATTGGGAGTCAGGCCAAGGGTATGTGATCGACTTGATAAGGAGAAAAAATGGGATTTATTTTCGAAAAAGAAAAAAGGGGAATTTGTTATTTTAGAAAAGGAGGAAAATGTTTTTTAACATTTTTGGAAGACATGAGGACAAAAATGTTTCTTTTTTTTTTTGGAGGAAAAGAAAATGTCTTTGGTATTTTTGATAAAAGAGCATAAATGTTTTTGGAAACTTTTTAAAAGAGAGAAGAAAAGATGAGAGACGGGTCTCAATATGATTATTATGTTTATTAAGTTCTCACTTGTATTTAGTTTGCCTAGATGCAAAAAAGAAATGTCGAACGAAACCCGAGCCTGGAAAAGATTGGTTTGCAACATATGTAGAAACTAGGGTTGGACTTGTTACCAGGCTCACGGGAAGGATCCCATTTTAAAAGTTGCGCGAAAATTTGGGCGCCATGCCGACCCAAAATTTCGATAGAGTTTCGGGTTGAAGCCGAAAATCTAACATGTGTGTCTTAGACTTGACACCTAGATGCGGGTATGCAGTTGTTGGGTTAATTGGAAGGTGTTCCCACCTTTGGCGTGACTTCTATGATATAAGTATTTCTTTTGAGGGCAAATTGGTACGTGTGGACAAGCCATTTGATATACCTGAGTGTATGCGAATTGACTCATTATATACCGCGTGGGGATGGTATGTGTGAGAGCGAATTCGAGATACTCAACGTACATGAATGAGTTCCCTGTGATATACCTCCCATCATGACTTCGGTTAAGCGGTATGATGCCGGGGTATCGTTCGATATACGTCGAAGGTACTTCGCCAATGGAAGGTGAGAGTCATATCGCTTAGGCTAACTACGACCTATCGAACCAGCGCCCATCACGAAGTGACTCCCCAGTTATAGGATAAAATTTGGTCAATAACAATGCTCTTTGGTGATGTTATGTGTACCATGCATGATTCTTTGATTAGTATATTATAGAGAGAGTACCTTTATTTATCATGCCTAGTCAAGCATGAGGTGCAAGTATAAACAGTAGAGCAGGGATAACAAGTGAGAGTGGGTGTGTGCTAAGTGTAAGTCAGCATGGATATATACAAGTGGAGGTGTGTGCTAGTGACACCTAATCATGGACTTCTACCTGGTGTGTGCAACATGTGGATATATGTGATCCTAGGTGCACGTGGTGTGAAGTGTACATGGAAAATTTCTACAAGTGTGTGAAAAGTGGTACAAGCATGAGGTACATATGTACAAGGCATAATAAGGGGAACATGAAAAATAGGGGAATATACAAGAAAGTAAAAACACCCATGCAAACAGAGTCTAACCCTCTTAAAAATAATCCCTAGTGGAGTAGCCACTATGGCCATCCTGATGGGAGCCTGGGGGGAGGAGAAAGTGAGAGAGATACATCTCCCCTCGGAAAAGCTGCACTGTAATCTCGCACCCCTATTGTGAAGGTTACTTTGGTCGTCGTCGGAGTGGGGGTAAATGTGAAGAGATAGAGTCGCCAGCCTATTTTGCACAAAACAGGCAAAAAAATATTGCCAGTTCGAGAGAGCGGCTTCAAGGACAAACAGATGTATACGAAACCAATAGTTCGAAGGTTCGGGGGCTAAGTTACGAAGGTATTAGGCACCCATTCTGCCCTTTTGGTCTCTCATGGGCTAGTGTTATTATTTTCCTTTATATCCCCATGAAGTGTGTGAGCGTGTTTATATAATGGATATCGAATTTATTCAACTCATACCATGGACAAGGTAGAGTGAGGTCATTCATAGGAATATTCCCAAAATAGCATATGTAGAAAGTATGTGTTCATCATGATATTGATCGTTATTATGGAACGATAATATGTGTTAGATAAAACGCAAACCAGCATGACACACATACACACACACACACACACACACATATATATATATGTGTGTGAAAATGGGAGATTTTAGAAAACTAGGGAATTTGGGAAAGAGAGAGAATTGGAAAATTGGACTCGAGTCTCGAACTTTAATCCAAGACTCCTACGTAGCCTATAAAGGCATCAAAGTCCACATAGTTCGAATTTATCATAGGGGTGGGGTTTATCCCATAGATCTGAACGGGATTTTATTATATGTGTATGTGTAGAAATTGTGTTGTTTTGATTTTGGAAAACAGTGTGCTGGATAATTCCGTTCGGAATTTACGGGTGTAACCTTCTTCTTTTTTTTGGGATTTTTGTAGGGCTGTGTTTCGGCCGGATCGGATCGGAAAAGCATGTTTCGGAAAAAAATTCAAAAAAATCGGCAAAAAAATCGGCGTGCCGAAGCCGAATCCGATTTTTTTCAGAATTTTTTTTTTTCGAATTCGGAATTTTAGGCAAAATTCGGAAATTCGGCAATTTTCCAGAAAAATACTTCGGAAATTATTTCGAAAAACATTTCGTGGCAAAATTGGAAAATAGTTCGGAAAATATTTCGGAAAATAGTTCGGATAATATTTCGGAAAATAATTCGGAAATTCGGATCGGAACAAATTTCAAAAATTCGGATCGGCGAAAATCGGAAATTCGGAAAATAAAAAAATTCCGATTTTCGATCCGATTTTTTTCGGAAAAAATCGGAAATCGACAATAAAAAAATCTTTCCAAAATCGGAAAAAAAAATCGGATCGGAATTCGGAAAAATCGGAAAAAAAAAACACAGCCCTAGATTTTTGTATAGAAAACAAAGTATGTGAAATATACTATAAAAAAGTGTAGATATTAATGTGTAAGAACTAGATTATGAATCTAATGTGTATTATGCAAAAATAAGGAATTTAAAGAGAGAGGGAAAGAATTGGACCTTCTTTGGAGCTTGATCTTTGATCTTGGATGAACTCCCCTGAGTGTTGACGAATGTTGATGAAAGATAAGGATATTTGCCAAATTGGGTATGAAAAGGATGGGAATGTAAGCTTGGATGGAACTTCACATGAGGGACTTCACTGATTTCGAAGGAATGTTAATGAGATCACTGATGATGATGGATCTTTTGTCTTTAGAATGAGGTCATGGACCCTATTTATAGGGTCGGGGGGTCCCGATCAGCATACCCTAGGGGGTGTCTATCAGCATGTGACCCTAGACAAAATGCCGATAGGCAGTGATCTGGCCCTGCCATTTGGCAGTCTTGTGCAAATTTTACTGGAATAACAATAATATAACACAAATCGTTGATTTAAATCGCGCACGGGGAATACAGTTAGAAAGGTATTTTAGAGACCTTCAAGAGTCCTTTGGACTTCTCCCGGGTCTAGGTGTTGACTTTGGGTCAAATGTGGCTTGGAAGCTCACGTCGGTACTTTGGACGGGAGATTCTCGGAGGCAAACGGATCGTTTATCTGGATAGTAAGTCAAAATTGTGCACGGAGTGGACCGTTGGAAAGGTTAGGAGATTTACTTTGAAATTCCAAAGAGTTTTGCTTGGTTCGTAAAGTTGACCTTGGTCAACTGGGGCTCGAAAGCGCTTGACGACCTTTCGGAGTAAAATGGATCGTTCACGGGGTGGACCGTTAGAAAGGGTATTCAGTGCCCTTCGGATATTCATTCAGTCTATGAAATCGAAAAACGCCCAAGGGCCCCCCAATTTTGAACTCTTAAATGATATTTTCCTTTTATGAGATGCGGAAGCGTAAAGGTGATGGTTCAATAAAACAAATAAACAAATTTTAATTTCTTTCCAAATTAAAATTAATCAAAGTGAAATAAAATTCAAACACATACTTATTTAAATTTCACTTAAACATACATAATTAATCCAACCAAGTCCTAGAATTTGCCTAAGTCATATTTTGCAATTATATCAAGTTAGGCCAAACTAATTTTAACAAATGACTTGAATTAAAGTAGCTTTACCCAAATTTAATTTAGCACCAAATTAAATTAAGTGTGACAATTAAAACCAATTTTATCTTGTATTATCCTAAGCATGCGTTCTAAGTTATTATGCAAGATAAGAGAAAATCAGTCACACTATGCCGCGATGTACGAGGAAAAACTCACAACGGGAAACAACCTCAGACGGCCCTAACCTCAAATCCACTAAGTACGGAATTTACATTTACAAGACAGATGACTTACTTCCTCAACTCGAACTCTCTCAAGTCTTGGCGTATCTTCTTGTAACCACCTCTTCCTAGCGGATAACCACGGAGCTCCACCGCGATCTCGGACTCACCGATCGGACAATAGGTACACCGTCAACCACACATGGTGCCTTTTACCATGTGAGAAAGCCGCAGCTAAACAATTTTTCTTCTTTGAGGGATTTAGAAGAAACCCCAAATGATCTCTTTAATTCGGTGTAGAGACAAACCCGGTGCCAAACTCTAAGCAAGATGTATATATATGAACTTGGATAAACATAACAATGGGTGAAAACTAGAGTGGTAAATGAATTTGTCTTTGAAAATTATCACTCAAAAGATGAACGTTTTCATGTAAAAGATGAACTCTCAAAACTCTCTCTAGGAGTTAGTATGGTATGAAAAAGTTAAAAGAAAAAGTTAGTTTCCCGTTCATAGATTTTCAGCAAAAAGTTAGTGGGGTAAACCAGTATAAAACATGGGAAAAAACTGCTAAAAACTGGCATAAAATTTTCCCGCCTGAAATCTCATTCGAACGACATTTTCGTTTGAACGAGGCTTCTAACGAAGTTCCAGTGTGAACTCGTTAGAATCTCATTGGAAATCTCGTTCTAATGAGGCTTCTAACGAAGTTCCAGTGTGAACTCGTTAGAATCTCATTAGAAATCTCGTTAGAACATAAGGTTCGTTAGAACGACATATCGAACGACATTCCAGTGGCCTATTCTGGGAACTCGTTGGAACGACATCTGGTTCGAACGAAAATCTTATTCGAACGACATATCGAAAGAACTTCTAGAAAGTTTAGAAATTCTCATTTTTAACCCAGAAAACTTTATAAACTTTATTTAAAGTTTTAATTCATTCTTTCTGAAAACAAAACACAGTTTTAATAAAACCTAAACACCCATATAAACATGTTCCAAGCTCCTATATATATATATATATATATATATATATATATATATATATATATATATATATATATATATATATATATATTAATGCATTCATACCTTGGGAGCATGGAACCACTATTGATGACGTAGAAACAAGGAACTTAAACTCGGCATTTTGATGAAGCTTTATATACTTGGCCGCTACGTCTTCAACAAACACGCCATAGGCTTGAAGGATGATCAATATACTTTATCCTATGACTCAAACATTTTTGTCCGAAATTGAGCCAAAACAACAAAGGACTCAATTAGAAATTTGTGTCCTTACAGTCTCATTTGAGCTGAAGAGTTGACTTTGGTCAAACGGTGTCCAGGAGCACACGGTGGCCTCCGGATCGATTTTTGGGGGAAAACTTATCGTTCGTTTGAATGGTTATACAGTTTCATGCATGGGGGTGGACCGTTGGAAAGGGGTTTTAGTGACCTTCGAAGATTCAAATAGCTTTCACTATGCGGTGAAGTTGATTGGGGTCAATTCGGGTCCAGGAGTGCCCGATGGCCCCCGAATCGATTTTCAGAAGTAAAATGGCTCGTTTGTCTGAATCGTTATGTTGATTCGCGCACGGGCTGGACTGTTAGAAAGAGTATTTAGATCCCTTAAAATATTCAAAGATTTTTTCTCTGACAATATAGTTTACCAGAGTCAAACGAGGCCCGGGAGCACCTGCTGGGCTCTAAATCGGTACTCGAAGTGCGACCTAGGGTTTACAATGAGATGGGGAGGTGCTAAGGACCTAAGGGGAGACCTTGGGGGTCCTATAATGTGGTGTCTACACCAGGGTTTAAATAATATTTTTAGAATATTATTAAACACAACTCTTAGCATTATTTTTAACATGCATTACATGCAGGAAATCTACTAACACCATAAACGCTAGTGTAGACAAATTTCGCAAGTGTTGTCCTCTGCTGGTAAGAAACATTTCGCAAGGTTACATCTTCTCGTACTTCCTCCAGCATATCCAAATCTAATCTTCGGATCGAATCACTAACAGTAGAATTAAAGTTTAGCACTCTATGAGTGGGCAAACCAAATTCAGCTGGTATCACTGCTTCAGTTCCAAATGCCATCACGTAAGTGGATTCTCCTATAGCAGTCCTCAGAGTTGTTCGGTATACCCACAGAATAGAGTGTAGTTCATTGATCCAGTTCCCCTTGGCATCGTCAAGTCTTTTTTTCAGTCCATTGAGCAGAGTCCTATTAGTGATTTCAGTTTGCCCTTTGATTTGAGGATGACCTAGAGCAGAATGAATCTAGGGGATTTATTTTCCCGTGGTGGTTTAAGTGGTATCAGTGCCTAAGTTCTAGGGCTTGGGTGTATTGGTTTCTTTCGTTGTCTGCTGTGGGACTTTTGGCTTTTCTGGTTCGGTTCGAAAGGAATAAATATTGGGAAAATTTTGAAGACGAAATTCCTTTTGTAGCATGAAAATATGTAGTACTCCATATTTTCAAGATCGGTTTTATGATAATTTATTGCGCATTTCTTGGAATTTATTCGAAATTATTCAATTTTCTAAATAAGGTTGGAAAGCTAGAGGAAGTTTGGTCTCTTGATTTCTTAGGGAGTAAGCTTTGAAGTGTGTATGTGGGATGGTTTGTATTTTTATAATCCTAAGTGTATCAAGAGTGAAAACTGAAAAACAAAAGAAGATACAATAAAGAGATCGCGAATCAAGGAGGTACCCCGCTATAGAAGCTTGAGGACCACTATAATGGTAGGAAGAGGTACGAAATAACGGAGTTTTGGCAAGAGGAATGAGAGTGAGTAAGGAGTCTTATACACCCTATTTCTTTTATTTATAGGACACTAGAACCTTTTTTCCCTTCACACGCTAAACTTTAATTTGTATTTCATACGCATGCACCCATTAGCCTCACATAAACCTACATACCATAAACAAAACCTTAAAACATTATTCCTTGTTATCTTTAAAGCATGATTTGAGGACCTTATGCTTGGAGTTTGAAGATGAATCAAAGATCAATATTGCTTAGAATAATTTTTAGATTTCGAATTTGAGATCAAATTTTGAAGATGATTCACGACAGAATTTTAGAATATATATTTTTGTGGATATTATTCGTTTAAGGTTGGTGTGTTTTCCCGTGGTTATTTATTGTTTACATGTAATCACCCTTGTTTGTATACATATACTTTATATTATGTGTTTCATCTTCTATATCATACTTGTATATATTATTTTTATTGCACGCATGAATGTATAATATTGTTTTAATGTTGAGTAGATGGGAAAGCCATAATTAGATGATATTACTCATATAATTGGTTGTAGTATTGAGCAGAGAATTGATATATAATTTGGGTGATAAAGATATTATATTTTGAGATTGATATTATTGTTGTTGGATGATTCTAAAGCTTCCCTTAGCAAAACCACCTGCTGGAGGGGGTTTGCTTTCGGGCCATTTTCTTAGCTTTTATCTCGTGTGCCATGCCATGGTCCCGTTAGGGATGTTAAGACATTTAATTGTGGGATGTTAAGATATTATGATAGGACGAGGAGGGGAGAGACCCTGTCATGCCTTGTGATTATGATTGTTTTGATTTTGGGGCCATGGAGAGCTGGGAGGATAATCGACAAGATAAGTTATTGAGAGTCCACATCGTATTGAGCGAAGTGAGGGGGGATTTGATATATCGGGGACCTTGGGATGTGTAGTTATACATTGTGAGATACTAGGATGTGATATTGATCTTAGGATGATAGTTGAGTGTTCATAAGCGTACACTCTTATATATGTAAATGGACGAGAATGTGTAGTTCACTTGGAGAGTTTTCTATTCACACACCCACAATTTCTATATGCATTACAGGTTTTGCACGAGTAGCTATTTATTTTGTTGATGAGGCTTATTCAAATTTTGGATTGAGGGAAGAGTAGAGAACTGTGTACTTTATTTTAAAGCATTGTATATTTTATTATAAAAATAATTGCAAAAGAACTTTTTGAGATTTAATGGGAATAAAGAGTTTATTTTTTCATTTAATGCTTTCACAAATGTTTATTTATCCATTGGTCAGGTTAAATGGTTTTGAAAAAGGTTTTAAATTGGACATTTTTATATTTTTAAGAGGCATCCTAGGGATTTATTTTCTCGAGGTGTTACAGTTTCAAAATGTTGGGTTTTCAAATAAATTGCAAACCTCCATAACAACATTCTTATCTGCCATAATGGATTACTAGCCCGCTATAGCAACCCCCATAATTTCTATAACAGCTTGAGGTGCTGCTATAGCAGCTCCACCAATTCTATTTTTTTCACCTGAACCTTAAATTCCTTTTTCATCTTAATCAACTTATCCCAATTTGTATTACAACTGAATTCTACCCATAAATCCTTAATTACTCAACCGATCCAATAATCACCCAATTACCTTAATTGAGAATCACTAACCACGCATTTAATTTAATAATTACCCATAACTAATTGGATAATTTCTCCATTATTCCCACTAAAATTCACCAATACGTAAAATCATAAATTATACATGACTTTTTGAAATTAAATTTACACAAAAATTATTAAAAATTTGGGTTATTACATTTCTGCTACTTCTATTGTTGTATTGGAGGGTCCTAATCCTTAATCCCTTGAAAATTTACCAAACACTTATTTTGTAAAATCCACAAGGCTTCCCAATTACTACTCCTTTGTATTTTTCCTTTCATTTGTATTATAGTTTATGTTTTGAATGTTTGTCTTCTTTTTCAATGCATATATTCGTTTTACTATCGCTATAGTAACTCATCATTTATGTTGACTGAGTAATCAATTTTAAAAGAACTTAATTTTGATTTTATACCTATGTGTACATCATGCCCTCCAAACCAATTACCTCAATCGTTGCCTATAACTTCTTTATTTATAGGAATATGGCATAGAAGGCTCTTGCCTTGGTTTAGCTAGACCAGTCCAATCAGGTTTAACTGGGGTTAAATAAACAGTTCTATGATCAATCAAAAAATTTGGACTTAATGTCCAGAGTGAAGTGTCCAGGACTACACTTAGTTTTATCTTTTAACTGAACATAACTATTATTTGTTAATTATGTATTCATTGAACGAATTAAGTGGATGAAATAATAATTGGAATAAATATCAATGGAAGAGTAAACATGAATTTTATTAATGCAATGATGATTAAAAACATAAGATAAAACATAATTGATCGAAAAATAAATAATTTTGTGCCATACTTCAGAGCGAAGGGTGTTTATGAAGTTGGTCACCAAGTTATTGTTCGATAGGACCATAGGAACGAAGCAACTAATCAACCTAAAACCCCTTTGAATTTTCTAGATCTGTCTTCAAAGAATGCAATATTATTCGATTAGTGACTTCCACTTTCCTAATATACTTGGGGTTACTTGATGCTGAGAATAAGTGTTTAATCATGGACTATTCATAAATCTAGTCGATAGGCAAGTTCTCAAACTTTCGTCCATTATCAGTGATGATTGCGAAAAGAACCTATACCAACTTATGATGAGTTTCCATATGAATGCATGAACCTTATAATCGATTGTCCATGTTAGCATTTCATCTTTTACACATTTCTAAAGTAATATATAGCTGCTAACAAGAATTTGCATTGCCCCTTTGCCCCTGAGTAACGATCCAGAATGTCCATACCCTACAGGGAAAATGACAATGGAGTTTTAAATGGGGAAAGGTCTTCGATCTGTTAATTAGTGAAATTAGTCATTCGTGGACACTTATTGCATCTTCAGACTTAGTTTTCAGCATCATGTGCCGTGGTTAGCCAATACTAACCCCGATTAAGGATCCTTTGAGCAAGACTGTGTCTTTCTTGATGCCCACTGCTAAATCCCTCGTGCAAGCTTTTCAATAAAATTATAATTTTTAAGGAGTGGACATAATGGAGGATAAGTCAGTTGTTGCCTCTTTGGTAAACATTTTCATCATAGATCACGTATTTTAATATCTTGGCCTCGATTTTTCTAGCCTCCAAACGATCGTCTAGGAGGGTTCCGTCCTTGATTTATTGGACAAACTTATCCATCTATATGGGTCCTTGGTTCACCAAGTTTACCTACTTAATCTCAACCAACTGAATGTTAGGTTAATCAAGGAATTCAATTAGGTAAGTAATTTTATTCGATGATGTTAATTTTGACGAGTGATTTGATTTGGTAATTTCTTCTCTTAGGATGTGGATGATTGTGAAATCCCTTGGGTGGTGTACTAATTCCTTAAATCACTTAAGGTAGGACATTGAGGCTCCAAAATTTATGTTTGATTCAAGTGCAAATCAATTACAAAACATAATAAACCTGATAGATTTAGGATCAATTTCCATAGGGATTGGACACATTTGAATGAACATGCTAGGGTTATAAAATGTTACAATACATCACAAAGTAAAGTGAAAAGGACAATAAGATTTAATTTGGTGGATTATTACTAACAATTATCCTAGAAAGTGAAAAATTAGTGAATAATAAAGTGATCATCTATTAGTGACAAGGTTAAATCAAAGGATGATTAAAATGGAGAATACAGATTAAGGATCATTCCCCCACCCTGGAATAGCTAAATGAATTAAGGAATGTGGTCCAATTTGAATCTTAATTATCATACCCAATTGAATCCAAACATCGATCATGTGGAGAACAAAGTCAACAATGAAAGATAAAAGTTTCAATTAATTATGAGACAAATGGGTTAATGTTATAGTAAAGTCTTTAAAACTGCCATTTCATGACAGGGGAAGTTAAAATAATATAATACTCCTATATTAACACACAAGCATCCATGGTGGGTTTATGATCCCCAAAATATAAAGCTTAGCTATGCATGGTGAACATTAAATTCGTAATGAAAGAAAGTAAAAAAAAAAGTTAATACACCATTCAAGAGAGTAATAACCAAAAGCTTCTTCATTATATGAACTCCAATTTCTTACACACCAATAGACAAATAAGGAACAAGATTAGTTTAACTTATAGTGAATAATAATTAGTTATTTAATAGTAGAAGAGAGATAAATCAAAAGATTCTTTTAAACTCTAGGAACGAAAAGAGAGTTATTGATTGAAGAGGAAATGAAATGTCAGGTTAAAAAATTAATTAAAGAAAGAGGGAGAAAAGCTATATATAATAAAAAAAAGAGCGGTAAACTTATAATAAAGAGCAAACCAAATATGTAGGGACTGAATCAATTTTATACAAACCCAATTCAAATTGGGCCATGTAAATTTGAGACAACAATACTTCGAATCGATTCGGACTTGGTCTGAATCGATTCAGGTTATGGGAGTTTGATTCTAAGTTATGAGTTCCATTTTCCTTTCATTCAATTCATGATTATTAATGTAACATTTTAGTTATGATTAGGAATAAAGAGCCTTTGGCATTTAAACGAAGCTAACTCGAAGAGCTAAAACTTACATAAAGAGTTCGGGCTCAAAGCTCAAATGATAAAATTATTAAAATGCCACCAAAGTTGTAATCTAAGACGAAACTTTTCCTAAATTCAACCAAACTCCACGCCTAGCATTCCTAACACTTATAACAGGTTAAATAAAGCTTGTACAAGATATATACAATGAAAAATAAGGTAATCCAGTAAAAGAGCAATATGATAGGAAGTAACAACATGAGAATGCTAGAATGTCTAAATATAAGGAATTATAAATGCAATATTTGTGAATAATCAACCATTATATTTTTTTCCTTAGCCTCATGCTCTCTTAATACTTGGTTGATAGCCAACAGGTGTCATTGAAAAACCTAACTTGGCCATCCTTTAGGGAGAGTGTTTAGCGCACCCCGGTGATTAATGTCTTGTACTCCACATCATTGTTTGATGCTTGGAATCTAAACCTAATGACGTATTCCATGCTAGAACCATTAGATGCATTTATTATGAGGTCAGCTTTGCTATCGAACTTGTTGGATGAACTATCCATATAAATTATCCAAATTGGTTGTTGTGCGTCGACATTCTGTGGGGGTTCAACTTCATCCAAATTTAGTTAGGAAATCTTCCACTACTTCCAATTTAATGGTTAACCTTTTTTAATGGATATTTAAGCTCCCAACTTTAATGATCATTGCATTAATCGTCTAGACACTTTTATTATGAGCAATATCAGTCTAATAGGGTGATTAGTGAGGATGACGATTGTATGTTAGTAGCAGTATGGCCTTAGTTTTCAACCAGAGTTTATAGGCACGCATGATAATTTCTCAATCTTTAGATATCGAGACTCAACTCTAACGAATCCCTAACTGATGTAGTAAATCGATCGTTGGATGTCACTGTTATCATTGATCAGTGTTGAACTAACTGTTGAGGAGGAGATGACTAAGTAAACATATAACTCTTCTCCGAGTACTAGTTTGGAGAGGAGTAAAGATTAGGCCAAATACGTATTTAGACCTTAAAAGGACTATTCACATTCACTTGTCCAAACTAAGACTTTCTTAAGTGTTATAAAAAAGGGATGACATTTATCTGTTGTTCTACCAACGAACTTTTTCAACACTGATATTCATTCAGTCAGTGATTGCGCCTATTTGAACATCTTTGGCTTCTCATATTCACGACGACTTGTATCTTTCGGGGGTTTGACTATATTCCACGACTAGTGACCTTGAATCCCAAAAATTTACCTGATGACATGCAAAAAGGGTAATTCAGCGGGTTAGGCTTCGTGTCATAGTTTTTTAGGATGGTAAACCTTTCTCCGAGGTCGTAGACATTTTACATCTGTAAGGGCAAAATTTCAAATTGAGTTCACTGTATAGTTTTGATTTATTCCCGAAACAAAACATGTTTGAATCATAGGTCGTATTTTTTATTATCACGATTCCACACATACTATGGCTTATTGAAGTTTATTTAAGGATGTTATTTTATTAAGAAAATATTTTTAAATTATTTTTAAAGTTTTTAAAATGTTTTACACATCGTTTTAATCTGATAAGGACGGATTGGAGTCGGATTTAAGTTAAACTCTTTCTTCAAAGGTGGTGTAAAATTAAACTCTATTTTGCGCGTCGCTCAAACAACCTGACCAGTCGTTCGAGCGAGATGAAGTGCCATTCGAGCGACATGTGCATCCCATTCGAGCAACAGGCAAATGTCGTTTGAACGGGCTTCCGCCTTAGAAAAAATATATATAGGTATTTTTTTCATCAGATTTTTAAGTGTGTGCAGTCCAGAAAACAGTTTTCGTAACAGTACGTTTCGGCACAAGAGTTTTCTAAGGTTTTTTAATGTAAACACGTCCTCAGAGTTTCAAAGATTCGAGTTATCATTAATATATTCTTAGTGATCTTTGTGGCACCAAATTCGAGTTTGTTCTACTTGAACGTTGCTGGTTTTGTGGTGAAGATTTGGTGGAGTTCGGTTTCAACATCATAGACGTTACAAGCCATATCGGTGGACACCGAGATATACGTGAACGTGTGTGTTGTGGACGAGCATCATAGAAGAGGTACTTTCTACGTGGTCACTATTAGAGGAGTGGTTAAAGAGAAGAGCAACATCAAGTCTCATGGGGGATCGAGTCGTTGAGTAAGACTACCATCTCTACCTTGGTAATTCCATATTCATAGTGATTGTCTAGCTTAGACCGTTCGAGGTTTTTTGCCATTGTAGTTTTCTTGTACATCCGGCATTCTGAGTTTTCTTGTCTTTAATTTATTTTACTTGCTTTAATCGTTAAATGGACGTCTAGGATTAATCAAGATAAAATTTGGTTAAGTTAGAATTAGTTAACAACTTGATGCGAATTAAAAATTGGAAAAAGGGTTTTCATAAATAGAGAAAGTGTTTCATCATCCTTAAAGCAAAGTCTGATTTGAATTTTTTTAAAAGAAAAAGGACTTACAAGTTGGTATCAAAGTTAGAAATATATTGTTATTGTTTTTATCCCTTTTTTCTTTTAAGGATGAATTTTGATGGGTTTGAAAGTTTTCATGCTCCTATTTTTCATGGCACTAATTATGCTTATTGGAAAATGCAAATGAAAAGTGCTTTAAAGTCCATTGATGAGTGTGTGTGATTAGCGATTGAAAAGGGTTAGTCTCCACCAGTCACAGGAGAGCGTGAGGTCACTAGTTTAAAACCCGTTGAGTCATGGACCAAGGCTAAACATAGGCTTGCACATTACAACTCTAAGGGTTTGCACGTTATTTTCTCACATATCACACCTGCAGAGTATAATAGAATTATGACTTGTGAAACATCAAAAGAGGCTTGTGATACACTTGCACTTACTTACGAGGGCACTAACACAGTTAGGGCGTCCATGTTGCAAAATCTCACTATACAGTTTGAAAAGATTAAGATGTTAGAGAGTGAGACATTTGACGAGTTCTTCACTAGGTTTTCCACTGTTGTCAATGCGTCATTTAACCTAAGTGCGAGGATTCTCAACAACCATGTGATAAAGAAACTTTTGAGATCATTGTCGAGTAGACTTGATGCAAAAGTGACCGTTTTAAACTCCTTAGGTATGCTTAAGATTGTAGGTGACTCACAAACCTATGAACACGACATGTTTACCTCCAAGCAAGTGCCAAAGAAAGAAAAGTACATTGCTTTGAAAGCTCGGAAGGAGGAAACTAAAGTTTCGAATGACGACTTCGATTCTAATTTTGAGGATGTCGCCTTGTTGGCTAAAAACTTCAAAAAATTTCTTATGTTTCAAAAGCTATCGAAATAAGACAAAAAGTTTGAGAAATTCAAGAACAACAAGGTAGAGTCCAACCTTAAGGATAAGAGTGAGAAATTTAATAGGGTTGAGTCGGATAGGTGTTTTGGGTGTGAGGGGTATGGTCATAAAGTTGTTGAGTGTCCCACTAGACTTAAGAAAGAGGGCAAGAAATCGATAACTTATATTGTCTCCTGAAGTGATAGTGAATTGGAAGAGGGAGAGAGTTCCCCCAATGAGAGCAAGTTTGTTACTTTCTTGGCATGTCATGTGAGCGACGACGATAAGTCTTCACATGAAGATTCTCATGTGCATGACACTTTCGAGGCCATTGAGAGTGCATATAAAGTGTGTGAGGATGATGAGAGTGATGATGAGGAGATTGATGTGAAAGAGTTGCAAGTTCCTTTTAATGAGTTGTATATCGAGGCGGTGAAAGTGAAAAAGGTCAACTTTAAATTGCAAGCTAGGTTGAATGAGTGTGCCGTAAAAACTAATAATATTTTGATTGAGGATCTTAGGGGAGGAGAGATTAAGCTTAAGGAGAAGCTAGAGTACGTCGAGAAAGAGAGAGATAGCCTTTGTGGTTTGATGGAGGCATTGAAAAAAGAGGTTCTTGAGTTTGAGGAGTCTAAGCGTGTGGTTGAGTCTAGGATTAATGAGTTGGAGGAGAAGTTGAAAGACTCGAGTAAGGTTAAGTTTGACTTGGAGTCTAGGTCGAAAAAATTGGATAGGATGTTAGGCACCATCCAAGTCAAGAGGGATAGGTTTAGTGTAGGCTACGATGATAGTGTTCCCATTCCCAAAGCCAATATCAATTGTGTGAGAGAGCCAAATAGGAACGCGAGGAGATCTCGACATTTTGGTAATCATTCCCGTCATGTTTACACTTATTCACATTGTGGTAGGAAAGGTCACCTTATACGCTTTTGCTATGATATTAGGAATGCTCTTAGGAAGTTTAGGAATAAATTTATATCCATTCCTAAAATCCCCCACTCATTATATCACACCTACTTGGGTTCGGAAATCGGACTTAGAGACTTTAGGAATAAAACTTCATGGCTCTCATTTGGTTGAACTTGATTCTTCCCATGCTAGATCTAAAGAATGATTGTGTTACCATGTTTGCCATACACTAGTCTTTGCCTCATGATTTATATCTTGCAAGTGTTATGACTTGTATTTTTTTTATATTATATTTTTCATTCATTGAGTCTTATTTAAAAAATACAAAATGATTTTTGGTTTAAATATTTTTTAGAAAAATACAAAAAGATTCTGCATTTATTTGATTCAAAATATGTTGAAAAAGTAAAAAGATTTTTGGTTTGTTTTTGTGTCATGAGCGTACATGTCTGATGTGACATATTGGTGTGCTTGAACCCCCTTCCTTTCATTATCCATGTGGCTAGGACTTTTGGTCATAATTATTGATACTTAGAACGATCTTAACCATTGTATTATGTGGTTATTTAGAAGTTGATATGCTTTTTTATTCGACTTATTTATATGCCATAATTGCGTGCATACACGAGTTTATATGGATGTTTGACTACTCTTGCATATTTGAGTTTGGTGAGACGTTCTTAGCTCAATTTTGTTATCTATCAGTAAGAAGACTTAACGAGGAGGTGTGCTTGTAAGAACCGTTTACCGTGAGGATTTTAATTGAAAAAAATGATGAGTGTTCACGAAAAAGGGCTGCGAGAGTGTAAAATTGACTCGTCGTGAAATTCGCCGTTTAAAAGAGCCCGAAAAAATTAAAAGGCAATAAAAAGAATCTTATGCCAAAAAACGGGATAAATTAGTTTATGTTCATTCCAAAAGAAAAATATGATATATATTTGATGGACTTTGGATTGTTAAAAATTAAACGGGTTTGCACCACGAATCCTAACGTTGAAAAATCGTATCATCACGCTATTGTTTGTAGAATCGTAAAAATTCCGAATGTGTGTGCATGTTTGATTGTTTGGTTCATTAAGTTCACCCTTTAATTGTCACGTTTAGCTAAAATAAAGTTTGATGATTTATATCTATCAATTAGAGCTTCTTGATCATTTCAATGTGTTGGAATTGTGATTCATTTGTTGTAATTCATGCCCATATATTCCATGTTCATGTTTGAGCACATCGGTACAATGTTAACATGTAACTCACATTTCGTTATTTTGTGTTTTCTTAGTTTATCTACTATTTTGGTACTATTTTACAATTTTGGACCCTTTCCAGTTAAATTTTCCACGAAATTTTTTCACTGGGCAACACTGTTTAACCTTCTGAATTGGAACTGGGAATTTTGATTTCTCGTTCGAGCAACAACTGTGTGTTGCGAAAAGTTATCATTCTAACGACAGGGTTTTGTCATTCGAGCGACAGGGATAGACTGTTCAAGCGACCAGACTGGATTTGATGTTTATTCTGTTTTTGGTACCCTGATGCATATGTTTATATTTTTGGTACTGATGGTTGCTTCTGGGTTTATGTTTATACAGTGTACTTTGATAGATTTGATTTTTGACTGAATTATATCGTTTAGTCACACCTTCATAGATGGCTTAATCATATTGTGTGATTATTGTTTGCTAGCTACGACCTTGATATTGTTGATCTTTATTAGCTGGTTGTTTCATGGTTATCTAGATATATATCATTGATTTATCTGTTTCTAAATATGTTTATATTTTCACCGGGTTGTCTATTCGAGACAAAGAGAGGGAGAGATGTATGTGATGTAGGGGATATTTTGTGTGATGATCTTGGTATCTTGATTTAGATTATTATCTACATATTGATATCATGTTTTGCTCACATAACGAATGATTTGGATTTTATTTTTACCTATTGATCTATATCATTTGTTTCTCCATACTTCACTAGGTATTTGTCTGTTTCATGTGTATAGGTTTGCTTAAAGATATTTGAGATTTCAAGACTACATCACTTTCAGACAGTTCATGCTTATCGGACCATCATTTACTAGTCTTGTCCTGTATTTTTCATTTTGGATTTATGGGATGGGATTTAGGCATCATAAGGCTTGACGACCCGGCTTAGGCATTTCATTGTTGGTTTTGTCCCAAGACTCAAATGAGGAGATTTGTAAGGACAAAATTTACAATTGAGTCCATTATATAGTTTTGACTTATTCCAGAAACAAAACACATATGAGTCATAGATCGTATTTTTTATTATCATGATCCCACAGACTATGACGTATTGAAGTCTATTTAAGACGTTGCGACAAAGCTTCAAGGAATTAATTTTGCCAAAAATTTAATTCTATTCCGAGATCACTCAGGTATGAATGCGTAATTTTAATGGAACTCGGAATTTATTTTAAAATGTTTAAGGATGTTATTTTACTAAGAAAATATTTTTAAATTGTTTTTAATGTGTTCGAAATGTTTTACACTACGTTTTAATCTAATAAGGACGGATTAGGGTTGGATTTAAGTTAAAATCTTTCTTTAAAGTTGATTTAAAATTAAACATTATTTCGCACGTCGCTCAAACAACCTGACGAGTCGTTTAAGCGAAATGACGTGTCGTTCAAGCGACATGTGCATCTCGTTTGAGAGACAGACCAATGTCGTTCGAAAGAGTTGCCGCCTTAGGAAAAATATATATAGGTATTTTTCCATCAGATTTCCAAGTGTGTGCTGTCCAGAAAACAGTTTTCGTAATAGTACCTTTCTGGACAAAAGTTTTTTAAGGTTTTTTAAAGTAACACATCCTTAGAGTTTAAAGGATCCGAGTTATCATTAATATATGCTATAGTGATCTTTGTGGCACCAAATTGGAGTATGTTCTACTTGAACATTTCTAGTTTTGCGGTGAAGATTCGGTGAAGTCCGGTTTTAATATCGTAGACGTTACAAGCCATATCGGTGGACACCGGGACATATGTGATCGCCTGTGTTGTGGACGAGCATCGTGGAAGAAGGATTTTCTACGTGGGCACTGTGAGAGGAGCGGTTCAAGAGCAGAGGAGAGTCAAGTCTCGTGGGGGATCGAGTCGTTGTGTAAGACTATTGTCTTTACCTTTGTAATTCCATATTCATAGTGTGGGTACCTAAAATTTAGAACCATGGGCCTGGACGAGTAGCCCAGTCCTGGCGGCCCAAAGTCCAGGCCCCTCATCTCTTATATTGATCCGGTCTCCCCCACGTTCTCACAATTGGAAGTTATAGGGTAGATGGAAAACGTGGAGAAACCCATCACCTCCACTTACCTACATGTACATGTATATATTAAACCCTAGGTCCGGGGCAAAAGGACAAGATATATTCTCTGTAATTACTCTCCGGAGTAGATAGAAATAATATCGAATGCACCACCATGGACGTAGGCACATCTTTGCTAAACCACGTACATCCTTTGTTGTGTGATTGGCATCTTATATTCCTTGTTCTTCCTTGATAATTGCTTATCTTGTATTTATTTGTGTTGCATAATGATTATCACCACAATTGGCGCCGTCTGTGGGAAACGTTCATCTTTCCCTGAGAAGAGCCCACGTCAAGAAAGGAGTTTAAGATGTCTGGTCACAGTAGCAATGCCCCCCAAGCAGGAGATATTCAAGAGCCACCTGCTCCTCGCAGTATTAGGTCTGAAGTCCAACGTTCAGATCAGAGAGCTCGCCTGGAAAGACCAGCCTCAGAAGAAAGTCAGGGACCAACGAGGTCCACACAGATATCCAGATTGATTGATGCGTACGAGGCAAGGCTCCACGAGCATAGGGAGTCTTCTCGCAGATACGAGGCTGAGAATGCTCGCTTGAAAAGAAGACTGGAAAGATTGGAGAGGGAGTTTCATCCTGATAACAGGAGACGCCTATATCGCACTCCTAGCCCTCAGGAGAGCAAATCTCACAGCCGAGGAAGGATCCCTAGGTGAGAATATCAAAGGGACGAAAGAGGCGAGTCAGACGACGACCTCCGCGAATAGCTGTGAAGAGCTCACCGCTACCAGAGCCCTGCTCGCAGCGAAGAGAACATACGAAACATGGTCCGCGAGAAGATGGACCAGCATCCCGCTCACTACGAAAAAAGATCAACCAGAGAACTCGCGAGGCAAGCTCTCAAAACCCAGATGAAGTCACCTTTCATAAGGGAAATCGAAGAGGAGGAAGCTCCCAAGAAATTTTCCATTCCAAGGTTCAAGATTTACGACGGAAAAACTAATCCCATCGATCACGTCAGGCAATACCGACAGGCCATGACCCTCTGGAGTCACCTAGATGCACTGATGTGCCGTATTTTTCCCTCGAGCCTTCATGATGTAGCACAAAAGTGGTTCGAAAGGCTCCCCCACCGGTCGATCAAGAACTTCAAATCCCTACCCGAACTTTTTACGGCCCGATTCATTACCAGTAGCTCCCATCCCAAAAGGATGGATGCTCTGCTGACAATGAAGAAAATGCCTCAAGAGACCCTCCGAGATTACACAAAGAGGTACTGGGAGTTATTCAATGAGATCGAGGACTGCGCAGAGGAAGTGGCAGTAGCCTCCTTCAAAATTGGGCACTCTAGTTCTTCCCTCCTCTACCAGTCCCTGACAAAGAAGGAAGCTATGACTATTGACGACCTAATGGCCCGAATCGAGAAATACGCAAAGGTGGAGGATGTCAGCCACCCTAATACAGGAGAGAACGGTCGAGCTAAACTCACTACCAAGGGAAGTGAGAAAACTGAGAACCAGAAGAAAGGAGGAAAGAACGGAGGTAAAAATGTCTCCAAGAACGGAGGAAACCATGACGCGTCAAAAGTATTCCAGGCGATCAACACCGTCTTCAAAGAACCAATTTGTAAAATTCTCGCAAAGATCAAAGATGGGCCATTCATCAAGTGGCCCAGGAAAATGGGAGGAGATCCCTCGAAGAGGAACAATGCATTAAGATGCGCTTTTCACAAAGAGGGAGGACATAAAATCGAGCACTGCAAAGCTCTTAAGTATTACCTCGAGGAGTTGGCCCAGTTCGTGCATTTGAATGACTTTGTGGAAAAGAGGGCAGAGAAAGTGGCTAACAACAGCGAGACCCGACAACGTGCTGGAGGATGATGCTGGACATGAGTTCGCAGTAATCCACAGAGTATCTGACGTCAAGCAGATACAAGGGAACTCAGCTCGAATGGAAATGAAAAAACTGACAGCGGTAATGCAGGCTTTTCAAATCGATCCAGCAAAGTCACAGTCAGGAAAGCGTCGACGAGCAGAGGACGTCAACTATAACAGGCATATTGTTTTCATGGATGAAGATTTGGTGGGAGTAAGGACCCCACATCATGATGCTCTGGTCATTACACTCAGGATAGCCAACTTTGACATCGACAAGCTGCTCGTCGATCAAGGAAGTTCATCCGAAGTAATGTACCTCGACCTATTCAGGAAATTGAAGTTGAGCGTCGCCGACCTAAAGGAAGCTACTGTTCCTTTGGTCGGCTTCGCTGGAAAAATGACCATTCCCCTCGATAAGATAGTGCTGCCAGTTTGTGCTGGGAACGTCTCCAAGATGATTGAGTTTTTGGTAGTCGACATCGAATCACCGTACCAGACCATCCTCGACAGAGGATGGCTTCATACGATGAAGGCGGTCTCCTCGAACTACCATCAGAAGCTCAAGTATGTAACCGAGAAAGGAGTAATGGAGATCCATGGCAACCAAGCGATGGCGAGGAAGTGCTTCATAGTAGCCATCCGACCAAAGCCAGAGAAGAATGACGGTCAACCCAGCGAGAAAGTTGAAGAGGGTGTGATACCTTCCAAGTAGCAATTAAAGTATGGAAGACCTGGAGTAAAGGAGACCAGGCTCCTCCCCTCCGAGCGTGTCGTCGAGGACCTGGTAGAAGTTATAGCTTAAATTGGTGACAGTAGCAGAGTCTTCTTGATTGGAGCATCTCTCACTGACCAAGAAAAAAAGGAGTTGACGACCTTACTGAGACACAACGTAGATGTTTTCGCATGGGAACCATACGAGCTGCCTAGAATCGATCCTAGTATGGTTTATCACCAGCTGCACGTCGACCCCACATTCAAGCCAATCACGCAGAAGGCACGGAGAACTGCACCCGAGAAGGCTAAAGCAGTCGAAAAGGAAGTCAAAAAACTGTTGGATGTAGGATCCATACGGGAAGTGCAATTCCCCAAGTGGTTGTCCAACCCAGTAGTAGTTCCGAAGAATAATGGGAAGTGGAGAGTTTGTATCGACTTCACTGACCTCAACAAAGCATGCCCTAAGGATAGTTTCCCCCTCCCAAAGATAGACCAACTAGTAGATGCCACTGCAGCTCACGAGCGAATGAGTTTCCTGGACGCATACTCAGGATATCACCAGATCCCCTTGTATGCCCCAAACCAGGACAAAACAG
Source organism: Sambucus nigra (assembly GCA_949130495.1). Lineage (NCBI taxonomy): Eukaryota > Viridiplantae > Streptophyta > Magnoliopsida > Dipsacales > Adoxaceae > Sambucus > Sambucus nigra. Next base: position 17,075,060 of record OX422213.1, on the reverse strand, counting down.
CGTTCATCACGACAGTTGGGTTATACTCCTACAAGGTCATGCCATTTGGTCTCAAGAATGCGAGGGCAACCTATGAGCGGCTGGTCGCAAAAATATTCAAGGATCAAATGGAGATACAATGGAGGTCTACATCGATGACATGCTCGTTAAGAGAAAGAAGAAGGAAAATCACCTCTCAGACCTGTCAAAGACCTTCGAAATCCTCAGGAAGTACCGAATGAAACTTAATGCGAGCAAATGTTCCTTCGGTGTCCAGTCAGGAAAATTTCTTGGATATTTGGTTAGTAAGAGAGGCATAGAAGATAATCCAGACCAGATCGATGCAATCAACAGGGTACAACCCCTCGAACAATCCGCGACGTGCAGAAGCTCACTGGAATGCTCGCCGCCTCTAATCGCTTCATCTCCAAATCCTCCAAGAAGTGCAATCCTTTTTTCCAGCTTCTAAAGGGGAGTAAACTGATAAAGTGGAACCCAGACTACTCGCGAGCTTTGGACGAGCTCAAGTCCTACTTAAGCTCTCCACCTCTGCTTGTCATACCACAACAAATGGATTCTTTGTACCTGTACCTCTCGGTATCCAATCACACTGTCAGCTCTGCGTTAGTATGCGAGGTTGCAGGAATCCAACACCTCATTTACTACGCGAGCAAGACCTTATTAGATGCCGAGCAAAGGTACCTGCCATTGGAAAAGCTCGCCTTTGCACTTATAATAGCCTCGAGGATGCTGAAGCATTATTTCGAAGCTCATACTATCATCGTCCTTACATCACATCCCCTTAAGGCGGTCCTAAGGAAAGCGGACTTGTCGGGGAGACTGTCTAAGTGGTCAGTCGAGCTCGACCGGTTTGACATCTAATTTCAACCAAGGACATCTATCAAGGGTCAGATCCTTGCTGATTTCATAGCCGAATTCACGGGCGAGGAACTCGCCGACCAACCTCAACCAACAAGGCAAGAAAAAAACCAAGCAACAGAAAGAACCTGGAGACTCTTTGTTGATGGAGCCTCCAACTCAAAGGGGGCAGGGGTAGGCATTGTCCTCATCACTCCAGAAAATGCAATCCTCGAACAAGGAATCAGGCTTGGATTTGCAGCCTCCAACAACGAGGTAGAGTACGAAGCCCTAATAGCCGGTCTCCGAAAGGCGCAAACTCTAGGAGCAAAACATTTACAGGTGTTTGACGACTCTCAACTAGTCTCCAATCAGATAAGTGGAGATTACAGTGCAAAGGATGAAAGAATGGCAGCCTACCTCGCCTTAGTGAGAGAATTAATGTCATGCTTTGAAGAGATCAACATCCAGCAGTTTCCCAGGGGGTAAAACAGTCATGCTTGATATGCCCCAAGTGTGACCTCGGCTCGGAGACACCCACCTCGGATGAGATTATGGCCGATACTGGATAAGCCTTGGGCATGTGACATCAGCCCTCATCCATAGCAAGGTCGGCCCAGGCCGACACTACCACCAGCCTTTCCAAGGGACATTGCACACATCATAAGGATGCCAGGCCCTGCATATTTTGTGATCAGGAATGATTTGAAGATAAATCAGAGGTTACACTTAGGAATTGGAAAGAAAAGTGAGGTCATACCTGAATGAATCTGTGAATGCCGAACTTAACCAACAAAGGAGTATCAAGTGACCTGAAGAAGCGCTTGTTGGCATCGGTCATTGTAGAGCTGAAGGAATATAGGGCCTGAAGACTATGGCTGACTATGCTGTCAATTATCTTCAACTGCTCTAGACGAGCCGACAGGGCGTCTGCTGAAGAGATGGGAGTGGCAGTATCAACATTCTTTTTCTTCGGCCTCTGATCCTCAGGGGCATGATCAGCTGGAGCCCTCTTCTTTATGGCTTGGGGCTTCGAGGCAGAGGGAGCTGGGGGAGGAGCATTAAGTCCAGCTTTCTTCGCAAGTCTCGTCAAGCTGGGTGCATCCATTTCCCAGAGATCGTCTGAGATATCTTTCGGACGCTCTGCGAAAATCAATAGATCTGAGTTAGAATATCAGACATAAATAAAATCAGAGGTTCAACTTCAAATAGAAAGCGATTACCAAGCTCAGAAAGATGACTTCCACCCAGACCTGTCTCGGAGAGGTAATGGGGGGTCATCAAGTGTTTGAACTTGACGAACAGACCATGTACCCCCCGATATTGAAGGGCTTTCACCTTCTGAAGGTTTGATGGGCTCAGGACAGGGTCAGCCCTCGCAGACATGGTGACCTTACCCCACCTAAGGGGCATCCTCGGCTCCAGAATGGATGAGGGAGCACATGGGCCAAATTCCCATGGTCTAGAAGCAAAAAAGTAACGTGGCTTCCAGTTGTGGTTGGAAGTCTGAGTTATTTGAAGCATCTTTTTTTCAGGCTTCCGAGATATAAAATGATAGTATCTCGGATGATTTTTGGCTGAGAAGGGACATAACAACCTACAAAGACCTGAACTGGGAGATCTGAGTGGTGGACAGCCTTCCATAAGACTATGGCCCCTATTATGACCCTCCAGGCATTAGGGGATAGTTGAGAGGGGGACAAATTCATATAAGCAAGGATAGATCTGATAATGGGGTGGATGGGCAGACAAAACCCCAACTTGAACATCTGCTCGTACAAGCAGATTTTGCCGTCTCGATCATGAAAAGCCCTCTCTTCCCTCAGAGGTCTCCTCAGCTTTATAAAGGGACTAATAGAATACAGATATCTGAAGCAGAGGATGTCTACCTCAGTTATAGTACTCTCGATCTCGACCGCCTCAGAGACATCGACATCACTCTCAACGTCATCATCATCTAGCTCAATGTCGGCCGGAGCAGATGTGGATGGGTTACCCGGGAACCTGTGAGCGAACTCGGCACCGATAAAGGCCGACAGAGGAATGGCGTCAAGTGGTGGTAGAATGGCCACACTCGGCTCAACGATCTCAACCTATGAGGAAGAGGCTAAGGCGCTTGAGTTGTTATGAGAAGAGGCCCGACTGGAGACCTCGGCCTGATCAGGGGCCTGATTTTCCCGAATTGAGAAGTCCATAGCCTCCTAGAAGGAATCTAAGGACATGGGGTCTGAGGTGGAAGACTCAGACTCAGACATTGGTATAGGATCGACAGGAACCTCTGCCTGGTTGAAAGACTTTGAGGGATCAGGATAGATCACCTTCAGGGGCGGTGGGAAGATGAGTCTAATAGGGAATTTTTGTGACCTACGAGCCTCCTCCTGTGCTCTTTCTATTTATCTGATTTTTTCTAAAGTTTTCTCCCTAAGGGAGGGGAACTCCTCAAGAAGTTGGTATAGGGGTCTAAGCATCAGAGACAGACACTACACTTGGAGAAACTGCCTTAAACTACAAACAAGATTGGCTGATAAAATAAAGGAGTCTAAAGATCAAATTATCCAAACCTAACAAGAACAGTTCACCTGCAACTATGGTGGACTCACCGGAAAACCCAGAAACTCGTCGAAAAACTCAAATAGAAAGGAAAAAGTAGAGAAAATGGAGACAAATGAGGGGAAGAAGATACCTGAAGATGAAACGACAAGGAAAAGCGAATAAAACCCAAGAGAGCACCACCAAAGACCTATGCAGAGAAGTCGCGAAGAAGAATGCCTTTAGAGAGAGAAAATGGCTGGAGTGCAATGGCGCAGAAGAAAGAATTGAGGATGGAGGGAAAAGGAAAGGTTTAAAACCCTTAAATATGCAGGCGCGACTCCCAAGACCCATCATTGCCTTGGGAGCACCAAAGGCGGCTGACAACACACGCTTGCCAAGCAAGCCATACTTCAACACTGGACAAGTGTCAAGCAAATATTGGCTCATATTGGAAAGGCCTCGGAGGTGTGCAAACCCCACAGTCACCTGCTTTCGCATGTCACTAAGGGCTGGGGGGTGATTGATATGCCCCAAGTGTGACCTCGGCTCGGTGACACCAACCTCGGTCGAGATTATGGCCGACACTGGATAAGCCTTGGGCATGTGACATCAGCCCTCGGCCATAGCAAGGTCGGCCCAGGCCGATACTACCACCATCCTCTCCAAGGTAAATTGTACACATCATAAGGATCAGCAGCACTCTCGTACACCTGTGAATGGAAACCTCGGTCAGATATAGGTCGAGCTCGCAAGAAGCCACTAGCAACCTCATTAAGACATTAGTCGATGCTCCAAACACACCAGCTCAACCTCGGCTCAACCTCAGGCCGACCTTGTCCATTGACTCGGCCAGGATTAAGCCGAGACCTACATGGTCACTTCGAACTGAACGAGCACCTGTACTTACCAACCTCGGCCTCTCCCAGGCCGAGGCCATACACCAAGTGCGATAGCCGAGCATCTGCTGACATTTGGATAAGGGCACGTGGACACAAATGAGTTATAACAAGATTATTCCTCACACGTGGGGAGAATATTGCATCATCATTCTCTACATGTGACAGTGACAGATGGCTTTCCCATATTGGTGAGGCAACCACACACATGCACATTACATGCATGGGGGGTACATTACACACCCTATGTACTATATATAGAGGTCATCCTCTACCTTGTAAAGGATCCAAGATATACAACCCCAGCTGAAACTCTGTCTAGATACACAGTAGATAGAGAGAGCTTGAGAGATTGTATCCATGGCCATAAGTGCCTTATTACAGTGAGGTTATTCACACACATAGTGGACGTAGGCCAATTTAGGCTGAACCACTTATATTCTAGTGCACTCTCCTCTTTTCCTCGTCTCATTCTCCTACCTTTTATGTAACTATGATGCCATTGTTGTTCTTAGATTGAGCTTGAAAACACCTTACCTGGTGGTTCTAATCCCAGCATCATCAATGCTGATGCCTTAGCAGCCTTGAGTTCGGCAGTTGACTCTGACCTTAAGAGGGTCATCCCCATCGATTTCCTCATTTGTTCAAGCATTAACCACAACAGCAAGTTACCAAACGTGGAACAAGTACTCCAGGTGGGATCAGCCCCCAGCTGGATAGACCCCTTAATGGGCTATTTAAAGGATGGCACGCTCCCAGATGACAAGAAAACTGCCCACCAGATAAGAGTCAAAGCTGCTCGTTTTCACTTATCCACAGGAGGCGACTTGTATAAGAAATCCTTCTCCGGTCCCTACCTTAGATGCGTCCACCCAGGTGATGTTGAGCAAGTGCTACACGAGGTTCATGAAGGAATCTATGGAAGTCATATCGGAGGAAGGTCTCTAGCCTTTCGAGCAATGAAGGAAGGCTATTGGTTGCCATACATACAAAAAGACTTTGCAGTATATGTCCGCAAATGCCTGAAATGCCAATTCCATGCTCCTATGGCCCACCAACCCACCAGCGATCTGAAGTCCCTGTCCAGCCCATGGCCCTTCGCCCAATGAGGAATGGACATCGTGGGACCGTTGCCTACCGTCATCGGCAATCGCAAATACCTGTTGGTTGCGACTGACTACTTCTCCAAATGGATCAAGGCTGAATCCGTGGTGAGCATCCGAGATGCTGATATGATAAGGTTCATATGGAGAAATATAATCACTCAGTTTGGAATCCTAAGAACCATCATCACCGATAATAGAACGCAGTTCAAAAGTGGCCCCTTTCAGAACTTCTATAACGAACACGGGATCAGGCACCACTTCATCTCGATGGCCTACCCTCAGAGCAATGGCCAAGCTGAAGCTTCCAATAAAACTGTGATCGATGGATTAAAGAAGCGATTAGAGCGAGCCAAAGGCGCATGGATAACAAAGCTACCCCATGTTCTATGGGCGTACCGAACCACTCTTCGACGAGCAACAAGAGAAACCCCATTTTCGCTGACATATGGCATGAAAGCAATCATCCCACTAGAAGCAGGTTTGCCAACAATGAGATCCAACCTTATCGACCAAGGCCTGAATGATGAAGCATTGCTCGCCGAACTCGACCAAGCCGATGAGCGTAGAGAGTTGGCCCTGGTGAAGCTAGCGAGCTATCAGCAACAGCTCGTGAAGCATTACAACAAAAGGGTTAGCCCGAGGACGTTCTAAGTTGGGGACTATGTTCTAAGGAAGGTCCTGGGCAGCACAGTGAAGTCATCAGACGGCAAGCTAGGCCCAAACTGGGAAGGACCCTTTAAAGTAACTAAAGACGATCTTCAAGGTGCCTATCACTTGGAAATGATGGAGGGAAGAGAAATACCACGATCATGGAACGCAGCTAATCTCAAGAAATTCTATTCTTAGATCTTTTTCTTGTATTTCTTTTGTTATGAAAACAGAAGTTCATTTTCCTTATCACTAATGAAAGTTAGTTAGTTGGTTACACTCTGATTGGTGATAGTTGCATTCATCGCACATCTTTTCCAAATAACAAGCACATTTATTACTAGAGGAGGGGAATACCCCTACTCAGGTCATCGTCATAAGACACGAGAGACCTCTTAGCATTGCCCCTGGCAATATATAAAGCCCTACAGAGGATTCTTAGGCGATACAACCAAATCTTATACTGGTCATCAAACCTACTTCGGTTGAACAAAATCCTGATCGGATGAAGACATCCAATACCAGGTATGTCCTCGCCAATTGCCCTATTTAGTCCTAAGGGAGTGTGACGACACAACCTAAAAGGTAAAGTGGGGAACAATGGTACTTTGATATTATACTGGACTGGGGGGACACTTGCATTACAAAACAGAAGAGATCATAAAGTAGCAAGGATATGAAAAGTAGGATATACACGTTTAGTTGGCAAAATTGCCCAAAAACACCAACTTTTTATTAATCCATCTTACTTACAACAATGATAATACATGTTTAGTCGGCGAGCTCGCCCAAAGCATTTACATTATCAAAAATAAAAAAAATAAAAAAATAATATCAAGCGGTAAAATCTCAAGGGGTGGAAGCCTCTGAGCAAGATAATCAGCCACTCGAGCTCTTCGTCCGTTATCAGGAGCAGGAGCAAACTCTTTCACAACCTTATTCGCATCTGACTCCAATAATTGCCGAGGAATAGCATCGATGGGGATCCATCGATCGTCCCTCCTGAATGGGTTGGGCACCAGAGTGGAGGAAGACATCTCATGATGATACCATAGCACTGAGTTCCTCGGGACTTCCAGCTCCTTCAAGGCACTTAGCCATCCCCTGATGAAAGAAAGCTCCTCGAACTCAGATAGCCTTGTTGGAGCATCCGACCAGCCTTGATCATAATCGTCAGCCCACCCTTGCTGAGGACCTTTCTTGAACAAGTTCCGCAACCGGGTGACGTCCCTTTGAAGCCCAGCAGCAATTACATAAGCTCTCTGAACATCACCGCGGAGTTCTTCCATTTCCCTATCGCAAAGTTCCTCTCCTTCCCTGCTTCTTCTCCTAGTGCTCCTACTAGCTCGCGGAAGGGGAGGGCGGGTGAGACTTCGCGACATGGGAGGGGTAACATTATGATCGGCTCCAGCTCGCGATGACGAGGAGCCTTGTGATACTGCTCGAACAGTGTTCGGTGCATGCTCCCTAAGTTGTAAGACTTCCCTCCTCAGGTCTTCATTCTCCTGCTGAAGGAACTCCCTAACTTGGTTGACCTCGGTGGCCTCTAGGAGTCTTATTCTCAGCACATTAACTTCCTCTTGCACTGAGGCATCAATGTCCTCCATCTCTCGAAGCCTGTCCTTCAGCTTAGCCACTAGCTCAGATTGCTCCTTATACTTCTGATTTCTAGACCTGGGGGACTTGTAAAGCTTAACAAAAGACTGACGAACTTCAGGGCTCGCATTGGGACCAAGGGTCCTACCCAATTGGGAAGTAGCAGGAATATAATCATCCACATCAACTAACTACAAGTGAAAGAAAGATAAAGGAGAGAAAGAGATCAGCACAAGCAGAAATGAAGCTTTTTCATTAATAAAAATTAAAGTTACATCAGACTGAAGAAAGAAAATTTACAAACTAGAAAATGCAAAAATAGAAAGACCCTATCAATTAGCAACCTCAGGAGGCCCAGAGGTGGATGGCCCCTTCTCCTTATTAGCATCAGCAGGAGCACTGTCCTCGGGAGGGATGACCTCTATCCCCTCAACAAGAGAAACATCAGCAGGAGTCGCCTAAGGGACAGGATCAGGGCCTTCAATAGCTGGGACAGGGTCTTCGTCTACGACTGGCCTCGGCCCTGGGTCATGCTCTTCGAAAAGTGGGGATGCTACATCCACCCCAGCAGCTACGAGAGCCTTATTCCATCCTTTCTTGAAGTTCAGACGACTGATATAGCCTATCTGAACTTTAGCATCTTCGTATACCGCAGCCCAGCCGGAATTATAAGAGTCTTCCTTGGCAGTGACAGCCTCGAACTCCTTCTTCTTCAGCTCTTCAGAAAGCACCCTTTTCTCCTCCAGCACAGTAAGTTTGCTCGAGTAAACTAGGTCGTAGGCCTGCCTCAGCTCCCTAAGATCCGTGATCGCCGCATCCTTCTGTTTGTTCGCAGTGGCAAGAGCCAAGTCGAATGAGATTCGAGCAGCGCCAACAGCCTTAAAATTAGCCTCAAGCTCCTTACCCTTCAGCTTCAGGGCAGAATTTTCTTGCTCCAATTCACTGTTCTTCTTCACCAGCTCGTCACGTGAACGATACAACACGACAAAGTCAGTAACAAATTGCGAAAAAGAGAAGATATTAGAAGAGGAAAATGAGGGAAGTCAGAGAAACACAAGAGAAAAAGAAACCTCACCAGAGCAAGCCTTTGACTAGCCTGAAGGGCCAGGTGCTCTGAACCTACTGCCCTTTGGCGATCAGTCGGGAGGACAGCTCTCTCGAGCAGAGCCGGGGCTAGCTGAGGAGAAATTGCTATGGAGGCCCCTTCAGGCAGAGCAGATACTGGGACTAAGGCCTGCCCAGCCTTCATCCTCGCCTCAGCCCTTCTTTTCTCCTCCTCCTTCTCGCTATCCCTCTTCTTCCTCTCTTCCTCTCTCCTCTTCTCTTCCAACTTCTTCCTCTCTTCTTCCTTTTTCCTCTCTCTCTCTCTCACCTGCTCCTTTTCCTTCCTTCTCCTCTCCTGCTCCTGAGCGGAGGACCGGGAACCAGTAGCCACGGCCCCAGAAGTGGCCTTTTTTCTTTAACCTCTGTCCAAGGAGCACGTGGTCCTCATCATCATCATCCCTAATCAAGTTCTTCCTCGGAGGAACCATGTCTTCACTTAAACTGCTAGAAGTGCTCGATGATCTTCGAGCTTCAGAAACCTCCTCACGGTCAGAGGAACTGCTACTATCAAAGCTCCCTCCACTCAAATTACTCACGGCTCCTGCAAAGTCACTTTCAGAGCTGCTCTCCTCCTCGTCCAGCTGGATAGGCTCTGCAGCAGTATCTTCGAAGGAATCAAACTCTGGTATACTATCCACAGGCATCGCTATGAAGCTGGAGCCAATGTTCTTATACTCGAGCAGGAAGGCAGCAGATCTCGGGGGGCTCGTCGTCACCTAAGGGCTCCCTGATTTTCCAAGCCTTTACCAATTCTGAAAGGTGAACCTCGTTAAGTGCAGGCTCCATGTTCTTTGACTTCGCTGCATAAGAAAAAGCAAAGAAGAGTTAGAAAGGTCACAAATCAACAAAAGTTGGAAAAACAGTATAATGTCTACCTATGTATTCCTCCCCGTAAAAAGGAACAGAGAATCTCTCAGACCTCGACCCTTCAAATTGGGGAGGGAACTGCCAATTCCTAACAAGGAAACCTTCTTGTCAGTAGTCCTTATAGGAATCAGGTAGATTTACTACCAATACCCTGTCAGGACTCCTAGCTTTGAGGTAAAGGACACCTGAGCTAGTTCGAGAAAAGGAGTAACAGAAACAGACCTCGGCAAGTCCTAACCTAGTACCATATAATTGATTTATCCTATGGACACCATTTACTATTTTCCGCACATTGGGCGAGCATTGTACATGAACAATATTGAAATAGCTAAAGAAATGCAGGAACAAATCATTGGGAGGGAAAGTGAGTCCCCCCTGGGAAAGCCACAAAACATGGATCCAATGAGCATCATCTATATCCCTAACATTCCTAGGAGGGGAGGCACAACACTCAATATCTACCCACACAGGAATGTTGTAAAACCTCCTAAATTCAGAGATTGACCTATTCCCAATCTTCGCCATTGGAAGACCCAAGAAAAGCTACAAACCAAAGAGAAAGTACAAGGAAAGGGCACAGGAAACTTACAAAATAGAAGATCGATTCAAGTGATGAAGAAGCACAAGCTCAGACAATCGGTTCAAGTGATAAAGAAGCACGAGCTCAGACAACTAAGAAATAATGGGAATGGATACTGAGAGAAGAAGAAACGAGGTGCTAGAGTTCTCAGAAGATAGAAGAGTACTGGAAAGGCTGAAGCGACGGGAGAAAAAGTGGCTATCCCAACAAGCCTTCAAATTCTAATCATAGCGTACAATAAGCGAAGCGGGTGCCGCCAAATCAACTTCACAGCTTTCAAGGAATCGCAAATCAGCCATAATGGCTGATCATTTAAATCCATTGAGCCCACAAACATGGCCCAATAAATTTAGGGGTAATTGTGGGTACCCAAAATTTAGAACCATGGGCCTGGACGAGTAGCCCAGTCCTGGCGGCCCAAAGTCCGGGCCCCTCATCTCTTATGTTGATCCGGTCTCCCCCCACGTTCCCACAATTGGAAGTTATAGGGGAGATGGAAAATGTGGAGAAACCCATCACCTCCACTTACCTACATGTACATGTATATATTAAACCCTAGGTCCGGGGCAAAAGGACAAAATATATTCTCTGTAATTACTCTCCGGAGTAGATAGAAATAATATCGACTGCACCACCGTGAACGTAGGCACATCTTTGCTGAACCACGTACATCATTTGTTGTGTGACTGGCATCTTATATTCCTTGTTCTTCCTTGATAATTGCTTCTCTTGTATTTATTTATGTTGCATAATAATTGTCACCACACATAGTGAATGCCTAGCTTGGACCGTCCGAGATTTTTTTCGTTATGGTTTCCTCGTACACCCGACGTTGTGAGTTTTCTTGTCTCTACTTTATTTTACTTTCTTTAATCACTAGATGGATGTTTAGGATTAATCAAGATAAAATTTGGTTAAGTTAGAATTAGTTAATAACTTGGTACGAATTAAAAATTGGAAAAAGGGTTTTCATAAACAGAGAAAGTGTTTCATCATCCTTAAAGCAAAGCCTTATTTGAGTTTTTAAAAAGAAAAGGGACCTACAAAATCTTGTACGTAAACCTTCATTTTTTTCATATATGCTTATCGAACATCGCATTCACAAGTCTTTGGTAAGTTTCTTCAGCACTCTTCAATTCAAAGGGCATAGCTCAGTAATAGTCGGTCCACCTTTTAATAATGAAGGAGGCTTTCTACTAATCTCTAGTAGGGTGGCAATTCGGGTTAGTCGTGTCACTTTTAAGTTGCGTTGATTTTGATTTGAGCATAAGTTTTGGGTAGTCTTAAATTTATACAACCTAAGCATGTCAGGTTTGGGTCATTTCGGGTTATTAACTTAAACGGGTTATCGTGTCAAAAATTTCCAACCCTACTCCAGGGTGCATACACATTTAGTTGAATCCTAAGTATGCATCCATAAAAGACAACAACTTGTGGCTTGTGGTTGCATCTACCATGGCATTTATCCTTGGTACGGAATAACATTCCTTAAGACATACTTCATTTAAATCTTAATACATCACACACAACCTCAATTTCTTCTTCATTTTCTTCACCGTGACCACATTTAAGAGACAGTCGGGATCATTAACCTCCCGAACAAAGTGTGAATCCAACAATGTCCCTACCTCAATGTGCTCTACTTAGTTACGTTTTGGCATGAATTTTCTCCTTTTAAGTCTAATTAGATGAAAAGTGGGGTTAACATTCAACCAATGGGCTGATACTAATGTAATACCCCATAATTTTAAAAGAATTTAATTAATTAACTTAATAAATAATATGGATTTGGGGAGAATTTAAATAATTATTTTAAGTGATGGTGTGAATTTTATAATAATTTATTCGAGGAATAAATCTTCATTTGTGTTAGTGGTAGTTGAAATATAATTTGTGGAATTTATTATAATTATATAATACATTTGATGAATTACATAATTTATTATGACTTATTGAATTTATTTTGTGAATTAATAAAGTGTTTAGGCCTAATTATAAATAAATAAAAGTATGAAATTTAATTATAATTATAGAAAGTAAATGAAAGGTTTGACACAAAAGAAATTATGCTTTAAGATAGAGGGTACTTCGGTAATAAGCTAGTTACTTGGAGAAAGGTTTAGGGTTAGGGTTATTAAAGAACGAAAGAAAGAAGGAGAATGAAATTAAGGTGTAAATAAAAATGAAAAATTAAAAGGGGAGAATTTTAATACAAAATTGAGACCGCGTTGGTTTCTTAAGAAACCACACCCATTTGAATCTTTATTTCTTGTAAAAGGTAGTACCAAATAAACCCTAGCTTCTCATTCCTAGTACATAATTTGACCCTTAAATCTCAACCAAATTCCACAAAAATTATATATTCCCAACCCTATAAATATAGTCTTTTATTTTAGCTAAAATTACATTTTTGAAAGAATTTTTAGGACAACATTTGGGAAAATTTTAAGGGTCATTTGGAGAGGCATTTGGAGACACAATTCAACAATTCAAAGAGGATTTTATCTACACCATTTCAACACTTTTGAGGATTGATTTTCTTCAATTGAGGCAAAATAATTATGCCCTCTCCTCTCATGGTGTAAATAGTAAATTCTGCCTAATTATTGTTTTACAACTTATCAAATTTGTGTAGATAAATTTAGAGTTTATTATGGATTACCCACGTAATAAAAATTGGGATTTTTGTATATAAATTAATGAATCCAATTCATGCTATTATATATTTGGTTGTGTTAGACAAATTTAGTGTAATTGAATTGAATTGTGGGAATTTTATATTGTTGGTATAATTTCATTCATAAAGTAGGAAGTCCCACATGATTAGAAATATATGTTTTAAGTTATTCTTTGAAATGAAATTTTGGTTTCCATCCTAAATTAAAATACTGAATGTTATGAACAGGTTATATGATAATTCTCATAAATTAGATGTGAGAAATTGGTAAAGGTGTAATGTTGATGAAAATATGTAATTAAAATTGATTTACACGATTCTTAAGTTGATATTATATATTTATCTCTTATACCACATGTTAATAAATGAAACACTCCCATTAAAATTTATAATCCCTTTAAATCAAGTAAGAATAATGGGTTGTTGTGTAGTTTTTGGAATATGTAAATACGTTTGGAAATTTGGGACATAAAGTGCGGAGATTAGAAATATTAATACTCTAAAATTTTGGACATAAATTAGAGGTTGAACTTAGCCTCCATAAATAACTCATTCATCGTTGCCTTTTCAAAAAAGGGATGGATTAATAATGATAAAAAGGTCAAACATAAATATTTTATACATCTCTAGGTTAAACACTATGGGTCAACTATGATTTTTAGGTTATGTTACATAGCTCCATTCGGAGTCATGGTTATGCGTTAGTGACCCAGTATTTAGGGACTAGTCGCGGGTTAATTGGTGTACTAGTAACCTCTCAAAAAATAGGGGCTTGTCCCGGTTTATATGTGTGTGTGTATATATATATATATATATATATATATATATATATATATATATATATATATATATATATATATATATATATATATATGCTTATATATTTATAGCATATCTTGAGGATACATCCAGGTTAAGATATTATAGGCAGTCAAATTATTAGTTGACTCTTCTTATACAAAAAATGGTGGGTAAAATATGATCATTGAAGTGCATAATTTAAAGGATTCGATACCGGTATGGGCGGTGTATAATAATTAATCTAATAACTGTAGGTTTTATTATTTTTCACTTATGATTGATAGTTTTACTACTCGAGTGCCTAACTATCATCTTGTTGTAGTGGACTTAACCCGTCGCGTTGTTACAGGCGCTCCAAGCTACTAGGCTTAGCATTCTTACATGAGCACTCAATCTTTCCTTCCAGTTATCACCAAGTTTTAGAAATTTAGGCATTGAACCTACTTTTAGTAATTTCTTTTATGTCAAGACAAGTGAGGTTTATCTTTTTCCTAGCAATGTACTCAGTTTTGGTTTGGAGACAATGCTACTGTTTGGGAGTTTTGGCATGTAATAGTTTTATTAAACAGTTTTCGTATTACTTAGTGGTGGAGATTATATATATCCATATTATAAAATTATTTGAGGTTTTATCACATCGTTATTCATTTTGATTATCATCATTTATTGATTCTTTCTGCATGCTAAGGATGATATTTAAATTTTTGGGCAAACTATAATATTTAATAAATATAATTAATCAACCTAATTATTAAGAATTATAGGGTGTCACAACTGAGGATTCAATCCACGGCATGTCTTCATATCACCAAGTGAATGTCCAATTATGACATTGGAGGAAAGCTACCAGCCTTTGCCTTTGGTTAGTAGTTAATGATGGCCCTATATATACCACACTTTTTTGGTCTTATTTTGTACAGCAGACTAAATCGGATATAAAAAACTGACTTTTTCAAATTTTAGATTTGTGGCATCCATTCACATGATTAATTAACCCCGTGTGCAAGGTACAATTTAGCCCCGAGTGCACGGTGGTGAAGGGAGTATAGTTTCTAGGATTTTCATATGATAATATATATTGAGGATTTATGGGAAGTCATAGGTGGATATTCTGAAACCAAATGTATTTTAAGTAAAAAGAATTTTGTATGATAACAACACAATTGATATAAGATCATAACTTTACTATTTTCTCTAATGTACTTGAGATTAAAATAATTCCTTGATACATTATGAGATATGTTACTAGGAACACATCAACCATAAAACCATACCAACATGCCTAAGAAACACAATAATTATTACAATCAATACAAGATGAACTATTCAAATAGTAACTCTAAGTTTGAATCAAATCCTTGAAAGATTAACTTTCAAACTTCAAGCTCAAATCAGCATCACATGTCATACAAGCAAGTTCTGAATCACATCCCACAACCAATGTGTAACAACCCGTCCTTTTGGAGACAATTAAATTCCATAATTAAGTATAAATTGGAATTTGGAGAATTTCTCGAAATAGTAATTTTTGAGATTTTCGAGGATTATATGATTTTCGATGGGTGCTGTAATTATTTTTGGGACTAAATAGGTTGAAGTATTTTAATTCAATGACGTCAATGAGTAAAGCGAAAAAAAGGTAAGGTTCTGATTGGAAAACCCGCATTTATTTATTTTGGGTTGAAATAGTGATTTGTGGTCAAGTACCTCGGATGGAAATTTCGACTGCGCCATGATTCTCGGAATGGCCGAGATAGTCGAAAAAGAGTGTTCGATTGTCGAAATTGAGCTTCGGGTAATTTTAGAGGTAAAAGTAACTCGTAATTGGGTAAACAAGTCATTTTTGGGTTTTAAGGGTTTAAACCCTTTTTCTTTCTTTATAAAGAGGGAAAGAGGAGAGAATAGAAAGAAAAGAGAGAAAAGAGAGAGGAAGGAAGAAAGTGGAGAGAAAAAGGGAGACTCGGGCCAAACTCCGCCGGATTCGACTCGAGGTCGTCGGATTTCATCCCCCAGGCAAGTGTTTACTTGCTTTATTTCATTTTGAGCTTATTTCATTTTGAGCAATCCTCTCATATCACATTTGGTATAAACATGATTTTAGGGTTAGAACCCTTAAAATACATTGGCTAAAAGTTGTATGTGAGTTTACAAATTGATGTAATGTAAACTCTTAATGATTTCTAGTATTAAAACCATGTTAATGGGATGTAAGATTGAATTTAATTGGGAGAAATGCCCAAATTTAGGTTTCATGGATTTTAGGGTTCAAATCCAAGTGAAATGGTTTAATACCCCAAAATAATTGATGTGTTAGTTGTAAAACATAGATTAAATGTTTATTGAGTTGTTGGATGAGGTTAGAAACAACAAAAATGGAGAAAAATGGAGTTTGGGATTTTGGGAAGACAATGAATAGTAAACTCGTAGCTTGTGGGGTTGTTTTGGCCAGGAAGATAAATGATTTTCATAATTGATAAATTATGGATTACACATCTCCCTAAATCGCTATCATAAGGGAAGTTGCGCGCGTTGTGGTGAAGCCCCTGGCTATTGAACAGGGTGGATATAGTCCCTAGGCCATATGGGCGATTATATATGTTTACTGCGCTGGTTAGGTGATTCTGGGTGTGGTCATGACTATTCCGCAGGCATATGGCCTCTTCCCGATGTTGGTAGGTTCCCAGGTTGTCTTGTATAGATAGGCCCTGGATGATGATAGCCATTTAGGGGCGCGTCCAGTGGAAAAACCCGGAGGGACGGTCTTAGATATGTTAAAATAATTTATGATAATAAATTGGCTTTAAATACATTTTTCGGATGGAAGAAGGGAAATGGGATAAATGGTTGGCGTCGATAACACTCCCGGATGGAAGAAGGGATGTGGAAGCATATGATATGATCAAAGCATTTTCATGATAATGAAAATGGCTTTGGGTACATTTCCTGAGTATAAAAAGGTAAATGGGACGATATAAAACGGAAAAGCATTTTTATAATAATAAAATTGGCTTTTAAAAAGTATATGATTTGTTAAAGCAATTCATGATAATGAATTGGCTTTTATATTTACATTTCCTGAGTATAAGAAGGGAAATGGAAAGTTTTGAGAAAAATGATAGTATTGATAAATACTTGATATATGAACCCTCAGTCCGGGAGATATTATCCGGACGTATATTATAAATGTATATATATATATATATATATATATATATATATATATATCTGTGTGTGTGTGTGTGTGTGTGTGTGTGTATTTATACATTTGTGCGTGCTATGAGCCTAATGGATCTCTACCATTAACCCTGCCAAGTAGTAGTGTATCGGGGGGGTTCCTTGTTTGGATTTCGCTTTGCGAGACACCCCACGCACGAACTTGGTGCAGTGTTGATAATGGAGGAAAGTTTAGCCCTTAGCACTTGGACTTTCTAGGATAAATAGTCGTTGGGTGATAGACTAGTTTAGCAGGGTAGTTTGACTAGGATATGTTGTTAAGGTGCGTTAGGTGTGCACTATTAGAGGAGAGGTGAAGGGTATCTAATGGGAGTGCGATACCAAACTTAAATATGAGATAAAACTATTTTTCTAAAAATAAAGCATTTATACACTTGCAAAATATTTTCAAACTCGGGCTCCGACCCGTTTATCCACTTTTTCCTTTCTTGCTATATATTATATATATAGGTGTCCAGACACAGGGACGCCTGGATGACACTTCCTTTGAGTCAGACGTCAGCTACAGCAGCTGTGGATGCATGCAGGTTCTCGATAGATGCCTCTATCCTTGCACTCTAGATAGGAGGTATTACATAAATATTCGGGTCAATGGTCCAATTGTATATATTTATTTACTCTTTTGCACGGCATTCGATATGGTTGTACATTTTGAACCGAGTGTTCGGTTATTTTCATTTCATTTTTATTTCAGTTCATTTACGCATTAACTTGTGGATGTTTTATTTTAATGGTTTAAAAGGAGTAGTTAAGTAAAATTTTTTAACGCTCGCCTAATAGGATATTAGTAATTAAATGGATCTTTGACAGTGATGCTAAGAATGATCCATATGTGACTCCTGTTTTAATTTGATATAGGAGTGATCGCCCGGTATCCCATTAGGCGGGTTGTTACAGATGGTATCAGAGCCAGGTTCTAGTGTCCTTAGGAATCTGTGCGGACGTACTACGCTTTCAGCGTTGCTCTCAATTTGTTATAGAGCCTCAGGATTAGGATTGTTGATTTCTCTTGAGAGATCTCGTTCTCCTGCCATATTATTAGATTATAGTAATCTTTTGTGTGCTCGTTTGAGATTCGTGTGCGAGGATTGGATGGCAGTAGGAGGTGAGGCTTAGCGGGAGCAGCTGGTAGAAGTCGGGGGATTAGGACCTCCGTAGAGGTCACTCCTCTTATGGCAATTATTAGGAATCGTTGCAACGACTACTAAAGTATAGTAGTTATGAGCATCCAAGTACTGCTATGGTAGAAAGTGGTACTCAAGTTGAACTACCCCATGGAGATAAGGGTTCGAAAAAGGGTCTTGGATAAGGACCATACATTAAATTTGGGGGTGTGCAATGTGAGCGTGGCACTACCTAGTGGACGTAGAAGGCTCGGGAGCCTTAGCTTAGAGCAGGGTATGGAAATACCCGGATGTGAAAATTTAAGGAAAGTTTTCACTTGTAGGGAGAATGTGGGAGTGTTCATGTGCCCCATTGGGGACATCCACATGGGGAGATTTGTTGAAATAGGATTGTTGGAACCGGTGGTGGAGTTTCCTTTTAACGAAGAAGTGAAGAGGATTAGTAAGGTGATTGTAAGGAGTGAGGTTATAGAGTCAGATGGTGTTGACAACTTTATCATGGTCAGGAAGGCCAGTGATGAAAATAGTAAGGTGGAGTGCGGAGCCACACGATTAGTCCTTTCCCGGTAGGAATAAAGGGCAAGGTTAGGATGCCCGGATGGGGCCTAGAGTTAAGAAATTTTAGTAAGTGGTGTGGCTAGATGAAGTTGTGGTGTTCGATAGCCCTAGACTCGTGTGTGTAATTTGAGTTTTGTTTCGGTCTCGATAACATAATAATGTAGGCCTATGTATTTTTCCGCGATAGCGGAATTTTGTTTTCTTTCACTCGTCATAGAGGCGGGTGTTTATATTTTGTATATATTATATACGATTATGGTATTATCGGAGCGATATCAGGCTAGTGATGGCAAGACTTTCGTGTCCATAGTTCCTGGAGGGAACAGGTTGTTGTTGCGATATCTTGCCTGGATACAGGTTGAGTTCGCCCTTATTATTATGGGTAGATGGAACTTCGATGAGTAGAGGTTTCATTATCGTGATTCGTATATGTGGAAACCTTATAGATATAATTTAAGGCCCACAGGATTATTGTTGAGCTGTAAGATTAAGCTCAGTGCTGGTTTGCGTAAGGACTTAGAATTAGTGCGAGCGTTGGGTGGTGTGACTCTTAGTTAGATATAGGAGTTCAGACCACCTTTTGTTGATAAGGGATATGATTATCCCGGTTGCATGTTTGAAATAACAGGACTCCGTGACCGACGAAGTCAATTGTCAATGTATGGAGGGGTTCCTTGTTTGGATTTTGCTTTGCGAGACGCTCCACACATGACTCTTAACGACGCCGGGCGTGGAGAGCTATTATAGGATGCAAGGATGTGGGTTAGTCTTATAGTGTGGATGAACCACTATAGACTATGAGCCCTGTGATGATGGTATGTTTATGAAAATATTGTGCTATGGAAAAGCACTAAAGTGGTCCTCTCACCACAAGTAGTTGGGTGGAGTAGGACCTAGAGAAATTGATTTGAGGATAACAGTCAGGCCTTAATGAAAAGGAAAATTTTGAGGAATATGATTTAGGTATGATGTACGTGGTGCTTTTCAGAGAGTAGGCATTGTGATCGGTTAGGTTTCCTTCCGTGGGCGGAAGGATAAGATAGTAGAATTGCGTTTGTAGGGTTAGCGTAGGCTGGATTTAGGAAGTCCCGCTTGTGTGCCTTAGGTCGTTATATCTCGATGACCAACAACGTAAGGGAGTAGTGTAACGGGAGGGTTCCTTGTCTGGATTTCTCTTTGCGAGATGTTCCACGCACGAAACCAAGCAAATGTCGGGAGTTGAGAGAGGCCTTGGGCACTAGGGATATATTTAGGATACTCGTTTCTCTTAGGTAGGGTAACGCATAAATCGTAGCATTTGTAGGATGTAGGTTCGATAGAGTTAGTGGCGCCGAGGTTAGGAGGATTGAAATTTCGCGGGTCGGGAGGACCCATAGATGAGTATTACACCGAGGAAAGGAGACCCTCATTTAGAGAGAGTGTTGCGTGTCGAACGTTCGCTATGGTTGTGCAGATGTGCACAAGTTAGAAAGGTGTATGGGCACCTTGGTGAGAAAGTTTATATACCGCCTGAAATAGAATGGGCGTAGTATATAAATTTGAAGTTTATATCGTTAGGCACTATAAATGATGGGTGCGATGTGACGTATTAGAGTCACTTTACGATCGTGGTAGTCATATAGCATATGGTTGGGAACCATTGGGTTAGTATCTTTCCCTTGAGGTTTTAGGATTTGTAGTGATCCTAGTTAGATGGTGTAGGTTATATCCGAATTTCGAGGATGAAATTCCGTTGTAAGGGGGGGAGTATGTAACAACCCGCCCTTTTGGAGACAATTAAATTCCATAATTAAGTATAAATTGGAATTTGGAGAATTTCTCGAAATAGTAATTTTTGAGATTTTCGAGGATTGAAAGATTTTCGATGGGTGCTGTAATTATTTTTGGGACTAAATAGGTCGAAGTATTTTAATTGAATGACGTCACTGAGAAAGCGACAAAAAGGTAAGGTTTTGACTGGAAAACCCGCATTTATTTATTTTGGGTTGAAATAGTGATTTGCGGTCAAGTACCTCGGATGGGAATTTCGACTGCGCCATGATTCTCGGAATGGTCGAGATAGTCGGAAAAGAGTGTCCGATTGTCGAAATTGAGTTTCGGGTAATTTTAGAGGTAAAAGTAACTCGTAATTGGGTAAACGAGTCGTTTTTGGGTTTTAAGGGTTTAAACCATTTTTCTTTCTTTATAAAGAGGGAGAGAGGGAGAGAATAGAAAGAAAAGAGAGAAAAGAGAGAGGAAGGAAGAAAGTGGAGAGAAAAAGGGAGACTCGGGCCAAACTCCGTCGGATTCGACTCGAGGTCATCGGATTTCATCCCCCGGGCAAGTGTTTACTTGCTTTATTTCATTTTGTGCAATCCTCTCATATCACATTTGGTATAAACATGATTTTAGGGTTAGAACCCTTCAAATAAATTGGGTAAAAGTTGTATGTGAGTTTACAAATTGATTTAATGTAAACTCTTAATGATTTCTAGTATTAAAACCATGTTAATGGGATGTAAGATTGAATTTAATTGGGAGAAATGACCAAATCTAGGTTTCATGGATTTTAGGGTTCAAATCCAAGAGAAATGGTTTAATACCCAAAAATAATTGATGTGTTAGTTGTAAAACATAGATTAGATGTTTATTGAGTTGTTGGATGAGGTTAGAAACAACAAAAATGGAGAAAAATGGAGTTTGGGATTTTGGGAAGACAATAAATAGTAAACTCGTAGCTTGTGGGGCTGTTTTGGCCAGGAAGACAAATGATTTTCATAATTTATAAATTATGGATTACACATCTCCCTAAATCGCTATCATAAGGGAAGTTGCGCGCGTTGTGGTGAAGCCCCCTGGCTATTGAGCAGGGTGGATATAGTCCCTAGGCCATATGGGATATTATATATGTTTACTGCACTGGTTAGGTGATTCTAGGTGTGGTAATGACTATCTCGCAGGCATATGGCCGCTTCCCGATGTTGGTAGGTTCCCAGGTTGTCTTGTATAGATAGGCCCTGGAAGATGATAGCCATTTCGCGTCCAGTGGGGAAACTCGGAGGGACGGTCTTAGATATGTTAAAGCAATTTATGATAATAAATTGGCTTTAAATACATTTCTCGGATGGAAGAAGGGAAATGGGATAAATGGTTGGCTTCGGTAGCACTCCCGGATGGAAGAAGGGATGTGGAAGCATATGATATGATCAAAGCATTTTCATTATAATTAAAATGGCTTTGGGTACATTTCCTGAGTATAAAAAGGGAAATGGGATGATATAAAACGGAAAAGCATTTTTGTGATAATAAAATTGGCTTTTAAAAAGTATATGATTTGTTAAAGCAATTCATGATAATGAATTGGATTTTATATTTACATTTCCTGAGTATAAGAAGGGAAATGGAAAGTTTTGAGAAAAATGATAGTATTGATAAATACTTGATATATGAACCCTCAGTCCGGGAGATATTATCCGGACGTATATTATAGATATATATATATATATATATATATATATATATATATATATATATATGTTTTTATACATTTGTGCGTGCTACGGGCCTAATGGATCTCTACCATTAACCCTGCCAAGTAGTAGTGTATCGAGGGGGTTCCTTGTTTGGATTTCGCTTTGCGAGACACCCCACGCACGAACTTGGTGCGGTGTTGAGAATGGAGGGAAGTTTATCCCTTAGCACTTGGACTATCTAGGGTAGATAGTGGTTGGGTGATATACTAGTTTAGTAGGGTAGTTTGACTAGGATATGTTGTTAAGGTGCGTTAGGTGTGCACTATTAGAGGAGAGGTGAGGGGTATCTCATGGGAGTGCGATACCAAACTTAAATATGAGATAAAACTATTTTTCTAAAAATAAAGCATTTATGCACTTGCAAAATATTTTCAAACTCGGGCTCTGACCCGTTTATCTACTTTTTCCTTTCTTGCTATATATTATATATATATAGGTGTCCAGACACAGGGAAGCCTGGATGACACTTCCTTCGAGTCAGACGTCAACTGCAGCAGCTGTGGATGCATGCAGGTTCTCGATAGACGCCTCTATCCTTGCACTCTAGATAGGAGGTATTACATAAATATTCGGGCCGATGGTCCAATTG
The DNA here is from genome assembly GCA_949130495.1 of Sambucus nigra. Taxonomy (NCBI): domain Eukaryota; kingdom Viridiplantae; phylum Streptophyta; class Magnoliopsida; order Dipsacales; family Adoxaceae; genus Sambucus; species Sambucus nigra. Next base: position 17,052,399 of record OX422213.1, on the reverse strand, counting down.
TACATATTTATTTACTCTTTTGCACGGTATTCGATATGGTTGTACATTTTGAACCGAGTGTTCGGTTATTTTCATTTCATTTTCATTTCAGTTCATTTACGCATTAACTTGTGGATGTTTTATTTTAATGGTTTAAAAAGAGTAGTTAAGTAAAAGTTTTTAACGCTCGCCTGATAGGATATTAGTAATTAAATGGATTTTCGACAATGATGCTAAGAATGATCCATATGTGACTCCTGTTTTAATTTGATATAGGAGTGATCGCCCGGTATCCCATTAGGCGGGTTGTTACACTATGGTATTAAACCTCAAAGCAAGGAATATATCACAAACCCTAATTTGGTTATCTAAGGATGTCAAAGAATGCTCAAATGTTTATTACTTTATTTTTGTTATACTATAGGAACAACTATATAAAAGTAAAGTAACATGTTTACGCATGAATATGCACAAAACCTACACACCTAAATCCACACTTGAGCTCCCTAAACCTTCCTTAAAGCTTAAATCAAAACCAAACAACATTTAAAATAAACTTGAAAGTTTCAGTGGACTAAACTTGAGTTTTAGTCAACTAAAACTCCCAGGAAAAAGTTTATTTTACAAAACTTTTGAACAACCAACTAAACCTTTGAGATAACTAACTAAAACTCAACCAGAAGGAGTTTCAATTAACTAAACCTTGACATTTAGTCGACTAAAAGTCGTAAATTTCTAGAAATGTTTTTAGTAAAATCCTCCAACCTTTCATACTAATAGCCCTATGTCTTTAAACATGAATGCCAAAAAATTTACCAACATACGGATCCCTCCTAGTACTATAAATAAGGCCTCTCACGTCCATTCCAAATGACCAAGACTAAACCCAAGCTTGAGTCATCCTACTTTCCTAAACCCTTCTTCCATCTATGTGATAGTGAAACTTAAATCTCCACTCTGGATAAAGCTCCATTGAAGTAAAGCTTCAAAACTCAAACCTCAAACATATCCAAGTCCAAAACCAAATGAGTTCCAAGAATCAAAATCCATAATATTCATGTTTCAAACCAAATAAGTTCTAAGAATCAAATCCCATTATATCCATGTTCTAAACCAAACCCCATGATTTCCAAGAATCAAAACCCTTTTCATCCGAGTTACACACCCCAAATCTATTTGACCCAAGTTCTTGATAATAATATAAATAATGTACTTCTAGAGAAAAAAAAATTACACCCATGTTACCAGATTACTTTTAAGAAATAAACCCATGTGAACTAAATTACCAATATATAAACCCTCCATAGTTAAGTTCCTGACCCAAAACCCTCTTGTATGATTTAAAGTAATTTAAATCCATAATTTCTCTTGAACTAAGTTACCCCAAATAAGCATGTATTCTTAAAGATTACAATCCAAATCTCCTAAGGCATCGATCCATACCAAAAACCTACTCAAGAAAATTAAATAGGATCACTTGTTTGTTTAGTTTTATAAAAAGAGAAAGTAAACCCGTTTCACCATTATTTTATTAAAGCAACTTTGCTTTGTGTTTCAATTTTAATTCTTGTACTATTGACTACAGTTAAGCTTCATTATATATTCACAGCCAGTATCACCGTTGTTGTAGGTAATTAAGGCATTTAAAGTACTTGGGATATTATATGGGTACTGGTTGGGCAAGGACAAAGCTATCGTCATGTTTGTTGTGATTTTGCAAGGTGTTGTTACTTGTGAGGTTTTTGTTCCACCATAAGTTAACCACGCATAGTTAAGTTCTCAAATACCGTCTCAAGCATGGACTAGATGGGATCGAGCCACGTTAAAACCTTGATTTTCAAAGTTCTTGTAAACCATCTCTCCTCCCTTAATATATATGCATTCATGATTTACTTTAATATACTCAATACTTATATTTCTTGAATGTGAATATGAGTATGTGTGGATGCAAGACAACAATAGAGAAGTCATTTTATCAACAAACTAAAAAATGATTTTTACTAAGTTGCAATGTTTATAAAATGGCAATAAAAAAAGAAACAATATTAATTTTCAAAAAGTCAATAATATGTCATTATCCCAATTTTGCACTACCCCCCCCCCCCCCCCTCCCCCTGCGTGGATAACTTTCGAGCAAATAATTGGTATCAAAGCCTAACTCATAGATAAATATTTTGAAAAGGGATATTTTAAGTTTAAAGGTCACATCCAAAAGAATGATTTTATTTTAAAAAATGACATTTATCTAGATTTTGGAAAATTATGGATCTTTTTTGAAAAGGGACAAAAGTGTTTACGAGTAAAAATTGATTTTGATAAATTATTGTCAAAAGATTATACACCTTCGTGTGAAAATATTCTTTCTTTGATTTAATATTAATTTATTCGTTCTTACCCATCTCTCATACATGTAGTACAATCACACTTATATTTTTTTAAATCTACACACTATAATGTTTGAACTTCAGTGAGTATATGAAAAACTTATTCATTTGTCACACACACACAGAAGTCGTAGTAAGTTGAAAATAAAAACCCACATATTTCTCACAAATTAAATCCCAAATTTGTGAGTAAATCAAACTTGGTATTCTTGAATCCTTATTCTATAAGTTAACCTCAAAAATAATATTTTAGCAAAGAAATCAAGATAAGGCTTTGAAAAGATATAACTTTGGAATATCATAAAAATCTCAAACATGCATTTACCCTTGTACACATTGAAAAAGTGCTTCGAAAATTAAAAGGATAAATTTTGAAGAAAGCCCTTAGTAGTTTTATAAAATATTTTAAAAAAAAGTTATTGTTGATGCAAAAAACTAGATTGGTCTAATTAATTGTTCACAAATAAATATAAGAAAAATAGACAAAGGATTTTTAAAGTGGTTAGACTAAAAAAGGAAAGCCTACGTCCACTGTTGTGTATTGCCTCAGGCTTGTCCAATTGCCTCTTATCTTGTTGTTCATGTCCCTTGGATATAGGGTTTACAATTTATTTATAGCCCCTTGAGGGTGTACAAGAGTCGGAATATTAATAGATGTAATGCCTTTATAACATAGTCATTTAAATATATACACTGTTAATAATGTATACAACTATTGACAATTTACTGTCATTGTCGATCGGTCTTCCTCGTGTTGGCCGTGCTTCTTTAACTTATTGGTTGTCATTCCTTTAGTTGGTCGGTGACTCACCCCTGTTGACCTGGATTAGCGCCTAGATGGATAAAATGTGTTCATACATGAATGGTCCATGTATCAAGATAATTTTTTGTATCAACAGAAGCCCCCAATGTTTCATGTTTGAGGTTTTTTTACAAGAGTATGGAACATTTAGCTCTTAAAGTTGCTCGGGTAGCAATTTTGACGTTTGGTCGGTTAACGACTTCCCATACCTGTAAATTTAATGACTTCAACTATCGGCACATAAGGTGGATAGTATTTTTGTAATTATCCACAACTTTAGTGAATCATTTTTGGGTAAATATGTCTTTTCTGTCTTTAGCTGCCAACAGTTCAATCGACGTTTCCGTTTAATCATTACCTTTCAAATTTTTGAGGCAACCTATAAAAGTGGGAAAAGTCACGTTCATCTCTTACCTCAAATTTTTTGAGTTTTTCTGTCTCTCGCTCTCTTTCTTGTGTGATCGTTCTCTGTTCTTTAGTTCTTGCTGAATCCTTAAATTCTGTAAGAATCCTTTCTTTTCTCCCTTTCTTCTTCATCAATCATGGTTTATCCTGTTACTTCTATTGATGAATTCATAAATGAATGGAATATCCCTTCATGGGTAGAACTAGAATATCCCAGTTTTCCCACTAATCTTTTTTCATTAGCTAAGGGTCACTGTTTTCCCTCTATTTTTATTGCTGAAGTGGGTTTACCTTTCCCCCAAACCCATTTTGTCATAAATTTTGTTAATATTTTTATGTTGGTCCATCTTGGGTAGCCCCTAATACCTGGAGGGTAGTTAATGGGGTATATAGATTAAATTAAATCCATGGGACTCATCTAAGTATCCCATAAATCATGTTTTGCTATAAGTGGATAACTAGTGGTACCACTTTCTACTTAAAAACTAGGGCTGTAAATAAAGCATTAGTAGTTAATCTTCCCGACTCCAATAGAGATTACTTCGAGCATGGAGTAATTGTTAAAAATTGGCAATATGCTCCTTTGACTGGGAATGTTGAGTACCAGGGGCCTAGATGGCCACCAAGTGGCAATGGGATAGGTTTCATTTGTTTATTTATCTCTCTTTGCATATTTTGCTAAATGCTCATACTGATGTATACCTCGTTAACTTTTATTGTAGTTGATAAAAAAGTAAAGTGTCCCAAAGAGAGTGATATCAACCTTAGAGAATTAAAATTCATCAGGGGCATTCACCAGAAAGTTGGGGAGGAGCATACCAGATTAACCTCATATTTGTTGCAATATAGGAACACCATCACCTCCTTCGTTGCTCTCCCAACTATAGTTGCACCCTCTCCTTTAATCAACCTTGACCAATACCCCATATCCACATCCTCTACCACTGCATCTGGTAGTGGTGAACTTGTTGTTGTTTCCACCTCTTCTTTAGATTCAGATTAACCTTTTGCTACTGCCATGGGGAAGAGGGATTTTCCCAATATTTTGGGTGACCTAATTGCAACTGGTTCCTCCAAACAAGTTATTAATGGAGCTAAAAACAAAGTGGATGTTGGGAAGAATCCCCCATCCAATAAGAAGGATGCTGGGAAGAATCCCCATCCAATAAGGATGATGCAAGAAAGAAGCTCCCGGTAGAGAAAGAGGACAAAAGCCACCTCAAGAGGCTAAAAAGAGGACTCCCTTCTAGGCTGGCAGAGGGGTCTTTAATAAACACCGACTAACAAGAGTTAGTTGATTTATCCGCTTCAGTCTCCCCAGTGGTTCTTGGCCATGGTTTAGCCAGACAATTAATAAAGTCTAGTATATTGCCAGACCATAGGGGTGCTGCAGTTGCACTGCCCCGATAAAAGAGTTCTGAAAGGGCTGCTCAAAGTTAAACTCTGGTAATTTTTGTTGCCTTCTTCATTTTCTTGGTTTGATATTTTTAATATTAACTCGCCATATTTTCTTTTTGCAGTTTCTTATTGACTTCAACAACATGTTGGAGAAGGATGATGCCTTGCGTTCATCTTCTCATGAGGTTGAAGAAGCTTTTGATGAGCTTAAGAAATCAATTCTTGCTCCCAAAAGGTACTGGCCAATGAGAAGAAAAAATAGGGGGAGAAAAAAAATGTACAGAAGAAGATTCAGCGACTGCTTCGGGTCTGGTTGCTGGTCTGTAAAGAGACTTGGATGCTGAAAAAGTCTTGGTCACTACAGAGAGGGCTAAGATTACCAAGATGCAAAAAGATTTGGACGCCGATAAGGCCTTGGTTATTGCAGAAAGGGCTAAAAGATCTAAGGCTAGGGAGGTTGGCTTCAATAAGGGCTGGGAAAAAGCCATTGGGGCTGCTTATTTATAAATTGAATTTACGAAGAAGAAATGCTTCAAGGATGATTAATCGGCAGCCTTGGTAGAGTTCGGCACCCCTAAAGATTTTGAACTCTTCCTTAGACAAGAAACAGGAGATCCTTCTAATATAGATGAGGAGATTACAAATGATGTGGGTTCTATTGAATCCCTTATAGTGGTGGATTTCGCCAATCAACACCAAGCTATTGACTCCTCTTCTCCTCCAATTGACAGCCATTTGTCTCTACCTGCTCCTACCTCTACTTCTACTAAGCCTACTCCAGACACGAAGAAGGTGTAGATCTGTCTGATACGCCTTTATTTTTCTTTTCTTCTGCACTTATATTTTTCTTTTCTTTTTGCTGATGTGTATGTACTTGGCAATTTATCAATGAAAATAAATTTTCTTCCTCTTTTGCGTGTCCTTTATCTATACTTTGCGCACGGTTATTGACTGGATATTCTTCTTCCTCCACTACACCGTTGAGTAAAAATTTATGTCTTCGAACGTGAGAAATAAATTTTTCCAACTTCTGGTCAAAGCCCCAACCTTCGCTCAATGCTCTTTTGCATGTTGATTATGAGAAGAAGTATAAGGCCTTGAGCGAAGGTTGGGGCTTTGACCAGAAGTTGGAAAAATTTATTTCTCACGTTCGAAGACATAAATTTTTACTCAACGGTGTAGTGGAGGAAGATAGAGACATTGCCAAACTATTGGAGGAGGAGACCAATAATTTAAGAGATGAGCTAAATGCCTTGAAGTATTCTTCTACTGCTATTGCTACTACCGACGAAGGTCATTCTTTCTTGGAGGCTGAAAATTCCTGGTTAAAGTAAGAATTAGAAGCACTGAAAAACACCAAGTCTGCATCTTCCTCCCAAGCAAGAATTAAACATGGTCTAGGTACCCTTGCTAACCAAGATGCCCAGTTGAAGGCCAAAAACCAAGACCGTATTGCTTCAAACTCCATCCGAGCAATTAGCCACTCAGTCTTCTAAACTACAAGCTAAGGGTGGAGTGCTGAAGAAATTGCATAATCAAGTTGAGAGGTTAACCTTCCAGGTTCACAAAAAACCTAGAGATATCTAGATAGAAGGGTATAATGAAGTTTTGGGCCATTTTGATGAGCGGTTTAAACAAGCCCAGAATGAAGGTTATAAATGGAGTTGGATAAATTATCTAACAATACTGAAGGTTGAAAAAAATAGTCCTTTTTGGAAATGGTATGATCCTGGGTTGTTAGACCTTGAAGACCCCCTTCAGACTGGATGTTAGCTGGATTCCTGTCAACAAAATTCCCCAGTGCCTGATTTCTAAATATTTGGGAGACTACGGGCTACACGAGGAGCTGAAACCGTCCGACCTCCTCGTCTACTAGATTGGCCAAGCAACAACAATAGGATAATGCTTCAAGACCTTAATTTTATTAATTCTCCTTACACTCTAGATGTTCCTCCAACTGGCATGGTTCCAGTTTCCAAAGCTGAGGAGAAACGCCCTATAGAATAACATCATATATTTGTTTTATAAATACAGTTATGTATTGAGAAATGAAATAAAATGTTTTTGATCAACTTATCTTATTAATTATTGAATGTGACGGTTTTCTTGATGTGAATGATTTATTCATTTTTATTAGTTCTATTGAAAAACTTATACTAAAATTTAAACTTAGTATCAATTACCAATGAATGCATAGGTTCTACAAGCATACTTAGATTAAAATTTAAATTTGGAGATAGTTACCCATGTGTCTCCAAAGGTTTTACTAAAACACACAAGTGTTTAGGTTTTCTATATTTGTTACCAGAGGTGTGACCAGGCATATGTAGAATATATACCTATATTCTTCTTAAGGAATCTTCGCAACGTTCTTCCTCCACTTTGCCCAGTGGGATAAAGATCTTGTTTATCCTTATAATTATTGACCATCTTGAGGTCGTAATATCCTATTTAGTATGCTTCCGATCAAGCTTTACGTGTGCTGAGCAACTTATTTCTTACGCCAATCAACTATAGGCCTATTTTTTGGGGAAAACTCTTGTGCCATGCAATATTTTGAAATTTCTCTGACAACTTTCAAACTTTATTCAAGATCAAATGTATTGGATCAAATGTATTGGTAGTGCATAGCACTACTAGTACTCCCAAAAATTTTAAAAAACAGAAATTGGAGGAAAGATTATTTTATTGATACTAAAAATTGATATTGATCTCAGTACAATTGATTACATTACTGGTAATATTTTCTAAGATTCTCAGCATGCCACGGAGTCTTGAATTCTTCTCCCTCCAAAGTCTCAATTCGGTAAGTTCCAGGTAGGATGACTGCTGAAATACGATAAGGCCCATGACAATTAGCCTCAAGTTAAATATTTACTTGAGAACATTATTTAGCAAATAATCTCCTTCCTTTAAGTTGGTCGGCCTTGTCTATTTATCGTAAAATCGAGTTGTTCGTTGCTAGTAAGCTGTATTTCTCAAAGTAACATCTTCTCGCACTTCTTTCAGCATATCCAAATCCAATCTTCGTATTAGATCACTTACTCGAGAGTTGAAATTTAAAACTATATGGAATGGAAGACCCAACTCAGCAGGTATGACTGCTTCAGTCCCAAAGGCTAACATATATGGGGATTCTCCAGTTGCACTCCTCGGGATTGTTCAGTGCACCCATAAAATAGATTGTAGCTCGTTAATCCAGTTTCTCTTTGCATCATCAAGCCTTCTCTTCAACCTATTTAGCAGAGTTCTATATGGAACCTCTGTATGCCATTTACTCTGAGGGTGACCCTGAGCAGAATGTAATTTTTAGATGTTCGACTGAGCACAATAAACTGCAAATTCATTATTATCAGACTGTGTTCCATGGTCAGTGATAAAGGCATAATATAGCCCATATCTGTAAATGATTTTCTTCCAAATGAATTGGTAGACCTTCTCATAAGGCATGTCTATCAATGGCTCTACCTCAACCGACTTTGTAATGTAGTCCACTGAAATAACCAAGTCCTTGAATATTCCTCGGGTGGTCGTCAATGGCCCGACCAAATCTATACCCCACATGGAAAATGGCCAAGGTGAAGTGCTTGGGGTGAGAGGAGCCTGTGGAGTCTTGTGTATGTTGGAATACCTTGGGTACTTGTCACATTTTTTAGAAAAAGTTTCACAATCATCTCGCATCGTTAGCCAGTAGTATCCTTGCGTAGTTATTCGCTGCAAAAGTGTTCTTCCTGCTATGTGAACTCCATAAGATCCTTCAGGTACGTCTTGAATTAGGTCTGAAACCTCTACTGGATGAACGCAACGCTATAAATTGATTGCCAATCCTCTCATGTGTAAGACTCCTTTATCTATCACATATCTAGAAACTTTATACAATAATTTTTTGGCTTTGATTATATCTGTAAGGGCATTTTTATCCATTATCAATTTGTATGTCGTAAGTCGTTACATCATTGAAGAAATTCAAGATCGCATCTACATCAACGGATCTGAATGTCAAAACATCTTATCCTTGGAATCATTTTTATGGTAAAACGAATCGGTCAACCTGTTTTAAAAAAGAACCGATTCGCCTTCGGAACGGTCCGCCTTAAGTCAGACCGATCTGCTATGCTGTAAACCAGTAAACCCCGGACTGATTGCGAATCAAAGAGACCCTTTTCAAAAACGAACCTATCCGCTATCAGACCGGTCCGCCTGAGATAAGATCGTGCAGATCGTGCTGAGATTTTTTAAGGCCAAGTTTTATTTTATAAACCAACTTCGGGGATTTGTTGTACAAGACTTTCACAGACGATTTTCAGAGTCATAAATACTCTAAGTCTTCATCTCTGTGAGTCCCAAGACTCATGTTTTGATTCACACAACTTTGCCAAACCTTTGTGAAACCATTTGCAATCCAAGAACACAACCTCGTGTTTGTTCATACTCGTGTGGAGAAGACTATCTTTCTTCTTCATTGCTGCCCTCCTGGAAAGGGAAAGTTTCAGCCGCCGACTAAAGATCCGACACCTGCGAGTAATTCTGTGTCACTGTATTTTCATTGTAATCTGAGAAATTATATGCTACAATATTATAATGAAAATAAATGGTTTTGCCCCTTTGGGGGATTTTTACTCACATATGTGTGTTTGAATGTTCTTGCATATTTCATCATTTTACTCAATCACACCTAGATGCATGTTTAGGAATTAATTGATAAAAACTGAGTTTAATTAAATAATACCTCTATTTGGACGCACGCGCTCTCTTTCAAATTGGTATCAGAGCCAATTACACAACTTTACCGTGTAATGTTTCGCAAAATTTTTCTAAGATATCAATTTTCAGAAAAATTGATTTTTGAAAACATGTGTGTTCATAATGGAGAAATTATATAATAAAATGCCAATTTTTTATGGGACAAACTATGCATATTGGAAAGCACGCATGAGATCTGCATTAAAAGCCATTGATGAACGTGTCTGGATTTTGGTGGAAAGAGGGTGGATACCTCCCTCCGTCACTGTTGAAAATGTGACCAATTTCAAACCTGTCACCTCTTGAACTGAAGAAGAATTTAAATGGTCATGTTTTAATTCTAAGGGTCTAAGTTCTATTTCTGGGTCTGTTACACCTGATGAGTTCAAACGAATAATGACGTGCACCACGTCAAAAGAAGCATGGGATGTTTTGCAACTTACCCATGAAGGAACTAATGCTGTGAAAGAGTCTAAATTGTAAAATTTAACAACTCAATTTGAAACCATCACCATGCATGAAACTGAATGTTTTGATGATTTTTATGCTAGGCTATCTGACATTGTTAGTACTAGCTCTAATCTTGGTGAACATATTCCTAATGCTAGAGTTGTTAAAAAGATTTTTCATTCCCTTCCTAAGCGTTTTATCCCTAAAGTCACTACGCTAAATTCTATGGGTAATTTAAATACGCTAAAATTGGAGGAAGTTGTAGGAGACTTGCAAACATATGAAATTGATATGTTTCCTAGAACTGCTAAGGCTAAAGATAAGGGAATTGCACTTAATGCCCAAAAGAAAAAGAGTGTGGGTTCGGTAAGAAAGAGGGGAGAGTCATCTAGAAAAAGCGAGACAGATACGTTAGATTCTGAGTGAGATTTTAACTTAGATGATTTGTCCCTTTTTGCTAAAAATTTCAAGAGAATTCTCAAATTTAAGAAAAATGGTAATTTAAAAGAAAAGAAGAAGGTTGAGAAAAATATGTTTGAAAAGAAAAATTAAAAAGATTTTAAAGATCCTCCTAAGAAAGAAAGTGAGAGATTCTTTGAGTGCGACGGTAGGGGTCATAGAGCTTTTGAGTGTGCTACTAGGCTAAACAGAGAAAAGGGAAAAGTTGTCCTTAATGCTACCCTTAGTGACGACAGTGAGGTAGAGTCGGTGGATTCCGGAGATGAGTCACCGCATGATTGTAACTTCACCGCATTCATGGCTAGTCATGTGACCACTTCTAGTGCTCCTTACGACGATGAGGATGTTGCATCACAGGGACACCTCGACAGTGAGATCGATGTAAGTAAGGGCGAGGATGACACAAGTGAGAGCGAGAGTGATCTTCAACGTGCCTACGCCGAGCTATATTCTGAATCCTTTAAAACTAAAAAAATGTAACAAAGCGTTAGTCCTTAGGATCACCGCTTTAGAGGAAGATTTAGGAAAAGCGCGAGAGAGAGAATCCTCCACCTGCACTACCTTAAGAGAGAGAGAGTCTGCCGGTGTTGAGAGAGAGAGTTTGTTTAGAGAGAGAGAGAGAGTTATTTTGAAAAGGAGAGAAGGTACTTGACTAAACAAGTGTCTAGTCTTACGAGTGAGATCCATTCCTTCGTGAAGACTTCGAAGAAACTTGAAGCCCTTGTAGCCCAGCTTACTCATGATCTTGAAAGAGCACGGGAAGTCAAGGTACAAATAGAGGACAGATCTGGAAAGATGAAAAAGATGCACCTCAGCCCCGCTTTAGGTTTTGGTGATCGGTAGGGAATTGGTTATGATGGTGCCTCCACATCCTAAATTTCACCTGGACCAGTCCCTGAGTTTACTACAACTCCGTGAGGCCATCGCCAAAATCCATGAAGGAGAGTTCGACGAAGAAAGCAAACCAAGGTCCGCCTAAGACTGTGTTCTTTTGTACATATTGCAAAAGAAGAGGCCACCTGAGGGAGTGTTGCAATAGTTTGGGTCGGACACGACGTACTACTTCTCCACCACGTCATACTGATGAGTTCTCCAATCTGAGAGAGCGTATTGAGATTTTAGCTGCCACATCACAGAGTTTGATGGAGGAATTCCGACGGATGTCTTTGCCGTCAGTGAATGCTTCTCACATCCCGGCTAAAACCAACAACAACAAGAGTAAACAAAATGTTACCACTTCTTGGGTGCCTAAGAAAGATAAGAAAGCCCTTGTTGTTCATATTGCTCTCAAAGCACATAATACCTCACAGTGCTATTTTGATAGAGGGTGCTCTAGACGTATGACAGGTGATATCTCATTTTTTACCTACCTAGAGGAGTACAAGGAAGGTAGAGTCACCTTTGGAGATGGGAGCAAGTCTAGCATTGTAGGATGAGGTATAGTAGAGTTACCAGGATTTCCTAATCTAGAGAATGTTTTGTACATCAAAGGTTTGAAAGAAAAGCTTCTCAGCATTAGCCAGCTGTGCGATGCTAACTTTGCAGTAAAGTTTGACCAGGACGCTGTAATGTCTACAATCAAGTCGGTAAACTTTTAGTGCAAGGGGTGAGGATCGAGGATAATTGCTATGGGACTATGCCCACTTCCTCACTTGTCTACAACAGCGCCACGATCACTCATATGGATTTGTGGCACCAACGTCTAGGTCACGTGAACGTTAGAGATTTTAGTTGTTTAGCTAAAAAGGACCTAGTACGTGGCTTACCATCTCTTGGAAAGTCAACTTCCATGGTTTGTGGACCCTGTTAGTTGGGAAAGAAAATTCAGAGCCCTCATAGGAAGTTGCATTCCATTACCACCTCCCAAGTACTTGAGCAGATTCACATGGATCTTATGGGTCCTACTCGTACTGAGAGTTTGGGTGGTAAGAGGTATATCCTCGTTATGGTAGACGATTTCTCCAAATACTCGATTGTAGGTTTTCTGAGGGAGAAATTCGATGATGTGGAGTTTTTAATGACCAAGTGTCATGTCCTACAAAATCAACACGGTGTCACTATTAATAGGATCCGTAGTGATAACGGAACATAATTTAAGGAAGCAAAGGTAGATCTTTACTGTGATAGCCTTGGGATCAAACATGAGTTTTCTGCTGTAAAGACTCCTCGGTAAAATGGGATTGTTAAGAGAAAGAACAGGATAATCCAAGAAATGGTTAGATCTATGCCTCTAGGTCGTAATGTGTCTAGGAGATTTTTGGCAGAGGCAGTGTCTACTGCATGCCACACGGTGAATAGGATTTACTTACGTCCACACACACTTAAGACGCCTTATGATTTGTGGACCGATAAAAAACCCAACCTTGTATATTTTCGTGTCTTTGGGAGTAAATGCTACATCCTACGAGATCGAGAGCAATTAGGAAAGTTTGACTCCCGGAGCGATGAGGGAATCTTGCTAGGATATTCATCAAATAGTAGAGCATATCGGGTTTTTAAACTGAAGAGCTCTAAGGTTATGGAATCAATAAACGTCACCGTGCAAGATAACGAACCTCCGACGGTTATTGATCCTAACCTTCAGTGTGAGGTTGAGGGCTTTTCTGGCAGTGATTTACCAGTCCCTCACCCACACTCAGTGGACCCTATTCTTATGCTAGGGGACACACCTGCTTGGGTTCACAAGAGTCACGACCCTTCTGCCGTTGTTGGCGATTCCACTTTAGGGGTCAAGACTCGTGCTCAACTCGAGAACGTTGTTAGCCACTTTTGTTACACGTCCAAAGTCGAGCCCAAGAATCACAAAAAAGCACTCAAGGATAAACACTGGATATCTGCTATGCAGCATGAGTTGCTTCAGTTTAAAAAGATCAATGTCTGGGAACTAGTCCCCCGACCTAGTGAGACTAATGTGATAGGTACCAGGTGGATATTGAAGAATAAAATGGATGAAAATGGTACCATAATCAGAAATAAGGCTAGGTTGGTAGCTCAAGTCTACACACAGATACGAGGTGTAGACTTTGGGGAGACATTTGCTCCTGTTGCAAGGCTTGAGTTTGTCCGCTTACTACTCGCCATCGCATGTCATCTGCGCTTCAAGTTATATCAAATGGATGTCAAGAGTGACTTTCTGAATGGAATTCTACACGAGGAGGTTTATGTGGAACAACCAAAAGGGTTTGAAGACCCTAATCACCCGGAGCACGTCTACTATCTAAGGAAACCCTTGTATGGTTTGAAGCAAGCACCTCGTGATTGGTACGAGAGGCTTACTTCCTATCTCTTAGCCCGTGACTTCAAGAGAGGGGAAATTACTATGACGTTATTCATCAGGAGAGATGACGGTGCTATTTTGGTTGCCCAAGTCTATGTGGACGACATAGTCTTTGGATCCACGTGCTCCCAACATGCTCATCACTTTGAGGAGGAGATGAAAAGTGAATTTGAGATGAGCATGGTAGCTTACTTCTTCCTTGGTCTCCAGGTTCGTCAGCTAGAGGATGGGATGTTCATCTCCCAATCCAAGTATGCTAGAGACCTAGTGAAAAATTTTGGTTTAGACTCCGCTAAGCATGCACGTACACTTATGAGTACTTCTATCAAGCTTAGTAAGGACACTTCAGCCAAAGACGTAGAGCAAACCTTGTATCGGAGTATGATAGGCAGTTTTCTCTACTTAACTGCTAGTCGTCCCGACTTAGCCTTTAGTGTTGGAGTCTGTGCGCGATATCAGGCGTCCCCGAAAGAGTCACACTTATTTTCTCTAAAACGTATTATCAAATACGTGAGTGGGACTCTCTCATATGGTATTTGGTATTCTTTTGATACCAATGACTGTTTGTCTGCCTATTCGGATGATGATTGGGCCGGGGATGTAGATGGTTGTAAGAGCACTTCTGGTGGGTGTTTCCACTTTGGTTCTGCTCTTGCCTCTTTGTTGAGCAAGAAGTAAAACTCCATCTCTTTATCCACTACGGAGGCTGAGTACATCATCGCCGGAAGTTGTTGCACGCAACTCTTGTGGATGAAGCAGATGTTGGAGGATTATAGGATTTCACCGGACACTATGACCATTTCTTGTGATAACACGAGCGGGATACACATATCCCGCAATCCATTCCAGCATTCGTGCACAAAGCACATCAGGATACGCGAGCACTTTATACGTCAGTTGGTTGAGGAAAAAGTCATATCCCTGAGTTTGGTTCCCACCGACCATCAGTTAGTCGATATTTTCACGAAACCTTTAGATGCCCTTAGATTCGAGAGTCTTAGGAAGTCTCTGGGGATTTTCATAGTTGACTGAGGGGTTGGTCCGTGTCTAGCATAGGATGCATTTTTAGCTATCATCTGATGCCTATTGCTAGATTGTATCATATGTTTTGTTTTTCTTTATTTATTTTTTTTTAAATCCAAAAAGATTTTCTTTTTTTAATTTTTTTTAAAAAGCACAAAAAGATTTTTTTATTCTTTTTACACCTTTTGTGGATGAGCAATTAAGATAGCTAAGTCACAATTTCATTCCATTTATCCATGTGATTGTTTGATAGAGATTTGAGACGCTACATCATTTCATCCATGTGCTTTACATTGTTTGGAGTCTTTGAGATGTGATTAGTGATATCTTTCAACATATTTGACTCCTATCTCCTTTATTGCACTCATGCACGGCTATATTTAATTATTGTACTTGTCTATCACATATTGGCTTGAGTGTTTTCATCTCAATTCTGTCTATACAACGTACAATATGCGATAAAACTTGACAAGATTGGAATGCATGTAAAAACCATTTTGGTGAGACTGTGTGCTTATTTGAAAACGGTGAAGGGCTGCGAAAAGTTCATTTATCCTTTGGGATACTAAGCCACCATTAAGAAGGACCTAAAAAATGGAGGAATTTTATTATCCGAGGTCCAAAGAGGTTAAAAGAGCCCGAAAAATAGTTAAAGGCAATAAAAATGAAATACATGCAAAATATGGGCCGTTAGGTTTCACCATTAATTCTCTAAAGTTTAAGAATTTAGATTACCTCTAAAAGAAAATATATTTGAGGGTGGTTGGTTGGAGATTTTAAAATGGGTTTGCATTTCCTTGAAAGTCCTGAAAAAGCATTAATTCGTTTTGGATGTTATTGGTGTGAAAATCACTTTGAGCTTTGATTTATTGATTTGATTGAGTCAATGTCATATTTCCATTTTTTTACACCAAAGGAAGATTTTGAGTTCATTCGTTAGGAGTATTCGATATTCATCGTGCACATATGTCATGTTTGTATGCATTGATTTTCCTATCGAATTTGATCACTTCCATACATTTACGCTTTCATCGACGTGGTTGTTTTGTGTTCATTCATGGTGTGTTTCTTTATTTTTGAATACCGTGTCACCCTGATTTTACTTGTTTAATTCATTCTTCTTATATGTTTATTTGGGGACATCATAAAAGGGGGAGAAAGAATTATCTTATTTTGGGGGAGTTTGAATTTTGGAGGAGTTTTGAGATTTAACTTATGTTTTTATCATAAATTGGTATCTATGTTTATCTCATTTCAAACTCTATATGTCACGTGGTATTTTCTTTGTCTCATGTGTGTAGGTGCGAAGATTGAACATCAATATATTGCACACCCTGATGAGAAAAGCACCCCGATGAGAAAAGCTTTGAGCTTTGAGATTTCTGAAGATTTTAAGAACAAGCGATGAAGTCTTATGCATTTGTATCTTTCCAGTTTTGGGTTTATGGAAGGGTAGATTTGTATAGGCAATTTGTTAATTGATAATTCGTATTTTTTATGTATGTACCGGCATAGACATGGGAGGGGATTTGTAAGGACATTTTTGTCCATTATCAATTTGTATGTCGTAAGCCGTCACATCGTTGAAGAAATTCAAGATCGCA
Organism: Sambucus nigra; assembly: GCA_949130495.1. Taxonomy (NCBI): domain Eukaryota; kingdom Viridiplantae; phylum Streptophyta; class Magnoliopsida; order Dipsacales; family Adoxaceae; genus Sambucus; species Sambucus nigra. Next base: position 17,035,875 of record OX422213.1, on the reverse strand, counting down.
TCTACATCAACGGATCTGAATGTCAAAACAGCTTATCCTTTGAATAATTTTTCTAGTAAACCGGATCGGTCTGCCTATTTTAAAAATGAACCGATTCGCCTTCGAGCCGGTCTACCTCAAGTTAGACTGATCCTCTATGTTGTAAACCAGTAAACCTCGGACCGATTGCAAACCAAAGAGACCATTTTCAAAAATGAACAATCCTCTATAGGACAGGTCCATCTCAGAAGCAGACCGGTCCGCCTGAGATAAGATCGTGCAGATCGTGCTGAGATTTTTTAGGGCCAGGTTTTATTTTATAAACCAACTTCGGGGATTTATTTTACAAGACTTTCATAGACGATTTTCAAAGTCCTAAATACTCTAAGTCTTCATCTCTGTGAGTCCCAAGACTCATGTTTTGATTCAAACAATTTTGCTAAACCTTTGTGAATCCATTTACAACCCAAGAACACAACCTCGTGTTTGTTCATACCCGTGTGGAGAAGACCGTCCTTCTTCCTCATTGTTGCCCTCCTGGAAAGGGAAAGTTCCAGCCGTCGACTACAGATCTGACACCTGCGGGTAATTCTGTGTCACTGTATTTTCATTGTAATCCGAGAAATTGTATGTTACAATATTATAATGAAAATAAATGGTTTTTTCCCTTTGGGAGATTTGTCCTCACATATGTGTGTTTGAATGTTCTTGCATGTTTCATCATTTTACTCAATCACACCTAGATGCATGTTTAGGAATTAATTGATAAAAACTGAGTTTAATTAAATAATTTCTCTATTTGGACGCACGCGCACTCTTTCAATATCTGCTAGCAAAGTTCCTTCTTCAATATATGCTCTCACGGGATCCATCCAGGATGGCCCCATGTCTACAACGATAAAATTAATCATCAAATCCTCATTTATACTTATATTGGCTAAAATCTCAATATGAATAGTTCATCGGAGTTCGACTCCGGTAGCTGAAGCTAGCCGAGAAAGAGCATTTACTCAGGGATTTTCCATTCTTGGGATTCTATTCATCCGAACAGCTGGTTTATTTCCTATTGCCTTCATTGTTGTGGAAAGGTATCTAGCTGTCAATTTTCCTTTAGCTTCATACAAGCTCAATATTTGATTTGCTACCAACTGGGAATCACTATGTGCCATAACTTATTTGGCATTTAGTGATTGGGCTAAACATAAGCCCACAATGAGAGCTTCATATTCTTCTTCGTTATTTGAGGATTGGAATTAAAATTGTAGGGCATAATCAATATCAATATTATCAGGAGTGTTAAGTATTATACCTGCTCCATTGCCTGTTGCACAAGATGAACCATCAACGTACAAGTTCCATATTGGGAGATTGTCGTCAAACGCTTGGTTTATCAAAATCCCATAGTGGAATGTTTTTCTCCCTCCTTCTTCACACTTCTTAGACCTCCTCTACGTGCGGGAAGAGGAGTTTGGTATGTCGATAACGGATTCTTCTGGTAAAATTTCCTCAGGAGCTTGATTGTTAATAACTTCTTTCTCTTTTTGTTCTATGAATCCTTGCTCGGCCTGCTGATTTTATTGCTCGGGCACTTTAGGGTAAGTGAATTCAGCTATGAAATCTACTACTGCTTGGCCTTTTAAAGAAGACCTTGGTTCAAAGAAAATATCATACTCTCCAATTCCACTGCCTAATACATTAATCTTCCAGACTTCCATGGCTCGTGCAAAGCCTTCCTTAGTGGCATATCGGTATATACCACTATCATATAGGCTTAAAGATAAGGCTTCATGCGTCTAGATGCTTCAATCAATGCCAGTGTCAACTTTTCTAAATGAGGGTATCTGATTTATACTCCTCGAAAAGCTTTACTGGAGTAGTAAACAAGCTTTTGAACCCCATTCTCCTCTCTGATCAGCTAATTCAGAAACAGCTAAATACAGGTACAACTTTTCCCCCATAATTAGATGGGAAAGTAGTGTAGGTGACCCCAAATACTTTTTCAACTCCAGAAATGATTTCTCATATTTTTTTTTCCATTCAAAACTCTTTCTGAGTACTTTGAAAAATGGTAAGCACTTATTTGTAGCTCGGGACACAAATCTGTTCAAAGTTGATACTCGCTCTGTTAGACTTTGGATATCCTTCTTACATGTCGAGGACTGTATCTTAAGTAATGCCTTAATCTTATCTAGGTTTACTTCAATTCCCCTCTTATTTACTATATACCCAAGTTACATCCCTTCTTGTACTCGAAAGACGCATTTGTTTGGGTTTAATCTCATCAGGTGCTTCTCAAGTTCACCAAAAGTCTGGCTGAGGTAAGTAACATGGTTGGACATTTTTTTGTTCTCTGTAATCATACCATCCACGTATACTTCCATGTTTTTGCCTATTTTCTCCTTAAAGACCTTGTTCACCAGTCTTTGATATGTAACACCTTCATTTTTCAAATCAAAAGCCACAACATTATAACAATAAGTTCCTCGGGGAGTAATGAAAGAAGTGATCTCCCTATTTTCAGGCTTCATTTTGATCTGGTTATAACTAGAATAAGCATCCATAAAACTAAGTAACTCATGTCCTGAAGTAGCATCCACAAGCTCATATATTCCAAGCAAAGGAAAGTGATCCTTTGGGCATGCTTTGTTAAGATCTGGGAAGTCTACGTACATCCTCCACTTATTATTTTTTCTCTTGACCATAACTACATTGGCCAACCAATCTGGATAATTCACCTCAACAATAAAAGTTGTGTAGGGGGCTTAAAGATAATCTCGAGATTAGAGGTAATCCCCCCAGCTAATACAACATACTTAATGGAATAAGGCAGCGAGGCAGCTCAAGAAAGGCAGCTCAAGTGAGGCAACTCAGTGTGGCAGCCAAGGAAGATCTTCCAGCAAAGTAACTGGTCGAGAGGGATCACTCTTTAGCTTTGTTGTCTTACTTAGTAATATTGTATCTATTATACTGTCCAAAAGCTAGAACGATTATAATGATGCAATGATTATAGAGCTATTAAGTGTGAGGTCAAATGGTACTCGCGAGAGACCAGGCCTGGCAGGGCCTGGGAGAGCTTTTTGTAACACCCCGTATTTTTCACGATTTAAATAATTATGTGATTAATTATTGTTGTTGGATTAATTAAATTAAAATGTGAGAAATTAATTTGTTATTAATCCGGGTTAAAATAATTATTAACTAGCATGCCAAGGGTTAATACTTATTGTTTTAAAGTATTAAATATTACTATGTGATATGTAACATGTAATTATGATATTTGATAAATTGTCGGAAGTGAGAAATACGAAAATTTGGTAATTTAAGTCTGACGCGTGAGTGAATCGTGTCGAGAGTGATTGATTGGAATAAAAAGAGAAATTATTTTTATTAACTCATTTCGAGTGCTCCGTTGAGTTCGGGAGGGTCGAGATAGTCAAAATAGTAGGCCCGGGTGTTTAGTTTGGGTCCCGGGAGAATTTTAGGCCCAACCGGCGGCCCGAGAGGGCATTATGGTAAATTGTATTTTTGGGCTTAATTAATGGACGAAAATTGGGAGTTATTTTATCAGCCAAGAAAATTCCTTTAGGGTTGAGAGACACAGAAAGAAAGAACGGCCATAGAGGGTGTGAGTGAGAACCGATTTTCAAGAGGGAAGGGGAAATTAGCACCACCATACACAACCACCACCACCAACGCATAGATCGAGAAGAGAGGAACGCGTCTATACCAACATCACCAACAAATCAGATCATCCTATTCGAGGCAAGTGTTTATTACTTGCTTTCTTTTAGCAATAATCATGCTCATGTTAGTGTAGGTGAAATTAATCATGATTTACATGTTAATTAGGTGGAAATTGGAGATTTAAATTATGATTAAGGACTGGGTTAATTAGCTATTAATATTCCTTCATGTATGTAGAGGATTAATTACGAAATTGAATCATATATTGACGAACGAATTTGGGCTGATTAGGTTCTTTAATTAAAATTTTGGAAACTAGGGTTCATGCGAAATTATTTGGGGGTTGCACATAATTACAATGATAAATGACGAATTAATGATCCTAGGATGTTAGGAATGATTGATAATCTATTATGTGTTGATGGGTATTGATGACGAGGCATTGGGTGTTGAATCTTAGAGGCTTTTAGGTTAAAAAATGGTAGAAAATGCTGAAATTTGGTGAAGAAGACGAAACAGTAGGTCTCGCGTGAAGTCGCGCGAAGTGGTTCAAACGAGATTGGTATCTCGCGCGAAGTCGCTCGAGCGACACATGGCAGTCGTTCAAATGACATTGCCATCTCGTTCGAGCGACAGGGTGAATTTCTGGGAATTTTCTTAGAGTTTGAATTTTGAGTTTACCGATATATTGGAGTGAGAAAAAACACCCGATAGTAAACTTAAACAAGCCATAATTTCGGGAAAGTATGTGAGAATAAATACTTTACTTATTTCGGTATAGTGAGAGTGTACCCTGGAGATTATGAGAGAGATAGTTATATAAATATTTATACTATACGTAGTATTGAGATTAAAATACGTATGAGAAGTATATATGTAGGTTAGAGAAATACCTATAAATTCTAATAGGATGTGTGTATGCCTATTATGTAATATTATTGTTAAGAGCACTAATGGGTGATAACCCTAGGGTGCAAGAATCTTACTATTAGGTGCACTAATGAGTGATAACTCGGGGGTGCAAGAACATTGTTGATTAAGTGTACTAATGGGTGATAACCCGGGGGTACAAGGATGATTATTGTTAGGCACACTAATGGGTGATAACCCGGGAGTGCTGGATTATTATTGATATGTGCATTAATGGGTGCTAACCCGGGGATGCAGGATTTTATTGATAGGTGCATTGATGGGTGCTAACCCGGGGATGCAAGATTCTCTTGATAGGCGCACTAATGGGTGATAACCTGGGGGTGTTGGATTATTATTGATAGGTGCATTAATGGGTGCTAACCCGGGGATGCAGGATTAGTATATATATATATATATATATATATATATATATATATATATATATATATATATATATATATATATATATGAACTTGTAAATATTTCAACTGTGTGAAATTAGTAGACTTGGTAATAATAATCATTGCATTGCGCCAAGTGGTCTTAACCTAAGGGTGCAGGATTAGTTTATATATATAGGATGATGAGACTATATATATATATATATATGAGTGTACTTGGGGAACTTTCTACTTTGTGAGACTAGTAGATAAAATGGAAATGAGAAATAATATAATCTTAGTGAATAAAAGATTAACCATTCAAACGGTGAATAATGAAACTTAGCATGTGAGATAAACTATCTGAATAGCGTATTGTATGGGCGATACGGGAATACTACTAGTGAGCATAGTTAGTATTAGTATGGTTTCTGACTAGTTAGACTGTGTGATATAAATAGGGAGAGATTAGATGTACGTTAGGCGTACACAATATATGAGAGGTGAGAAACTCATGTGAGAGTTCGATAACTAACATGCGTATAAGACTTGTTTTAAATACTTGCTAAATCATTTTTAAACCTCGGGCTCTCACCCGTTTCTTGTATCTCTTCTCCCTTTTGCTACATATATATATATATATCAGGTGCTCAGCCACAGGAGTACCAGATTTAGAGATTTGAATTGCTTGACGTGCTTCAACTGTTGTGGAAGCTGTAGGTCCTTACAGTAGACGCATCTGTCATTTCCATCCAGTTTTATCTAGACTTCTTATTTAGGGCATATGTCGCCCACTTCTAGTCCTTCATCAAAGATATTATATTCAGTTTATTTTAGGAAACCATGGAAGAAATGGATGGTAGGCGATGAATTCCTCGACAATGACTATCTATATACCTCGATTTGTTGACTAGAGGACGTGCCGAGTGACAGACATACCAAAAAAGATTTTTTGAATGAGGTCAGGGTACAAAAAATTAATAAGGGAGAACAAGGGTTCCAACCTCGAATAGACAGGCAGTTATACTCTGTTGTCTCAAAAAGGGATTAAAGACAAATAATCTTTTCACGTACAAAGGCACGTACATCAAAACCAAGAGCGGTAAACTGAAGCCATGCTTATCGTGTTTCCCACTTAACATGGTCAAGGATGGAGAAGGAGAGACTGGCCCTCGAGAGGAAACTCTCCTTGAGATTGTCGGTACTGGAAGTACGACGGTGATAAGGCGTAGATAGTCATAAACAGGGATTGAAATCGGCTACGATAAGGGTAGGAAATCGAAAGGGTGAGAAAAAACTCACAAAGAATCCTATCCCAATCAACAGTCGAATCGAACTACCGCAAACTAATCAAACAACAAGCAACAAACAGAAAAAAAAAACCTAAACTTGGCAAAAAGGGTATTTAGCAGAGAAAAGAAAAAAATAAACAAAAAGGAAAAGTCAAAATTATTTCAGTGTTCATTTTAGATAAAATCGTTAAAAAAATTATAAAACTGAAAAAAAAATATCCTTTCATTTATGGTGGAAAAAATATTTTTGAGTTTTTTAAGGACAAAAACATGGAATCCCTTATCCCACCCCCACATTTTTTTTACCCCTTTTACACCTAATACATCCTAATTTTGCATGAAAAATAAGGATGAATCAATAATATGTTGAAAAATAAGGTTTAGAAGAAGAAAAAACTAAAAATAACGAAACGAATGGATAAAAGTGAAAGAAATACCTAAAAAGGGACTAAAATCCCAAAAACATCAAAGTTTGAAATGGGTACTCCAAAATCTAGTAAACCTTCGACAAAAGAGGATAAAATATGGAGGGAGATGAGTGTAGGAAGGTAATGTGGTGAAATGTGCTAAAAACTTTAGATTTTGAGGTTTAATGGAGAATTAGGAAGAGAGAGAGAGAGAGAGAGAGAGAGAGAGAGAGAGAGAGAGAGAGTTTTGGTTGAGTTAAAAATAAGGGTTAAGGATTGATAAAACGAAGAGGTGTGGTGGGGATAAGGAAATAATGGAAATTTTATAAACTTGTTCGAACGAGGTATCGAGTTTCATTCAAACGACCCGATAAGAATGTAAAAAGAAATAAATAGAAATAACAATAGGAACCTAATGAAAACAACTTTTAATATTTAAGTTTTTGAGAAAAAAAAGACACCAAGAACTTGTAACAAAATATCTGAAACATGGGAGTGGAATGAAGGGGTGTGAACTTAATGCACTAGCTAGGGTTGTCAACGGATATACAAAAATTCGCATCTGTCCGATATCCGAATTCGAATTTTTAAATATTTATCCAAAAAAATGGAAACAAATACGAATATGGATACTTTATAAATATATCCGAGAAAATGGATATGAATAGTACTAGTATCCAACACGGAGAATCCGATGCAGAGTGTCCATTTTACCGCATATCCATATTCATAAAATATATGTTTAAAATATTATTAATAATATTATATATATATATATATATATATATATATATATATATACACATTATTTTTTTATTTTTTTTTAACTTAACAACTCACGGTCACCCCACCCACCACGCAACATAACCTAATCCCAAACCCCAATTCTTATCTCCTCTCACTCTATCTATTTACAAACTACTACAGGCCAACGACTACAGCCTACAACACCGCCACTGTAAGGTCTGCCCCTCCCTCTCCGTCTCCGTCCCTTCCCTCTCTCTACAAACCCTACATAGTCCATTTCATTTACTTCGGCCGCAAAGCAAGATCTAAGATCCGACGACAGAAGTTAAAAGGTTTCAAATATCCAAGATCCGGCACGGACCATTTTTTGTCTTCCATATACACAGCCTATCAGGTATGTTTTCAAACATTATTAGTGGCTATTTTTATTTCCCCTTTCAAACATTATTAGTGGCTATTTCCCCTTTCAAACATCACTCCTATTGTATATGTTTGATATAAAATCTGTTTTAATACAGTCACATGTCAAGCTCTCCTTATTGTATAATTTCCCTTTTCATGTTTAACCACATGGGTATTTACATTATATAATCTAATTGCCACCCATCACTGCTATTGTATAATTTTGATGTAAAATTTGTTTGAATATAACGCTTATGTAAATTATGTTTTAATATAATTTTGATGCATAATTTCCCCTTTCAAACATCACTGCTATGGTATAATTTTGATGTAAAATCTGTTTTAATATAATAATCTGTTTTAAAAACAATGTTGATTTATAAGTTTTGTTTTTAATTAAAAAAATGTGTTTTTTTTGTGGGTATGGACCGAATAGGACCAAGACCGAACACGGACCACTTGAAAATAGAATAAGACCGAGATCGATTATTCTGATCTGATCTCGATCCATAATTTTATAGAACCGATTAATGAGGTCCGATCCCAAAAATACGTCAAAATTGGACCGAACCAGACCGGACCGCGAACATCCCTAGGCTAAACAATGTAAGTGGATACAGATATTATCCGAATCCGAGGTATCCGAGTGGATACGGATATGGATATTTTTTTAACTATCCAGAAGGATACGGATATGGATAGTGCATCCAGTTAGCGGATACGGATATGAAAAACAAGGTATCTGATCTGTATCCGTTTGCCTACCATCCCTAACACTAGAGCATCAACGTAAGTCTACTCATAAGTTCATGATGGCAAACAAAAATTCTAATAGTTAAGTATCCAAATCAACCTTAATTTAAAATTTCGGACTCACTAGAAGTCTACTAACTTATACAAAAAAATTCTAGAAGATTTGATGATTCTCTGGCTAATAGCATCATTCATAAATGCAAGACTAGGACATGTTGTGGAAACTCATTGATCTTCGACTTATAACACTAACAAAATTCATATTTTTTCAATCCCACGAAACATTTTGAAGATATTATAGATTGAATTTAACTCTTAAAGCATCAAGGATAAAAATTTCACCTTGGCAATTCTGTATTTATTTGTTAATTATTCTTTTTGGCTTCTTTCAATGGTGGACGTTCTCACAAAATAGATTGCTCCTTTCATAGACCTTTTTCATTGCTCACTCAATTTTGATAAAACAAATAATACTTGGGCAATGGTTCTTACATGCACAAATTTTCCTATCACATATTAAATGAAATGACAAGATTGATAAGACAACACCTAACTTCACCTAGAAAATGCAAAGCGTGTAGAACATTCTAAAGAGACAGTATAAGGTGTGTGCATTAAAGGTATTGAGATAAGACCAACATAGAAGGAATTGTTATAAAAGGGCATCATTTTTCATAAAAACACATAATTAAGCACAAGTAGCATGTACCTAGTCTATATCACCATGCTAAGTCATGTGAACATGGAATGTAATGGTGTTCAGAACATCTTAATTAGGCATCCCAAATAGTGGCAAAAAAATGAAAAACTTTTTGAATTTTTATAAAATATATCAAATGAAAATATTTTTGGATTTTTAAAATAGAAAATATACATAAATATACAATTCTAGTTCATAAGGGACAAAGAATGATAATGGAATCTCAACCTAAAATAGATATCCTCGAACCTAAGACTACTTATCATGCTCACCCTAAACTCAATGAATGGAACAAACCCCGAAAGACAAAGAATGATAATGGAACCTAAGACTACTTATAATAATGGAAGCTCACCCTAAACTCAATGAATGGAACAAACCCCGATGGACAAAGAATGATAATGGAACCTAAGACTACTTATAATAATGGAAGCTCACCCTAAACTCAATTAATGGAACAAACCCTGATAAACTTCCTAATATCCTCGAACCTAAGGCATCTAAAGGTTTGGTGAAAATATCGACCAATTAAGGTTTGATGATAACAAAGCTTAAGGAAATGATCTTCTCCTCGACAAAATCATAAATATAATGCGCATGAATTCGAATATTCTTTGTACAGGAATGTTGGGCTGGATTACGAAAGATGTGAATTGCAATTGTATTATCACATTAAATAGTCATTGTGCCTTATGGAATACCGTAATCCTCCAACATTTGCTTTATCCAAATAAGTTGTGTATAATAAATCTCGAAGATGATGTATTTATCCACCACTGTGGGTAAAGAAATGGAGTTTTGTTTCTTGCTCATCTAAGAGACAAGAGAACTCTTAAAGTAAAAACACCAACCCAAGGTCTTTTTTTATCCCTCAAAATCTCTTGCCCAATCAGCATTTGAATAAATCGATAGACAATCATTGGTGTTAAAGGAATACCAAATTCAAAAATACAGGGTTAACATATTTGATTATTCTTTTTAGTGCAAGTAAGTGTGACTCTTTTAGGGATGCCCGATAGCGGGAACAAACTCCAACACTAAAGTAAATGTGAGAACAATAGCGGTTAAGTAGATAAGATTACTTATCATACTCCTAAAGAATGTGTTATCTATGTCCTTACCTTCAGTGTCTTTGCTAAAATTAGCGGTGGAACTCATGGGTGTGCGTGCATGCTCAATCAAGTATAAACTAAACTTATTCACTATCTATCTCGCTCCTTTATCTCCAGCACCAGCACCGGCCCCACAGCAGCAGCAGGGTCAGATGCACTACGGGTGTGTGCATAACGTCCAGTATGTACCTATACCTCCATCACCTCAGGTGTCGCTAGTAGTAGAGGGTACGTTTCCCATCCATGGGTCTGAGGGTAGGGTAATTTTTTATATGGGAGCGTTTTGCTCTTTTATTGCCACCAGATTTGCACAAGCTACTGGTCTTTTAGAGACATCCGGCACTCGCCTTATGTATGTGGAGTCACTATTGGTTAGTGGGTCACTCATTCACTCGGTGTGTAGAGGGGTAGACATCTTGATTGGGAGACTGAGTCTAGAAGCAAACCTCCCAAATGATGTTATTCTACGGATAGACTGGTAAGCCGGCTACAGAGCGACAGTAGATTCCTATGAGAGGACTATAGTGTTCTCCATTTCAAGGATGGAGATGTTCCTAGTAGAGATGCCTCTGCCCGAGGGAGGATGGCGCACCCACTTATATTATATTGAGGAGGAGACCTCGTAGGAGATAGTGGTACCGTTAGACTCGTTTCCAATAGTGAGGGAGTTCGAGGACGTATGCCAGGAGATAATCAAGTTGCCACCTAGATGGGAAATATAATTTGTCATCAATTTAGCACCGGGGATGAGACCGATTGCCATACCACCGTACCGTATGGCTCCTTTAGAGATGCGAGAGTTGAGGGAGCAGATTTAACAGATCTTGGGTCAAGGTTTCATTTAATGGAGCACATCGTCATAAGGTGCGCCGGTGTTGTTTGTGAAACAGAGGGATGGTTTGCTTCGCTTGTGTGTTGATTATATGGAGCTGAACAATGTCAGGATACATAATATGTATCCATTACCGAGGATTGATGACCTATTTTATCAGTTGAGAGGGGTTTCCTACTTCTTAAATATTTATTTGAGATCGGGTTATCACCAGCTACGTATTCAGGAGGAAGATGTTCCTAAGACCACTTTCATATCGCGGTATGGGTCATACGAGTTCAGGGTGATGCCGTTTGGGATCACCAATGCAATAACAGTGTTCATGGATCTCGTGAATAGAGTATTCAGGAATTTTTTTACCAGTTCGTGATCATGTTCATAGACGATATTCTGGTTTACTCTCGTAATGAGGAGGAGCACGCAGAGCATCTGTGTAGGGCTTTGCAGACACTTCGGGACCATTAGTTGTATGCTAAATTCGAGAAGTGTGGGTTTTAGCTACGAGAGGTACAGTTTCTCAGACTCATCGTATCGGGCAGTGGTATTGCAGTGGATCAGAGTAAGGTATTGGCGGTGAGGTAGTGGGGATAACCCACGACGCTGATTGAGATTTATAACTTCTTGGGGTTGGCCAGGTAATATCGCCAATTCATTATTGGGTTCTCGAAGATTGCGAGTCCTTTGATGAACCTGACTCAAAAGGGAGTGCCATTTGTATGGACTGATGGTGGCAGCTGGCCTTTGATGAGCTGAAGGAAAAGTTAATATTAGAATCGATAGTTGCATTGCCTCGGAGTGGGGTGGAGTATCAGGTCCACACGAATGCATCTTTGTAGGGACTTAGAGGTGTATTATAGCAGGAGGAGAGGGTTATAGCTTATGCGCCATGAAATCTTAAGCTGCGTGAGAAGAATTACCTAACCCACGATCTTGAGTTAGCAACGGTCATTATTTCTATGAGGATATGGAGATATTAATGCTGGGAGAGCAGTTCACATTCTTCACAAATCATAAGTCACTTTAGTATCTATTCACACAGAAGGATCTGAATATGAGGCAGAGGCAATGGCTAGAATTCATAAAGGACTATCAGTTTGATATCCAATACCATCCTGGTAAGGCTAATGTGGTTGTAGATGCGTTGAGCCGACGGCCTACGGGGGAGTTAGTAGTGGACTGAAAAGCAAAGTGGAGTGAATTTCGGCACGGCAATGAGATCGTCAGAGCATGTATGATAGTGTTGACTATCACTCCCGAGATTGTGATGAGGGTAGTGAAAACTAAGGCAAAGGATCAGTTCTGTCACGATCGAGTACGTCAGCTATTAGTCAAGGATGCAGAGTCTTATTCGGTTAGCTCAGAGGGTGACCTACATTTTAATGGGAGAATCATAGTACCAGAGGATGAGGATATGAGACATGCAGTGATAACTGAGGTACATGGTTCGAGGTTTATGGTACATCTTGGTAGAGATGAAATGAACCAGGATATGAGGAGATAGTACCGATGGCCAAGGATGAAGCGAGACATAACACAGTTTGTTTCGAAGTCTTTTACTTATCAACTTGTGAAAGTTGACCATCAGAGGACTTCAGGGATGCTACAGCCACTAGATATTCTCATGTGGAAGAGGGAAAGCATCTCAATGGATTTTATTATAGGGATATCGACGTTGTAACGAGGTCACGATTCTATTTGGGTGATAGCGGATCGACTGACCAAGGTAGCCTATTTTTTGTCAGTTCGTACCGACTATGACACGATGCAGTATCCACAGATATTAATTTTGAAGATTATTAAGCTGCATGGGGTACCGATTAATATTGTGTCTGATAGAGACAAGATTTTTGTGTCCCATTTTGGGTAGAACTTTTAGGAGGCCATGGGTACCGACTTGAGGTTGTGTACGACTTATCACCCATAGATCGACGGTCAGACCAAGAGGGTAAATCAAATGTTATAGGACATGTTGAGGATGTTCATCTTAGATTTTGGGGGAGGTTGGGAGCGATACCTTCCATTGGTAGAGTTCGCGTATAATAAGTCTTCCCAATTTACTATTGGTATGGCACCATTTAAGGAAATATATGGGAGACCGTGTAGTTCGCCCTCCTGTTGGTGAGAGGTAGGGAACAATAAGTTATTGCGACCCGAGATCATACAGGAGATTACTGCCAAGAATGATCTAATTCGGGGACGTATCCAGATAGCTCAGGACAGGCAGAAGAGCTATGCTGACGTGAATCGTAGACACACCGAGTTAGACGCTGGTGACCATATGTTTGAATGGGTGTCTCCTATGAAGGGGATCACGTGATTCGATAAGAGGGGTAAACTAACGTCGAGGTACGTGGGACAATTTCCAATGATTGAAAGAGTTGGATCAGTTGCCTACAGATTGGGTCTACCAGAGCATCTTCAGCGGATACACGATGTGTTCCATATATCATCGTTGAAGAAATATAGGAGGAGTGAGAGGGATTTTTGGCATGTTCCACTTGAGGAGATTTATTTACATCCAGATATCTCATACGAGGAGAGATATGTGGCCATTCTATATCATAGTGAGCATAAATTGCAGTCCAAGATGGTGCCATTGGTGCGAGTTCAGTGAGGACACCATAAAACTGATGAGTCGACATAGGAGCGGGAGGATAACAAGCGAGAGCAGTATCCAGAGTTATTCACTACAAGTATGTCTAAATTTAGGGGATGAAATTCCTTTACAAGGGGAGAAGTATGTAATACCCTGTATTTCTGCATATTTGAAATTTAATTAATTCAAACATTAATTGGGAAAAATAGGTTCTAGTTAAATTACACGTGTGTCGTAATTTAATGTGATTTGTAAATATTAATCGATAGATAGATACTGATTAATATTATCAGATGAAATTTACTAAGTGTGAATACTACATAATTAATGAGTACTGAATGACGTCATAATGAGTGATATGGATGTATTTGATTATATCTAAACCGAGAGTCGGGTGTAGACTAAATTGAGGTTGAGATAGAAAATATACTTTAGGTGACTCGAATTTCAATTTAGAGGTCACAAATGATTCCTAAAGGGTCGAAATAGTCAGAACAGTATACTCGGGGGTATAGTTTGGGTCCCGAACCAATTTTAGACCAAATCGGCACCTATGGAGGGTATTTTAGTCATTTGAAAAATAGGGGTTAAAGGACATACGAAATTTAGAATCCTATATTTCATGATTAGAGATTGGGATTAGAGTTAATAACACAAAAATACTAAGAGATTGATAGAAGAGAGAAACCTTTCTCAAAGCCTAAGGGGGTGTTCTTGAAGAATTAGACTTGGTTCTTGCACCCTAATCATCTAGGGAGGGTGGATTTGAAGAGAAGATCAACAATCTATCATCGCCATCAAGAAATCAGACCCGTTCTATTAAGGCAAGTGTTTATATACAATGTTTTGAAGTTATAATACCCATGTGTAGGGTCTTAATGTCTAGATCTGATTAAATCAATATTCTTGGAAGAAAAGATTGGATTTTTATGCGATTAGTCAATAATTCAACATGCTTTTCTTATGTCTTCTTGATAAACCAACGTTTATATATACATGTAGGAGGATCTGTTTGGGAAGTAAGAAGGCCCCTTTGACACCTCTTCATCTACAAGCGATATAGAGGATCTATAAATGATGGGATTTATATTATGTTTATCGAATCACATGAAATTTGACACAGCTCCATATCTGGAATGTATGAAATACGTAGGAACGACATAATAAAGAGAATTTTCTACTCAAATTGGAATTTGCAACAAATACAAATGGAAAGGGGTTGATAAAGCATTTACATGAAACTTTATTATGCCACTTAGGCTTACATAGAGCCAATTCCAATAGACTTATTGGAGTTGATTACTCAGGCACAGGAAGAGGTAGTGAAGTAAGGAAGCTCAGTAGGGTTAGGGAGTGGAGTATTCTAGTAGCTCGCTAGAAGAAAGCTCAATCACACCATTATCAAATCAGAATGAGGATGTTACAGAATCGTCAATCAGACGATAAGAACTTGCTCGCGACCATGAGCATGTAAAGAAGATGCTCAGATATGGAGAATTGACAGTGGGAAAATTAAAAAAATCTTCTTATATGGAAATTGTTCGTGGATAGCTCATCCAGCACCATGGGGAGTAGAGCAATACTATCACCGTAACATCGTACGAGATTGACGTGGAATTTTCCCTTCAATTTCAATTTGAAGCCTCCAATAACGATGTTGAATATGAGGCACTCATAGCAGGCTTTAGAGGGGCTTCGTTAGTGGGTGCCGAGCAGATTTTAGCACATAGTAATTCACAATTGGTGGTTAATCAATTGTTCGGGGATTGCGAGGCCACAAAAGAATATATGATCAAGTACTTAGCCAAAATAAAATGGTGGCTGACAAAATTTTCAATAGTCAAAATTCTCCAAATCCCCATAATAAAAAAATGTCAGAGCAGATGCACTTGCCTGATTAGCGTCAACCACATGAATAAAACTACGAGGGACTATCTCTATGAAGATTCACAGGCATCACAACACTGATGAAGAGATGCTCAATGTCATAGAGATAAACCTCAAACCATCCTGGATAAATTCGATAAAAAACTATATAAAAATAGGCATTGTACCAATTGACCCCAAATAAGCAATGAAATTACATCATAAAGCAGCAAGCTAAGTCTTGGAAGAAGAAATTTTGTTCAGAAGAGGATATATCATCTCATTATTGCGACGTGTTCACCCGATCGAAGTGAATAATTTGATCAAGGAAGCACACGACGGATGTTGCGAAGCACATTCAACATGAAGTTTGTTGGTATAGCGTGTAAATACACAACACTATTATTAGATGTTGATGCAAAAAACTAGAATAGATCTAATTATTTTATCACAGATAAAGAAGTAAGTAAAAGATAAAAATAAGATTTTTAAAGTGGTTCGGCTGAAAGGAAAAGCCTACGTCCACTGTCTTATATTGCCTGTTTTTCACTTAGATTGTATTCCGGTCCCTTTTGTTATAGGGACTACAATGTATTTATATACCATTAGGGGGATCAAAGGTCGGAATGTTAAAGGATGGAATGATTTTATAAATTAGGCATTTACATCATTACATATGGTTCATAATGCATATGACTGTTGGTGCTTTACTGACCATGTTAGTCTGTCTTCCTGCTGTTAGTCGGCATTCAGATTATTGATCGGCGGTAACTCCTTGCTGACTACGATTATTACCACTACGGATGACACATGTCTATTTATGATTGTCCCATGTAAGAGGGTAAATTTTTGCATCAATAGAAGTCCCCAATGTTCCATTCTTGATGCTTGCTTGAAAGTATGGAGCATTTAGTTCTAATAGTTTCTTGGGCAATCTTTCTGATACTTGGTCGACTGCCGACTTCCCACACTTGTAAAATTATTATTTTGGATGATAACTAATAACACGAATGGATTTTTTATACTTATAACGAATCATTTTGGGGGTAAATACGTCTTTTTGAGCTTAGCCACCAAAATTTCAATCATCATTACCCCTTTAATCATTACTTTCATCGATTTTCGAGGCAATCTATAAAGGCGGTAAAAATCCCGATTGTCTTCTACCACAAACTTTTTAGTTTTTACTATTACCTCTTGTTCTTTTGAGCGATTGTTCTTTTTTTCCTTCAGTTCTTGTTGAATCCTTAAGTCTTTGTAAGAATCAATTCTCTTTCTCCTTTTATTCAACTTCAATCATGGTTTATTCAGTAGTTTCTCTAGACGAATTTAGGAACGAATGGAATATTCCTTCGTGGGTGGATTTGAAACTCCCTAATCCGCCTATAGATATTTTTTCTTTATCTGAGGGCCATTGGTTCCCTTCTCTTTTCATTGCTGAATGTGGGTTTACTTTTCCACCAAACCCCTTTTGTTTTGAGTTTTATCAATATTTTAACGGTGTAACTGCTATGCTACATCCTAACACTTGGAAAGTTGTAAATGGGGTTCATAGATTAAATCAGCTTCATTGGACCCATATAGGCATCCCAGAGATTATTGGAGAGGAACACAATAGGTCGGCATCATATCTGTTGGAGTATAAAAACTCCATTACTTACTTTGTTGCTCGTCCAACTTATGTTGCTCCCTTATTGGTGATTGAGATTGACCAAGACCTAATTTCCTCTTCTTCTGCCACTGTATCTGGCAGTGGTGAAGCTGTTACATGCCCCTCATTTATAATTAACTCAGATTTACCTCTTTCCACTGCCATGGTGAAGAGAAAGTTTCCTAACATTATGGGAGATATTACCACAGTTGGCTCCACAAAATCTGTTATTGGTGGGGTCAGCAATAAGGATGAGACAGCGAAGAATCCCCCAGCCAAGAAGAATGATGAAGTACGACTCAAGCATTTGAGGAAGGGTCTTCCTTCTAGGCTGGCTGAAGGAACTACTTCTGGTGTCGTCCAACGCGACTTTGCCGATTTATCTTATATTGTCTCTCCAGTATCTATTGGCCCTGGTTTGGCCAGACAATTAATAAAGTCTGGTACTCTTCCAGAGTATAGGGGTGCTGCTTCTGTAATGCCTCGCTCTAAAATATCTTAAAGGGATGCTCAAAGCCTTGCTTTAGTAAGAGTTGTGATTTTTTTCCTATTCACCTATTTGACAACTCTCTTGTACTAACTTGCTCTGATTTCTTTTTGCAGTTTCTGGTTGATTTCAACCAGATGTTGGAGAAGGATGACATCCTTCGTTCTTCTTCAAACGAGGTGGATGATGAATTTGAATGCCTGAAGAAGTCCTTCCTTGAGTCCCAATAGGCATTGATAAAATAAAAAAAATAAATGGGAAACCAAAATAAAAATTGTAGAAGATGCTGCTATAGTTGCTCGAGGGCAGGTTATCGAGCTACACAAAAATTTAACCACTTAGAGGGCCAAGGAATCTACATTCAACAGAGGCTGGAAGAACGCTATCAATACTTCCTCTACTCAGATTGAATTTGTGAAGAAAAAATGCTTCAAGGATAGCTGGTTGGCAGCACTCACAGAGGTTGGCACACCCCAGGATTCTGAGTTGTTCCTCAGGCATGATCCTGGTTCTCCTCACAGCTTGGATGAGGAGATTGAGGATAATGGAGGATTAAAGGATTATACTCCTATGTTGGACTCTGCCGATCAATAATAAGCAGACGCGGTTGATATACACATATATACCCTCGGCCAGGCCGAGGGCGCCCTGAACCTGGAGGGGGCCAGGATGATCTCTTAACCAATATCGGACGACCCTCTGAGGGGCCGACCCCTCATCAGTCCCAGACGACCCTCCGAGGGGCCGACCCCCTCATCAAGACCAAACGACCCTCTGAGGGTATGACAGTACGAGGCCTAAATTAGGCCAGACTCACAGCAAGAAGGAACTTTGCCCTCGGCCTCATATCATAGGCCAAGGGTGACATCATCACAGCACGTGGTTTGGGAGACGCGTGGAACAGTGCGCGTGAGGCTCACATGGCACGTGGAAGACCGTTATAACAATATCACCCCCTCACGTGAGGGAATATTATGTCATAATTAATCACAGGTGGCATCTACAGGTGTTAGCAGGGGATTGGCTAGATCATCATTCACATGCACCATGCATGCTTGGGGGGCACACTACACCCCCCAAGACCTATATATACTTGTCACCTACAATCCTGCAAAGGGATCGAGGATTGTAACCCTAGCTAAAACTCTGCTTGTACACACAGTAGAGAGATAAAGTGAGCTTATGTGCATTGTATCCAAGGCCATTAGTGCCCATACTTAGTGGATCACACACTCATAGTGGATGTAGGCCTAATTGGTTGAACCACTATACATCATTGTGTCATTCCTCTTTTACTCACCTCCTTCTATATACTTATACATACTTATCTCTATGGCTGACATGGTTATCACTGTTTGAGCTCATCATCACTTATCTGGTGGTGATGAATCTAAGAATCATCAGTTTGGCGCCGTCTGTGGGAACGAGAAGATATCTCTTCCCTTGTACAGCTTGACCTCACCGGGCACTCTGGTGGTGAGCTAGTTCTCCCCCTTTGTGGAGCTGTTTCACCATTGAAAGAGACCCATTAAGGTTCTCAAGCCCTTCAGCTTTTTGGTCATTCAGCTCTCTACAACTCAAAGACATGGCACCGGAGATGCCACCACCACCACTTCCTCCGCCGGATAGTGAGATAGGACCCAGTTCCAGTCAACCACCACCTCAGTCTGAGATGGCTGATGTGGCGATCTCCTTGAAGTCTCTGGCAGCAAGCCAGCGGATCATGCAGGAGCAATTTACAGCTCTTAGTCAAAGCATACTAAGACCATCAGGGGTCTCACCGGAGATGATTACTTCGACAGCAGCTCCAGCGCATCATGAGGGCAGGGGACCACCCCAGGTGCCACGCAAAGACTTGCCACCTCCACAGCGGCGGAGGGATGCTGCTGAGCCCCGACGTCTACGCCTAGGGAGGCAAGGAAACCCTTACCCTGAGGACAGGTATGATGATCTGGAGGGAGAGAAGACCCCCATAGAATGATTGGAATCGTATGATGTCTCCAATAATACTGTGCGACCTCTCCAGGAGAGCAAAGGGAAGTGTGGAAGGCAAAATCATGATGATCGCCTGAGAGGCTCTACTTTTGATCGCTTGAGCAGGGGGTCGACCTTTGAGAGGCTGGGCCCAGTAAATGACCTACGGGAAAAATTATCCAGATCAAGGAGTGCTGCGAGGTCCAGAAGGGAGGCAGCAGATGGCCGACCCCACGGGGGCCGACCCCAAAGACGGGACGACGATCAAGGGGAGGTAAATAGCCGACATAGGCCTACCGCAACAGAACCCTCCGTCCACCTCAGAGAGGCGGCAGGGGATAACATCTGCAAAGCTGACCCTACGAGGCCCTGAAATGACTCGATCTAGCAACTGGAGGATAAGATTGGTGATATTCTGAAGAGGCGGGATCTTCTTCAGAGAGGATACTCCATAGGCTCACCCTTTGTGGCGAAGATAGTCAACTTCCCAACGCCATCCAAGTTTAAGCTGCCTGTGGTTACCCTAAGGTATGACGGTAGTACCAACCCTGTCCATCATATTGAGATGTACCAATCAGCGGCAGACATATACTCTATCTCGGATGAAATGAGATGTCATGCCTTTTCTAGCACTCTAATTGGGGCTGCACATGTCTGGTATATATATCTTCCAAAGAACTCCATTGAAAACTTTAAGCAGTTAGCAGATCGGTTTATTATAACTTTTGCTTTGGAGTGAGGCCACAAAAGAATACCACACACCTGCTCTATGTTAAGCAGGGGAAGAACGAGAGTCTAAGAGACTACATAGCCAGATTCAACAAAGAAAAGTTAGAGGTTGAAGACTATAAGGAGAGCATAGCCATGACCGCCCTCATTAGAGGACTCCAAAAGGGGAAGCTACTATGGAAGCTTGCTGAAAACCCTCTTAGGACGATGGCTGAATTGCTATCAATAGCAGGAAAGGTCATAAACGCCGAAGAGGCGATGGCAGCAAAATACGAAGATGAAAAAGGAGGCACTAGTGGGGGTAAGTACCATAAGAAGAATAAAAAGGGGAAGAAGAGGTCTACAGATGACAAGTTCGCTGATTACACCCCTTTGACGGTTAGCTGCGAGCATATTCTCAATGAGATAAAGAGTGACCGGACCCTGAAGTGGCCTGAGAAGTTAAGGGCAGCCCCCCACAAGAGGAATAAAAACCTATAGTGTGAACTTCACCAAGACCATGGACACGTGACAGACAAATGCTTTGCTCTGAAAGATGAGATTGAAAAAATTCTAAAAGAAGGGAAGCTCAAGAAGTACGTCGATAAATGTGCCTTCAAGAGGGGCTGAGGGGACGACCCCAAAAAGAAGAGAGGTGATATATGTAGAGAAGGTCCTCCAAAAAGAGGGGACGACCCTTCTGATGATGAGGACGACCCTGATCTCCCTCCAAGAGACGACCACGGCCTTATCAAGAGACTTAATATGATTCTCTTGGTGTCGGGATGATCTCCAGGGGACTACCAGGAGGAGGGTCAGAAGTCGTAGATAGGAAGGCCCATGTAGCTGAAGCCAAGGCAGTGACAAAATCTGTACACTCAACCTCCCTAGAAGCAAAGTCAGAAAAGAGGAAGAAGGTCGATATGGATACTCTGATAGTGGGGTTCTCAAGAATGGACTTCAAATGTCTCTTAGCCCCACATGATGACCCTATCGTCATCACTACCAGGGTGCATGGATGTGAGGTGCCGAGGATCTTGGTAGATGGAGGTAGTTCTGCAGATGTGATGTTCTGGCTATGCTTCAAAGCCTTTGGCCTCAGCCGTGCTAGGTTCGTCCCATATCATCACATATTGATTGGGTTTAGTGGGGAAAAGGTTCATCACCTTGGAGTGTATGAGGTCGATTTCATGATGGGGGACGAGTGGCAGCGATGGCTTACCAAGAAGGTCAGCTTTTTTGTGATGGATGAACATGTCTTCTCGGCCTACAACATTATACTGGGGCGAGTAACCATCAAGGGGTTTAAAGTTGTGCCGTCTACGATCCATCAGATGATTAAATTTCCAACCCCTTACGGGGTAGGGAAAATTCAGGGAGACCAGACGACAGCGCGGGAATGTTATTTCAACTCCCCTGAAGAAAGAGAGGCACGCAGGATGCAACAACAACTTATAATATTGATACCCTCGACCCCAGGGATGAAACAAAGTTGAAGAAAGGAGAAGCCACATAAGAGGTAGAATCCATCATCCTCAATGAGGATGACCCGGAAAAAACCTTCCAAATAGGAGAGTCCCTAAAGGCAGATATCAAAGAAGACCTCATCATGCTGTTGAGGAGAAGACAGAATGTCTTTGCATGGAGTCATGCAAATATGCCAAGAATCGACCATGAAATAATGTGCCACAAGCTCAATGTGGTAGAGGGTGCAAATCCAGTAAAGCAGAAGAGGAGAATTTATTCTCAAAAAAAATATGAGGTCATAAGGGACGAGGTCAAGAAGCTAGAAGAGGCTGAGTTTATCAGAGAGGTCATCTATCCTGAATGGCTGTCCAACGCAGTCATTGTCCCAAAAGCCAACGGGAAGTGGGGAATGTGTGTGGACTTCACCGACCTCAACCAGCATTATCCCAAAGACAACTTCCCTCTCCCCCGTATTGATCAGATGGTAGACGCTACTACAGACCATGAACTAATGAGTTTTATGGATGCCTACTCAGGTTACAACTAGATCTTTATGAGCCCTGGGGACTCGGAGAAAATGGCTTTTATTATCGATAAGGGGACATACTGTTATAGGGTCATGCCCTTTGGCCTGAAGAATGCAGGGGCAACGTATCAGCTCCTTATAAATAAAATGTTTGAAGACCAAATTGGGAAGTCTATGGAGGTCCATGTAGATGACATGCTAACTAAGAGTTTAAAGGCAGAGGATTATGTGGCTGACCTCGAGAGGACTTTTAATACGATGGACAAGTACCGAATGAAGCTCAACCCGATCAAATGTGTCTTCAGGTTTAGAGCAGAGAAATTCTTGGGGTTCATAGTAAATTAAAGAGGCATTGAGGCCAATCTTGAGAAAATAAAGGCCCTCCTAGAAATGAAGACCCCCAAGACCATTAAAGACGTTCAGAGGCTCACGGGGCGAGTGGTTGCTTTGAATAGGTTCGTGTCCAGAGCCACAAACAAGTGTTTACCATTCTTCAAAATTCTCATAAAGGACTTCGAATGGAGTGAGGAGTGTGATGAGGCTTTCAATGAGTTAAAGTCATACTTAGGGTCTCCCTTGTTGTTATCACGACCAGTACAGGGTGAATAACTACATGTATACTTAGTCGTCTCAGAATCATCCATCAGCGCAGCCATTGTGAGAGAAGAGGATGGAGTACATAAGCCAGTGTATTTCAACAGTAAGGCACTCCAAGGGGCAGAGCAAAGATACCCACGAATGGAAAAGCTAGCCTATGCCTTGATCCATGCATCAAGAAAGATAAAACCATACTACCAGTCCCATACAATGGTCATCCTCACTGACTCTCCTCTTAGGCAGGTTTTACACAAGCCACAAAAGTCAGGTAGGTTAATGGCCTGGGGTATAGAGTTGGGGGAGTTTGACATTGTGTATCAACCTAGGATGGACATTAAGGGGCAAGCATTGGCAGATTTTATGGCTAAATTTACTTGGGAAGATAATGGAGCTGAAGATGAGAGCCTCGGGAAGACAGATACCCTACAAGGCAGACTCACCGACACACTCGCAGATAAGGCTGAAACAAGCACCGCTAGAGGAAAAGTGGCCGAAAATGAAGAGGGAAGATATCTCTTTAGATAGGGGACCCTCACCGAGAGAAATTTCTCAGAAGAGACTATATGGAGCCTCTTCATTGACGGGTCCTCCTGCGACAGTGGAAGTGGAGCTGGACTGATAGTATCAGCACCCGATGGCACAGACATTGAGTAGGCCCTGAGGTTCAACTTCAAAGCCTCCAACAACGAGTCTGAATATGAGACCTTGATAGCAGGCCTCTCCTTGGCCAAGTCTCTTAGTGTCAGCCAGATTTTGGTCCATTGTGACTCAAGGCTAGTAGTGAATCAGATACTAAGAGCCCACGAGGCCATGGATGAGCGGATGGCCAAATACCTTGAGAAAGTGAAGTCACTATTGAAGAGCTTCAAAGAAGTGAAATTGAAGAGGATACCTAGGCTCGATAATGGCCGAGCTGATGCACTTTCTAGGTTGGCCTCGGTAACTAGGACAGATATCAGGAGGACAGTCCCAGTGGAAATTTTGCTTCGACCAACTATTGAAGAGGTTGAAGGAACACTTGGCACTTGCTTAAATATTTCTAAGGAAGATTCATGGATGGACCCTCTGATCAGATACATTAAAGAGGGGGAGATTCCAGAAGCAAGGCAAGCAAGGAAGAAATTGAGATACAGAGCTGCGAAATTCACTGTTATCGGAGACACCTTGTACAAAAAGGGGTTTTTGCTCTCCCTACTTAGGTGTGTGCACCCATCTGAAGTCCCACACATTTTTCAAGACGTGCACGAGGGGTCATGTTCAAGCCACATTGGGTGGAGATATTTAGCGAAGAGGGTGTCCACCCAGAGGTATTGGTGGCCGACCTTGGGGAAAGATGCCACAGCATATATAAAAAAGTTCGATAAATGTCAAAGATTTTCCACTATCCCTCACCAACCCCATTAGCCTCTTACCTCCATTACGTCCCCATGGCCATTTGCAGTGTGGGGGATCGACCTAATAGGCCCCTTTCCTAAGGCTGTCAATAACTATCGGTTCCTCATCGTGGCAATTGACTATTTTTTAAAATGGGTGGAGGCAGAGCCGATGGTCACGATTATTGAGCAGAAGACCTTCCAGTTTATCTGGAAAAATATTATATGTAGATATGGTCTCCCCAACACCCTCATCTCAGATAACGGGACTCAATTCAAGAATGCATCCCTAGAGAAGTATTGTGAAAGGGTGAGTATCAAACAATTCTTCTCTACCCCAGGTCGACCTCGGGCTAATGGGAAAACGGAAGTTATAAATAGGACAATCCTAGACGGGATCAAGAAGAGACTCGAGGAGGCAAAAGGAAGATGGGTTGAGGAGCTATATGCTGTACTGTGGGCTTACAAGACGATGGCAAAGACCTCTATCGGAGAAACCCCGTTCATGCTGTCTTATGGCTCAGAAGTCGTCATCCCCACCGAGATTGGGTTTTCTACTCACAGGGTCCAAATATATGACCCCCGGAGAAATATGGAAGAGAGGAGACTTGACTTGGACCTGATTGAGGAAAGGAGGGAAGACGCTGAGATAAGGCAAGCTGCCTACCAGCAGAGGACTGCAAGGTTTTACAACCAGAGGGTGAAGCGGAGGCCAATTGCACTGGGGGACTTAGTACTCAAAAAGACTTGGCAGAAGCCCAACAAGCTCCACACAAATTGGCATGGCCCATATAGAGTCATCGATGAAGTTGTACCTGGGACCTATAAACTAGAAAACCTAGAAGGGGAACCCTTTTCCAACCCCTAGAATGCAGATCATTTGAAGAAATACCCTCAATAGTTTTGTAAAGTCCTATCGGACCACAGTTGTAATGAATGTATTGCTCCAACAGAACACTTGGAATGTTAATGAGAATGTCACATTGGTCCCTCATTTTGTGCTTGATTAATTTTAGTATGATTGGGGTGATACTCGTTAAAATCACCCTTGGCTATGATGAGGGCAAATGGTGGGGATGACCCCTCATTTACCCTCAAGAAAGACGAGGGGGGACTTTAAAATTTACATCATCATTAAGTTGGTGGGAGACCACCCTCGGCTATGATGAGGGCAAATGGTGGGGACGACCCCTCATTTACCCTCAAGAAAGAAGAGGGGGACTTAAAAATTAAAAGCATCATTAAGTTGGTGGAAAACCACCCTCGGCTGTGATGAGGGCAAATGGTGGGGACAACCCCTCATTTACCCTCAAGAAAGACGAGGGGGGACTTGAAATTTAAAACGTCATTGAGTTGGTGGAAACCACCCTCGGCTATGATGAGGGAAAATGGTGGGGAAGACCCCTCATTTACCCTCAAGAAAGACAAGGGGGGACTTGAAATTTAAAACACCATTAAGTTGGTGGAAAACCACCCTCGATTATGATGAGGGTAAATGGTGGGGACGACCCCTCATTCACCCTCAAGAAAGACGAGGGGGGACTTTAAAATTTACATCATCATTGAGTTGGTGGGAGACCACCCTCAGCTATGATGAGGACAAATGGTGGGGATGACCCCTCAGTAACCCTCAAGAAAGACGAGGGAGGAGTTAGACAGAGTGTTCATTTAGAAACATCACAAGATAAATCGTACAATAGACAAATATAGAAGACAGAAAGAGGCATTATGTTATAAAATGTTATAGATGTTTGTCCAACAAAAGTAAAGTACAAAAAAGGGTTATATCAGAGGGTATTGGCTACAAACATCCACCCTATTGAGCGGCATCAGAGGGCAAGGCCTCAACATCAATGGGAGTTTCCTCTATGACCAAGACAGGCCAAGCCTCAGACGTGCCGGTACCTTCGACATGCAGTTGAGATTCGACATGAGCTAAGGCCTCGACAATAAGAGGATCATCCAACTGAACTGCCTCAAGAGAGGGGCGAACAGACGATACTGCATCAGCGAACTTAAGGACGACCCACCGACAGGTCGTCCTGATCCCCCTCTCTAAGTATTCAAGACCGAAGCCTTGAAACTTGTCCGAGAGTTTGTAGGCCTCTACTGCATCGACATCTGCCTTCTTCACTGCCTCAGCTAAATCACTCTTGAACTGGGCGTTCAGGTTTTCTTCCTTCATCTTTAAGAGGTCATCCCTAGCCTTCAGATCTGCATCATGTTGCTTCATCAGCTCGTCCAGGACCCTTGCATGTTCGGTCGTCGCACTCTCCAACTCGGCCTTGGTAGTATAGAGTTTGGTCTGCAAGTCATCCTCATACTGAATGGCCCTCTCGGCTTCATGAAATTTCTATTAGTTCTCGATCATCCACTTGGTAGCTAACGTGAAGGCACAGAAAGACTGCACAGAAAAATACACATGTTAAGGGGCCGAGGGAACACTTAGTAAAAAATTCAACTAAGGAAATGAAGTAAAAACAAAAACCTGGGCCAGAGTGTGCAGACCATAGTCATACACCTTTACCGGGGGCATCTTTGATAATAAGTCATAGTCAACGGCCAAGGGGGCAGAGAACAAGGAAGCCTTGGCCGCCCTCAGATTTGCTATAAGGGAAGACAGCTCAGCCTTCAAGAATGTTAAGTTCTGGGACCAAAAGGCCCTCATGTTGGAAGAGGAGCCAGTCCCTCAGACGCCTCCACCCTCGCCCTCGTCCTAGAATCCGACCGAGGGTCAGTTAAAACTTTAGGGCCCTTTCTTTTGTGGTCGTCGATAGATGGTTCAACAAGTGTCGGCCCCACAGCCTTTTTCATCCTCGGAGCCTGCTGAGGCTCTTTGCCTTTCTTCTTGCCCAGACCAGACAGTAAGCTTGGGGCAGTCATTTCCTAAAGTTGGTCAGAGATACCTGCAGGACGACCTGGAAAGGAGACGACACATCAGAAAGATACAGAGGCAAAGATGAAACACTTGGAAAAAATCAAAGATTGAGCCAAAAAATAACTCAAATAGCTCTGTCAAGGGGACGACCCTCATACCAGCTTCTTTGAGGAAGAGAGGGGTCATCTAATCTTCAAACTTTGTAAGTTCGCCCTCTTTCCCTCATTCTCTCAGATACTCGACTATGTCTTTTTAATCCAAACTAAGTCCAGGGTCTGACCTATCCTTCATAGAAGGGTTAGACCATCTCCTTGGGACTCTCGGATCGTCGTCTAAAGGCTGAACCCCGTCGGTGAATTCCTAATCCCCAGAAATGAAGAAAAATCTCTTCTTCCAATCATGGTTAGAGGTTTGTGCCACGTGGAGAAGTTTTTTATCAGACTTCCTCGCCCCCAGATAATAGTACCCAGGCTGTTTGAACGAGGAAGTGATATTGTAACAAGCTAAGAACACAGGTCGAAGGCTTATCAGTGAAGGTATTTTTCCATAAGGAGACATAACTGAGGATGGTCCTCCAGGAGTTGGGAGGAAGTTGAGAGGGGGCAACGCCGAGGGCTGACAATATATTAACTATGGGAGGGTGCAGAGGGAACTTAACACCGACCTTTAACATCTACTCATAGACAGCAATCTCTCCCTCGTCACCCTCGAAAACTTTCTCAGATTCAGTGGGAACCCTCATACTTATGTTGGGTCGTATGCCAAAGAGATGCCTCCATACTAAGAGATCACGGTCTTTGACTGGCGATACATAAGTGAAAGCAGTTGATGTGTCAACTTGACTATCATCATCAGAAGAAGAACCCTTACTGTCATCCTCATCCCTCTCGTCCCCTGATCCTCCAACCTCTGGAGGACCATCTGGAAAGGAAACTTGAAATTCAAAGGGGGATAATGCTATTACAGGGAAAGCCTCGGAAGGTGTTGTGCCCTCGGCCTGTCGTCCTGGGATGAGAGCGAATGTCTCCCCCCTCCCGGAAGGGCCAACACTTGTCGTCGATAATGCTCTCTGATCCATTTCTCCCTCGTATGATTGACTCTCGGCTGGACGACCAGACGACCCGCAGGACTCAGGGGGTACAATAGTGGCTAATGGAATGGGAAAAATGGGTCGTACCCAATTAGGGTCGTCCCCTCATCTTTTCTCCTCCTCCTCCCCTATTCGTCTAATCTATACGAAGAAATTCTCTCTTAGGGATGGGAACTCCTCGTCTAAGTCGTAAAGCCTCCTAAGCATTAAGAGGAAGACCCAACACTTAGAAGAATTTGGCTAGACTAATTACAAATAAGTTTACAGTTGACCAAGATCGACTTTTAGATCAAAACCAAAAAAGGAAAGGGTTTTGATCAAGAACACTCAAGAACAACTCGTCGGAGAAGAACGCCGAAAGGATGTAAAACAGCCAAAGAAAAATTATCATACAAGCCTAAAGAAAGAAATAAAATAGCAATGGAAGATAAAGAGGGCACTAAGGCAGAGGGATTACCTGAGAAATAACAGCGAGGCTTGATGCAGAAGAAATCGCAGAAATGGTTATAGAGCTGTGGAGAATCTAGAGAGAGATCTTGGGCGCGAAGAAGAAGAAGAAAGGAAATGACTTCAAAAATTGTTTAAATATCTTAAAAATGAGTGGGCCCATTAACCAAGGAAGAACACAGCAGTGTGCAGCCGCCATGCTTGGGAAACTGGAACCACAGTAAATATCTGCCTAGGTGTCACATCAGCTTAACAGGTGTCACTCACCAAACTGATCACACTTATCTCAAAATCAACATTATCCCTCATCCATCTCAATATCATCTATGGCTAAGGACTGGGGGTGATTGATATACCCATATATACCCTCGGCCAGACCGAGGGTGCCCTGCACCTGGAGGGGGCCAGGATGATCTCTAAACCAATATCGGACAACCCTCTGAGGGAACGACCCATCATCATGGCTCAGACGACCCTTCAAGGGGCCTACCCCTCATCAGGCCCAGACGGCCCTTCAAGGGGTCGACCCCTCATTAGGCCCAAACGACCCTCCAAGGGGCCGACCCCTTATCAGGCCCAGACGACCCTTCGAGGGACTGACCCCCTCATTAGGCCTAGACGACCCTCCGAGGGTACGACAGTACAAGGTCCAAATTAGACCAGACTCACTGCAAGAAGGAACTTTGCCCTCGGCCTCATATCATAGGCCGAGGGTGACATCATCACAGCGCATGGTTTGGGAGACCTGTGGAACAGTGCGCATGAGGCTCACATGGCTCGTGGAAGACCTTTATAATAATATCACCCCTTCACGTGAGGGAATATTATGTCATCATTAATCATAGGTGGCATCTACAGGTGTCATAAGGGGATTGGCTAGATCATCATTCATATGCACTATGCATGCTTGGGGGGTACACTACACCCCCCAAGACCTGTATATACTTGTCACCTACAACCCTGCAAAGGGATCGAGGATTGTAACCCTAGATAAAAATCTGTTTGTATACACAGTAGAGAGAGAAAGTGAGCTTATGTGCATTGTATCCAAGGCCATTAGTGCCCATACTTAGTGGATCAGACACTTATAGTGGATGTAGGCCTAATTGGATGAACCACTATACATCATTGTCTCATTCCTCTTTTACTCACCTCCTTCTATATACTTATACATACTTATCTCTATGGCTACCATGGTTATCACTGTTTGAGATCATCATCACTTATCTGGTGGTGCTGAATCTAAGCATCATCAGCAGTTGGGTCATCACTCCCCCTTCTTCTGAGAAAGTCTTTCCACCTATCTCTGACTCTTCTCAAGCTGGGGACACTTCTGGAAAAAAGAAGGTGTAGATTTTCTTGGCAAGAAACTTTTGTTTTTATCTTTATTTTTACTTTCTGCTTCACATCAATGTACTTGTAAATTGATTTCCATTAATGAAAATTAATATTAATTTGCACTTCTCTTCCTTTATTTTAAATTCTATATTCTGATATTGATTGGAAATTTTTCTTAATCTTTATAGTTCATAACTAAATTAGATCAATTTTCCTCCACTGACTCTGAGCTACTCAAAAGATGTAATGATCTCTTCAAGGTTGGTCAGATGACTTCATCCTAGGAAGACCTATCCAACTTGATCGGGTCTGATGTCTCAGATTAGGCTAAAGAAGCATACTTATACTTTAAGTGTCTTCTTGATCGGGCGATAGCCAATAATGTATCCTACTTTGAAATGATAAAAGAGATTCAATAATTCATAAGAGGCTAAAGATCTTTTACATGTCGACTATGAACAGAATTACAAAACTCATAGTGAAGGTTGGGGTTTTGAGAAGAAGTTAAAAAAGCTTGCGTCTTTCTTCATGAGGTAGGAATTTTTTCTTAATCATGAATTACAAGAGGCTGGGGCCATGGCTAAGTTGTTGGAAGAAGAGAATAACAGTTTGAGTGATGAATTGAACTCGTTGAAGGCGTCTTCTACTACTATTGTTGCTACTGATAATGGGGTTTCCTTATTAGAGAATGAAAATGCCAGACTAAGGGAAGAAGTAGAAGCACTGAAGAAAACTAAACCTGCCTCTTTATCCTGAATAAAAGTTAAACCTGGCCGAGCTACTACAGATGAGGCTAGTACCCAGCAAACACTTGCTAACCAGGATCCACAATTGAAAGCAAAGAATTTGTCCATTGTTGATATGTCCAAGAAACTCCAGGCTCAAGCTGGATAAATTTTTACTCAGTCTTCCCAATTGCAAGCTAAAGATGGATCACTAAAGGAATTGCATCATCGGGTTGAAAGATTGACTTTCTAATTTCATAAACAACTTAGGGAGGTATGTATGGAGGGATATAATGAGCCTCTTGGTAATTTTAATGAACGATTTAACTAAGCCCGATGTAAAGGTTATAAGTGGGGATGGACCAACTATTTGATAGTTATGAAGGTAGATCATAACAGTAGACGTTGACACTGGTATGATCCTGGTTTGCTTGATTATCAAGATCCTCCTTTAAAATTAGACGTTAGTTGGATCCCTGTCAACACTATTCCCCAATGCTTCATTTAAAATACTTAGGGGATTATGTCCTTCGTGACGAGTTAGAGATCGTTCGTCCTCCTCGTCTACAAGATAACCCGTGCAACAGGAATCGAAGGATGTTTCAAGACTTCAATTTTATCAATTCCCCTTACAGATTAGATGAACCTCCAGCTGGCAGGGAACCAGCGTCGAGCTCCTCTAAAGCAGAGGGGAAACATCCCTTAGAGTAGTTTTGTTTTCTGTAATTCAGTTATAAGTGATATCATGTAATGATCAATTATATGAATGAAATATTTGATTAACTTATCTTATCAATCTCTGCATGTTAATGGCTTTTTGCTTCATTAGTTTTATTGATACACTTAGGCTTTTACCCAAGTTTAGTACCAATTACTAATGAAATTATCATAGGTTCTACCGGTATTCTTAGATTAAAATCCAAGTTTAATAGTAGTTACCGGTGTATTTCCATAGGTTCTACTAATGCACATAAATTGTTAGGTTTTCCATTAGTTACCGGTGATGACCAGGCATATGCGGAATGTGTGTCTAAATTACTTTTTAGGAATCTTCGCAACGTTCTTCCTTCATGTTGCCCAGTTGGATAAAATCTATCGTTTTACCCTTAACTGTATTGACCAGGTTTCTTGAGGATTTGATATCCTATCTTACTTGGGTTTTTATTTAATGTCGATCACCTCTTGCTTATGCTGACTAACTTTTGAACAGTACCAATCAATCAACTATGTGGGTATTGTTCTGAACTCCGACCAGCTATGTGGTTGTTATTTCGAAGGATCGGTATTTCTGAACAACTTTTGAAAGGTCTTCTGAGCAAGGATAACAACTTTTGAAGGAAGTGCATCAAGTATGTAGTGCATAGCACAAGTATTCCCAAAAAAAATAGAGGACTTAATCATTTTATTGATATGGAAATGTCATGATTATAATTTGTTTCATTACATTACTGGTAGTACTTTATAAGATGTTCATCATGCCAAGGATTTTTTAACTCTTCCCCTTCCAAATTCTCAATTCTTTAGGTGCCTAGTTAGACAACTGCTAAAATACGATATGGCACATGCTAATTAGATTCAAGTTCGCTATTCTTCTGGATTACCTTCTTGAGCATATAATGTACTTTCTTCAAGTTGGACGACTTCATTCTTTTGTTATAAAATGTGTTGTCCTCTGATGGTAAGCAACATTTCGCAAGGTTGCATCTTCGCGTACTTCCTCCAGCATATCCAAATCTAATCTTCGGATCGAATCACTAACAGGAGAATTAAAGTTTAACACTCTATGAGTGGGCAAACCAAATTTAGCTGGTATCACTGCTTTAGTTCCAAATTCCAGTACGTAGGGGGATTCTCCTATAGCAGTCCTCCAAGTTATTCGGTATGCCTACAGAACAGAGTGTAGTTCATTGATCCAGTTCCCCTTGGCATCGTCAAGTTTTTTTTCAGTCCATTGAGCAGAGTCCTATTAGTGATTTCAGTTTGCCCTTTGCTTTGAGGATGGTCTAGAGCAGAATGAATTTTTTGAATGTTTTACTAGGCACAATAGGCAATAAACTCCTCGTTATCGAACTGTGTGCTATGGTATGTAATGAAAGAATAATTCATACCATATCTACAAATAACATTTTTCCATATGAAATGATAAACTTTCTCATAAGGCATGTTAATCAATGGTTCTGCTTCGACCCATTTGGTGAAGTAGTCCACAGCTACGACCAAGTATTTAAATCTTCCTCAGGTGGTTAACAGTGGCCGAACCAAGCCTATCCACCACATAGCAAATGGCCAAAGTGAAGTAATTGGAGTCAGAGAAGCTTGTGGAGCTTTACGAATGATGGAGTACCTTCGTCACTTATCACATTTCCTAGTAAAGGTCGTGTAATCTGCTGTCATAGTTGGCCAGTAATATCCCTGTGTATTAATTCTCAGCAATAATGATTTGCTCGCTATATGAGCTCCATAAGACCCTTAATGGACTTCCTTCATCAGGTCTTGAACCTCTTTTGGGTAAACACAGCGCTGCAGGCTAGCTGTCAATCCTCTCCTGTATAAGATCCCTTTATCCAGCACATATCTTGTTGCTTTATACTTAAACCTTTTGGCCTCGATTGGATTTACTGGCAAGACTCTTTATTCAATATAAGCTCTGATAGGATCCATCCAAGATGGCCCCATATCCACTGTGATGAAATTAATCATCAGGTCTTCATCAATACTCCTATTAACTAGAATTTCAATTTGGAAATTGTTCTTAGGAGTTCAATTATAGTTGCTGTTGCAAGCCAAGCAAGTGCGTCAGCTCGGGCATTCTCTAATCTTGGAATTCTTCTCATCCGAACAGTTATAAACTTATCTATAACTTCCAATGCTATAGACAAGTATCCTATCATTAGTTCTCCCTTGTCTCCATACAAACTTAGTATTTGATTCACCACCAATTGAGAGTCACTGTGCACCACAACTTGTTCGACGTTCAGCGATTGAGCCAAACTTAGGCCCATAATAAGAGCTTCATACTCTGCTTCATTATTTGAGGCCTGAAACTGGAATCATAGAGAATATTCAATATTTATCCCATTAGGAGTGTTGAGTATTATACTTGGTCCACTTTCAGTTATGCAAGAGGATCCATCAACATATAAGTTCCATATGGGGAGATTGTTATCAAACGCTTGGTTTGTCAAAATCCAATGATGGAATGTTTTTCTTCTTGCTTCCTCATACTTCCTGGACATCTCATGTGCACTGGTGGAAGATTCTGGTAGGTTTGCAATGATAGACCTAGTTGGACTATGCCTTCCTAGGTTTTGCTCTGCCTGAATTCCCTGTTGCTCGGGAACCTTTGGATAAGTGAATTTGGCAATGAAATTTGCCATAACTTGGCCTTTTAAGGAAGACCTTGGTTCATACACAATATCACACTCCCCTAACTCTACTGCCTAATACATCAATATCCCAGACTTCTCTAGTTTGTACAGGGCTTGCCTAAGGGGCATATCAGTGTACACCATAATTGTATGGGCTTGAAAAAAGGGCTTCATCCGTCTGGATGCCTCAATCAATGCCAACGTTAACTTCTCCAGGCGTGGATATCTGATTTATTATCCCCTAAAGGCCTTGCTCGTGTAATAAACTGGATTTTGAACTCCATTTTCTTCTTGAATCAAGGCAGAACTTACATCTGATTAAGAGACGGCTAAGTATAAATATAATCTTTCTCCCAAAATTAGTTAGGAGGGAAACGGGGTGATCCCAAATACCTTTTCAATTTAAGAAAAGATTTCTCACATTCATCTTTCCACTCAAAATTCTTCATCAACACTTTAAAGAATGGCATACACTTGTCAGTTGCTCGGGACACAAATCTATTCAAGGTTATAACTCGTCCAGTGAGTCTTTGCATATCTTTTTTATAGGTCGAAGACTGCATTTCAATCAATACCTTGATCTTGTCTGGATTTGCTTTAATTTCTCTTTGGTTGACTATATACCCGAGAAACATTCCTTCCTGAACACCAAATACACACTTGGTCGGATTCAACTTTATTTGGTGCATCTTCAGTTGGTCAAAGGTTTGGCTGAGTTCGGTAATGTGATCGAATGCTTTTTTGCTTTTTATTAGCATATCATCTACGTATACTTCCATATTCTTGCCTATTTTCTCCTCAAAGACTTTATTTACCAATGTCTGGTAAGTAGCACCTACATTTTTCAAACCAAATAGCATAACAATATAATAATAAGTTCCTCTAGGAGTAATGAAAGAAATAATTTCTTTATCTTCAGGCTTCATCTTAATCTGGTTATAACCACAATATGCATCCATGAATCTTAGCAGCTCATGCTCCGATGTAACATTTATGAGTTGATCGATCTGTGGCAAAGGAAATTGATCCTTTGGGGTGAAATAGCGTTGCCAAAGCCGTTTATGAAAATAAACTATTTAAGCAACTCCGAAAGTTTGTTGAAGAAACTCTTTACTTAAATCAAAACGATTTTGAACACAAGATGTGTTAACAAAAGTATGTACGAGATTAGGACAAGATTTGATAACAAGTTTTAGTAAACAGTTTAAAATGTTTTAAACTCAGCACACTATTAGAAAGAGATGAGAAGATGTAGAAATATTGATACTCAGGATTTTTAACGTGGTAAAACCTCAACCTTGAGGAAACATCCACGACTCCCTCTACGAAGTAAAACAAAAACAATCACTAAAACAAATATATGAGTTACAACCTATTTAACTAACATGCACACAAAAACAAATCTATACAAGTTCAGGATTGTACCCTCTGGCGTCCTTAACTTTTCTGCAGATCTTGTTTGTTGATGTAGTTGTCTCAGTTTGTCAACTCTTCTTTGTTTCAGCACTTTACGTCGACTTATTGTTCACCAAATCTTATAGCCAACACTTTGAGTGTTTGTAGTGTGAAGATGTTTGTGAATGGTGTTCTAAAACACATGCATGCACACACACACACTTATTAGATACAGACGATCCTAACAAATCACATATAAAGTCTATATGCAGTGTATTTGTTATTTTTCTTTCTTACAAAACCAAGAACCTTTTTGACCTTTCAAAATAACCCAGATTCCACGGAGATCTTGCTTAAGAAATCGGTCAAGACCTTTCTCAATCACTTTTGAAAATATTATGTGGATTGAGAACCCTCCAAGTGCGAATCCCACTAGGTCAGGTTAGGTTTTGTAAAAACAGAAATAGAAAAACATCTATTGTTGATTCTGAAGTAAGAAAATATTTTATCAGAAAACAATCAACAACGAAATTCTCAAGATGAGAAATAAATGCAACTAAGTGTGCTGTGACATGAAAAAACTTCAGATCTATGATTTCTATTGAAAGAGAAACAAGATCTGAGTCTATGTCTAAGTTGGAAATAAGATTTATGAACACAAGGATTTCAGCAACCCAGAAATCACTCAACTCGAACTCTCATAACTCAAGAAACACTAAGGATGGTGTTTATCTGGTTATGGTGTTTATGGAGAGGTAAGTGGTTTAGGTTTAGAGGTATTTGGACGAAGTTAGGGTTTCTAACTAGGGTTTGGTTTCTCTCTCTAACTTCTCTCTTCTCTCTTCTCTCTTCTCTCTCCTCTCTCTATTCTCTGAGACTTTTCAAAATGGCAAAAGCTTTCGAAGGCTGAGATGAGAGGCCTTTAAATAGGAAGAGAAGAAGATTCCAGAGCTTCGTTCAAAATCAAGGGCTGTGATTGAGTCAAGCTCCTTTGACTACAATCTAAGGGTTCACAGCAGGCGGTGGATTAAACAGGCTGTGATTGGCTTAAGGGTTTACACTGGGATTCACTCAAAAGACATGCAGGCCATCGATAAGGGTTGATCTAAGGGCTGAAAGCACGCGATGGTTTGTCTCAGTAAAGAAACACAGTTCAGGCCAATCAAAGGACACCAGGTGTAGGCCTGAGGTTGAATGTAAACGCGCGTCCCAAAATAATTACAAAGCCAACCCTAGAGTCTCTAGCGCTTTCGGTTTCTACCCAGAGTAACTTTAGGCCAATAAACACAACAATCCATATTTATACATTAACCCCAAGACCTTTTAAATCAAGTTTTAATTAAATAAAACCTTGTTTAAAATATGTTTTAAATTCCCAAAAAATTATTAAAAATCAAATTGAGGGATTTAAACACACTCACAACATTATTACTCATAGTGGTGCAATATGAAATGCAAGAATGAAATTCTAAGTGTGTGAGTGATGGCTATAGTCTCAGGATCATCACAAGATGGATAGAAGAAGAAGCAACCCAATCTCTGAAGCTCTTTGGTTTCTAGGATAGACACTATTTTGTCACAATTTCCAAACTAGATGAGCTCTTATACAGTCTAGACTCAAATGAGTCAAAAGTATAAGGGCTTCAATCTCCCCCTTTGGAAATATGAGACAAAATCTCCTTTGAGTCATCTCAACTCGTAGGGCGACAACAAATAAGAAAAACTTATTCCTATAAAGGTTCTATCTACAAAAATCCTAGAAAGCAAAAATTACATAACTCAACTATATACAGTTTAACATCCTATTATTACAATGAAGAATGACTGTACAAGAAGAATACCTGCAAAAAATTACTAAGATCAAGCTTTTTAGTATATGCAGTAGACTCAAATTTCTCCCCCATTTTGTCTCAAATGGACAAAGGGAAAGAACTTGGCAAATATGACAGGTATTTACTCAACACAAATCATACCAATAGATTTACGTAAAGAAATGAATCTATTATAATCAAGAGGTTTGGTAAATAAATCTGCAAGTTGTAGATCACTAGAAAGATAATTGATTTCTAATTCCTTGGTTTCAACTAATTCACGAATAAAATGATGTCTTATTTTAATGTGCTTAGTTCGCGAGTGTTGAACTGGGTTCTTAGAAATGTTAATCGCACTTTGATTATCACAATAGAGATGAAGTGTGGGTTCTAGAATACCATAATCACTTAGCATTTGTTTAAGCCATAACAATTGGGCACAACAGCTACCGGCGGCTATGTATTCAGATTCAGCAGTCGAGAGAGATGTGCAGTTCTGTTTTTTACTACTCCATCCTACCAAGTTATTACCAATATAACAACATGCGCCTGAAGTGCTTTTACTATCATCAGTACACCCAGCCCAATCAGCATCAGTGTACCCAATAATAGTGCTAGGTGTGTCATTCGTGTACCAAATTTCTAAATTTAGAGTGCCTTTAACATATTTAATTATGCGTTTAACAGCGTTTAAATGGCTCTCCTTGGGGTTGTTTTGATAACGCGCACAAACACAAACAGCATACATGATATCAGGACACGAGGCAGTCAGATAGAGTAATGTGCCAATCATACTACGATATAAGGTAGAGTCTACAGATTTTCCATTTTCATCTTTTGATAATTTCTCTGTAGTACTCATAGGCGTTTTAGCACTTTTAGCACTCTCGAGGCCAAATTTTTTAGCTATCTCTAATGCGTACTTAGTCTGCGAAAGAAACAAGCCATCTGGTTGTTGTTTGACTTGGAGACCTAGGAAGAACTGTAACTCCACCATAAGGGACATCTGAAATTCTTTACTCATAATTTCAGCAAAAGATTTTACTTCTGAGGTAGAAGTGTATCCAAATATGATATCGTCTACATAGACTTGAGCGATAGTAATGTGTTTGCCAAAATGTTTGACAAATAAGGTTTGGTCATTTCCACCTCTGTTGAAACCTTTGTCCAGCAGAAAACTGGACAGCCGCTCATACCAAGCTCTAGGAGCTTGCTTAAGACCATATAAAGTCTTTTTCAACCGAAATACATGATTACGATAATTAGGGTCAATGAACCCTTTAGGTTGTTCTACATAGGTTTCCTCGGCAAGTATTCCATTAAGGAACGCAGATTTAACATCCATTTGATATAATGTAAAATGCATGTGACAAGCTATAGCAAGAAGCAGACGAACTGATTCTAAACGAGTAACAGGAGCAAACGTCTCATTAAAATCAAGTCCTTCTATTTGGGAGTAACCTTGAGCAACTAGTCTAGCTTTATTTCTAATTATCATCCCATTTTCATCAGTTTTATTTTTGAAAATCCAACGAGTACCAATAACCTTTTTGTGATCAGGGCGTGGAACAAGAAACCAAACATCATGAATGACAAATTGTAAAAGTTCATCCTGCATAGCAGAAATCCAGTGAGAGTCATTCAATGCCTCATTTACATTCTTTGGTTCCAAGAGAGAAACAAAGCAAGCATAGAGAGCATAATTTCTAAGTTGGGATCTTGTACGTACTGGTTCACTAGGGTTACCAACTATGTTGTTTATGGGATGATCTTTAGAAACCCAGTTAGGTACTTCAGGTGACTCAATAGGTAATGAATTATCTATTTCAGAAGAGTCATTTTCTAAAATATTTGACGATTCTTCTTCTATAGTTAATTCACTAGTCTTGCTTTCTACAGTAGTGTCACTAACAATTACATTTATGGATTCCATTAAGGTCTTAGTGCGAAGATTATACACTCGATAAGCTCTACTGTTAGGTGAATAACCTAAGAATATGGCTTTATCTCCTCTACTCTCAAATTTAGATAAGTGTTCCCTATCTTTGCAAACATAGCAGGTACTACCAAAGGTTCTAAGGTACTTAAGATTAGGATTTTTATTGTACCAAAGTTCATAAGAGGTTTGTTTCGAATTCTTTCTAAGATAGACCCTATTAATAAGATGGCAAGCTGTACGAATAGATTCTACCCAAAAATACTTAGGTAAGTTCTTAGCATAGAGCATGACACGTGCCATCTCTTGAAGAGTTCGATTCTTTCTCTCAGCTATTCCATTTTGTTGAGGGGTCTTGGGAGCACTGAACTCATGTTTGTAACCATTATAGTCACAATATTCTACAATACCAGTGTCTTTGAATTCACCACCTCTATCACTTCTGATTCTATTCACTTGAGTGTCTTTTTCATTCTCAATCCGTAAGAGAATCTTTAAAAAAGTTTGAAAAGTATCGGATTTTTGTTTTAAGAAAGCTACCCAAGTGAATCTGGTGAAGTCATCAACCATAACTAGAATATAATTGTGTCCACAAAGACTAACAGTTTGAGAAGGACCCATTAGGTCCATATGGATGAGTTCTAAGGGATTAGATGTAAGGATATCTTTAACCCTTTTATGAGGTGCTTTAACAATTTTTCCTTCTTGACAGGGACCACAGACAATGTTATGAATAGGTTTAATTTTTGGTATTCCTCTAACTATCTGTTGAGAAGACAATTTACTCAAATTTTCGTAATTAATGTGACCCATTCTGTTATGCCATATCTCGTTGTCATCCATTCTGGCAACATTACAGATTTCAGAACTAGACATGACAGTATAACAATTGTCAGGGGTCCTGAATCCTGTAATTAAGCATTCTCCCTTTTCATTTAAAATCTTGCAATTGTCCTTTGAAAAGGTAACAGTGTAGTTTGAGTCACAGAATTGCGAAATGCTAAGTAAATTAGCCTTAAGACCTTTAACTAAGAGAACATTTTCAAGAAGAGGAAGTCCTTTTTCTTTAAGGGTTCCTTTGCCTATGATCTGGGATGATATACCATCACCAAAAACAACTTTTCCACCATCAAAATGGGTTTTATTTAAAAGTTTTGTATCATCACCTGTCATATGCTTGGAACAACCAGAATCCAGATACCAACCAGAAGATGTAAGTTCAGCTTTTAAGGCAGAAATAACAATATTACACTTCATCTGGGGTACTATATCATCTTTTCTAACCCAAATTGCTCTGGTTTTTTGTTTGCGCTGATTTGCTCTTATTTGATAAAATTTGCGAGCAGTAGATTTTTGTTGAAAAACATTTTGCGCATGATTTTGGGTAAAATTAAATACCCGAGCATTTGATTTAGAAAAGTTTCTGGGAATCCTTCTAGTAAATGTCCTTTTAGGTTTAGTCTTTCTATTCCTATAGTTAGAGTTTTTGTCTGGTGACCTGGGAAGGACATAATTGTTACGACTCCTCCTAGAATAGTTAAAGTTATGATACATAGGAGTGTTGTAGATAGGCTTAATCAGTCTCCTAGCATAGCAATTATCGAAAGAGTGACCATATATATCACAATAGGAGCAATAAATATTGCTCAGAATAGGGTTTTCCTTAGGAAAGTCTCTAAACAAAGGTTTTGAGAAATTTTGAGGCTGAATTTTATTCCTAGGTAGCACAGATTTGAAAGCAGGTTCACTTTTCCTAATAGGGGGGCAGACATATTTTCCCTTTGGTAAACTTTCATGCTTAGAGCAACTTGCATCTCCAGTGTTAGTGTTTTGATGGTCAAACTTAGTTTTTAGAGAATGAAAGTCTGGACATGTTTCAATAGGTCTTTTGCCTCCTGACACAAACTTGATAGGTTCAACATGTTTAGTTTGTGTCTTCAAATTGGGGCAAAACCCTATTCCAGTTCTATCATCAGAATTGGTTTTAGATTCAGCAACGAATTCCTCAAAACATTTAGAATTGTTTTCAAATTTGGTAAATTTTTTGAAAACAGTTGCTGTCTTTTCTTTTGTTTGTTCCAATTCTAATAATGTCCCTTTGTATTTTTTCTCCAGAATTTCATTAGCTTCAGTTAAATTTTTCAGTTTTTCATCAAACACTTTAACTTCACTTTCATGAGACATGCATTGAGTAGTATACTCTTCAGCATTCAGTTTTACCATTAGGCTTAGATCCTCTAGCTTTTTGGTAAGATCTTTCACAATCTTTTCTAGTCTAGTGCTTTTCTTTAGAGTTTTAGTATATAGAGTGTGTATATCTGGGAGATCATCATTGTCTGAGTCACTAAGTGAAGTGTGTGAGGTGACCCCTAAGGTTTCATTTCTTATACTCACGCACCCATTGACATCAGCAGTATCGATTCCCCTTTGACTCACACACCCCGAGGAAGAGGTATTAATGTTCTCAGTAAGTAAAGCATCTAAACCAGTTAAAGTATGATTCAAAGCAACAGAACTAGAATTACTAAACTCATCCTCACTATCAAGCATAGGCATATCATCATTGTATATGATTTTGGCAAAGAAGGCTAAACAAGGATCAAAACCATCAGATGTCTCAGGTTCCTCATTTTCAGAATCACTTGAGTCATCCCAGGTTTTGCAGATATTGGCTCTAGAGTGTTTGTTTTGGGTATTTAAATTAACTCTACAGTCTTGAGCAATGTGTCCTAGTTTACCACATCTATAGCATTCAGTCTTCTTGAGGTCTCTGTGAGGTCTTGTGTTGTCCTTGTTCTGTTTGTCATGAGGTTTCTCATGAGGCTTGTGATTTGAAGGAGTAGAATAATTAGACTTGCCCTGTCTATTTGCAACACTGTTTCTAAATTTAACAATTTTCTTAAATTGTTTTGTCATTAGGGCAATCTGATTATCTAGACTTTCTAAGTCACAGTCCTCATCAGAATCATTACTAGGAATGTTTATCTCAGGCTTAGTCATCTTAGAGGTAAAGCTAAGGTTGGAATTGGTATGTTTCCTATTAGTGTGGGTCAATTGTTTCTTAAACTCTAATTCCATTTCCACAGTTCTTAATTTGCTACTGAGTAATTCAGGAGTGAGATTAATATCACACATCTCCTCAATAGCATATCTTTTATTGTCAAATTTCTGTGGTAATGATCTCAGAATTTTAGACACAATTTCTTGTCTATCATAAGTTATACCATTGGCATGAAGTTTAGTGACAATATCAGTAAGGTTCATATAAAAATCATCGAAAGACTCAGATTCAGACATGATTAAGGTATTATACTGTTGGATTAACATCTGAGTCTTAGCAGCTTTTACCCTAGAGTCTCCTTCGTGGGCAGTAATCAAGGTATCCCATGCTTCCTTGGAAGTGGTACAGGATGAGATTCTCTTGAACTCATGTTCGTTAATAGACATAAATATAGCGTTCTTGCCTTTGTTATTATTTCGAGAAACCTGTTTCTCTTCTTGAGTAAACTCACTCAATATTTTCTTAATCCTTTCATTGCTTCCATCAGTGGCTGGTTTAGTTGGATAAGAGTATCCATTTTCAATAATATCCCAGACATCATCTCCCAGAGTGCCTTGAATGAAAGCAATCATTCTTACTTTCCAGTAAGAAAAATTGGTTCCATCAAAGACTGGAGGTCTGGTCAAGTTACCATATCTTTCACTTTTCTCGTCCATAATTGATTTTGAGAAAACAGTTTCAGAAACTCAGGATCTTTTTGAAAAAAGTTCACCAAAAGCTCTGATACCAATTGAAATAGCGTTGCCAAAGCCGTTTATGAAAATAAACTATTTAAGCAACTCCGAAAGTTTGTTGAAGAAACTCTTTACTTAAATCAAAACGATTTTGAACACAAGATGTGTTAACAAAAGTATGTACGAGATTAGGACAAGATTTGATAACAAGTTTTAGTAAACAGTTTAAAATGTTTTAAACTCAGCACACTATTAGAAAGAGATGAGAAGATGTAGAAATATTGATACTCAGGATTTTTAACGTGGTAAAACCTCAACCTTGAGGAAACATCCACGACTCCCTCTACGGAGTAAAACAAAAACAATCACTAAAACAAATATATGAGTTACAACCTATTTAACTAATATGCACACAAAAACAAATCTATACAAGTTCAGGATTGTACCCTCTGGCGTCCTTAACTTTTCTGCAGATCTTGTTTGTTGATGTAGTTATCTCAGTTTGTCAACTCTTCTTTGTTTCAGCACTTTACGTCGACTTGTTGTTCACCAAATCTTATAGCCAACACTTTGAGTGTTTGTAGTGTGAAGATGTTTGTGAATGGTGTTCTAAAACACATGCATGCACACACACACACTTATTAGATACAGACAATCCTAACAAATCACATATAAAGTCTATATGCAGTGTATTTGTTATTTTTCTTTCTTACAAAACCAAGAACCTTTTTGACCTTTCAAAATAACCCAGATTCCACGGAGATCTTGCTTAAGAAATCGGTCAAGACCTTTCTCAATCACTTTTGAAAATATTATGTGGATTGAGAACCCTCCAAGTGCGAATCCCACTAGATCAGGTTAGGTTTTGTAAAAACAGAAATAGAAAAACATCTATTGTTGATTCTGAAGTAAGAAAATATTTT
The DNA here is from genome assembly GCA_949130495.1 of Sambucus nigra. Classification (NCBI taxonomy): domain Eukaryota; kingdom Viridiplantae; phylum Streptophyta; class Magnoliopsida; order Dipsacales; family Adoxaceae; genus Sambucus; species Sambucus nigra. The sequence continues at coordinate 16,991,784 of OX422213.1, read as the reverse complement.
ATCAGAAAACAATCAACAACGAAATTCTCAAGATGAGAAATAAATGCAACTAAGTGTGCTGTGACATGAAAAAACTTCAGATCTATGATTTCTATTGAAAGAGAAACAAGATCTGAGTCTATGTCTAAGTTGGAAATAAGATTTATGAACACAAGGATTTCAGCAACCCAGAAATCACTCAACTCGAACTCTCATAACTCAAGAAACACTAAGGATGGTGTTTATCTGGTTATGGTGTTTATGGAGAGGTAAGTGGTTTAGGTTTAGAGGTATTTGGACGAAGTTAGGGTTTCTAACTAGGGTTTGGTTTCTCTCTCTAACTTCTCTCTTCTCTCTTCTCTCTTCTCTCTCCTCTCTCTATTCTCTGAGACTTTTCAAAATGGCAAAAGCTTTCGAAAGCTGAGATGAGAGGCCTTTAAATAGGAAGAGAAGAAGATTCCAGAGCTTCGTTCAAAATCAAGGGTTGTGATTGAGTCAAGCTCCTTTGACTACAATCTAAGGGTTCACAGCAGGCGGTGGATTAAACAGGCTGTGATTGGCTTAAGGGTTTACACTGGGATTCACTCAAAAGACATGCAGGCCATCGATAAGGGTTGATCTAAGGGCTGAAAGCACGCGATGGTTTGTCTCAGTAAAGAAACACAGTTCAGGCCAATCAGAGGACACCAGGTGTAGGCCTGAGGTTGAATGTAAACGCGCGTCCCAAAATAATTACAAAGCCAACCCTAGAGTCTCTAGCGCTTTCGGTTTCTACCCAGAGTAACTTTAGGCCAATAAACACAACAATCCATATTTATACATTAACCCCAAGACCTTTTAAATCAAGTTTTAATTAAATAAAACCTTGTTTAAAATATGTTTTAAATTCCCAAAAAATTATTAAAAATCAAATTGAGGGATTTAAACACACTCACAACATTAATACTCATAGTGGTGCAATATGAAATGCAAGAATGAAATTCTAAGTGTGTGAGTGATGGCTATAGTCTCAGGATCATCACAAGATGGATAGAAGAAGAAGCAACCCAATCTCTGAAGCTCTTTGGTTTCTAGGATAGACACTATTTTGTCACAATTTCCAAACTAGATGAGCTCTTATACAGTCTAGACTCAAATGAGTCAAAAGTATAAGGGCTTCATGGGGATGCCTTATTCAAATGTGTGAAGTCCACACACATTCTTCACTTGTTGTTTTTATTTTTGTCCATAACCACGTTAGCCAACCAATCTAGATATTTCACATCTTCAATAAATGAGACTTTCTGAAGCCTTTCCCCTTCTTCTTGAATATCTTGGTTCTTCTCGGGACTAAATACTCTACGCCTTTACTTTATAGTTTTGACATCTTTGTTAATATTGAGCTCATGGCAAAGAAAGTTAGGGCCAATCCTAGGAAACACCTGCTCTCTTTGTCCTAGGAAAGTCACTCTCTCATGTTCAAGAACAGGATCCAGTGTTGTTCCTATTTGAGTAGTGTCCTCTCTGTCTTATCATCATTTAACACAATGCTCTCTATTACCTCCACTTTTTGGCCTTTCACTAATTATGTTTCTTCTCTTGGAACTAAGGTTCAACCTCATATTCACTATTAGGTTCAGAGATGTCCACTTGATAAGTGGTTGTTTTTCTCTTTATCTCTGTCAGATCTTTTGGCTCGACAGATGAGTAGTAGCATTCCCGAGCTACTTTGTGGTCACCTTTTACCACGCCTACCCCAAAGTTGGTTGGGAGCTTCAAACACTGATGCACTGTAGACGACACAACTTCGAATTTCTTTAATCCTACTATTCCCATGATCATATTGTAGGAAAAATTAATATCTTTATCCATTATAAAAAATATATCTTCTTTGACCGATTGTTGGCCATGTAACGATCAACACCTCCAATTTAATTGTCCCTAAAGGAAATACCTTTTCGCCAGAAAAACCTATTAGAGGCATGTGATAAGGTTCCAATTGGTTGAGCTTCAATCCAAAACTGTCAAAGCATGGGTAAAGCATGATATCCGTCGAGCTGTCGTTATCAACCAACACTCTGGAAATAATTATATCATCTCTTCTAACTTCGATTACTAAAGGATCATCATGAGGGTATAGCACCCCTTAAAGGTCATTTTTAGATAAAACCAAATACTAGATTGTCTTTGTTAACCTTCCTTGGTCGATCTTCTTCGGCTAGGTTAATCCTCTGAATATAAGAACAAGCTTGAGGCTCATTGAGGTAAGCTTTCCTTTGAGCAGTATGATACCCTCCTCCTGCATCTCCACCTGTAATCATTTGATAATCAAAAGATCCAAAACTGAGTGTGAATACCTCGTGTTCTGGTTATATAGGATTCTTAGGTAGGTCTGGATCATCCTCTTGATCATCTTCACGAGTTCTCTTTTTCTCGTCTCTGGGCTTGCATGGAGATTTTGACCTTTGTCGAGCTCCACCATTATTCTGTCGATCAATAAACTTTTTTAGCTTTCCTCTTTGGATGAGTGCTTTAATTTCACTCTGAAGAGCAACGCAGTGATCTGTCGTATGTTCATGATCTTTATGAAATTCACAGTATTTGAAATTGTCCCTCTTGACAAAAGGTGTTCTCAGCTTTTCATGCCAACGTACATCCTTGATGTGCTTTATCTCTTCCAAAACATGGTGGATACCTATTGTTAAGGGAGTATAATTGTTGTACCTTTGGATCAAATCCATATTCCCTTTTTGCTTTGATTCCCTGTGGTCCTTAGGATCTTTGTGCTCCTTTTTATCAGTTTTAACTTCAACATTTACTTCTGAGTTTTTCTTGGCTGTCATGGCTTCCTTAGCGTTCATGATTTTGGTTGCCTTTGCCATCAACTCTGTCATTATCTTTAGAGGGTCTTTGGAAAGTGTGTAGTAGAGCTTCTCAGGGAGCAATCCACTCATGAGGGTTGTAATAGATATTTTTTCCTCGTAATCAATGACTTCCAGCTTCTCGTTATTAAAGTAAGTAATATAATCTCTAGTACTTTCTCCCACCTTTTGTCTTATACTGAGAAAATGAGCTACTCATTTCATTAGTCTAACTACAAAATAAAAGTTACCAATAACTAGCTCGGCAAGCTGGTTGCAACTAGATAATTGTCCCGAAGGAAGTCTATTATACTAAATTTATAGAAAACCTGTAATTATTCCTGAGAATGCCCAGCATCTCATTTCGTTGGGGATGATATAAATGTTAGCTGCTGCCTGATATTATTCTATATGAAGAACATAATTAGTCATCCCATCATATTTGGGGTTAACTACAGGAGCTTTAAACTGTGAAGGTGTCGAAAAATCCATAATAGCTTGTATGAAAGGAGATCCATTCACAAAGCTTCTCTATAAAGGGTTCTTGGCCTTAGCCATTGCTCCTAATCTATCTTTCAATCGTTGGATGGAACCCTTTAATGCATTGTTACCAGCGTCAGATCTGTGTGTTGCAGCTCTTTCATTCCAACCAACTGTTTGTGCTGAAATTTCTTCCTGTACATGCTTCTCTATACAAGCAGTTCGTCGGGCGTCTGATCTAGATTGGGCTGAGCCCTTTACATTAATCGGTTGGTCATTTACTACTTCTCAACAACGCCATGGGAACATTTTTATTCCCCCGGGTCCCAAACGATTAAAGGGAGATGCTCGACTTAACCTTTTTAAGGAACTTAATCTTTCAGGAGTGAAAGAATGTTCGTCATAAGGATCCGATGTTCTGAGCGAAGAACTTAATCCTGGGCGATAAAAAGTATCTCTGGAAGTCCTGAATTGGCTATGTCTACTGCTTTTTAAAGGCGGTGGTGGCATATTTCCACGAGCATATAAGGAAGGTGACCTAGCTTATAAGGTATGCACTAATTGCCTTATGGTATCTTGCATAGCCTTTTATCCTCTCGCGAGACTAGTCAGTATTCAAGTCAAATCATTATTAGTTGGTGGAGTAGAAGAAACATGAGGGATGCCATCACTCTTGGTACTTGACTCGAGAATATCAGTATTGTTTAGTAAATAGATAAGTGAAAACGTTTAACAACACGTTCCCACGGATGACGCCAATCTGTTGATGCAAAAAACTAAAATAGATCTAATTTTTCAATCACGGATAAAGAAGTAAATAAAAGAAATAAATATGATTTTTAAAGGGGTTCGGCTGAAAGGAAAAGCCTACGTCGACTGTCTTGTATTGCCTATTTTTTACTTGGGTTGTACTTCGATAACTTTCGTTGTAAGGATTGCAATGTATTTATAGCCCACTGGGGGGGATCAAGAGTCAGAATGTTAAACGACGGAATACCTTTATAAATTAGGAAGTTACATGAATACTTATTATTCATAATGCATATGATTGTTGGCGCTTTACTGACCATATTGGTTTGTCTTCCTGCTGTTGGTCGATATTCAAATTATTGGTCGAAGGTTATTCCTTGTTGACTAGGATTATTGCTACTATGGATGACACGTGTCTATTTATGATTGGTCCACTTAAAAGGATAAATTTTGGTATCAATAGTCCACCATGAAAACAAATTGCACAAATTACGCTAGGAAGTGCGATAAGTGCCAAAAGTATGCTAAAATTCACTGGACTCCAAGTGCCTCGCTCAAGATGATCACTTCACCTTGGCCTTTTGCAATGTAAGGGGATAGATCTAGTTAACCATTTACCAAAAATAAGAGGAAGGTTCAAATACTTGGTGGTTACGGTGGATTATTTCACCAAGTGGGTCGAGGTTGAACCCCTTATAGAAATGCCATATGAGAGGGTCTTCCAGTTCATCTCGAAGAAAATAATCTGTCGATATGGGATGCCTTATGCCTTTATCACGGACCATGGTAATCAATTTTATAATTAAGAGTTTAAAGATTACTGCACCCACTCCAAATACATAAGTTTCATTCTGCGCCAAGCCATCCGCAATGCAACGGTCAAACTGAGGTAATTAATAAAACTTTGATGAATGCAATAACAAAGATATTGGACCATGCAAAAGGGAACTATATCAATGAGTTATAGAATGTCCTATGGTCTTATAGGATGACCCTTAGGACTACAACAGGTGAAACTCCCAACATGTTAGCCTTTGGCACATAGGCGAAGGTTCTAATCGAAATTAACCTCCCTAGTCATCAAGTCCTCAATTTCAACTCATCGTGAAGTGACCTGATGAGGATATTGGATCTTTATCTCATGGAATAAGTGAGGTTAAATTTTGCACTAAGAGTAGTAGCTTACCAATAAATAACTGCCCGATTTCACAATCGAATAGTAAAACTGAGCAGCTTGAACGAGGCAACTATGTGCTGTAAAAGGTAACTCAAAAAGGAAATAAAGTGGACCTAATTGGCACAACCCTTATCATATTTCAAGCACTGTCAGGCCAGGAACTTATCAAATTAAGACCTTTAAAGGAGAAAAATTCTAAAATTTGTGGAATGTATGACACTTAAGAAAGTACTATCAGTAATGTAATGACGAGCTTTTATGAAGTACGTAATTCTTATCTGCTATAAATAAAAGCTTCATTGCGATTCTACCATCACTACTTTTATTTTCTTTATTTTGCTAGTGTGGGATATGTACATACCTCTAGTAACGTTCATTACCAACACTAAACCTTCAGTACAGTCTCATCACAAGACAAATTACGAAAAATAGTACTTAATATAATATAAACTTCATGTATGATGTTGTTGAACAAATAATACACAAACAACAAGAAGTCAAGCTTCATGTATAATCTTATCTTAGGACAGATCGAGAATAAAAAGTAGCCTCCCCAATTAAAGGGAATCCATGCTTTGTGGATGTCAAGATCCGATCATAATCTGATGCGATCATAACTCCCAATGAACTTTAATCAACCAAGGTAATCAGTGTTGACACATAATCTTTGTTCATAAGATCAGTAAGCTGGCACAAACACTGGTAGAACCTAGGTTATGACAACTTAGGTTCGCCCTAAAAATAGATTTTTAATAAAGCATATTAAGTTGGATAATAACTGACCGTACGATCATAAGACTAAACTATTATCAAGACTATTCCATACAACTAAAGTAGCTAGCTAAATGAGATAACAAATAAGAACACTAAGTTGCTAAGTATCCACAAGATTCACTTCTACAAAAAGATATATCTATAATGTATTATGTCATACATGAACTTTAAAAAAGTTTTTTCATACAAGGGTAGAGATTCATCACAAAGTTATATGATATTCAAAGAGAAAACTGAAGGCTATACATAAAAAAACCATCACAAAAATAGGATGGCCTATGCCACAGAAGCGTCCTCATTCGAAAATTTATACATTTGAACATCATTAAAAGCAGAGTCACCAGCAAGAGGATAAGCTTGAGGGATAGCGTGCTGGGTATTAGCTTCGACATCTTTGGCAGCTAGGGCTATGGTTTCATCATCGTCACCTTCCCACTTACTTATATCTTCTTCTATATCAGGATAGTGAGTCATCAATCGCTTATTGAGTTCTTCATACCCATTGAGGAATAATCGTGCACAATCAACGTTATAGTCAACAAAAAACTTATACTTAGCCACACCCGTCTCTTCAGCAGTGGCCAAAGCTTCCTTATCCTGATTAAGCTCATGTAATAAATAGTTTATGATCATCATTGCCTTCTTTAGAGCATCTTCTATGCTCTAGTGCTTGGCATTATCGGTGGCAGCCTTGTCTTTCAATTTATTATTTTCCTCCTCATCCTTGCTAAGGGAGATGGTCTTCTCAACTAACTGATCGTCCCTAATCCGGATCTCATTACAGGCCTTCTCGATATCATTAGCAGATTGTTTCATCTCATTCGCTATCTTCAGGTTTTCTCAGTGAGCTCCTCGTAGGCATAACTATTAGTTACGACTAGGTCTGTCAATGAATCGAATTTTATCCAAATTCGAATCCGATCCATTTAAGCGGATATGGATCATGCCTAAAATCCGATTATCCGATTACCCGATTACTCGTTTATTAAATGGAGCGGATTTAGATTCATATACTCCGATCCGATTAATGTTTTTAATATATATATATATATATATATATATATATATATATATATATAATAATAATAGTTCTTTATTTCATTATCTATTTTTTGGGACATTTGCAAAATAAATTTATGAAATAAGAGTTGAAAATAAAAATGTTGCAAATCAAGTTTAACATAAATGGATAATCGGATATCGGATTGGATCCGAATCCGTTTAACATAAACGGATATGGATTTGGATTTGCCTGATCCGATCCGATTAATAAACGGATCTGATCCGTTTATGGATTTGGATTTGCCTGATCCGGTCTGAATTCAATCCGTTTACAGGCCTAGTTACGACCTTCTCTTTAAAAATAGTGGATGTTGTAGTAGTTCATGCCAACAAAAAAAGAAGAAATAGCAACTCAGATGCATATACATAAAGACAAAAAATAATGGTAACATAACTCACCATAGACAGTTTATGATGAATTAAATTCTATATGGAGTCAGAGTCATAACCCTCTCACGAACTCAAAGTCCTTATTATGGCCATGATACCAAAGCAAATTAGTGGAATTTATTGGCATAACGGAATATAGAATTTAGGTCTCCCCTTAGCTCCTCAGAAAAAATCCTATATGGAAGGTCAAACTTAATCTCCTCAACCTCACCATAATGTGGAGCAGATCCTTGACCATATACGAGTCGATGCAGAGGCCTGGATTTAGCCATACATGGGTCCTTAGGAGCATTTTGATTAACATGAGCTTTAAGGGGTCGCTTATCCCCCATGACATCCGCACTAGAATACATCAGAGCCTTGCCCTTCAATTTGGCTAAGGAAGCAACATCTTCTTCGGCATTCTTTTGAGCATTCTCCTCGACCTGTCTTTTCTCGTCAGTGTCAGCTCTTTTTTTAACCTCAACCTTCTTCCTCTCCTTTTTCAACCTATTTTAGTGAGCAACTTTAATAGCCTTGCGATGAACATTTCTTGGTGCCATTCTAAGTGTAAATTCTGAAGGCATTTCTGAAGCAGCAGGAGATGAACCTGGGCGAGCGAATAAGTTAGTGATCCGATGAAAATACGATAAGATAGAAAATAGAAGACATGGCTACTTATATCAGCTTTAGTCGTAACCTCCAAATCAACCTTTGTGCATGGGTTCGTCTATAAAAGTACTCCTTCATCGAAAGGAACAACAACCTCAATTGGAGGAAACCTATTGGGAGGAGTATGGTATCCCGCGACTATGAACTTCTCAACAGAAACACAAATCTTCAAATTTAGGGGTTTTTTCACGTAATAGGCCTGCGCCAGATTTTGAACAACAACAGGAAGTCTTGGGGCTTTTTTTCACTAAAATGAGTAAACAAAAATATTAGAATACAGGAGCTAAAGAAAGAGCAAGGTGCGTTAAAGTTTACCTATTCTATTCGGCCCATTCCAATCGCGAACCTTACACGACCTATTATTCTTATCTCCCCTGAATTTTCACCCTTTGCGACACACAAATTGGCCTTTCCAACTATGATTACCGGACTGGATGACCTTAACCATGCTTAAATGTGACTTTCTATTGAAAAAATAATAATATCTGGGGGCTTTGGAATTGTCCTTAAACCACAGATGTATCTAAAAATGTCCCTAGTTAGATCGAATATGATCTAGGCCTTTTAAACACAATGGCCTTTAGGATAGTCCTATATGCTTTGAGGTGAAGAAATGTAAGTGTAACACCATACCAGCTAAGAATGGATTTAATAATAGTGCGCAGAGGTAAGCGAAGTCCCACTTGAAAGGCCCAGAAAGAAAGGTATATTTCATATGTGTTGGAGCTATTGTATACCCTATCCTCACTAGTGGGCAATCAAGTTTGGATGCTAATGGGGATGTCAAATTTTTCCCTAAGATTATCCAATTTAACTTTAAGGATATCACAAGCATACCACTTTGCGTCAGGAGTGGAGCGTGACACCCCGCTTAGTTAAATACCGGGCGATCAGGCCTTCATTAAATTAAAACAGGATTCCCACTTAGTTCATTCTTAGCATCACTGTCGAAAACCTTTTAAAACATTTACTAACCACCTAGTATTAAAAAAAAAAGTCGGTGCCAAATTTTATCTTTTTATTAAACAAAACAATATGCAAAAACAAATACAATAACTAACCATCCACGTAATAAATGAATAAGTTGAACAATCATCTGATAAGAAACGGATATAAAATAATACCGAATAAACCATCGGTTCGTAAATCCAAATAAAAGTCCAATATAAATAAAATCTGAATACATAGTCTGACTGATATAAATAAATAACTGAGGGTTAACACGCCCGAATGAAATACTGAACTACACCCTACACTAGGAATGAAGTAACTGAAGCGTCTAATTCCAAATCCTGCAAGCATCCACAAGTGTTGCAACTACGCATCCCGGGAACAGATCATCTTGCTCGGCGTCCCTATGGCTGGACATCTAAAAGGTTTTGGAAAAAGGTTTTTGCAAGTATGGATTAGAGCCCAAGTAAAAATTATTTGAAAATATTTAGCAAATATTTCAATATCAATTTAAATGAACAGTTATTAGATACACATGTTAGGCTGCGGACACTCCCTTGAGTTTCCTCACCTCTCATCTCTAGTGCACACCTAACGTCCCACCTAGTCAAGCTGCCCAATCTAACTAGGTCTCAAGTATCTAATAAGCTTCAAATCAGTCTAGCTCACCCGTACTGCCCATATTAGATGTTACCGAATACCCCGAACTACTATTTAATCATAGTTAAGATTCTCCTTAACTTACTCATACCGCCTGTTGATACAAAAATTAGTCAGATGACGTGGACCAAGTATATAACAACACATGCCGTCCTACGTGGCAAAAGTATATATCCACCGAAAAACTTATGATGCCAAGCTACTCAGCACCCCGAGCTACTCAGCATACCGAGCTACTCATCATACAGAGCTACTCAACGTGCAGAGCATCTAGTCAAGAAGATCAAACGACGATAACAGATTCAATGAACATCGGATTCAATGGACATTCTCATTATGTACACATGTATATGTCTATTAACAGTGAATTGTCTATTCACATAAACAACCCTTCGACTATAAATACATTGTAACCTTCTCCATAAGGGGGGATTGGATATTTGATCATTTTTACAATCATCATCAAGATTAAGGAAAAGACCCAACAATACAAAATAATGGACGTAGGCCATTTTCATAAGGCTGACCCACTTTAAAAATCCATTTGTCCTATTTCTTATTTTATATTTATCTGTGATTAATTAAAATAGATCAAATCCAGTTTTTTATATCAACAGATTGGCGACGTCGGTGGGAACGACTATACGTAGAGTTTTTCACTAAAACATTCATCAAATATGGCTGAGCTCCCAAAATCTAGCAATAGGAACAATGACGGAGTCCCTCCTAATCCATCCGTTCCTCCAACTGTGAATGAACTCACTGGAATAGTGGCCAGTTTAGCCAGGGGACAAACAACTATGCAAGATATCATGCGATAACTCATTCAAACTTTTCAAAATCAATGCCTGCCCGGTCAAGTCAACGAAGCGTTCAGAGAAACACTCACTTGTCGTCTTCACGAACCAGGCGTACTCTATTTCCAAATGTTTCTCAGTCCAAACACGCAGAATCGCATTATACTGAGAGGTCTAATGATCCCTCATATTAGCCCGATCGTACATCTCCCATAAGGGTTGTGGACTCTCAAGCCAATGTTACTTTAACTTCGGAATGAACCAACGCTCAAGAGAGATTAAGTAGAGTCTCCCCTTTTGACCGTATGGTCCCTAGGAGGAATAGAAATCCCCCTAGGATTGTATCGAGAAATTATCAACGACCAAATGATCTAAGGGAAGGTTCTTCCCAATCACACCCGCCGCTCGAATAGAGAGATACCAAGAGGAGCATTCTGCGTGATCGATTGCTCGGGTAAATAGATCGAAGGCTGGAAATGATGCTTAGAAAGGCTTCATCCAAAGGTTGGAGGATAGGTTAGGGCAAATGGCTAAGGCCAGGAACCCTCTCCAAAGAACTTTTGTCAAGGGATCACCCTTTGTACGGATAATTATGGATTTTCCTACACCATCAAAGTTTAAAGTTCCTCTAGTTACGCCGAAGTATGATGGAAAAACTGATCCCATCCTCCACATAGAGCAGTACCAAGTTGTTGTCGATATCTATGTAGTTCCTGATGAGATGAGATGCAGGGAATTCTCAGGAACCAATACTGGATCAACCAAAGATGGTACAACAATCTTCCTCAGGGGCAGATTGCAACCTTCCATCAACTGGCAGAGCTCTTCATAGAAAACTTCTATTTTGGCGCAAAACCAGTCAAGAGAGTAGCACATTTATTGAGTGTGAGGCAGAAAGTAGGAGAGAGCACTAGGGATTACATCACTCATTTTAATAACGAGAAACTTGAGGTCATTGACTACGAAAAGAAGATAGCAATTACAGCTCTGATGAGTGGTCTTTTACCAAACAAGTTGTGTTATACTTTGGCGAAAGATCCCCCCAAATCCATGGCGGAATTAATGGCTAAGGCAGCCAAAATTATGAACATCGAAGAATCTATGACTGCAAAGAAGAGTGGTGAGAGCAAAGCAGAGACTAAAGCTGAAGGCAGGTCAGAAAAGAAAGATCAAATTCATAATGGGAGAAATAAGCAATCGAAAGGAAAAGAGACGATGGAGCACTTGAGGAAATATGGGAATTATACTCCCTTAAAGGTGGATATAAACCATATTCTGGAGGAGATAAAGAATAGTGAAGAACTGAATTGGCCGGAGAAATTGAGGTCAGACCCTGAAAAGAGGGATAAGTCCAAGTATTGCGAGTTCCACAAAGACCATGGCCACATGACCAAGCAATGCATAGCTCTCCAGAATGAAATCGAGGCACTCATCCGATGAGGAAAATTGAGCAGGTTTGTTGATCACCAGAATGATGGGAGGACCAATGACAGAGCAAGGCAAAGGTCCAAATCTCCTCAGCGAATAAGAGACGAAAAGAAGAGGGACCATGAAGATGATATGGAGGATGACCCGAACCTCCCCAAAAAGCAAAGGCAACCAGAATGCGAGGTATTTTCAATCCATTTTGGCTCATTCGAATGTAATGTGATTACAGGTGGAGATGCAGGAGGTAGGGATTATATTGCTAAAAGGAAAGCTTATCTCAACGAGGCCCAAGCTTATTCCAATACACAGCGAATAAATTTGGCAGAAGAGGATCTCCCGAGGAAGGTGAACAAGGACAAATTGGTCATCGATTTTTCTAAAAATGATCTGGAAGGCGTCTTGTATCCTCACGACGACCCCTTGGTGATCAAGATGAGGATGAAGGATTTGGTGATCTCTAGAGTGTTGGCAGATAATGGTAGATCTGCAGACATCATGTTATACCCGTGCTTTGATAGTTTAAATCTGAAGCTAGCCCAGTTAGAGCCATATTATAGGCCCTTCCTCGGGTTCATTGACGAGAAGGTCTTTCCACTTGGGACGATTAAGTTGGATATGCTTATTGGTACCTCGCCTGCTTACAGAACATAAAAAGTATACTTTTTTGTAATGGATAAATATATCCAATCAGCCTATAATATAATTATGGGGAGGGTATGCCTAAAAAATTTCAACGCAATGCCATCAACCGTACATCAATGCCTGAAGTTTCTGACTAATTTTGGAGTTGAAATTATGAAGGGCGATCAGAAAGTGGCCCGGGAATGCTATTATTCATCTGCCGAACAAGAAGAGATGGAGGAAGCTAGGAAGAAGACCACCACCTACCAAGTGGATGAGTCTGAAGATGCAAAAATTGAGATATTGGACCCAAGAGATGAGTCAGAACTCGTGAAGGTTCGGGTCATGAAAGCCATAGAGAACGTTATTTTGGACGATGAACAACCAGAAGAATAACTCAAATTGGCGCTTCACTGGATCCGTCAATAAAGAAGGAGTTAGTGGCATTTTTAAGGCAACGAAAATAAGCTTTCTCATGGAGTCATGAAGATATGTCGGGGATAGACCCAGCCTTCTTGTACCACGAACTCAATGTTAATAAGGACGTCAAACCGATGAAATAACGATGAAGGGTATTTAAACCAGAGAAGAACCAAGCTATCCAGGAGGAAGTCGATAAACTGTAAAAGGCCTCTTTTATTGAGGATGTCAAATATCCTGATTTGTTAGATAATGTGGTGATGGTAAAAAATAAGAATAATAAATGGAGGATGTGTGTAGATTTCAGCAATCTCAACAAAGTCTGCCCAAAAGATCACTTCCCATTGCCCTGAATAGACCAGCTGGTAGATGCGACCTCGAGGAATGAGTTACTAAGCTTCATGGACGCTTATTCCGGCTACAAACAAATTAAGATGAAACCAGAAGACTGGGAGAGTACTTCTTTTATCACCCTAAGGGGTACATATTGCTACAATGTTATGCCATTTGGTCTTAAAAATGTAGGTGCAACGTACCAGCGATTGATGAACAAGGTGTTTGCAGAACAAATCGATAATAACATGGAAGTTTATGTGGACGATATGTTGACGAAGAGCAAGAAAGCTGCAGACCATATAGCTGATCTGAGCCAAACTTTTGATCAGCTGGAGAAATATCAGATGAAGCTGAACCCGACTAAGTGTACTTTTGGCATGCGAGAAGGCATGTTCCTCGGGTATATTGTGAATCACCGAGGCATTGAGGCAAATCCAGAAAAGATTAAAGCTCCGTTGGAACTACGATCTCCAGCTACAAAGAAGGAGGTGCAGAGCCTCACGGGGCGTGTTGTAGCTCTCAACAAGTTTGTCTCACGGGCAATGGACCAATGTCTTTTATTCTTCAAAACACTCAAAAAAACTTTTAAATGGAATGATGAATATAAAATGAAATGATATTTAGGGACACCCCCATTATTATCCAGGCCGGTGATGGGAGAAAAGTTATATTTATACTTGGCTGTTTCAGAAAGTGCAGTCAGTTTAGCATTGATAAGAGTAGAGGATGGAGTGCAAAAATCGGTGTATTATAAAATCAAAGCTTTTCGAGGAGCAGAGATTAGATATCCAAGGTTGGAGAAGCTGGTATTATCATTAATCAAGACAAGCAGGAGGATGAAACCATACTTCCAGGACCATATTATAATGGTATACACTGATATGCCACTCAGACAGGCTTTGCATAAGCCAGAAAATTCAGGGAGACTGATGTATTGGGCAGTCGAACTGGGAGAGTATGACGTTGTTTACGAGCCAAGGTCCTCACTCAAAGGGCAGGTGGTAGCAAATTTCATTGCGGAGTTCACTTACCCAGATCATTTCGACCAATAAGGGTCTAATGCAGAACAACCTTTGGATATTAGGGGATCATCAGAGACTACCCCCGATCAACTTCTATCAATTGATGTAACGAAGGGGGAAAGCACTGAGCAACAAGAATCATTATATAATAGCCCAGTGTTAGGAGATAATAAAAGGAAGTACCAAATATTCCATCAGGGAACTTTATCAGACCAAGAGTTTGATAATTGTATCCCCATATAGTATTTATATGTTGATGGCTCTTCGTGTGTCACAGGAAGCGGAGACGGTATAATCCTTCACAACCCAGATGGATTAGATATAGAATATGCATTGCATTTCCAGTTGAAAGCTTCCAACAATGAAGTTGAATATGAAGCTATGCTTATGGGCCTCAGTTTAGCTAAAACATTGAATGCGGAGCAAGTTATCGTGTTTAGTGATTCACAATTAATTATAAATCAGATTCTCGGGTTGTATGCAGCAAAGGGAGACTTAATGTCAAGGTACCATGCCAAAGTTATGGAGATTGTGTCCACTTTTATAGCGGTTCAGTTGATCAGAATACCAAGATTAGAGAATGCGAGAGCTGACGCATTAGCTCGATTAGCCTCAGCTACTCGCATCGAGCTACAAAGAATTATTCCTATTGAGATTCTGGCAGATTGGAGCATAGATGAAGATTTAATAGTGAGATTCATCACCTTGAATATGGGACCATCCTGGATGGACCCCATCAGGGCGTATACCGAAGAAGGCGTGGTACCAACTGACCAACTTGCATCCAAGAGACTAAAGTTTGAAGCTGCTCGGTATGTACTGAACAATGGTGTCTTGTATAGAAGGGGTATCATAACAGGTCTACAGAGATGTGTGCATCCTTCAGAAGTTAAAGATTTGATAGAAGAAATTCACGAAGGCTTTTATGGAGCTCACGTAGGAGGACGAACTCTTCTACAGAGGATAATGACGCAGAGATACTATTGGCCAATAATGAGAGTTGACTGTGCAGCTTATGCGAAGAAATACGATAAGTGCCAACGTTTCTCTTCCATTCGAAGAAATACCCATGCATTGTTAACACCCATCACTTCCCCTTGGTCATTTTCCATGTGGGGTATAGATATAGTCGGGCCCCTGCCGACTACCAAAGGGAGATTCAAATATTTAGTAGTCGCTGTTGATTATTTCACTAAGTGGGTGGAAGCTGAACCTCTCATTGACATGTCGTATGAAAGAGTTTATCAGTTTATTTGGAAGAATATTATTTGCAGATATGATCTGCCGCATGCTTTTATCACTGACCATGGAACCCAATTTGATAATGAGGAGTTCGTCACATATTGTCATCAGTCCAAGGTCCATAAAATCCATTCCGCACCAGGCCATCCTCAGAGCAATGGGCAAACTGAAGTAATGAATAGGACTCTACTGAATGAGTTGAAGAAATAACTGGATGATGCAAAAGGAAATTCGATTAGCGAGCTACATTTTGTATTATGGACTTATCGCATAACACCCCGAACAACAATGGGGGAGTCTTCTTACATTCTAGCCTTTGGAAGTGAAGCAGTCATGCCAGCTGAACCGGGCCTACCCACTCACAGGGTGCTCAATTTCAATTCTCATCTCAGTGATTTGATGAGACGTCTGGATTTGGACATGCTAGAAGAAGTGCGAGAAGATGTGGCGATCAGGAACGCAACTTACCAACAGCGAACTGTCATGTTCTACAACAAAAGAGTCAAGAAATGTGATCTTAAAGAGGGAGATTATGTGCTCAAGAAGGTGATTCAGAAGCGTAATAAGTTGGAGGCCAACTGGTATGGTCCCTACCGGGTAACTACGGTTGTTCGACCTAGGACCTACAGAATAGAAACCTTAGAGGGAGAATAATTCAAGAATGCGTGGAATGCAAAGGACCTGCGCAAATATTATCAGTAATGTAGATTCACATGTATCACAGTATTTCAAATATGAATAAAAATGATATTTTCCCCATATTAATTTTTGTTCATGTTTTTTTTGGAGTACTCGTGCTACACAATATACCACCAACTACGGTTGGTCGGTATATCAGCAACCACCAACCACGGTTGGTCGGCATATCAGTAACCACTAACTACGATTGGTCTGCACCAATAAACTGAACCAACAATGTTGGCATAATAATCATACATTGCAAGGCCAGTTTGATTAGGGGTGACCTCAAGGGGTATCCAAAACTAGGCAAGAAGATGGGTGACCTAACGGGGCATCCACTGTCTAGGCACCAAGATAATCTAGATAAGATTGCTATAACTAAGCAGGACCATGGGATGAAAATCATTCCATTGCTTGGGCACTTATGGGTGACAATTCACTACAACTAGGCAACTAATGGGGCAAAGTTCCATTATTTATGCAATTAAAACAAACAGGACAATTTGTCTCTTTATTCACACTCATAAAAAACTCCTATGATAAGCCAAACATCTTATAAAGAACACTCCATAAAGATGAATTTTTCTTCATTCAATACAATTATTTCCAAAGAAAGAAAATTACAAAAGATGAAGTTTTCTTCATTCAATACAAACTTCCTATTTTATTGCCCTTTTTCACTCAGATTTTGGTACAGGTTCCATTCCAGCTGGAGGATCATCTAAAGCATAAGAAGAATTGATAAAATTCATATCTCGTAGCATTTTGATGTTGCGCGAACTCGGTAGATCAAGTAGATGTTGAGGTCGGGATATCTTAAATTCTTCATAAAGCTGGTAATCTCCAAGATATCTGGAAATCAAGCACTTAGGAATGGCACGGGTTGTAATTCAGCCGACATCCAACTTAAAAGGAGGATTGGGCAGATCAAGTACTCCAGGCCCATACCAATCCCATAAGGAATTTCCTTCTTCAAGATTCATCGCAATCAAGGCGTTTGACCATCCCTATTTGTATCCTTCATTGTTCGCCTGTTTCAGCCCAGCATCGAGATGGCATAGAGCTTCATTGTATCTTCCCATCCAAAACTCTCTAGGCTGCTTATAAAATTGATAAGTCAATCTCTCAAGTTGCTCATGAAGTTTCTTCACCAAGTTTGCTTTACTTTCTAGTGCAGAATTCTGGTTGGAGAGTTGGTCGATAAGAGTTTGAATTTTCTAGGACATTTAAGCCAAGGGTTGGTTTTTTTGCTTTAATCTGAGCAACCTCATTTGTTGAGGCTTGCTGAGTCCTAGTTTTGCAGCACTTCTTCGACCAGCTCTAGCTCTACCCCGCGAGGAGGATGTAGGTCTGGTTTATTTCAAAGTTTCCAGTTCCTCTCTCAAAGCGGCATTTTCAATTTCCAAAAATAAAAAGCCCTCGTCATTGACTGGGAGAAGACCTCCCCTAGAGGAAGAGGCAAGAACTTTAAGATGTTTCACTTCTTCTCGCAGGGCAATATTCTCTTCCTCTAACAACTTGTCAATACTCCTATATTCCTTAATTTCAAGTTTGAGAACACTTTCTCTCTTTTTATGGGCTGAAAGAAACTTGTCATAACCCCGATAAACACTCAACTGTTGGTATTTTTCTCATAACCTTCAAGCAAAAGTGCAGAAGTTTCCTTATATTGAAGTCAAAGTTCTTTGGTTATTGCTTGGAGATCTTCAATCATCTCATAATAAGCCACATTATTAGACACAGCCCGATCAAGTAAACACTTTAAATATTAGTAAGCCTCAACTGCTCGTTCAGAGGCATCAGGTCCAAGGATATTAATAATTTCAGCTTCAGTAAAATCTGCATGACCAACATTGAAATAATCGTTGCATTTCTTCATCAACTCCGTATCATGAGCTGACAATAGTTCCATCCTGGCAACAAACTAGCAAGGCAAACAGGAATCAATCAATAATAGTGCAACTACATGACGAGCAAGTAAAGTAGAAAACTCAGAATAAATAACAAAGTCCATTTTATTAATCACGGGAGGAGTAAATACAACTGGGTTTATAATGAAAGGGAAAAACAGAAGAACAACATAATTAAAGAAATGAACAACTCTACACCTTCTCCTTATTTCCTATAACATCTTCAGTCGATTTGAACTAAGGAGCTGGTTGTTCGGATGGCAATGGAGGTTGCTCGATAGAAGTTATCGCCTGCTCAACTTGATCAAAAGATTGAGGAAGGGTAAAAGCAGTTGCTGGTTCTATTGATACCATAGAAGATTCATCAGATGTAATTTCATCTTCTTCTTCATCTTCAACAGCAGGAGGAGGGCCATGGGTATATTCTTGAAACAGTTCAGAATCCTCAGTAACGTTCAACCTCTTCAAGGCCGCTACCTATCCATCTCTAAAGTATTTCTCACTTGCATACTCCATCTGGTAAATAATAAAAGTTAAGGCCTTATTCTATCCTTTGTCCCAGCCAAAACTAAAGGAATTCTTCACAGTTGCTTTCCTCTTCGCTCTTCCGAGGAGGTTTTCTCCATGAGAAGCTCTTCGACAGACTTTACCTTATCTTCAAAGTCTTTCTTACGCCATTCAGCCTCTTCAAGCTTGGCGTTAACTTCCTCGAAGTCCTTCACAACCTGCTTCTGAACAACATCAGTAAGTTGAAGAGCCGACTCAGCCGATTTAATTTACTTCTCCCAAGCAGCTTTGTCCTCTTCATACTTATGTCGAGATTCTCCTAAAGACTTTGATAACCCGGCAAGGGCTTCCTCAACACCACTAGATGAGGTTAAAGCTTTGATGACTTCATCCTTCTCCACAATATTGTCAAAGCACACCAACAATTGTAAGAAGAAGAAAGTTGCAAATCAGAGCATGAACATAGCAATGAAAAATTAGAAGGATAAGTATAATGACCACTTATTGATGCAAGAAGTTGGGATGCCATATCGACCATCTTTCCCGAGAAGTTGAAGTTTCAGCAACTCGACAGTCGGGTAAAGTCCCTGACTTGATCAATTTCTTGGCCAAGTCAGGGGTAAGGACAGCTGGAAAACAAGCCCCCAGAGAAGAAATCCTAACTCCAGAAGGTTGGGCAACACTATCTATGGGCCTCTCAGCACGACTTCTCTTCAACCTCCTCAAAGGAGCATCTTCAATCAAAGGTGCTGCCTCTTTTGGGACAACAACTTCAATCAAAGGTGCTGCCTCTTTAGGGGAAACATGGGGCATCTTGATGATATTTTTAGTAGGAGGAATATCATCCTTCTTCTTAGTTTCGTCGGCTGGAACGTCGTTTTTTCTCTTCTTCGCTCCTTTAGCATCAGGAGTGGGCTTGGTAAAGAACTCGGGTAATCTCCTATTCTTTATCATCAAATCAGCAATAGATGTACCCAAATCAGAAGAAGATTCTACTATAATTGCTGGAAAAACCGGTGCTTGATCAAGATCAATCACCACTGGAGGAATGAGAGGTCAGGCAATGAAAAATGAAGTGGTATTCTTATATCTCAGTAAATAAGAAGAAGACCTCACGTGTTCCCCGTTGATGGACTGGTGCAAACCCCAGATAAGTGTTAAATTTTTTAAGTTTATGTCACTCTCTTTTGGAGGTTTCCTTTTGCTATCAACTATAACAAAAAAATGAGTGTCAGTGACACATTTCATCAAATATAAACAGAGCTAAATTGAAGAAATTCAAAACAACCTATCCCATTGCCATAAAGTGGACATTTAGGACCTTGGTAAACATCATTTCCTTTTAATGTAGGGTGTTGCTAATTTTTCATCACACCCCCATGATCAAAATAGTCCCTATTAGCATCGGGAAAATTGACCACTAAAGCTCTATTGGAAAACCTAGTTTTTAAATAAAATGTGGTGTCACTAGTAACCCATTTATAACAATACATGATTTCAGGAATTCCTAAATGAGTTCCATGTATTTGATTTAACCTATATACGCCATTAATTACTCTCCATGTATTTGGAGCTACTCTTGCAGGAACAATATCAAAATATTGGTAAAACTCCAAACACATGGTATTCGACAAAAAAGAAAAACCACATTTCGCTACAAAAATAGAGGGAAACCAGTGCCCCTCAGCTAAAGAAAATAAATCAGAAGGGCAAGGAGGATCCTCTAGAATTACCCAAGAGGGAATTACGAAGTCAGACCAGAACTTATCCAATGACTCAACAAGATAAACCATTGCGGGTAAAACAAAGAAAAAAGAAGGAAGAAAATTCTTATAGAAAGATTGGGAAATCTGCTAAAGCGGGTGACAGAAAGAATGACAGTACAAGGATAGAATGAGAAGACAAAGAGTTTAGAAATCTGGAAGTAAAACGTAGATGACGATTTGTTTTTATCGCTTTTAAATGCCCTGCATTGGGAAGTAGGAAACGAAATGATTACTAGAAAAGACGATTGCATTTCCGGCGGCTAAATGATGAAAAGACACAAATATCCAAGCGTCTGTTGAAGATTCAAAATATTTACGAGTTTTCCATTTCGCGCTCAATAGACAAGAGTGAAAGTAAAATTTCCTAAGTATTGGAAACCTATAATCTAACAAGACTGCGAAAAATACGTCTGAGCAACTTCTAGGCATAATGTTCCACACTCTCATATTCAACCTCAACTGTGAAATATTGGGGGCTTTTGTTTATACAAAAATTAGTCAAATGACGTGGACCAAGTATATGACAACATGTGTCATCTTACGTGGCAAACGTATATATCCACCAAAAAACTTATGATGCCAAGCTACTCAGCACCCCGAGCTACTCAACACCCCGAGCTACTCAGCGTATCGAGCTACTCAACGTGCAGAGCATCTAATCAAGAAGATCAAACGATGATAACAGATTCAATGAACGTCGGATTCAATGGACATTCTCATTACGTACAGACGTATATGTCTATTAACAGCGAATTGTCTATTCACATGAACAACCCTCGGGTTATAAATACATTGTAACCTCCTCCATAAGGGGGGATTGGATACTTAATCTTGATGATGATCGTAAAAATGATCAAGGAAAAGACCCAGCAATTCAAAATAGTGGACGTAGGCCATTTTCATAAGGCTGAACCACTTTAAAAACCCATTTGTTCTATTTCTTATTTTATATTTATCTGTGATTAATTAAACTAGATCAAATCTAGTTTTTTACATCAACACCGCCCATACAATAAGCTATCGAATACCCTTAATAATTAACATCTCTCCTCTGTTATTGTTAAACCCACGTTACCATTTCATATATTTTATGGTTTAAGCCTTACCATTTAAGTTTCTCTACTTAAACTTTATTTTAAAAACCTCACCATCCATCTTCCTACTATTTACACCTTAGTAGATTAATCATTAATTACATTTACACTATCTAATCTCCCTACTATTTACTCTTTATTAGTTTAATCGTTCTTTAGATACATACTATATTGTCTCACTATTATCCCACATAAGTAGATAAATCTTTGTTTAGATACACACTATCTAGCCCCACTACCGTCACACATAAGTAAGAGAAAACATCCAAGCATATATATATATATATATATATATATATATATATATATATATATATATATATATATATATATATATATATATATATATATATATATATATATATATAATATAGCATCCACCGGTCTGGCTACCGTGATACACATTCACGTACTCTGCTATCAGTCCAAGTACCTCTCGTACTATATCAAGGACAAATGATTCGACATGTCTCCCCGAACCCAAAATACAAATCGCACATATTGGAGGTGAACATAGTCCCCAACCAAATGGGTCACGCACATACCTACGTTCCCATTCAAATGTTGAAAATATCATACTCTCAGATAGTACGTATCCAAGGTCCTATGTTCTGGGTACAAGTCTAAAATCCCCCCAATAGGCTCATGAGGATAAAACCGTCCACGACGCGGAACCTCCCCCCGATAGTAAGTAGCGTAGGTATGTCATACACATAATAATACATACTAGGCATACACAGAACCTATCCATATGTATATTCAATATAGTTAAACACACGACCTATAATCATAAAACCGTATAGGTATACACTCAACCTATAAAAATTAATCCATATAGGTATACACTTAACCTATAATTATCACCCGTACGTAGTATTCTTCTCTCAAAAGCTCATTGTAAAATTTTATTTGATATATATTCCCGAGTATTATTCTCTACCCGAAGGGCCTATTGTTACCCACTAAGTTAATTTAGTAGTTAACCCATAATTATTCTACTGGTCTACCTCATAATTTCCCTTATCCTCTCCACGATCCATTCTCATTCTCTCGGATTATTACATTAATAATTAAGCCTTAGCCTTAACTCTCGCATACATGACTAAGTCTCAAACCTATCAAGGTCGACTGTCATATAATTAATCCCTCATTATATTCTAAATATGTTCCAAAAATTCCCCCGATAGTTATCCGCAAGTTCTGGTCTTAAAAAGAGGAAATTGTCAAAATCTGGTAAACTGTGTCGTAAATTTTCTGGCAGATTAAACACCATGTGATAAAATATCGATTACTCCCTCTATAAAACCCTGATTGACCTGATTCAAATTTAATTAGAAAGATAAGACATAGATATTTCCAGGAATGTATGGATCTCACTCTAATTCTAAGTACAATTGAAATGGCATACGTTTAAAGTTATGTAAAAAATTTTGGCAGATTACTATGCTGACAGATCAAACACCCTATAGTAAAACATCGATTACTCCCTCTACAGAACTCCAATTGACCTGATTTAAAGCTCATTATAAAGATAAGACATATAGATTTCCAGGTATGTACGACTTTTACTCTAACTCTAAGCACAATTGAAATGGCATACGTTTAAAGTTACGTCAAAAATTCTGGCAGATTGACTTCGTGTATTCATTAATTAAACCCTAAGTCATTCAAGATTCATGTTATTCAACCAAGAACACATCAAGATTCAATATGAATCATCAAATATTTTCAAATATCATTTTATCTTGACATAGGGATAATTTTTTATGAAAAGTTTACACAAATAACTTCAAAGATTTAATCCAAGAATCAAATTCTCCTTTAATAAATATAAAACCATAGTTTCCTCATGTTCATAATCTTTATTAATCAATAACTCATAATTTTCCCTTATTACCCAACCCAAACCCAATGATTTCATATTATCATCATTAAGGAACATCTCTACATACATTCCTACTTTAGTTTATATTAAACCCTCCCAAATTCATATAAAACTTCCAAAAGCATGAAATCAAACCCTAATCTACATGGGTATTATAACATGCTTATTATAAATTTCCATTTAAATACTTGCCTCTTAATAGCAAGTCTGAAATTCATTGATAAGATGGTGTGGTGGTTCTCCCCTCGCTCCGATCTCGATTCCGTTTTGTTCGGGGGTGAAAAATTGTCTAGGAAGCTTTGGATTTCTTCTCCGCTTCCTGTCCTCTTTCCTCTCTTCTATTATGATTGTGTTAACCCTTGTTCCTCTCTCAAATATCATATATAAGACTTAGCATTTTTGTAGTTCTCTAAACCACAAACTCCTGAATGATCGAAAAGCCTTTAATAGTGTCGGGTTGGCCTAAAATCGTCACAGGACCCAAACTATACCCCCGAGTACACTTTTTTGACTATTTTGACCATTTCAGAATCAACCGTGACCTCAAAATCACCATTCAAGTTACTTTTAAAATAACCTTATTTTCACCTCAAATTACGACACTCATGAAATTAACTTAAACTGGATTAATTAAATCTAAATCATCGAAATTAAATAATTTCTCCAAATTAAATAAATTCCTAAATCACCAATATAATTAATTTCCATATTCTCCAAAATATGGGGTGTTACATGGAGGGGTTGTAGGAATTCGAAGATTTGCCTGAATCACTTTCTTCTCCAACTATCCCCACCTCAGCTAGTTCCTCTATCAGGGAAATTGAAGGGATGGGCCCCACGCAGTCATGCCTCATATCCTACGCTTTATCTGACCTAACCTCTTGTAGATAAGAATCTAAGTTTATGGCAGACATCGATATTGTATTCCCCATATTCTCAACACCTATTCGCTGTGAGAACGAGTTACCTACTCCTTGGCCCTCAGAATCAGGACCCTCAAACGGTGCTTTAGCTAGTAATGGATTAGAGCCACTAGAAGGCACTGCCTTAAGGTTATAATTTGGACGCTCTGGCTTGTCTTCTGGGCGGATAACTTACAAAGGTTGTGAAAACCTCCTGTAAGTAATATCGGGGTAAGTGGGTTCTAATTCAACTAAAATTTCAAATAAGCGCTTAATATGGGGAGGATAGCTCATCAAGATTTCATACAAAGTTTTTGATAAATGGACAGAGCTTAAGGGCTACCCGAATATAGAAGATGGGTTTTTACGCTCAAATAAACCCTAAAAATAGTGAATCCCTAGGACAACCAGCTCACTGGCCACCTAAATGGCTACATCCCTAGTTATTAGACACTAAACACTAAATAATCCAAGACAAGCAGAAGAATTTGACAAGTATTAATCAAGAAATATCATAAGAAGAAGGGTAAAAACCTTAAAAGTTTGAGAAAGATAATGATCACAAACCTTTAAATAGAAAAAAGAGTTGAAAGCTGACAGGAGAAAGTAAGAACCGCAGTAGGAAAATGGAGAAGAATTGAGAAAATGATGGAAACCAACATGTGAAGAAGTTTATTTCTCTCTCTAAAAAGTATGCAAAAACCCTAAAAGGGGGTGGAGTTCAAACGATGGGGATCTTAGTCCTTTAATGTAATACCCCGTATTTTTATGCTATATTAATTTGGGGATTTATTAAATTTAATGAGAATGTTTATTTAATAAAAAATTCGGAAATTAATTATGTTATAATTATTAACGTGATGAGAGTTAGTAATAATGGGAAACTTGTTGAATATTACTAATGAGCATAGTGATATACTATATTGGTTATATTGAATGTCATACGTGAATTAAATGACTATTTCGGAAATTTAAGTTGGGACGTGCCTGTGTCACGTCGGGACTAATTTTGTTAATTAAAAAGTAAATATTTTATAAGTTGTTCGTATGGTCATTTTGAGTGCGCCAAAGCGTCCGGAAGAGTCGAGATAGTCAGAAAAGTGTATCCGGGGGTTTAGTTTGGGTCTCGGGGAGTTTTTAGGCCTAATTAGTACCCCGGGAGGGCATTTTAGTCATTAGAACCTTGTTTTAGGAAAACTCTAGGGTTCTTGATGATTAGATGGGATTTTGAGTTAATTATACATATCTAATGATAGTTACACGCATGCTTTACGTTATAAACACCTGGTATAATGTTATAATGATGATAGTAGAATTTTTGGGGCAATTAGAATGGAAACACATCGTTTTAGATGAAGAAGTTGGATGAAACCCGTAACTGCATTCTGCAGAATTTTGCTCAGACCTGCTTGATCGATCGATCGAGCCCAGAGCTTCGATCGATCGAAGGTTCGATCGATCGAGCCCCAAGCTTCGATCGATCGACCCATCCTGGCAGATTACTAATTCCCTCTTTAAATGCGTTAAATTCAAATTGTCGTGATATAATTCTTGGGCACTCTTGATAAGTTGATTTGGGAGACATTGAGGACCAGTAGGGTATATGAATAAATGTTGGAACCTTAATCTTTAACGAAAATGGTATTTATGGGATATTTGCTTTAGGTTAGTGGACTTATGAATTTAAAGGGTGAGGTGCGTAAGAGAGTTACGTTGGAACCTAATAAAGACACTTACTGAAATTCAGATTTGTGAGGATGTAGCCCATGAGTGTTAGGTAATAAGTGAGAAAACCCTTCGAGTTAAGGTTAGGAATAAAACCTTATACGAAATTCTATAACTGTGAAATTAAGGATATATGGTATAATTACGGGTGATGAGAAGAACCTATATTTATATGATAAAGTGGTATATTTATATGATTGTGTGTACATATATTATATGCATGTGAAAATCATACCCACGCTACTTACTATCCCTGAGGTTTCCGCGCTGGGACAAGTCTTATCTCGATGGGACCTTTATGGGGGATATTGACTTGTACCCTAGGAGATAGATATCCTTGGTACAGGCTATCGATGTGATAGTTCAGACGGTCCTAAGAGACGCCGGTATGTGCCATCCTCTTAGAGACTTGGAATCTATGCTTCGCCTCAATTGTTTGTGTATTTCTGTTAATACAATTCGAGAGTGATTCCGAATGTATTCCCCTTAATATGAGTGATATGGGGCTTTGGATAGTAGAGTATGCACGCACCATAGTTTTATTCGGGGTGCTGTTATATATATATTATACGAGTAGTTAATATATATATGAGATTATGATATTTGAAACTGTCTACTGAGATTTGATAAGTAGGACATGGTTGTTGACTCAAATTATTAAATACTTGTTTTGAAAAAGTATAAGATGTCACTGTAAAACTTTATTGATTTTATAAAGTTAAAATGGAGGACTTTGATTACTGTTTGGAACATTCTTTTAAAATGGAGTCGTGAATTATAAATCTTGCGAGAAATCTAAGTTAAGTTAAATCTTTTAGAAAGACTAGTGCGTTAAATGATAAGAAACCGTGGGGAAGGTTAGTGCGATAGGTGTGCACATTAGAAGAGAGGTGAGTATTTTCTCAAGAGAGTGACGTACTAATATGTTATTGCATTGGCCTGTATCAATTTAAATACTTGCTAAACGTATTTTAAAATCAAACACACTTTCGGGCTCTGACCCGTTTCTTTTTCTCTCTCTCTCTTGTATATATATGTATATTTTTAGGTGCCCAGCCACAGGGGCGTCTTGCCTAGGATCCCTTGAGAGGAACGTGCTGCAGCTTAGGTGGGAGTTGCAGGTCACTTGAGTAGACGGCTTCTTTTATTGACTCCACTTCTAGCATTCACATTTATTGGGCATGTGTCGCCCTTTCCATTATTTCATTTGTTGTTGGGACATTTATATTTCAGTTATTTCCAGTATTGTTCTATGGGATTTATTCAGGATGGATTTGTGATTTTAGTTTCATATGTTGACATTCGATTAACGAATGGTTTATGTTATTTAGTTTATTGTGGTGTGATTCTTAATTGTAGAAATGTTGTTTTAATTAAATAAATCTTGTTCGTTAATTAAAATTTGGAAAGTTTGTATGAAAATGTTTTTGACACTTAGCTTAATTATTTAGGGTGTTAAATTGAAAATTTTATTTTTATCGACAGTGATGCTGAGAATGAACCAACTGTTTACCTTGATTTAATTTAATAAAGGAGTGATCGGCCGGTATTTAATTAGGCGGGGTGTCACAGGTGGTTTCAGAGCATCAGGTTCTAGTGTCCATAGGATCTGTACGGTTTATTTCGCTTTCAGCGTAACTTTATTGCTATAGAGCCCTATTTTTAGGATTGTTGTATTCTTGCTTTTACGTTTAAGTCTCCAGCTATTTGTGATGTGATAATAACTGTAGACTAATAAACTTGTTCACGTTTCAGATGCCTCCGAGACGTGCTCCGAAAGATAGGCGTGCCCAAGCCGAGCAGCCAGCAGCTCCGGCACCAGGCACAATGAATGCGAACGAAGTAGCCGCCATTGTTGCTCAGGCGATGAATGTCGCGATAGCGGTGATTCAACAGGCTCCACCCCAGGTTCAGGCAGTGGCGCCAGTACCAGCATAGTTTCCATCCGCATGGGAGAGGGTTCGGGATGCTTTTCAAAAAGCGCATCCCCCTGAGTTTTTTGGTAGCTCCGATATTGTTACAGTCAGCCAATGGAAGAAAGACATCCAGCGGCACCTCCGTATGTATGAGTGCACTGACGTGCAAAAGCAGTTATTGGCTTCCTTTAAGCTGGTGGGAGCCGCATTGCAGTGGTGGGAGTCCACTGCTACTTTGGAGGAGAGGGACATGATCCCTATTCAGTTGTTCTGGGAGCGGTTTGATCGCAAGTATTTTCCACCCGCAGTGCAGACTGAGATGAGGCAGAAATTACTAAATCTGAAGCAGGAGAACCTTACTGTAGCTGAGTATGAGGAGGAGTTCACGATACTTCTCACTGTTGTGCCGGATGAGGCACCCACTGAGAGTAAGAAGATTTTACTGTTTGTCTACGGGTTAGCTTGGAGGATCCGTCAGCACCTTATTGGGAATCTATCCCTGAGTACTTTCACTGACGTACTCAATGCAGCGTTACTACATTGCCAGGATCACCGCTTCCATCTTCAGGGAAGCAAGAGAGCAGCAGAGTCCAGCCAGCAGGGCAGGACCGGGGGTAATAGTGCCGGTGGGGCACCAACTCATGGACAGACTCGTCAGCACGAGCAGAGTTTCCATCAGGGGGACCCTGCTAAGCGATTCCGTTCAGGTGATTCTAGGTAGGGATTCGGGGGTTTCAGACAGGGCCATCAGGGCCAACCAAATCAGCAGGGCCAGCACCGACCGCAGGGACAGCAGCAGGGCCAGCAAGGCCCACAGCGTGCACATCAGGGCCAACAGGGCCAGTGGCGTGGAGGTAACGGCCAGCAGGGCCGTGGACAGCAGGGTCAGAGGGGCGGTAACTTCAAAGGCAAATGCTTTGGGTGCGGTAAACATGGCCATAGGCGCCAGGATTGCCCAGAGGGCGATAGGGCCCCACAGCAGCAGGGAGCCCGTAATGAGCCGCAGAGACCACTCTTTCCACCTTCCCTCCCAGCTCCAGCCCAGGTGCCAGCCCTACAAGCAATTCCAGCAGCTCCAGTGAAGCAGGGGCAATTGCAGTATGGACGTGTCTATAGCGTCCACCATGCATCAGCTCCACAGGCACCACCCGCGATTGAGGGTATGTTTCCTATCCATGGTACTATGGGTCGGGTATTATTTGATACGAGGGCAACGCATTGTTTTATAGCTACGCATTTTGCGAAGTCCTTAGGATTGCTAGCCACAGCAGAGAGCACCGTGACGTGTGTCGACTCACCACTGGGGAGTGGGTCACTTATATTCTTTATATGCCGGGGAGTGGGGGTAGAGATTGGTAGCTTGGTATTACCTGCAGACATGTTAGTCTTAGACATGCACGAGCATGATGTGATTATTGGTATGGACTGGCTCGCAGCTTATAGAGCCATGATTGATTGCTTCGGTGGGAGCATTGTTTTTGCCATTCCGGGGCAAGAGATGTTTGTAGTGCCGATGCCTCGCCCAGAGGGAGGTTCGACCGCTCATTTGTATTACATAGAGGAGGATACCTCTAAGGAGGTTGTGATTCCCTTAGATTCGATCCCTGTTGTCAGGAAGTATTCCGATGTATTTCAGGAGATACCAGGCCTACCGCCCAGTCGTGAGATAGACTTTGTTATAGATTTATTGCCAGATACGAGACCTATAGCACTCGCACCGTACCGTATGGCTCCGGCAGAGATGCGAGAGCTACGAGATCAGATAGAGCAGCTGTTAGGTCAGGGCTTCATCCGTAGGAGTAGCTCACCTTGGGGCGCTCCAGTCTTGTTTGTGAAGAAAAGAGATGGTTCACTAAGATTGTGTGTGGACTACCGTGAATTGAACAAGGTCACGATACGAAATAAGTATTCGTTGCCTCGAATCGATGATTTGTTCGACCAGTTGAGGGAAGCAACATTCTTTTCGAAGATAGATCTGAGGTCGGGGTACCATCAGTTACGTATTAGAGAGCAGGATGTTTTAAAGACTGCCTTCTTGTCGAGATATGGGTCCTATGAGTTCAGGGTGATGCCGTTCGGACTCACAAATTCCCCAGCCATTTTCATGGACTTGATGAACCGAGTATTCAGAGAGTTCTTGGATCAGTTCGTCATCGTCTTCATAGATGATATCTTGATATATTCACACTCCGAGGAGGAGCATGCCGAGCACTTGAGGCAGGTTCTTCAGACTCTACGAGAGCATCAGTTGTATGCTAAGTATGAGAAGTGTGGATTCTGGTTGCGAGAAGTACAGTTCTTGGGCCATGTCGTTTCTGAACAGGGGATTGCAGTTGATCCGAGCAAAGTGTCAGCGGTGAGGGAGTGGGGACAGCCCACGACACCGACGGAAGTGCGTAGTTTCTTGGGATTAGCCGGATACTACAGGAGATTCATTCGGGGATTCTCCAAAATAGCGGGTCCATTGACAAATCTGACTCGCAAAGGGGTACCATATGTTTGGGATGACGCTTGTCAGCTGGTTTTCGACGAGCTGAAAGACAAGCTTACTTCAGCACCAGTCCTTGTCTTACCGAAACCGGGTGTGGAGTACCTGGTTTATACCGATGCGTCCTTACGGGGACTTGGGGGAGTACTTCAGCAGGAAGAGAAGGCTATAGCTTTTGCTTCCCGCAAGCTTAAGCCGCATGAGAAGAATTACCCCACCCACGACCTGGAGTTAGCAGCGGTCGTCTTTGCATTGAGAATTTGGAGGCACTACTTATTGGGCGAGAAATTACGTTTGTTCACAGACCATAAGTCACTGCAGTACCTGTTCACTCAGCGAGAGCTGAATATGCGTCAGCGCAGGTGGTTAGAGTTTGTGAAGGACTACCAGTTCGATATACAGTATCATCCGGGGAAGGCCAACGTAGTTGCTGATGCGTTGAGCCGTAGACCGGTAGACGATGTAGCGGACATCTGGAAAGCAAAGTGGAAGGAGTTGGGTCACCAGGACGCAGTAGCCTATTCTTTCATATCCGTGATATCAGTCACACCCAAGATTGTTACGAGGGTGATACAGGCACAGACCACAGACCCGTTTTTCCAGGAGCAGATTGTGCGACTTCTAGCCGAGGGTGCTGAGTCCTATTCTGTTAGTTCTGATGGAGGTTTGCGGTTTAATGGGAGATTAGTGGTTCCAGAAGGAGCGGAGTTACGTCATGAAGTGATGACTCATTCTCACGGGTACCGATTTGCAGTACATCCGGGAGGTGATAAAATGTACCAGGACATGAGGCGTCAATACTGGTGGAGTGGGATGAAGAAGGACATCGCCGAGTTTGTGTCCAAGTGTTCTACCTGCCAGCTGGTGAAGGTGGACCACCAGAAACCGTCAGGATTGCTTCAGCCGTTGGAAGTACCCGCGTGGAAGTGGGAGAGTATTTCCATGGATTTCATTACAGGGTTGCTTACATCACAGCGGGGCCACGATTCTATCTGGGTGATTATAGACCGTTTGACCAAAGTGGCTCATTTTCTGCCAGTGCGGACAGATTATACTACGGGTCAGTATGCTCAATTGTTCATTGCTGAGATTGTCAGATTACACGGGGCGCCCCTGAATATTGTGTCAGATAGAGACAAGATTTTTGTGTCACGTTTATGGGAAAGTTTTCAGGAGGCTATGGGTACCGAGTTGAGGTTGAGTTCAGCTTACCACCCACAGACAAATGGACAGACATAGCGTACTAATCAGATGTTAGAGGATATGCTACGCATGTGTGTTCCCGATTTTGGAGGAGGTTGGGAGCCACATCTTCCATTGGTAGAGTTTGCTTATAATAACTCTTATCAGTTTACGATTGGTATGGCCCCATTTGAGGCTTTGTATGGCAGGCCTTGTCGTTCTCCAACTTGTTGGCTCGAGGTGGGGGACAACAAGTTGCTAGGACCAGAAGTGATTCAGGAGACCTCCGCAAGATTTGAGATAATCAGGAGTCGTATTCGGGTAGCCCAGGACAGGCAGAAGAGCTACGCCGATGCGAAACGGTTCTTCCGGGAGTTTAATGTGGGAGATCAAGTGTTATTGCGTGTATCTCCTATGAAGGGAGTGATGAGGTTCGGGAAGAAAGGAAATTGGCCCCGAGGTATGTGGGACCATTTCCCATCATCGAGAGGATCGGGCCGGTTGCATACAGGTTGGGATTGCCAGAACATTTACATCGCATCCACGATGTATTCCACATCTCGTCGTTAAGACGATATCTTCGGGATGATATGGCCTATACTCACATTGCGATAGATGAGATAGATTTACAGTCTTATAGCTCTTACGAGGAGAGACCAGTGGCTATTCTAGACTATAGTGAGAGGAGATTGAGGTCGAAAATAGTTCCACTTGTGCGAGTCCAGTGGGAGCATCATAATGTGGAGGAATCCACTTGGGAGCGTGAGGCAGATATACGCGAGAGATATCCAGAGTTGTTTTTACCAGGTATGCCTTATTTTCCGAATTTCGGGACGAAATTCCTTTATTAGGGGGGAAGTATGTAATACCCCGTATTTTTATGCTATATTAATTTTGGGATTTATTAAATTTAATGAGAATATTTATTTAATAAAAAATCCGAAAATTAATTATGTTATAATTATTAACGTGACGAGAGTTAGTAATTATGGGAAACTTGTTGAATATTACTAATGAGCATAGTGATATACTATATTGGTTATATTGAATGTCATACGTGAATTAAATGACTATTTCGAAAATTTAAGTTGGGACGTGCCTGTGTCACGTCGGGACTAATTTTGTTAATTAAAAAGTAAATATTTTATAAGTTGTTCGTATGGTCATTTTGAGTGCGCCAATGCGTCCGGAAGAGTCGAGATAGTCAGAAAAGTGTACCCGGGGGTTTAGTTTGGGTCTCGGGGAGTTTTTAGGCCTAATTAGTACCCCGGGAGGGCATTTTAGTCATTTTACATAATTGGGTAATTAAACCCACGAATTTCAGCCATCTTTATCAGCCATTAGGTCAGCCTTTTAGGGTTAGAACTTTCAGAAATCAAGTGACGGCTATTGGAGAAGAGAGGAGAGAGCTCCAAGGCAAACCAAGGCCAAAAAGCCACCGGATTTCACTGCCACCACCACCACCACGTAGATCACGAGACAAGGAACGCAGCCATACCAAAATCATCCGGGAATCTGCATACCAAAATCCCAGGCAAGTATTTGACTTGCGTATTTTTGTTAAGGCAATCTTTATATTAGTCTAGGATTGTTTAGAGATGGAAACCATGGAAGAAAACTCAAATTGTGTTAGGATAATGCATGTAGTTTTGATAATATGGAAATTCTGGAACCCTTGCCACGAAGAGGAATCTAACCCACGAAATTTTGATGTTAAATTAGAAGGAAATTCTGGTAAAAACAGATTAGAACCTTGTTTTAGGAAAACTCTAGGGTTCTTGATGATTAGATGGGATTTTGAGTTAATTATACATGTCTAATGATAGTTACACGCATGCTTTACGTTATAAACACTTGGTATAATGTTATAATGATGATAGTAGAATTTTTGGGGCAATTAGAATGGAAACACATCGTTTTAGATGAAGAAGTTGGATGAAACCCGTAACTGCATTCTGCAGAATTTTGCCCAGACCTGCTTGATCGATCGATCGAGCCTAGAGCTTCGATCGATCGAGCCCCAAGCTTCGATCGATCGACCCCTCCTGGCAGATTACTAATTCCCTCTTTAAATGCGTTAAATTCAAATTGTCGTGATATAATTATTGGGCACTCTTGATAAGTTGATTTGGGAGACATTGAGGACCAGTAGGGTATATGAATAAATGTTGGAACCTTAATCTTTAACGAAAATGGTATTTATGGGATATTTGCTTTAGGTTAGTGGACTTATGAATTTAAAGGGTGAGGTGCGTAAGAGAGTTACGTTGGAACCTAATAAAGACACTTACTGAAATTCAGATTTGTGAGGATGTAGCCCATGAGTGTTAGGTAATAAGTGAGAAAACCCTTCGAGTTAAGGTTAGGAATAAAACCTTATACGAAATTCTATAACTGTGAAATTAAGGATATATGGTATAATTACGGGTGATGAGAAGAACCTATATTTATATGATAAAGTGGTATATTTATATGATTGTGTGTACATATATTATATGCATGTGAAAATCATACCCACGCTACTTACTATCCCTGAGGTTTCCGCGCTGGGACAAGTCTTATCTCGATGGGACCTTTATGGGGGATATTGGCTTGTACCCTAGGAGATAGATATCCTTGGTACAGGCTATCGATGTGATAGTTCAGACGGTCCTAAGAGACGCCGGTATGTGCCATCCTCTTAGAGACTTGGAATCTATGCTTCGCCTCAATTGTTTGTGTATTTCTGTTAATACAATTCGAGAGTGATTCCGAATGTATTCCCCTTAATATGAGTGATATGGGGCTTTGGATAGTAGAGTATGCACGCACCATAGTTTTATTCGGGGTGCTGTTATATATATATTATACGAGTAGTTAATATATATATGAGATTATGATATTTGAAACTGTCTACTGAGATTTGATAAGTAGGACATGGTTGTTGACTCAAATTATTAAATACTTATTTTGAAAAAGTATAAGATGTCACTGTAAAACTTTATTGATTTTATAAAGTTAAAATGGAGGACTTTGATTACTGTTTGGAACATTCTTTTAAAATGGAGTCGTGAATTATAAATCTTGCGAGAAATCTAAGTTAAGTTAAATCTTTTAGAAAGACTAGTGCGTTAAATGATAAGAAACCGTGGGGAAGGTTAGTGCGATAGGTGTGCACATTAGAAGAGAGGTGAGTATTTTCTCAAGAGAGTGACGTACTAATATGTTATTGCATTGGCCTGTATCAATTTAAATACTTGCTAAACGTATTTTAAAATCAAACACACTTTCGGGCTCTGACCCGTTTCTTTTTCTCTCTCTCTCTCTTGTATATATATGTATATTTTCAGGTGCCCAGCCACAGGGGCGTCTTGCCTAGGATTCCTTGAGAGGAACGTGCTGCAGCTTAGGTGGGAGTTGCAGGTCACTTGAGTAGACGGCTTCTTTTATTGACTCCACTTCTAGCATTCTCATTTATTGGGCATGTGTCGCCCTTTCCATTATTTCATTTGTTGTTAGGACATTTATTGCAAACGCAGTTGGAGAATCCCCGGGTTTGAAATAATAATCTCAAATTAAAATATTTAATTTCCTTTTTAAATCAATGAATGCGGAAGCGTTAAATACAAGTGATGGTTCAACAAAACAACACAAGGCCGGGTTTTAATATCATGAGAAACAAATTAAAACAACATAATTCAAGTCCTAGAATTTGCCTAAGTCATCATTAACAATTATTCAAAGTTAGGCGAAACCATATTAATGCAAGTGACTTGAATAAACCAAATTTACCCAATATTTAATTTAAGTCCCAAATTAAATGAGTGTGATAATTAAACCGAATTTTATCTTGAATTAAACCTAAAGCATGCGTTCTAAATGATGTGCAAGATAAAATAAACAATGTTACACTACACAGCGATGTACGAGGAAAAACCCATTAACGGGAAAAAACCTCGGGACGGCCCTAGCCTCAAATCCACTAAAAACGGTATTACAAAATACAAGACAAAAGACTTACTTCCTAAACTCGAACCCTCTCAAGCCGTGATGCTCCTTCTTGTATCAACCTCCAAATAGCGGATAACCAACGGACCTCCACCGTGGTCTCGGAATACACCGATAGGACTTTAAACGGTCACCGTCACCCGAACATGGAGCCTTTCTCCAAACGGGTAGAATATCAACAAAGGTCTTCTTTGTGATGGGGTGTAGAAGCAAACCCGAAACGTCTCTTGAATTCGGTAGAGAAAACCGGTGCCAAAAACTCCAAGTAAGGATATGTATATATAGAACTTGGAATAAACAACAATGGGTGTAAACTAGAGTGTGTATGAATTTTCCATTAAAGATTAACACTCAAAAACATGAACATTTTCCCTAATTAAATTTGCCCTCAAATTCTCTCTAAGAGTTGGATATGGAATGAAAAGTTAGGAAAAGTTGTCTTGGAAAATGTGTTTCCCGCACATAATTAAGCATGAAAAAAGTTGGTTGAAAACCAAGTGGAAGAGTGGAGAAAAACTGCAAAAAAACTGCCAAATAACTGTTCCCGCTGGAAGTTCGTTCGAACGAACGTGATTCTCGTTCGAACGAGACTTCTAACGAGTGACCAGCCTGGGCTCGTTAGAGGTTCGTTAGATACCTCGTTAGAACGAGCATTCGTTCGAACGACATATCGAACGACTGTCCAGTTAGGGTCGTTGGCAAAACTCGTTCGAACGAACCTGGTTCGAACGACAAAACTCGTTCGAACGAAATCTGGTTCGAACGAAAAAACTCGTTCGAACGACATTTCTAACGAACGAACAGAAAGGTTGAAAAATTCGATTTTGGCCCAGAAACTTTTATAAACTTTTATATACTTATTTTTTAAGTTTCTAATTGATTCTTTCTGAAAAATAAAATGCAGTTTTAATTTACCTAACACCCAATAAATTGTTCCAAGCTCCTATATACATATAAATACATTCATACCTTGGGAGCATGGAACCTAAGTTGATGACGTACAAACGAGGCACATAAACTACGGCATGTTGATGATGCTTTATACTCTTTGCCGCTACGTCTTCAACAAACACTTCATAGGTCTTGAATATTACAATTAAATAAAATCCTATGAATAAATGTTTTTGTCCGGAATTGAGCCAAAACTATAAGAGGACTCAATTGGAAATTTGTGTCCTTACATTTATATTTCAGTTATTTCCAGTATTGTTCTATGGGATTTATTCAGGATGGATTTGTGATTTTAGTTTCATATGTTGACATTCGATTGACGAATGGTTTATGTTATTTAGTTTATTGTGGTGTGATTCTTAATTGTAGAAATGTTGTTTTAATTAAATAAATCTTTTTCGTTAATTAAAATTTGGAAAGTTTGTATGAAAATGTTTTTGACACTTAGCTTAATTATTTAGGGTGTTAAATTGGAAAATTTATTTTTATCGACAGTGATGCTGAGAATGAACCAACTGTTTACCTTGATTTAATTTAATAAAGGAGTGATCGCCCGGTATTTAATTAGGCGGGGTGTCACATTTAAATACTTTGGGTTGACGTCGTGTGTCATAACTTTATCACATCTCAAAAGGAAACAAACGTTACAGGTACGCTGCACTTGCATGTGCATTACCCCAAGCATGCATAATGATTACCCCAGGCGCCAGTTCTAATCATTTGACACATGTCCACTTCGTTTAAAAATTAAAGAAGTTAATCTGCTCGGTATAGGTCGAGGAGAAATTATGATGACCAGATCCACTCTGACCGACCATTGATTAACACTTCATCTATTCATTTCACTTAGCAAACACTCCAAAATGTCATCAATCCAGAGAAACTGCTACAAGTTCCAGTCATGCATGAAGTCTTTGGGGATTTTGTTATACTATAAATATATAGCACCACGTGGACCTCTCAATGGATGACATGTATCCTCGTTAAAGGCAAATAGAGAGGTCGGCCTTGTAGGCATATTTTGATCGGCTTAGGTATTATTATGCTTGGCCTTGCCTTTTTGTTGAACATCACGTTACTGTTAAGACGAATTTAGGTAATAACGTTAGTTAACCCCGTCAATACCAACCTCGTGCCATATTACACACGTGGAGGAATATCATCAGTCACATTTATCCTATTTGTTCATGTGAGGAAGTTACTCACTGTCCCACTTTTATCGTGCTGTAACGAAGTCATCATTATCTATTCCCCTGAATGTAAAAGGTGTAACTGCCTGACCTATAAAGGCATTCCACCTGTCATGTAATATTCTCTAATAACAATCTGTAAATGGCACTCAATCCCAAAGAATAAAGGATCCAAAATTATTCCACGAACAGCTTTAGGAAAACCCTAGAGAAAGATCTCACTAGAGCCTATATTCTCAACTTTCATGGAAATTGCCCAGTAATAAACAAAGTACCAACGCTGCACCTATGGACGTAGGCACCATATCGGGTCGAACCATATAAATCTCCGCCATCCCGCTTTATCTCTCATATCATTCTATTTCTCCCAATCTAGTAGCCCTATAGTGTAATCTCTCTATTTGTTATTGTTTATTATTGGAATTCCCCAGTTAAGACAATTAATCCATAAACCAATTTTAGATGATAACAATTATTGTGGCCAAACTTTAATTAAATTATTACTCTTTGTAGACTTATTGGGGTCAATCCTCCTTGTTGAATTATTTTTCACAAGTCTTAGGTCGTTGTTGTTGCCATAGACTTGGGTTGTTCGTTGGAGGGGTATTTCTAGCGACATTTTATACATCATTCCTTGGATGTAGGCGTCGTGTATGGTTACTCTTTTACACCTTTGTATTATTTATATTTCTGTTTAGGCAGTTGTATGTATTTTATATTTTTTTCGAGTGAGATATATTATATGAGATGTACTTGTATTCCTAGATGGATATTGTACTATTGAGGCATTTATTCCAGAGTTGGATAGTAAATTAGTAATGCATTGACTCAACCATTTTATGATATAGTATAATTAGGGGAAGCATCATGTAAGGGGAGAATCGAAGAGCATATTATTTTCAACATGTGCGTGTTGTACTCAATTTTCTTTAACTAGTTTTTTCCATAGAGTTTTCTTAATAAATGTTTTAACGAGTCAGCACTAAGCTCATTTAATACCAATTCAGTTTTCATAAAAATTGTACTATTTTTTTCTTCACTTTGTATTTTTCCCACGGAGTTATTCTTCACATTCGAATGATGAACTCCAAAAGAGTCATGCATTTGAAGTCAAATATATCCAATAAATTAACATTTTCACCCCTCTTCACCAAAGTCTTGTCAAAGTTAAGCTTTAGAAGAACAATGAAATTGAAGCGACAACATACTTGATCTTTTCATTAAGTCACTACCAAAAATAATATTTCAAAAGTTTGTTTATGAAATAGTAATACATCGACTCAATAATTAGAGAAATATTATAATTAGGGGGAACGTCTTATCATGGGAGGATAAAAAAATATTCTATTTTGAATAAACGCGTGTTGTACTATTTTTTCTTTAACTATGTTTTTTCCCATAGAGTTTTCTTCATAAACGTTTTAACGAGGAAACATTATCACGATATCCACTAACTCCATCCATTTCCATGTCATAGTCCCTATATTCCAGGTCTCTAACCTATGTCTACTATTTGGACTAACTTCTTTAACCCCACAGATCCAGATTGTTGCAGCAACCCTTGTCCATTATCCATCGCACTCGGGAGCCGATGTGACGCCCCTTGCCTATTTTTCAAGACCCCCGGTGGCAGCCACAATTCCCCTTGCCTATTTTTCGAGACACCTGGTGACATGCGCAACACATCGCTTAAGGGGAATGTCCTAGAATTAGTGCGCATTTTAACATGATTAATGTTCACAAGGATTTGACAAAGTTTTAGACTGGTCGTCAGTTACCTAACGCAATCCTTCTCCTTTATTCGTCTTTGGAATTGACAGTGTCCAAAAAAATGTATAAGAAATTTAACACGACGGCCGACAGAGTTACTAATTTTTTTGCCTTCAATTTGTATAAGTACGATGTACATAAAAAATTGCACTTCTTTTTAACCTGCTAAAACAACTAATTGACCAAATGGGCGGGAATAAATAGTTTAATAAAAAATTTAGGGACCATTCAAAAATCAAAAAGATAATTTAGAAACTAAAAGAATAATCAATGTTCATAAAAATTATACTATTTTTTTCTTCACTTCCTAAACATATGGTGTACATCCAAATTACCTTATAAAAGAACTATATAGTTAGCTAGGCCAAGAGTAGCCCGACAATACGGGCACTTGAGGATGAAATCATCCATAACCCATCCAAAATAATGTGTTTGGGGACCATTAATTGTGTTTGTGGGTCAAAATGGTTTGAACAATAAGACGATTTGTTGGCGGATCATTAGCGGGTCAAAATGATTTTGGAACCTCTCAAAAATAAAACTCAAATTACTAAAGAGTTTAAAGATTTTTTTTATTTAAGTACTTACTTGTATATTTTTTTTCAAAATTATTATATCATATTTATCCGTATATGATATAATAATTGTTTCCCCTCCAAAAAAAGCGGGTCAACTCGACCCGACTTGGATTTGACTCGACTCGACCCAATCGGTCCAAATTATTTTGTTCGATCCGCTTTTGACTCCTCCAAATTTATTCATATCCATTTTTTATCTGTCCATAACCGCTAATAACCGTCTATTTGACACTACTAACGCGAGAATAGATAGTCCTCCTCCCTATTTCCATTATCTCCCACACGAAGCAAAGTGAGTTCTCCTGTAGAATAAAATAAACCAAAACACAACACCACAACACAAGTAAAGCATTCATTACTCCTTTGACAGTCGTGTCATCCATCACTTCTTTACTCTGTACACCCTACCCCCTACATATAACA
Organism: Sambucus nigra; assembly: GCA_949130495.1. Lineage (NCBI taxonomy): Eukaryota > Viridiplantae > Streptophyta > Magnoliopsida > Dipsacales > Adoxaceae > Sambucus > Sambucus nigra. Next base: position 16,951,249 of record OX422213.1, on the reverse strand, counting down.
TATACATAACCCAAAAAAAGCAAAAGCAACATATCTCATTCTCACTACTGCCATCACCAAAAGTTACACATTCCACAATTCTTTACTTCATCTCGGAGAAACAAAAAGCCACCCTTTACCCCACTCCCACACACAAAGAATTTCACTTTCATAACTTACACACACACACACACACACATATATATATATATATATATATATATATATATATATATATATATAGTGAGAGAAAAAGACAGCCATGATGATCATTTTCACAAACCTCAAACATGCAAAGCTACTGGTAATAATAGTAATAGTACAAACATGGCTAGTTCAAGTGGGACGAAAATGTATGGGGTGGCGGCACCACCACGGTCATTTTCTAGGAGGATGACGAGGGCGCCAACTATGGCTAACCCAAATGCTGATGAGAATCCTCAAGTTGACAGTGAGCTAGTGCCATCTTCGATTGCTTCTATAGCTCCTGTGCTTAGGGTGGCTAATGAGATTGAAAAGGATAACCCTAGAGTTGCTTATCTATGTATGTTTCTTAACTTCTTCATCTTATGTATAATTTAGGGGTCTCAATTTCAGTTAGAGTGTGTTTGATTGAGGTGAGATTTTTTTCATAAAAAATAGTTGTTTTGACTCATGTTTTGCCTTTCTGATACACTATTTGCGAATACTTGATATAAGAACAACACACAACACAAGGGCTCCATCCGAGCCTCATTTTTTAGTGGAAAATATATCTTATCCGTCCATCGAAGTAAGGCTAAAAATTCATATATTTTTTTTTACTCATTTTCCAACTTTATAACCAAATGAATTATTTTCCACCCATCTTCCATATTTGCTATCAAACACACCCTTAATGTGTCATTTTCGGGTTGTTTTGATTTCAGTTTGTGTCAAAATGATATGACGTGACTAGATTTGTAGATTTAGGACTATTCAAAAGATTTTTGGTTTTAATTTGATTTTGAGCATATGGATTATACTAGGGACCCAATACCAAATAATTAAGTTGGTTTCCAAATAAATATTAAGATATGACAAATTACATTCCCGTAATTGATTTCACTAAATAATTACGATTGAAAAGGATAACTCTATCTATGTATGTTTCTTCAACTTCTTTATCTTAGGTAAATCTAGGGGTGTCAATTTCTTTTGGTTTTAATTTGATTTTGAGCATATGGATTATAATAGGGACCCGGTACTAAATAATTAAGTTGGCTTCCAAATAAATATTGAGATACGACAAATTACATTCCCATAATTGATTTCACTAAATAATTACTAATTGAAAAGGATAACCCTATAGTTGCTTATCTAATGTTTGTTTCTTCAACTTCTTCTTCTTATGTATCATCTAGAGGTGTCAATTTCATTTAATGTATTATTTTCGGGTTGTGTTGATTTCGGTTTGTGCCAAAAAAGATATGATGCGAAGATGTAGATTTAAGACTATTCAAAAGATTTTTGGTTTTAATTTGATTTTGGACATATGGACTACACTATGGGCCCAAAACCAAATAATTAAGTTGGCTTCCAAATAAATATTCAGATATCACAAATTACATTCCCGTAGTTTAGTTCCTTTCTTTATTTAACTGTAATTGATTTCACTAAATAATTACGACTACACTCCAATTTAACTATCTCAAAATCACTAGGTATAATGAGCTCTTGTTTGCAAAGTTTAAGCGCCACGTAATATGATTCCATGCGTTAAGTATACAATACACGCTTGGTCAAATCGATTTGCCTATATAGTATTTTGACCAACATCTTATCTATTCATTGATTTCCGAACTTAAATTATTTGCTATTCCACCAAATTATGAAATAGTTTACTAGTGGAAATAATACTTATAAGTCTATTAAGGGGTTAATACAAACCAAGATCTTTCTTGGATGTGGTTTTCTCCGAATTATGATCTCAAACCTACTTACATAATGATTTCCCAATCTACAGATATTGAGATCCAATTAAATTGAATCTTTCCTATAACAGTCAAAGCAATAATTACGAAATCATTTCAATTCCCGAGATATAGTGAGATTTGCCAATTCTAATCTAGCCAACACCTAGACTTGAATATCACGAGTGGTCATGTTCAATACATTCCTGAATGTATCGTTCATAACCCTCTTTTGAAACTATCAAACAAGTTATTGAACCATCAAACATGTCCCCGCAGTTTGAGATAAAATACTAGGATTTCACTTGCAGCTTTACGGATAGGATGTCAACTTCCTATCTAGGTTATGAACTATTCAATTGTACTACATTCGGAATTTTGATCTCTTGTGATCAAGACAAACCAACTCAACGGAATTCCTACTAAGTCTAATTGATTGACATTACGTACAATATATTTAAAAAATAATTATAAGGCATTTACACATACACGATTCTCATTTCAAATGGACTAGACGTGATATTATTAAAATAATTGAATCTCACATTTCAAATGAAGATAAAATGAGATTGATACATACACATTTTGTTTTAATTTGATTCAAATTGGTGGGTTTGTAGAACTACTCTTTTTGGGGGGTTGTTTTGAATGAAATGCATCCATAATTACCCCATTCTGATTTTGTTACCTTTCTTCATTCACTAACTTTTATTTGACTTTAGAAAAATTTTCGTGGCTAAATATCATCATAGATAACTTTTTGTGACGAGATTTTCACATTTAGCGCCGAAAAATGTACTAAAGTAAATAAAAATTAGTGAAAGACACCAAATTCAAAATAAGGTAATTATGGACATATTAAAGTGAAAAAAAACTTATTTTTTTTCGGTGTGACAACAAAAAAATCCATAACTATTTTTTAGGCTTACTACATTACTAATAGTAAAGGGTTAGTTACCTCTCAAACTTTGCTCCCATTTTCACTTCATCACCCGTACTTTTATTTTTTTTATAGCAAAACCCCTAAACTTTTTAAAATGAATCAGATTACCCCCAAACTCTAATGGTGTTAAGTATTGGATGGAAAATTAGTCACGTGCATGGTACATGAGAGTATTTTTGAACTCTAATGGTGTTAAGTATTGGATGGAAAATTAGTCGTATGCGTGGTACATGAGGGTATTTTTGTACAAAAATACACCCATGTGCCACGCACATGACTAATTTCCCGTCCAATACTTAACACCATTAGACTTTAGGGTTTAGTTTAAAAATTGAAAGTAGGGGTGGTGAAGTGAAAGTGGGAATAAAATTAGAGGGGTCAAAGTGTAATTAATACAATTTAATCGGTTTATTAGACTTTTGTATATTTTCGTTGCTAAATGTAAAAAGTTCGCAACTAAAAGTGATCTTTAGTGATATTTAGCCATGAAAAATGTACTTTATTAATTTGGATTAGATTTTAATATCGAATATTTAGGACATATTAAAGTAAAAAAAAATCCTATATATTTATTTAAATTTTGGTCCAACATATTTTTGAAAATAATGTTTAGTCGCTAGTAGTGACATTAGTATATGGATAGTGACATTACCGATGTGTCCAGTTTATTCGTGTGATTAAGAATTATTTTTATAATTCTGGCTCACATTCCACAGAACTTTGCAAGAAGAAGGAGAGGGGAGAGAAATAAGTCAGCATTGTATTTCCTGTATTTCCTGTACGACTTGTTTCCTAATTACATAGAAGAATATATTAGAAAAATCAAGGCTCTAAACCAACAATTGGAAAATACTAAATTACTTGTAAATTATAAAATATATTCAAAATCAAAACATACTACTCTAATAAACGAATTAAAAATGACTTTGCAATTTGACTTAAAACCCCATATTTCGCTGAAAATAATCTATTTGAAAAGGGGCTTTATGTTCCTAATATTCATTTTGTTTATATTATTTTTTTGTATGGGCCATCTTTGCAACCTTGTTTTTAGCTTATTTAATTTTTTTTATCAGGCCGATTCCACGCATTTGAAAGGGCTCACACTATGGATCCGAAGTCTAGTGGACGGGGTGTTCGACAATTCAAGACCTACTTGTTACATAGACTCGAGATGGTATTCCTTTGATCTTTTTTGAATGACGATTAGTTATTTTAATGTCTCCTTATTATGTTCAGTTTTCCGTAATTGTTTTCCGAATTTTACGTGAGATATAATTTGTGTATGGACTAGGCACCAAAGGTAGTTTAATTTTTTTTGTGTGTATACAATATATATTAAAATGCATGTTTATGGAACCAAATGTTTACATGTGAGCATGTATACACTAAATAGGATCCATATACAATTGTGAAGTAATATGTGCATCTATGTATGCCTTTACCAAGACGTGTATAATTTGGTAAAGGATCATTTGTACTTTGACCCCCAAAGTTTTGCTCCGTTTGGGCATTGACTGCTAATATATTCAATTCTTGAATTTTGAGATCCATTCACCTTTTGTCACTTTTGTGAAACAAAAATGTCGCAAAAAGTGGAAATGGACCCCGTTTTTTGGGGGGCCAATGTCCTAGCAAGAAAATTTGTTAGGTGTCAAAGGATAAAAAAAAAAGGTCGTACCCAGTGTACAAGGCTCTCACGCCTTACTCCCGTATATGAAGAGGCTGCTCCCATGTCTTGAACCCAAGACCAACCGTAGGTTGGGCGAAGGCACTTGCCATCGCACCAAGGTACGACCTCTCGGGTCAAAGAACAAATGATCCTTTTTTAATTTACGCACATGTTTTCACATTTGCACCTATAAGCATGTATGAACATGTAAGTAGATTGAAGTAAAGTTTCATATGACACTATCTTCATAAGTTCGTATGCCGCTATCTTCAAACGATAAGTATACGATCAATAGTCAATATGATACTGATTTTTAAACAAAGTGGAAGATATATAGCTATGAGTTCCATTCGATCACCGAAATCCATTGAAATTGTCATAGTTTCCAAAAGTAAACAAATTCAAATTAAACAACTTAAAGTTTCACTTGGTTGCAGGAAGAAGAAGAAACAAAGCCTCAGCTTGCAAATAGTGACCCCAAAGAAATTCAGAGATTTTACCAGAACTTCTATAAGATTAATATCAGAGATGGGCAACATACGAAGAAACCGTGAGTCTTGATTCCAAATGATTTGTGCCCTGCTTAGTTGTGAAAAAACAGGGTTGTTTTCTGGAACAAATTTCAGTGGAATACAAAATACATAAAAAAAAAATAGAAAACGCTTTCATTTTTGTTCTTTTTTCCAATTTAGAAAACTGTATTCTAATTTTCCAGTTTTCTAAATTTCCTGAATTTGAGAATCCAAAAACTTTCTTTAAAATCGAAAATCTATTTTACCCCCTCCCACCACTACAACTGCTGCCAGCACCACCACCACTACACCGCCTCCATCCCCACGCCACCACTACCCCAGCCGCCAGCACAACCGCAACCCCACCTTTACCACACCGGTGGTGGTGCGGTTGTGGTAGCGGTAGTTTTGTCAATGTTGATGGTATTTTTGGAAAAAGAGAAAAGAGATAAAACTATAGAAAATGAAACTAGAAATGGAGATGAGAATTGGAAAAAGAAAATAGAAAATAATTTCATAAAACTAAACAGGGCCTTGACTTCTCTGAGTTCTGTTAAAGTTGTCTTGTTTTGCTAGTGTTATTTCTTTCATTACTTTGGTTTCTTCTATCTCTTGAAGGGAGGAGATGGCTAAGATTTATCAAATTGCAACCGTACTGTATGATGTCCTGAAGACTGTGGTACCTGCCAGCAACATTGATGAGGAGGTTTGATTTGTAGTATAATAATATGGTTCTTGACAAAATTATACAAATTAGTTCTATTGACTTTACCGCTGAGATAATTACCTAATTAGACTTACCACCTAGAAGTTCAAAAAGTAGACATACCCCTGCATGTGCATAAACCCGCTTCTACCTTATGCATTATCTGTTACATGCCCATGGGGTGGGGGTGGGGGTGGGGGGTAAGTCTAGTCATGTATTTATCTCCGGGGGTAAAGTAAAGAAAACTATAAATTAATGTGTATGCTTCATTTTGACGTTTGGGTACTGAATATGTCATGCCTATACAATGATATGAAAAACCGCAGACAAAAAAATACGCCAAAGATGTCGAAGAGAAAAGAGGACAATACGTTCACTATAACATTCTTCCCTTGTATGCTGTTGGGGTTAAACCGGCAATTATGGAACTTCCAGAGGTTATTTTGTAATTTTGATTGTGTTGGTATCCGCCAACAAGTTATCTAATATCTGAGATGCTAGTGCTTTTTGACACTATTTTATTTTATGGCATTCAGATCAAAGCGGCGCTTCGAGCTCTTCGTAATTTGGACAATCTCCCGATTTTCAGAATGCCTGGGGACAAAGCTAACTCTGTTAATGATATTCTTGAATGGCTTGCTTCTGTCTTTGGGTTTCAGGTAACATGCTTTCTTTATGCCCTTTCTTTTCTGTCTATATGCTATTCTATTGCTAGATATACATGGTTTGATGCAAATAACAAAAAGAAAAAATATCAACAAAGCACTCTCAGTTAGTCTGACTATAACTTTTATTCTTAGGCATTGAATAATTGACAAGAGAGAACTAATCATAGGCCCGAAAAATGGAATTGATTTACCCAAGTCACCCATATGCATGCATTTGGTTTGTTTCAGGTTCATAACATATGTGTTTTGTGGGTTGTACATGGGCTGGAAGCCCAATAATTTGGTTTTCTTGTGGTTTGGGTCTCTACCTGTTTCTAATCCGTGGTTGAGGGTAACCCTAGTTTTTTATTATTTATACTGTAAACAAAAAATCCTTCTACAGTTCTACCATCACTAGAAATTAAAGGAAGGAATATTATATTCAAAACATATGATTTCTATGTTATAAGAGAGGCATATATATAGGCTTTACAAGAATTGATTATTAAGTAACCTAATGAATAAATGGTTAAATTAACCTTACAAGAGTACGTTATCACAGTCGTTAGATATTATAACACTCCCCCTCAAGTTAGTGATAGATATGAACCAAGCCACACTTGCCAATAGAAGTGCGAAGAAATGAAGGACTAACCGGCTTGGTAAGAACATCCGCAACTCGTTACTCTTAAGGAAACAAACAATGGGTTAATGATTCCATAACAGACCTTCTCTTAAAAAATAAACGTCTATATGCTCTGTCCTCTCATGAAGAACTGAATCATAGGCAAGTTGAACAGCCAATTTATTATCATAATGGTAGAGGGACCATCATAAGATCCTCCATAATCTGAATCAGTGTAGCTTTGTAACCCGCGTATAACATAACTCAAGTCCAAGAGAAGATTTGAGATACCGCAAAATGTGATGCACCACATCCAAATAAGCTTGACAAGGTTTATGTATAAACCGACTAACTCTCCCGACATCAAATATTATTTGCCAAGTAAATGAGAGAACCTGCCAAAAACTGATATATAGACGGATTTTAGTGTCAGTCACAAGCTTCAAATTCGGAATCATAGGAGATGAAGCTGATTTTCACTCAATCATGCTTGTATCTTCAAGGGGACCCACAACATAAATTCTATGTGGGAGAGATCCCATTATGAGACGTGGCTACTTAAAATGCCTTTCCATCTTTGGTAATAATAATATTATCGACTTACACAAATAAGATCATGCATTTCTCGTATGAATCTTGTCTAATGAAGCAAGTATGGTCAGAATGACATCTAATAAATCCAAATTCAATGACGACCTCAATGAATATAGAGAACTAGGCTCATGGTAATTGCTTTAGCCCATACAAAAAATTCCGAAGGCAGCAAACTTTTCTTGTAAATTCTTGCTTAGGTGGAGGGTCGATGTGGATGACCTCATCAGGGTCTCCGTGAAGACTGACATTCGTTAAGCCAGTGAAGCGACCAGAGGACCCAAGTAAAGGGATGAATAAGCGAACAATATTTTAGCAACGAAGGCAAAGGTAATATTCAAATCCTTCCTCAAAATCTTTGTAAAGATCTTTGTAACAAGATGATCTTTATATAGGTTATACAAGACTTGGTCATTAAGTAAGCTTATGACTAAAGAAAGGAAGTGTTTCTTCTTTTCTTTAGCCTCGATATAGCTAGAAATTAAATAAATGAAGGAATATTATTCAAGAGAGGCTTATTTATAAGTTCTACAGGATTTGGTCATTAAGTAACCTTGTGATTAATTTAACAGAACAAGACTAAGTTATTATAACACCTTCTGTCCATTCAACAACAATTAAAAGAACATCCAAGGAAACCCTTTCTCTCTCTCTCTCTCTCCCTCTATCTCATGATTATATATAAACCAAGACTTGGAAGAGCCTAAAATAAAACGAAGGACCTAGTTGATATTTATTTACAAACACACAAATATTATTGCCAATAAAAATAACAATTATGTATCCTATCTTCCACTTCACGCGCCTAAAACAATTTAAATAATAGTTCCAAGTGAACAACATTAGCATTCCAGCTAAGTCTACCCCTAACATAAAGGGTAACAGGCACGTTAGTGTCCATGTACCCCCCAAACGCTCCAGGTAACATTGATCATGTCGCAGTTGTCCCCGTGACGGTGGTTGAGCTTTTAATTTTTTTAATTGGATTATGCATGGACAATCATTGATCATATGTTAACGGTTATTGAAGATAAATAGAAAAAATCATTCTTAATTGGTACTAAAATGGAATTCGATATATACCTTGAATCCTGTGGAATCAGTTCATGCTGCCAGCCATCCCCTCACTTAGGCTGTTGAGACTGATGTAAGAATTTTTTGATGTGATGGATTACCCAATTAGGAGATAAATAATTGTGTTTATACTAAAAATATTACAATTTTAGAAGATTTTAGAGACTACAAAGCTAAGACTACACAACTAAGGCCTAAAACACGGAAGACCAAATACAAAAAAAAAAGAAAAAAAACTAAAATAACATAAAATTCAACACTCCCCCTCAAGTTGGAGCGAAGATATTAATCAATCCCAACTTGGCAATGGAAGATCGAAGAAGAGAAGGCCCGAATGAATTGTGGAATAAATTCTCCTCTGATTTGAAGAAGGGACAACAACCGAACGATGATGCCAGATCTCACCTTTTCCCAGATGAAGTGAATATATCAACTTCCACATGCTTCATCCTGTCATGAAGCACGAAATCAGGTGCAAGCATAATAACCAACCTATTATCACAAATTAACCTTGATGATTCTTTTTCCATAAAAGCTAACTCCCCCAAAATCACTCGTAGCCATAAAAGCTCACATGTTCCTTGAGCTATCACACGATACTTAGCCTCGGTTGAAGAGCGTGAAACCACCGCTTGTCTTTTTCTCTTCCATGAGATAAGCTGGGAAACCGTAGAAAGTGTAAAAGCTAGAAGTGCAGTGTTTATTTATCTTAGACCCCACATTGCATCAGTAACACTTGAGAGGCCCGAGGCATAATTGTACATGACTTGAGATATTTCAAAATTTGGTAAATAACATTCAAGCGTGCGTCGCGTGGAGTATGCATAAGCTGCATAATCATACTCGCGGAGAATGCTAAATTTAATCGGTCAGTCAGTGAGGTGACCACCAAATTTTTGATAAATTGAAGGATCATGATTCAAATCACCTATCCAACCCCTCAAATCACCTATCCAACCGAGAGCTTTAGGTTGGGTTCCATTGGTGTAGAAACCGGAGAATAACCTTACCTTCCAGTATCATAAAAAATATCCAAAGAGTACTTACGCTGGGATAATGAGATCTTGCGTTAATATCAAATCATCCTCCATAGATGGGGAGGCATGATCCTGCAAAGTACTCACCCCCCCTAAAATGGGGACATCCTCATGAAGAGTAACATCAAGTGAGTGATATGTATATTTTGATATTGGATCATAGAACCGATATCCCTTAAACATTGAGGAGTACCCCACAAAACGCACTGAATAACTTTATTATCAAGTTTGTTCCGAGAAGAGTTGCGATCATGAACAAAACAAGTACACCCAAACATACGAGGAAGAATTTGGATTAAAGTGCTATCAGGTTAAAGGCACTGGATAGATGGCTTTCTCCCAAACCCGACTTGGGGTACGATTTAAAAGCGATGGTAGGAATAACATGGTGCCATTAGGATTTGAGAACCTTCATACTACTCAATAAGCATCAAACCACCCCCATTGGGTGGCGATTTTTGCGTTGCACTACCCTATTTTTCTGGGTATATGGACAAGTGAGTTGATGCAAGATCGCTTTCTGATTAAGTTGAGACCGAAAATCATTTGTTACATACTTATGCCCATTATTGGATCAGATATTATGAATCACCATTTTAAATTGAGTGTTAGTTATTTGAAAGAATTGGATAAACAAGGGTGAGGAATTCATATTTTCTTTTAAGGAGATACACCCATGTACACCGATAATAATATTCAATAAAGGTTATATTATAACGATGACTAGATTTGACACACCCCAACCCAGTTACTTATAATTAAGTTTGAAAGTCAAAGTGAGTCAAATCATAATTACCTTAACCAAACCATAAACACGAGTATCGTTTTTTCAAGTTATTAACATTAATAAAAAAAACTAAAACTTTTCACAATTTTTGAGGTAATTATGCTTATTCAGACTTACTGAAAAGATAAGTAGGCTTAAATTGTCCCTTTTACGTTTGACCAAAATTATGGTTTTATGCATCCCTTGCTAACTCAACCGACCTCTTAGATTTGAGAGTGATATCATAATACCTGAAAAACATAAACATAGGAACCATGAGCAAAATAGCTCATCAAATACATCACTACACTATTACATAAAATTAAATGCAATAAATCATATCCCCGTGATGATATATGCATACTTATCCGTCTCATTCATAAACAATGAACAATTATATACTTATTCGGCTCATTCATAAAGAATTACCAATTATATACTTATCCGGCTGATTCATAAAGAATGACCAATTATATACTTATCCGGATCATTCATAAAGAATGACCAACTTATTCGAATCATGATTTACATATCCTGTCTGCAATAGACAATTCTCCCTCATTCCTGGTCGAGGAGTACCCCCTTGTCTTTAATAGACAAATCTTCCCCATTTCGAGTCGGGGAGTAGAAGCTATTTATGATGTATTGGCTTACTCAAGTTGAGTGCCAATGTGTATATTTATATTAAGAGATGTGTGGGAACAATATACTAAGAAATCAATGTGGGACAAACCACAATATACAAGGTGGGACAAACCACAATATACATAGAAACATAAGACATTCTAACACTCCCCCTCAAGCTGGAGCGAAGATATCCACCAAGCCCAGCTTGCCAATAGATGAGTGAAGCAAAGAAGGTCCAACCGCCTTGGTGAGACAATCTGCAGTCTGAGCTGATGAAGGGACAAGTGAGGGACGAATGATGCCTGCAGATATTTTCTCCCGGAGGAAGTGAATATCCACCTCAATGTGTTTGGTTCTCTCATGAAGGACAGAATCAGATGATAACAAAATGGTTGATTTGTTATCACACAACAAATCAGAAGGACCGTCCTTAGTATAGCCGAGCTCACCCAAAATCGATCGAAGCCACAAGAGCTCACATGTACCATAAGCCATAGCACGGTACTCTGCCTCTGCTGAAGAACGAGAAACCACCGCTTGCTTTTTACTTTACCATGATATGAGATGAGAACCATAGAAAGTACAGAAGCCAGAAGTAGAACGCCTATCAGTCCTGCATTCAGCATAATCAGTATCAGTGAAGCAAGAGAGACCCCTTTGGCCTCCTGAAGCATAGAAGAGACCAAGACCCGGTGAAGACTTGAGATACCTCAAGATATGATGAACAACATCAAGATGGGCGGTGCGAGGAGCATGCATGAACTGACTAACAAGACTTACAGCAAATGCCAAATCAGGACGAGTGTTGGTCAAGTAGATGAGACGACCAATCAAACAGTGATACCTAGACGGCTCAGAAAGTAAATCTCCAGACTCAGCAGTCAACTTCACATTTGGATCCATAGAAGTAGAAGTTGGATGACAACCAATCATCCCTGTATCCTGTAATAGATCAAGAACATACTTCCTCTGAGACAAAGAAATCCAACGACGAGATCTCGCAACCTCAATCCCCGGAAAATACCGAAGATGACCAAAATCCTTGGAATAAAAACTGCTCCAGTGTCTTTCACCTGGGCAATCCCCTCTAAATCATCACCAATAATAATGATATCATCAACATAGACCAAACGGCACCGATGGTAGGAATGTCGTCGAATAAAACAAGTATTATCAGATTGGCATCTGGAAAATCCCATAGAGGTAATCACCTCACTGAATCAGCTAAACCAAGCTCGGGGGGATTGCTTCAACCCATATAAAGATTTGCGAAGACGACAAACCTTGCCCTCATACTCCCCCGTAGCCCGAAAATCGGGAGGAGGATCCATATAGATAGTCTCAGTAAGATCCCCACGAAGAAAGGCATTCTTAATATCAGTGTTCTAAAAGGCCCGCCTAGGCTCCGCCTAGGCTCCGCCTAGGCCCGCCCAGGCTTGAGGCTTGGGAGAAACGCATCGCCCACGCCTTATTACGCCTTATTCTTGGTAAAAGGCTTAAGGCACACTTTTTTTAAAAAAAACGAAGGATTAGTTAACAAATATTGGTTATGGAGCATGAATATGAGAAAGATGGCTACCAAACATATGAATATATTTTCAAAATTCAAGGTATGTATTATTTTATTATATTACTAGCCTTAGAATAATTAAAATAATAAAAAAAGGAAAAACGCCTTTTTACGCCTAGGCTCCGCCTAGGCGCGCCTAGGCTCCTAAGGCTTGAGGCTTGACCTCTACGCCTCGACCACGCCTCGCGCCTTTAAGAACCTTGCTTAATATCCAACTGATGCAACGACCAAGAGTGAGATGCGGCAAGAGAGATAAGTACGCGAACAGAAGTCATCTTAGCAATCGGGGCAAAGGTCGCACCAAAATCTTTACCCGGAATCTGAGTAAAGCCACGAGCCACAAGACGAGCCTTATATCGTTCAATGGAGCCATCAGCTAAATATTTAATACTAAACACCCATTTGCAACCAACACATTTACCCCCCGAGGAAGAGACACTAACTTCCAAGTACCATTCTTGTCCAAGGCATCCATCTCAGTTTTCATGGTAGCTACCCACTCAGGATTCTAGAGAGCCTCATGCAAAGACCGGGGAATAGAAATAGAGTCAAGACAACCCAAAAAAGCATGATTGGACCCTGAAAGACCTGTATAAGAAAGGTGCTCGAAAATAGAATGGTTAATGCTACAAGAGTTAGCATAATCAGCAAAACGAGCAGGAGGGCGGCGATCACGAGTGGGATAACGGGACTGAAAATTAGAAATAGGTGGGGGGACAATACTTGAGTCCATAAGAGGAGGAGGCAGGGGCATTCGACGCCGACGAGCATAAACCTGTAAAGGGGGTTCCTCATGAAACGAGGAAGACACATCAAATAAAGGGATGGGACGGGATACTGGAGAAGCCTCCTCAAGAGAGGAGATGGGGGTGGGGGAGTAGCAAGTATACCATAAAATGGAGTACCCTCATGAAAGGTGACATCACGAGAGTGATACATATGTCGAGAAAGTGGATCATAACATTTATAAGCTTTAGACATGGTAGGATAACCCACAAAAATACATTTAATGGCCTTATCATCAAGATTGTGACGTGAGGGACGCCTATCATGAACATAACACACACCTAAAAACACGGGATAACAGAGGGAAAAGGGGGGCAGTGGGAAATATAGCGTGAAGAGGTTTTTTTCCATTTAAAACTTTGCTTGGAGTGCGATTAATAATAAATGTGGCAGTGAGAAGAGCAAGATGCCAATAAGATTTAGGAACATTCATACCCCGTAAAAGACACCGAACCATTCCCATTAAGTGACGGTTCTTACGTTCCGCCACCCCATTTTGCTCCGGAGTGTAAGGGAAAGAAAGTTGGTGTAAAATTTCCTTTTGGTTGAGTTGTGAACGAAAAGCATCAGAAACATACTCCCCACCATTATCAAATCGAATATTACGAATAGTGGTGTTAAATTGTGTTTTAATCATTTTCAGGAATTGAACAAACAAAAGTAACACCTCAAATTTATGTTTAAGCAAATATACCCATGTACACCTAGAGAAATCATCAATAAAAGTGACATAGTACTTATGACCCGATAAAGCTGTGACAGGTGAGGGTCCCCAAACATCAGAATGAATAAGATCAAACATACTAGATGCACGACTTATATGAGAAATATAACTAGCACGAATATGTTTAGACAGTTCACAAGTCTCACAGGTAAACCTCTTGTCTTTACAAGTCTTAGACAGAGAGGAAAAAAGTAAACATAGGTACTGAAAATTAACGTGTCCTAAACGGGCATGCCACAGAGGAACTGAGATCAGAAACAAAAGTAGTAGGGGGAGGATCCCCAAAGTGGTATAGGCCATTACGCTCATAACCCTTGCCAAAAATCCTCTTTGAACTCAAGTCCTGCAAATAGCAATACGAGGATAAGAATATGACAGCACAATTGAGATCTTTGCAGAGTTGACGAACAGAGATGAGATTAAATGAGAGGTCGGGAACATGCAACATAGAACATAAAGTGAGAGTAGGAGAGAGACGGATGTTTTCCTTGCTATGAATAGGAGCAAGAGATCCATCCGCAAGACACACTACGACACACAGGGGTAGTAGGGGAAGTAAACAATGATGACTCACCTGTCATATGATCAGATGCTCCAGAATTCAAAACCCAAGTAGGCTTAACAGTATTAACATGAAAAGCAGATGATGTACCTGAAGCAATAGTGGAAGTAGAAGTAGAGTGCCCAAGAGAGCTCAACTGTGCCTGGAGAAGATGGCTAACATCCCTAGAAGCACTAGTAATAGTAGAAGTAGAAACATTGACAATGGAAGCAGTCCTGGGGGGCCAATCTGTTTGGCCTTAGCCAACTTCTGTCTCAGCTCTGGGTGAAGTTTGAAGCCCAATAACACCACAATGATGGCAAGCCAGTCATCCATCATGAGTACGGGGACCAGTGTGAGCCGCTAATGCCATCTTTTCAGTAGAAGAAGACTGAACCTGAGGAGCGGCCTGAGAAGTCTGAGATAGTTTGAGACGACGCTCTTCTCCATCCACAATAGCAAAGGCCTCTCGAAGGGGAGGCATATGAGATGTGTTTATGATTTGGGTACATAGAGCCTCGTACTTTGATCGTAAACCCATAAGAAACTGATAAGTGTGCTGACGATCCAGACGCTGCATCAGAATAGAAACGGCCTCAGGAGGAAAGTCTGCGAGTGTCTCAAACTGGGCCAACTCCTCCCAACGGCACAGTAGATATCCAAAGTAGTGAGAGGCGGAGAGGTTGAGCGACTCCTGTGAGGCATGAGCAATCTCCCGATAAAGCTGAAATACTCGGGCATCATTATGAGCATGAGCATACATCTGATTAAGAGCCTTCCATAAATCGGGAACAGACTCATAGAACATAAACATAGTATAAATGCGCTCCTCCATAGAGTTCAACATCCACCCAAGAATAGTGCAACGGTCCATCTCCCATTGATTAAAAATAGCAAGGTTCTAAAAAACGCGGGACGTGATCGAGGTGTGGAAGCCAAGCCTTAAGCCTTAGAAGCCTAGGTAGACCTTAGGCGTAAAAAGGCGTTTAGGCCTTCTTAATATATTTTAATATTTTTTAATCATAACAAGGCTATTAAAATACTAAAATTGTACATATCATAAAAATATGTCTGAATATATGCAAATTAAAATACTATTTGATTATATTGGATGAGATAATGGTCCGGTTAGTAAGAAAATTCTTTAAAAGGCGATATCGTTTCACTAAAGCATTGTTGTTTTTAGAAAAAAGTGCGCCTTAAGGGTTTTACCAAGAATAAGGCATAAAAAACTTAAGACGGGGCGTTTCTCCCAAGCCTTAAGCCTAGGCGGATTTTTTAGAACAGTGAAAAATAGCAACGTCCTTAGCATCCGGTTGGGTTTCAGTGCCCAATAACAAACTAGTCTTCCCTTTCGACCCAATAAAGAGGCGGAGAGATCGGGACCATGAATTAAAATTTGTTCCATTCAATAATACACTATTAACCTGATGAGTAGGTGTATGTTGGGTAGGAGCGGGACCATTCAAATCAGCCATATCTCCCAAATACTCAAATATAATCCAACAAGTACACAAGTAGGACCAAAAAATTGGCAAGATGCTATCCAATCAAATCAGCGACATAAAGAGGTATAAACCCTCACAAATAAGGCCAAAAAAATTGGCAATGAGTTTAACCAAATAAACTCAGCAACATAGAAGGGTATAAACCCTCAAAATAATCAAATAAAGGCAAATTAATAGCCTAATACATGGGAATAAAACCCAACAGCAAAAACGGGGACTAAAGAACCCCAAATTAAAAAGGTATAAACCCTAGAAAAAGTAGAAAAATAGAGAGGACTTTACCCAATCAAATCAACAGCAATTGAACCCTCTAAAAAGGAGAGGATCGATCCTTGAGAGAGAGAGAGAGAAGCGCTGCTTAGTCAGCTGCCAGATACTAAATTTAGCTCTGATACCAAAAAGCTATTTATGATGTATTGGCTTACTCAACTTGAGTGCCAATGTGTATATTTATATTAAGAGATGTGCGGGAACAATGTATTAAGAAATCAATGTGGGACAAACCACAATATACATAGAAACATAAGACATTCTAATAGGAGTAACCTCCCATTTCGGTAAACCGAAATGAACAAATTCATATTCAATATTATTTTGATCATATCTGTAACCATGTATAATACATCTTACCAATAAGTGATATTCAGATCATATCCATAACTATGTATAATACATCTTACCAGTGAGCGATATTCAGATCGTATCCATAACCACGTGTAATACATGTTACCCGTGAGTGATATTCAGATCGTACCCATAACCATGTGTAATACTTCTTACCCATGGGTGATATTCAAATCATCTCCATAGCCATGTATAATACATTTCTTTCTAGTGAGTACACTTTCCTTGGCCACTTCATGTGTTTTTCCCTTGCCTTTGTCTGGCTCTTGTTCAACCGGTTCTTCTTCCCTTTCACATATAAATTCTTACAATATTATTTCATCATAAGGATATTAAAAATCCAAATAATAATTTAAACTTAACCCAATTCATAAGCATAATATAATCCCATTCAAATCATATATCGTAATTGAAGTCCAATCTAACTTCATGGTAAGATAGTTACCATACCCAAATCATAGGCCAAATATATTTTAATTTATTCTTAGTAGTTTAACCCTTAACATATTGGGTTCCCAATCCAAAGGACGACATATAATTTCAAGTTTCCTAGAGCATGATATGCCCATTTCTTTGCTACATAGCAAATCTGCCCTATAGGCTCCTCTATCGTTCAGTCAACTTCCAGAAATTTTCATAATTTTTCTGTACCATAAATTTCTATGATATTTCACCCAACGTCACTAAACGTATTTAAAAATACCAAGTTAAAGTTTCATAATTTTTAAAGTTCATTTGCTATGTCAAGCAAAACATCGAACACATGGTGTGCATACTTACACTTTTGGGGAAGATTTTATACCTGAACTTCAAACTATCATTGAAGGTCATTTCTTGGTATTTTCACACAATTTTCGGATATATTATACATATGTGAGTCTATTTTCATCTCCAACTAGAATTATTCAATTCCAATAAATATACAAAAAGATATAGAAATTTGAATACACAAGGTTTCCAATCGAAGCAATATACATGATTTACACGTTCAACTTTGCTTAAACTCGCATCTATCCATACGTATACCTCAAAACACGGAAGTTTAGTTAAAAAAAGTGATGATTTATATCATTTCAATCAATAATTCAAAAAATATAACAAGATTTACGGGTAGAATTACCTTAGGGACTTTTACGTAATTTCTACGATTTTTTCTCCAATTTTTCTCCTTACTTTCTTCTTCCCGAACTTCCCGACTCTCTTTCCTCAAGCTAAACTCTCCAAACTGAACCAAGTCTGATTTTATGAAGAGAGGGGATGATTTTTAAGGGTTATAAGTCGGCATAAGGCACCTCCCCTTGGTCCAATCAAAATATAACACGTGGCACCATGTAAGACAAAATATCATTTAAGGCTAAATGACTACTTTACCCCCTGTTCGTAAAAAAACGATATTTTCTCACTCGAATGTCCGTTTGATGCATCGTTTATTGTGTTACAAACCTAACTCACATATCTACAACTATCTAATTTTCACCTCAAATCAGTTGTTACATTATAATGGTCAACACAAGTCTCCAACTTGAACATTCCTACCGAAAACTTGAAAAATTTGTGTTTGTAACTAATTCGATATATCATGAGTTATGAAGGTAGGATTAGACTAAACATAATAACTTAACATTATATACACTAATAACACATTATCCCCCTCCCATAATGTAAGCATGATTTAAACATGATTTTTCATAATTATATTCGGGTTGTCACAAGATTAGACAATAACACGGGATAACCTCCGTGCATAAGAATGAATCACATCAAATATACTAGGAGCACGACTCATATATGGTATATAACTACTCCTAGTATGCTTGAAGATCTCACATACTTCACACAAGAATTTTTTGTCCTTGCACGCTTTAGACAGAGAAGGAAATAACAAGCGTAGGTATTGAAAATTGACATGCCCTAAACAGGCATGCCATAAATGCAAGGTCTGAAGGAAAATATCATAAGAAACGTAATTAGGCAAGATAGAAGTACTAAGACTAAAAATGTGAGAGTATGGTGGTGAAGGATCCCCGAAATAGTACAACCCATAGCCTTTGCCAAGAATTCTCCTTGAACTCAATTCCTGTAATAGGAAAAAATACAACACATTGAGATGTTTGGCAACTTGTCTAATAGATAAAAGAGGCAATGCAAAATCGAGGAAAGAGTAATATCGGGAGACCAACACACATCCCTCTTGCTATGAATATGTGCACCGGAGTCGTTCGCAAGATGAACATATTGACAAATGAGAATGATGGGCGAGGAAAAAAGAGACGGCTC
Source organism: Sambucus nigra (assembly GCA_949130495.1). NCBI lineage: Eukaryota > Viridiplantae > Streptophyta > Magnoliopsida > Dipsacales > Adoxaceae > Sambucus > Sambucus nigra. The sequence continues at coordinate 16,932,109 of OX422213.1, read as the reverse complement.
ACCAGTTATATGGTTAATGTCTCCGGAATCTAGAACCCAAGGGGATTAACATGAAAAACGGAGGAAGGACCTGAAGTAATAGTGGTAGTGGGAGAACCGCCTGAGGACAAGTGGTATCAATAACTTTGGCCATGCAATATGAACCAAATGGCCGTTTCTTAATTTTTTTTTTGTTTCGACTCTGGATGGTGACGGCAAATAATATCCCCGTTACCAAAACGAGGTACCAAAGCAAAATTGTACCATTCATGAAGATACTCGTAGCCAATTGAACCGGGGTACGCTGTGCCAATCAAAAAAATGTTTTTTCGCTACTTGAATCATCCATAATATCTCAAGAAGTCGATGAAATGCTCCAAAAGTAGATTTGAAAAATACTGGAAAATATTTTCGGCACCAAAAATTAACATGAAAATCACCAACATTCACCAAAAAATACCAAAATCAGCCACAGATTTACAAATCAGTAAATCACCACATAGATAGATATGACAAAAACCAACACCGGTAGCTGCCAAACAAACCGGCAATCCCAAAAAAATGAAAGAACTGCAGTAACACCAAATCTCAAAAACAGCAAAAGCAACAATCACCAAAGAAACACCAAAGAATCAGTTGAGGGTGTGTGAATCACCAAATCACCGCACAAATGGCCGGAGACATGGCATAACATCTAAAACATGCTGCCGAACAACCCAGCAGCCCAAACAGGGAAGAATGATGCTATTTCTAGGAGAGAACCTTAAGAAGGGTTGAATAGGTGGGAATCCCCAACTGCCCTGGTCGGAACCTAGATTATGGGTCCACAGCCCTCGCAGTGACTGCCTGGTGAGGTTGCGACGTCAAATGGAGGATGGAGAGAGGATCGCAGCCTCATGGAGATGAGAGAGAGAACTGCGACTGTTGCTACCTCAACTGGGGGAGAAAAGAAAGTTTGTAACTTCAAGAAAAGAAATGAGGAGAAAAAGGGTGCGAAAGAAACCCTAGGTTTTTATTGGAGGTTACGGTTTGGTTTTTGATTGGGAATGAGAGAGAAAAATTAGGGTTAAGGTTTACTGATGTGTAAGAGAGAGAGAAGGTTAGGTGTTGTTTGTTTTTGCCTCTTAAGTCTGAATCTGAACCATTCAGACTTAAGAGGTACCAAAAAGTGTTTGTTTTTTTAAGTGATTAAGAGGCTAACGGCTATATTTGGCCCTTAATGATTAAGAGGTAGAGTTACGTCTGAAGTCTGAATCAGTCTATATACATTCATTCAGAGGTATATTCAGACATAAAAACAAACATATTTTTCAGATTCAGATTTCAGACTTCAGATTCAGTTTTGAGATTTCAGATTCAGATAAAAAAACAATCGCAACCTTAGAGTCAGTGTTAGGGTTTGGCTCTAATACGAAGAAGAATTTTGTGATGTGATGACTTACCTAATTGGAAGCTTAATAATTCTATTTATTCTACATTACAATTTCAGAAGATTTTAGAGATTACAAAGCTAAGACTACACAACTAAGGCCCAAAACACAGAGGGCCAATACAAAAGGAAAAATACTAAAATAACATGAAATCCAACACTGACTAATGAATCTTTTCTTATTATGAGAAATCTTTTGTTGAATATTGATATTGATTGAACCCTTTTGTTTGATCACTTATGTAGAAAATCATAATATATCATGTATAATTTTGTACAGCCATTTTGATCTATGATGAAAGTTTATTTAGTTTGCTTTTCATTCAGCTTGTTCTGTCCTTTTCTATCATTTGAATTACTGACGAAGATAACAGTTCTCGTTATCTGACTGTTTACTGTTTTCTTATCTTTGGGTAATAAAGAAAGGAAACGTAGCAAATCAACGGGAGCACTTAATATTGCTTCTTGCAAATATTGACATAAGGACTAAGGCTGTTGAGAATTTTGATCAGGTAAAACGTGTAAATATGTGGATTTCAAGCTTTACTTTCACCGTATATCTTCTATATTAGTCTTTCTTTTTATTTTTTTGGCTTTGATACTTTATCAAATTTCATTATTAGACTTTAGTACATTTGTTGATTTTTTAAAGACTTGGGAATCTTTTTCGTCTCTGGTTATTACTTTCAGTGGCGAAGCTTAGTCATTTGGTGACGAAGAAAGTACCAAAATCTATATTTTTAACAAATGTATAAAATTCTAATAATAAAAATTGGTGAAGTACTAAACTAAAATAAAAACATTCTTTTTAGTGTTTTGTGTACAAATGTTGACAAGAAACTTATGGCAGTTGGATAATGATACTGTGCTACATTTGAGGGACAAAATTTTCAAGAATTATCGCTCATGGTGCAACTATTTGCATTGTACTCCAAATCTCACGTAAGTTAACTTTTACTTATTTATTTATTTTTATTTTAAAAAGGTTTTAGTGTTATTTCTAATACTACATTGTAAACACCTATGTTCATGTGTATACTATGTATGCATGATTTATCTTCCAGGGTCCCACAAGGTGCTGACTGGCAACAGCTAGAGCTTCTCTATATTGCACTTTATCTTCTTATTTGGGGTGAAGCTTCAAATATTCGATTCATGCCTGAATGCATATGCTATATTTTCCATAATGTAAGGTTTCTCTCATATTGTCGAGTGAAATAGATATTTCCTTTTATACGCAGTTGAGCTTATTAATGCTCAATTAAAGTTTAATCTTTGGATTTTGCCAATTTTCAGTATTCCTGTGGTTGCATTTATATTTCTAGAGAAACTCGTCACTAGTAGGTAGAGGCCCAACTCGTATTTGAATTACCATGTTAGATAAACTAACCAATAGCTTAAGCTAACTGGTATATGACGCCATGCCAAATGCAGGATTTAATCAACATGGGACTTCCTAACATAGACATCAAAATCCAGATGTTTTATATACTAATATGTGATTTAGCTTAGATAGTGTATGCAAGCATTTTTTATTTTTAATATAGTTGTGACTGATGATTTAAATCTAGCTGCTTATATCTTATTACCTTCATTAACCTCTGAAAATGGAAATCCATGACATGATAGTAATCCCATTCAATTTTTTACAAATTCTTTTATGGTTCTGCATTTTGCATATACTTGACAAGTTCATTTATGATCTGTTGTTGTGAGTGTGCTATTAATTGACTTTATCATAATTTCTAATCTGATTTGTGTTTTATTTCTCGTGAACATGTATATGTGTTGTTGGGCTTTTCGTAATATAAATTACACACTGTTTCTTTCCTTGCTTATGTAACCCGCATTTTCCATAATAAAAAAGGAGTTATTTATCTTGCTGAGGTGGTCTTCTGGTTAAAATGATTTCAAATGAAGTGTTGAGAGATACCGTTATCTGATATTCAGAGTGCTGTTCTTTATTGATAGGTTTTATTTATGTTCATGGATATAGCTCTATGCTTTGGCATGAGCCTCTGTTGATTTGGCAATCGTGTTTCCATATTCTTGTTACCCTTTTTGTGTATTATTTCGTTCATAGTGTATGAAATGAAGGCATTTTATCTAAATAGAGTAAAACTTTGTAGTGCAAGTAATTTAACCCTTTATTTGACAGTTGGTTAAATTTTTTTCTTATTTTTAAAGCAACACTTGAGATAATTTCTAGCATTGTCATATCTGTTTCTTGTTGGTTGTATATTTCAGATGGAATTTTGATTTAGAAAGCCGAGAAATTATTAAGCAACAATTTGTACTACCCTTTAAATTATCTGGTGTAATGAGCAGAAATTAACTGGTTTAGATTATGGAGATAAATAAATATAATATTATCTAAGTTATATCCCTGGATTCTGTGTTATGCCACTAGTGATGATTCTTATGTTTTTATCAAGTACATTGTTTTTTGCTTTGGGGCTTCTTCTATGTGAAAATAACCATTTATTTTTTACCAAATAAATAAGATGGCCCACGAGATTCATGGAATTCTATTTAGCCATGTCCATACTGTCAGTGGAGGCGCATACCAAACTACACCACGAGGTGAAGAATCATTTCTGCGGGACGTTGTGACCCCTATTTATGAGGTCATGCGCAAGGTAACTCATTTAAAATTCAGGCTACTATTTGATTTGTTCATATGCACATACAAATTTATGAATTGATTTTTTTGGGTGGAAAAAAGGAAGCCAGGAGAAACAAAAATGGCAAAGCAAGTCATACAGCATGGAGAAACTACGATGATCTGAATGAGTATTTCTGGTAATTTTTTTGAAATATTATAACAAAAATCTATTTTTATGCTGATATGGTATCTTTGATCTCTCTCTTTTTTTATCTCTTTCTTCAGGTCTGAAAAGTGCTTTAAGTTGTTAGGGTGGCCGATGGACCCCAAAGCGGATTTTTTTGTGCATTCAGATGAGAAACCGCCTGCAAATGTGGTATATCTATATCTATATCTATTTATATGTATATACATATATATGTGTGTATTTTTTTAATGCAATATTTATATGCATTTTTGAAGTAATTATGGATATAGTTTTGTTAAATGTTTGTGTTTATTAACATTCTCGATTTATTCTAGTATTATATGAGAGAGAGAGAGAGAGAGAGAGAGAGAGAGAGAGAGAGAGAGAGAGAGAGAGAGAGAGAGAGAGAGAGAGAGAGAGAGAGAGAGAGAGAGAGAGAGTGTACCAATGTGGTATGTCTTTATTATATGGCACCAAGGTTTTTGAAATGTTTTGGAGTTAAAACCAAGTATGGTTGAAATGCATTCAACGTCTAGGCCAATTGCTAGGATAAATTCTTGTATTTTACTTTTCCTTCTGAAACATATCACATCACCTCATACACTCTTCCCTCATTCATTTCATTTTTCCTCCCTCCCCCCCTCCCTTTTCTCTCCCAACTACCTATCATTCTCTTTCTCTAAAGACTTATAAAAATAACAAAAATAACCCTTAATTTTTTTTTTTGACATCTTACTTCAACATTGAAATATTATATTTTGACTAATGAACTTCTTAAAAATTAAAAATGACCCTGGAATGGCCATCGGGTCAGGGGCGGATCCACCCCAGGCCGAAGTGGGGCGGCCGCCCCAGTTCATTTAAAAAAAAAAAAAAAAAAAAATTTTTTTTAGGGTTTTTTGTGTAAAAAATTAAACCTGGAGGTTACTTGAAATTATATTCAAAGTTTAGGGAAAAATCTGTAATAAACTAAAAAAAAAAAAATCTTAAAGGTCTGTTACTCCCTCTTCTACCGTATCAAATAAAAAAAACCCTATTTTCTCCCACTCCCAAAAAAAACCTATATGAAATTAAATTTATATGTGAAATTAAATTAAATTTGTAAATATAGGGAATCAATGGAGAAATATTTTAAACGAAAAAGAGGATACAACGCACCAACCGTATCCGAAGCGAGGTTCAATCATCTCCCACTCCAATTAGTGTTGAAAATGAATATTATGCCCCAAAAAAGTAAAAACAATCCAAAAAATGCTCGAAAAAACCCCCAAAAAAATCGCCTCGGGGGCTCCCGCCCCCGAACCCCCGGCAACTATCGAAACTTTCGCCCCAATTCACACAAAATCCTGGATTCGCCACTGCATTGGGTTGTGCTTGTGATGTAGGCGTCAATTGTTTACTTTACACATATAGTGCATTTAAGCACAAGCATGTGCATGAATAATTCCATAAGCACGGATGTTTGCTAGTGTACCAACATAAGTGATACAACACAGTACTATGTTCCATAAGTCAGGTTATAGAAATGTTTCATGGCCAACATTGGTGGCAATGGGCCAAACATCTTAATACTAATGCCCTCAGTGAACATATAATTTTACTAATTTTTCTCTTGCACCAAGAGTAGTACAAATTTTTCCCTTTTGCTTCTCCATGATGAAATGACTAAATTATAATTTCCTTCGTCATATCATGCTAAACAATAACAAAAACAACATTTAGAGGCCAATAACAAAAACAACATCTCTTACAGAAGTGGTTTCTTACACGAGGGAAGATAATTTTATTTGTAAAGTACAAAGGAATAATGGAGAGGCTTCTAGAAGCATCATGTCACAAAATAGAGTTTCGCAATGGTGACATCATCAATCTAGAAGCTTCTCAAAATACCTCAGGATTAAAGTACAAAAATTGCCTTCAACGCTTATGCTCCTGCATCACTATCGTCCCAGTAAAGCTGCAATATAGTCCCTATACTGGTGACAAAAGTTGGAATCGATGCATTACAATGTAGCCTCAATGTTCCAAATATCTTCAGCCTCCGGCCGACCGTACCATCGGATGAGGAAATGATTGTAGTCTCCGGAAGGGGAGAAAACTACCTCAGATCGTCGGACTCCCTCATCACGATCTATGTGGGAATAGATAGGGGGCCTTCTGGTCAAGGAAGAGATATCGGGAGAATGTAGGTTCCTTAGAAGGGAGAGCGGTCGATGACCTTGAATGTGCGATGCATGCGGAACTCAGCCATAAAATTAACCTTATAGGCATTGTCCCCACAATTGTGGATCACGAGGAATAGTCCAAAACGACGTATCTAAAGCTTGTGCCCTTAGCTCAGGTGGCGTGCCTTCTGAAGGTAAACGAGGATTAAGTCACCGGGCTAGAATATAATGGCACACTGGTGCATGTAGACATGATCTTTGTAGGAGGTTTATGTATGCTGAAGGCTCTACGAACATTAGCATGGATGGCGGTCATGCGATTGGCGAACTTAACGGCGGTAGGGCTGGCCGTGACTGTAGAATGCAACTCTGCTAGGTCTAATGGTATGAGAGGAGAAATATACAAAACAATTGGAATGGGAGTCCTGTAGAGAGGTTGATTGTGTTGTTGAAGCCGAATTCACATAAGCAATGACAACATCCCATCATCGTGGGGTATCGACGACAAGGCAACGGATTAAACTTCCCAATCAGGTTTACGACCACGGTTTGACCATCGGTTTGGGGTTGAATTCTGTGAAAAACTGGAGGAAACAATGCAGTAAACCCGATAAGGTCTGCCAAAAGTGGCCTTCAATCGAACATCTTGGGCGGAAGTGAAGCTACGGGAAATTCCATGCAAACGGACGATCTCCAAAATAGAGGGTGGCTATATGGGAAGCATTTGTCGTACGGGAGTAAGGTGTGAAATGCACAATTTCGGAAAACCTTTCGATGACAACGAAGATCGAATCATGCCCACGAGTGGTGCCGAGGAGGTTAATGATGAAGTCCATGGAGACATCGGATGATCGAGAATCGGTAAAGGGGTGTATAAACCGGCGTTGGAGTGTTTTCCCTTCGTTGTCTAACATGTGTTATATGGGAAAGTGATGGCGTCTGTGTCTTGCCCATGGAGGGCCAGAAGAATCTCTTCCTAATGGCCCGACCGAGTTGGTGCACGTGACCCCTATGTGTCTAGAGAGGCCTATAAAATAAACTTTGGAAATGATCTTCTCCCGGAGGGAGGAAGCATGAATGCATAGGCTGTGCCACGGAAAAGGAAACCATATTGCTTTTTATTTTTCTTTCACCCCTTCATCCCTTTTTATATCAATAGGGATCTACGAGCAAGGCAACTCTGCTCTGGAAAGAAAAGAAACCAACAGGTCCTTTTTTGCTTGACCGCAAAAGCCGCCACCCCTCATGTAGTGCAGCCTACGAGCGAATATTCACTAAAATCTGGTTCTATTTGTAGTAAGAAGTCCCTTGTTGGCACTCGATAAAAATAGGGTCAAAATGAGAGTCAGAAGCATATAAATCACGCACCTCATTTAACTAAAGACATTACTGCTGATAAAATCTAAAGCGTGACTGCGTTGGCAACTTGGTTCTCCCTCCCTGGTTTGTAGAGGTAGAAAGTATAGCGCCAGAGGTAGGCCACTAATATATCGTGTTTGTTGTTAATTTATGGCTGACTATGGAGATACCGGAGGGCCTCGTGGTCATGACGAACTCCTTGTGTAGAATATAAGACTGCTATAATGTAAGGCCTTGGTGACGACGTAGAACTTCAGATCGTAGGCCGAATAATTCAGTCTAGCCCCAAGAGCTTTTGGCTAAAGAATCGACTTGCCATTTTCACTCAAAATGGCACCATAGCCAGTCTTACAAGCATTACAAAATAACTCAAAAAGCTGGGTAATGTCTTGAAGGTCCAGAACAGGACCGGTGGTTATGGGTTTTTTTATGCTGCAAAAGGCACGATCGGTGGCATCGTTCCTTTGGAACTCGTTATTAGACGAGGTACTCATTAAATCAATTATTAAGGCCAAAACAGTGCTAAATCCAACCATGAATTAAAGGTGGTTTCCGACGAGACCATAAAAATTGCGCACCTGCCTATGGCCTGAGTCTTGGAGGAATCAATTCGCACCCCATCGTCGAAAACCACATACCACACAAAGATGGCTGATGGGACCATAAATGACCACTTCTTCAAATGGGGATAAAATTGCTTGGCTCGTATGACTATCAAGACCCGTGCCACATAGGATATGTGATTATCCTCGCTTGTTTATGAATGAGGATGTCATCGAAGTAGACCACCATAACTTGTCGAGAAATGGGCGCAGGATATGGGTCAGAACCATCATGAGAGTAGGCGAGGCTTTAAATATCCCGAAGGGCATAACGGTCCATTCTTATAACTATCTATAGCTTTATGTCGTGACATACTGAAGTTAAGCATCAAACTAAAAACAAATAAGCAATGTGTAGAGCTAGACCTGATTACACAATGCATTGAAAAGACAAGAAATTATCACTTAATGGGTTAACCTTTAAAGGATTCCAGGTCATAATGGTGTGGCTCATTAAACGCTCTTTACACAAATGGGTGCCACAAACCCGGTAGATATAGTGAATATACACGACTCTTAACGAATCGGGCACGGGTTGACCAATTTTTGACATGAATGCAAGTGACACGACATCAACGCCACAAATCATTGCCAGTCAAGGTGGAGTGTTCTAGGATCTTATTTATTGTGATGCAAAGCTTTAGAGTCCCAATGTTGAACTTTATATTCTAAACATGTTTCAACAAAAACTTTTATGTCTTTTCCATTTGGGTTGTCAGGAAATTGTCTCATGTTGTATGTTTTTTGAAAAATTATTGATAGTCGGTATGTATTTTCAGGACCGAAACCAAGTCGCTGCTGGAAAGAGAAAACCGAAGACGAATTTTGTTGAAGTCCGCACATTTTTGCATCTCTATAGAAGTTTTGACCGAATGTGGATATTCTTTATATTGTCTTTACAGGTAACCTTAGGATTTGGAAATATGGTTATTGATCATTCCTTAAAAGAACTAACTGTCAATTTTGGGTTATTTCAGGCCATGATAATTGTTGCCTGGCATCAACGCGGATCTCTATCTGTATTGTTTGACGAAGATGTCTTCGAAAGCATTTTAACAATTTTCATAACTTCTGCTATTCTAAATTTTGTGCAAGGTACTTATGATGCCTTTGTCCCCTAGCTTCAACTTAGACTCCTAACAGAATCATCTCTTTTAAAAATCCCAAATTATTGATAATCATAGTATTCCTGACCCCAAATTAAATCGGCTACTGTTCATGAAAAGCACCATGCACATCATTCTCTCCTCATTGGAAAAAGAATTTCCCAAAAATGTAATCAAAAGTTAGAATCATGGGGATACCATCACCTTCACGTACAATCTTCCCCTTTTGAAAAGGGACCCTTTCACGGTAGTACCAACACAATCAAACGTATGAACCCTCCCTCTTAATTTACTACAAGTAAATTAAGAGGGAAAATCTGCAAAAAACGGTGAACTATAAACTCCGAATGGGACTCAAACCCATCCCAAATCCGATCCACTCAGGCATGAGAGAGATCACCACAACAATCCAATGAAACAAACTCAGAGAAATTAAAATAAATTATCCAGTAACAAAAATTTCCCTCTCTGGTAATTTAGTAATAACAAAACCCTCTTCTTAAAAAAGAGCACATAAATCACCTAGAAGGTATCCATACTAATCAACAACTCATAATAATGAACCAACAACTTAACAAACATTAAGAGCAAACATTGCTTTGATACAAATTTGATGAACGCGCTCGATGTATCCTCATTAATAATAATCATATTGATAAAGTGTATTTACAATGGGAGACAAAAACATTTATTAATGACAAGACACAAAGACTCCTTATTGTGGTAAATAACTAGAGAAAATATATTTACAATGGGAGACAGAGACATTTATTAATGGCAAGACACAAAGACTCCTAATTGTGGTAAATAACTACTAAATGGAATAGAAGATAAACAAAGAAACTAGTTAAAGATATTCGGATGAAAATCATATTACCTAATATACCCCCGTGCCCCTAATAATTAGAGTTGCACCCCCGACCCACATATGCATCAACCTTCTTGTACCTTATGCATGCCGAGGGAGGGGGGGGGGGGGGGCAAGTAAAATTATTGAACATGTAGGGGGTATCTTTGATTAACATATTATCTCAAGGAGTAAAGTAATTTTTTTTTAAATTTCTGCAGACCTGGTTATATCCATATCCAGGTCTTCGATCCGACCAATTCTACATAGCAGAGATTGTATCTTAATTTGATTTCTTTTGGCATTGTGCACCCGCTTCTGTATGTTAGAAATTACAATTGGACGCATTTTCTATCCTTCTTTAAGATGTATGAACTAAATTTCTTCTCTTTTCATATATTGCACAGCTTGTTTAGATATAATCCTCAGTTGGCATGCCTGGAGGAGTTTGAAGTTGACCCAGATACTTAGGTATCTCTTAAAATTTGCAATTGCAGCCGTTTGGGTTGTAGTGCTGCCAATTGGTTACGCTAGATCTGTTCAGAATCCAACAGGACTTGTGAGATATTTTAGTACATTGGGAGGGAACTGGCGAAATCAGTCGTTTTATAACTACTGTGTTGCAATTTATTTGATACCCAACATACTTGCTGCCTTACTATTTATGCTTCCACCATTGCGGAGAACCATGGAGCGTTCAAACTGGCGTATTGTTACTCTTCTTATGTGGTGGGCTCAGGTAAGAACATCTAGCCCTGTCTACTTGTGGGAAACTATTTTACGTTTCTATACTCAGTTTTTTATTTCCATTTCTGTTCCTCATTTCAATAAAAACATTTTCAAAACTCGATCATGTTGTAGAAATAAATTTATTATTTTCCAAATGTAATTTATATAAAATTTGGGTGTCAATGTAATTTACATATAGTTTGGGGTTATTGTAATTTACTGAATGTTCAGGCTCCAAAATCTAATTTACAGAAAGTTCAGTGGCTAACATAATTAACGGAAAGTTCAGGAGACAATGAAATTTACAGAAACGTTATTTCCTAAAATGTAATTTACCGAAAGTTTGCAGGTCAGAATGTAATTTAGCTTTAAGGGTCTAGATGTAATTTATAGAAAGTTCAGGGGTCAAAGTGTAATTTTGTAGCTAAAGATGGTTTGGAGAAGTGGGGAAAACTTGTTAAAGGGGTTTTCCGCTTCTAATTTTCTGGAAAATTGGAAAATTTGGGTAACTGTTTTCTAATTTTCTATCTAGAAAAATATCAAACTTGGATGTTTTTTTTAATTTTCCACTTTCGTCGAAACTTTTGGAATTTTTTTCTAGAAAACAACTTAAATTTCCCTCAACTTAGCAGAGTTCTAGCTTTTGTTACTTTAGTATGAATTAAATATCCCTTCTATGATTTTGACTCGTGTTCCCAGCCGAAGCTCTATGTTGGAAGGGGCATGCATGAGGACATGTTCTCGCTTTTCAAGTAAGGAAACATATGTTTTTATCTGTTTCTTCATATATCAATATGGTCAGGTTTTTGTGCAAACCAAGTTTTTGAAATGCTAAAAAATTAAAATTTTCAACCAAGCTTGGTAAAGTTGATCTCTATAGTGAGCAGATCGTCTCCAAAAAGATTCATAAAACATTGTATCTGAAAGTGGGTGAGATGATGATCATCAAAAGTTTCAATGGACAAAAGTGCACATATTTATCAAATTTGCATCTCATTACATTTGGATGAATGTTTCTTATGATATTTTTTGGAGACGATCTTGGTTAAGAGATTCTACTTTTTAGCATTTTAAAAATTTCCGCACGAGAGGTCCGTAGTATCTCAATATAAACAAAAACATTTTCACTTTGGCTTTCACCTTTAGCTACAGTTCCTTAAAAACTTTTTGTGAAAAAAGTGAAAAGGAGGTTAAACTTTGGACCCAAAGTAATATACAACATAATAAATGCAGACCAAAGGACAAAGTAATATACAACATAATACAATATATATATATATATATATATATATATATATCATTAATATTATTAAACATTTTCACTTCTGTGGATTATTTCTCTATCCGTCGGTGGGGTTGGCCATCATTTCTAGTTTTTTCACGGACAAATGATCAATATAAAGTTAATTGGATTTGTTTTATATTCCTCCCTCCAATGCTTTCCTTTTCTATCGCCAACTGAGTAACATTTTTTATGCGTAGGTATACACTATTTTGGATCATGCTGCTAATAAGCAAATTAGCATTCAGCTACTATGTCGAGGTGATCTTGTTCTCCTTATGTATCATATTGTGAAATTTATAGCTTATGGAATCAAATAAATAAAAGGTGGAACATATACTAGAAAGATAGTTGCATACGTTTTATATGAATTTACTTACTTGCACTGCATCATTAAAACTGGGATATTTGGGGTTTGACTCCCCAAAATGACTTTTAATGACGCAAAACAAGAAATGAACATTATTATGACACCACTAACTAGAATGAGTCATCTTACCACTAGACTAGACCAAGGTCGCGGCCCTTTCCAACCGCCCCTGATGAAGGGGGACCAAACTGGTAATACCTTTAATGGGTGTCAGGATATTTGGGCAGTTTTCAGATTCTTGACAAGCGCTGCATTTCTGGTCCATAAATCTTAATTTCACCCAAATTTTGTTAGTTCGGTCTTATATGCAGTTCAAAGTAGTATAGAATAGTTGTTGTAGCCAAAGATTGTGTTTCCTATTTTTTCTTTTCGTTTTTTAAACACAAGACGTCAAAATACTTACTGTTTAGAGTATTACAACACATTTATATTCTTGTAAATCAAGGCGACTTATCAGTTCTCAAATCAAGGAAAGTCTAAGTAACTTCTTATCCACAAACCCAACAACCTTTCAAATAAAACCACAATCCTATAGGCTTTTCAAAATATACATTCACTGCAAAAGATAAAGGGATGTTTACTATGATATATAGTCTTCAAGGCATTCTATATGGTAGGTGAAACTAATATGTAAGTCTGAGAAATCATTTTAGATTGTAAAAATATAAACGTACATGTATGCATATACCCCAGGAGTCCAGGTGAAATAATGGCATTATATTGTTTACCGTGGCATGTATATAATGTCATTTGAAGCTTCATTGAAATGTATAAGAAACCTCTACATATCTTCACAGGGTGTCTTTTGGAATTTTTTTTTTTAATGCCTTAATTTCTTTTAACCAGCTTGCCGTTATAGGAATCTATAAAATGCCTTCTAGCACTTTAATTCGTGTGATTGTTTTTTCAAAGCTGGTTAATTAATGCTTTATTCATACATTTTCTGTAAATAGATATTGCCTCTAGTAGCGCCTACAAAAGTGATCATGAATATGCAAGTCGGGAACTATGAATGGCATGAGTTCTTTCCAAATGGTAAATATCTCGATCATTGTCATGACCTCATTGGTATTCTTTTAAAGATATGACCTAAATCATCCCTTTGTTTAAACATAATGTAGTAACTCACAATATTGGCGTTGTCATTGCTATATGGGCTCCAATTGTCCTGGTAAGTTCACCATAGAAGCATTTATGAGAACCTCTATTTTCTTTTAGGGGCATTTAGGTTTCAGTCCTTAATGTTAAGATACTTATGTAAAAAGTCCATGTTTTCCAAACTTTAGTTTCCTTAATGTTATTTTAGCACTATTATTTTATATACTTCTATAATATATTGCAATGTTATTTTAGCGCTGTTATTTTATATACTGCTATAAAATACTGCAATGTTATTTTAGCATTGCATTGTATTTTATTATTTCACCAAAACTAGAATTAGTGAATTATATTATAGCCCCTGCAAGTTTAGAGGCTTGTATTTATACCATGGAGGGAATACATTGGGGGACCAAATTACCCTTATGGTCAATTACATAAATAACATAAACATTCCAATGCTCCCCCTCAAGCTGGCAAGTAGATATCGACCAAGCCAAGCTTGCCAATAGAAGTGCGAAGAAGAGAAGGACTCACAGGTTTGGTAAGAACATCTGCAATGAAGAAATATCAAACGATGGAGTGATGATCTCATGACAAATCTTCTTTCTGAAAAAATGAATGTCAATCTTAATGTGCTTTGTCCTCTCATGAAGAACTGAATCAGAAGCAAGTCGAATAGTCAACTTATTGTCACAATGCAGAACAGAAGAAGTCTTCTCAGGAAATCCGCTCCTCAAGAATAAAACGAAGCCATATAATCTCACACGTGCCCAAGGCCATGACCCTATATTCCTCCTATGCAGGAGAATGCGAAACGACAACTTTCTTTTTACTTTTTCCGAAGATAAGATAACTACCACGAAAGTTAGGCTCCTCAATAATCAGAATCAGTGTAGCTCTGCGATCCTCCCCAGGATGAGGTGAAATCCTCTCCAGGATGAGGTCTGCTATATAAAATAAAAGACTTAAGATACCGCAAACGGTGATATACTGCATCCAAATGAGTCTGACAGGGTTTGTGTATAAACTGAAACTCTCAACAACAAATGGTATATCCGCTCGGTCTGGTATTAACTAAATAAATTAGACAACTTACCAAATGCTGATAAATAGATGGATCTTTCAAAATTCACCACAGTCAACCACAAGCTTTAAATTAGAAATCATAGGATATGAAGCTGGTTTACACCCAAACATCCCGATATTCTCGGGAAGATCCAAAACATACTTTCTCTGTGAGAGAGAAATCCTGTGCCACGACCTGGCTACTTCAATGCCCAGGAAATATCGAAGTTGGCCGAGGTCTTTCACATCAAACGCCTTTCCCAAATCAGCCTTAATTTGTATAATTCTAGAAGAGTCATTTCTAGTAATAATAATATTATCAACATACACAAGTAAGATCACACTCTTCCCATATGAATTCCTTCCTATATGAATCCCGTCCGATGAAACAAGTATGGTTAGAATGACATCTAATAAATCTGAATCCAATGATAGCCTCACTGAATCCAGAGAACCAGGCTCGTGGTGGTTGTTTCAATCCATATAGAGATTTTCATAGGCGACAAACTTCCCAGCATACTCCCCCTCACTACGAAATTCGGATGGAGGATCCATGTGGATGACCTCATCAAGGTCGCCATGAAGAAAAACATTTGTGACATCAAGCTGGTGGAGCGGCCAAGAGGACGAAGCAGCCTAGGATATCAATAAGAGAACAGTGTTGAGTTTAGCAACCGGAGTAAAGGTAGCATCAAAATCTTTTCTCTGAATCTGAGTAAAGCCCTTCGCAACAAGGCGGGCCTTATACCTATCCACTGCCCCATCAGCTAATAAATTGAGTGTATAGACCCACCTACAGCCAACTGTCTTAGCTTCTTTAGGTCAGGGACAATGTCTAAGGTATGATTACGTTGTAAAGTATCCATCTCACACTGCATAGCTTCAACCCAATGTGAAACCTGAAAAGCTTCAGAAACAGTCCTCGTGATCCGAGTGGAGGAAGTAGCCATAACAAAAGCGCGATAAGGACCTCACAAACCTTTATAAGAAACAAATTTTGAGATAGGATGGCTTGTAAAACAAGCATTACCATATCGAATGGCCTCTCTACGCTCCCGAGGGGGATGCCGAGGTTCAAGGTCTGGAGCAACAAGGTCATCATTTGCTAGATGATTAATAGTCTCAACAACAAGCTCAACAACATGCTCAATTGAATGAGAAGTGTTAATTGGGGAGGATGGGATAATGACAGGAGAGATATGTGAGCGCGGGTGACGCGAATACACCTGGAAAGGTTGATTAGCTGGAGAGACAGGACTAGTATAATCAAATACGGGTACAGGGTAAACAATATGTGAGTTCTCTTGAGGTGGAGTAGAAGAATGCACAAAAGCAGAGTCACTAAAGAATGATGTATTGTTATGAAATGTGACATCTAAAGTATGATGCTTACGATGTGTGACAGGATCATAATAACGATACCCTTTGGATATTCTAGAATATCCTACAAAAATACAACGAATAGCTTTATCATCAAGCTTAGTGCGAGTAAGAGATTTATTATGAACAAAGCAAATACATCCAAACACGCACGGACTTACAGAAAAAGGAATCTTATTAGGATAAATAAGATGTAATGGGGCTTTATTTTGCATGACACGACATGGAGTACGATTCAAAAGATAAATGCCCGTTAAGATAACTAAGTGCCAATAAGATTGGGGAACCTGTATCTTCCTTAATAAACAGCGAACACTCCCATGAGACTTCTGTTTTTTCTTTCAGTAACCCCATTTTGTTCAGGAGTATATGGGTAAGTGAGTTATGGGTAAGTGAGTTGCTCCAGGAACCATCAAAGTGTATTAGGTTAAAAACACAAAGGGTCCGATGCATGCGAGGGATATAATTAGTTCAAGTATACTTAGATAAAGAGTAAACAACATATTGGAATTTTGAAGAACTGCACGCTTTAATTAATCGGGGAACAACATACAAAAATATTGAAAATTGACACGTCTTAAATGATCTTGCCATAACTGTAATGTATGAAATGAAAAAACCATAACGACCTGAATCAGGCAACACACTAGCATGAAAAACGGAAGATGAAGGTGGAACTGGTGGAGAATCCCCAAAGTAGTAGTGCTCGTTGCGCTCATATCCCCTGCCAAAAATCCTCCACATACGCAGGTCCCGAAGATAACACCGATCAAACAAGAAAACAACAGTACAGTTAAGACTTTTTGCTAAACAATTTAACACATACGAGTTCAAAACAAGATTAGGTATAAGTAAAACTGACATATATCGCCTTTGCTGAGAATGGGAGTAAGATGAATCTATATATGAAAGGGTTGGGTGATGAAATAAAGAGATCCTTCTCACCCGTCATATGATCACTAGTACCAGAGTCCATAACCCAAGTTGAAGGAGTGTCAACTGTGTGAGCATGGTATGCTCGAGGAGTACCTGCCCACTAACATGAGCTTAACGATTACTCAATAAATGGAGAATCCAATCCATTTTTGAACTGACAGATTTCTCAATCTTGGCATTCAGATCATCAGAAATAGAGAAATGGGACCTTCAGCAACGACATCTATATAAGTTCTACCCTTCTTATTCCGTAACTTGGGATACCATTTAAATCAGGTGAGTTTTTGTGCGACCTTCTCCACCACAATACTCACATACCATCTTCTTTTTTATGGACGGTTTCCCAAGACGGAGCAGAAGAAGAACCCCAAAAACGATGCCCTATATTGACTACAAAAGCCATTTGATCAGCTGCAGAAGGAGACTCAGAAACCATTACAAATGAGGATGTAAGCTTGAGGCGTCGCTCATGCTTCTCACACACTGTATACACTTCACCTAGTGAAGAAAGGGGTGATGTGTTCAAAATCTGTGTCTAATAAAGCTCAAAACAAGCCCCTAGACCCATCAAGAACCAGTAAACCTTTTGATTTTCTTCTCGAACGATAAATGATTCTGCATCCAGCTCGGTAAGACCCACTATGTCAGCTAAAGGACCATACGAAGCATACTCCTCCCATCTATTGAGTTAAATAGCTATAAAGCGTCGAAACTGAATCGTTGCCTTGACAGGCATATGATATCTCCTTACAAAGTTCTAATACCTGAAATTCATTGTGTGAATGAGAGCACATAGCGGTCATACCCTTTCACAGGAGAGGAACAGACTCGTAAAACTGAAAAATCTCATAAACACTCGGCTCCATAGAGTTGAACATCCATCCTAGAATAGTACAATTAGTAACAAACCACTTACTAAAGGTTGAATCAAATTCTTTCGGCATTGGGATCTTTCCAAGAATCCAATTGATTTTTTCTTTTGTACCAAAAAATAAACGAAACGATCTAGCCCACGATGAAAATTTTTGGCCATTAAGTAACTGAGCCGTGGCTTTCGGTGAGGGTGAATGGTAAGTGGTCGTCAAATCAGATGATGTGTTCTTTACTTCGACAATTCCTCCGTTCGACATTGTGTACTAAATCAGCAATAACACCAACACCGCTGAACTCACAAGTAATAATAATTACTCAAAACATTCCACCAACAGAATAACAAATAGGCACGAAAAACTATTAAGTGGCCACCAAAAATTAACGGAGCCATAACAAATAAATCTCTATATCATAAGAGATGAAAAATTAGTAATGTTTACCTTTAATTGCATACAATCAATGACTAGAAAATTTCAAATACCTAGAAAAGGTTGATGCTCCAACTGATGAAAAATATTACCAATAATTTACCACATCATAGGTTCATAATAAGAGTCTCTTTAGTAGAGAGAAATCAGCCCCAAAAAAGTGCAGAAACCCACTCAAAAACTCAAACCCTAGGCAGCTTGAACCTTGAACTCAAACCCTAGGATGAAGAGGAGGGGAGCACCCTTAAAGGAGCCCACAAGGGGGCTGCCCGACCCTAGGGTTGGTCGCCTAGGGTTTGCGCTAGTGGTGGTGGTGTCCGGTGTAGGCAGGGATGTCCTTTTTTTTTTGAGCTCTGATACCAACTAGAATTAGTGAATTCTATTATAGCTCCAACAAGTTTAGAGGCTTGTATTTATACTAAGGAGGGAATACATTGGGGGACCAAATTACCCTTATGGTCAATTACATAAATAACACACAAATAGCATAAACATTCCAACACCAAATGTAGGGACTAGACACTCAAATATATATAAAATGCATGGACTGCGAACTTAAGTTTTAAAACACAGATTTTCACTAAGTTGACCAAGTCTTAAGGGCCTAAGACTAAATCTCTATTTTCTTCTATGCTCTATCGGGAAAATACTGATAAACATTATTTATGAATAGGTCTATTTCATGGATACACAAATATGGTATGCCATATTCGCTACCATTATCGGAGGGATATATGGAGCTTTCAGCCACCTGGGTGAGGTTAGTAGTCATTTTATTCTTACACGTAGCAAAACAAGATAAAAATATGCTTTGTTAGGTGATTTTCCAGCGAGGTGAAATAATATTGATTAATTTGAGCACTTTGATTTTCTCTGATCTCTGTTATTAATATGATCACTTTCGAATAACTGTTTACCTTTTCTTCTCTCCCCTCAGATACGAACACTTGGTATGTTGCGGTCTCGATTTGAGTCCGTTCCTTCAGCTTTTCGAGAACGTCTTGTGCCAATGCCTAAAGAAAAAACTGACATAAATATGATGGTAGTATTAAATTAATAATGCATGAGATCAATAAATTCTTTTTATGTACAGTCTGTTAAAATATGACTTGTTATCTACCTGCTCATTATCTACTAGCACTCGTGATTATTCTTCGCCTGAAGTAAACACTTATATAACAGGATGATTCATTGGAAAGAAAAAACGTCGCAAAATTTTCTCAGGTCTGGAATGAATTCATCTATTCAATGCGGATGGAAGACTTGGTCAGCAATGAGTTAAGATTACCTCTCTCATACATGAAGCATTTATATATGTATATATATTTAGAAGCCTTAAATAACAATTGGAGATGTTTTTGTTGTATTTTTTATTGTTTAGTGAGAGAGATCTGCTGCTTTTACCATATCAATCAAGTGATGATGTCACTGTTGTCCAGTGGCCACCTTTCTTGCTCGCTAGTAAGGTACAAATTTCACATACTTTCTACTGTTCACGGGGACATTTAATGCAGCTCTTGTATTTAATCCCTCATCTTCTGTTTTATCTTCTTATTCAACATAAGATACCGATCGCATTAGACATGGCAAAAGATTTCAAGGGAAAAGAGGACGCTGAACTGTTTAAGAAGATTAACAGTGATGACTATATGCGTTCAGCAGTGGTTGAATGCTACGAAACACTTAGGCAAATATTAGTCGGCCTTGTTGAAGATGAATGGGATAAAAAGTAAGACAAATTTTGTTTTTTTTTTAAGAACCATATCTTCATTATTTTTTGCGGCCCAAAGACAAACTAGCTACTGATGTTATCGCAACTGATTAAACCCATGTCATGTGTAAGGTTATAACACGAAGAGCCTTGGTGCTAGATAGAGGGTCTATACATTATGTTGGTAGGGGCAGATTCAGAAATTTTGGTTACCGGGGAAAAAACATACTAGAGTTTTTGTAAAGATTAAGGAGAATAAAGCACTAACTATAATTGTCTAAAATTTCTCTTTTAGTAATATCAATTTTTTAGCTTCTCAAATTATGGAGGAATATAAAAACTATGCTTATTTAAAAGTTGTCATATATGTAGTACTATATTTATAATTTCTCACAAATTATTTTGAACTTTACATCTTTCAATGGGAGACATTGTGTGATACACACAAAGTTAACAATTATAAACAAGCAGTCTTATCCCATTGTTTTCTTTCTTACAGACCTCATAAATGTTTGGCTTTTATGTTGTATTCAGGATCATTTTGCAGATATGTCATGAAGTAGATTCTAGCATACAGAACAAAAGATTTCTAGCTGATTTTAGGATGAGTGGGTTGCCTTTGCTCAATGAAAGACTGGAGAGATTTTTAAAGCATCTGGTAACATGTTTATTATTATTATTATTATTATTATTATTATTATTATTATTATTATTTTTATTATTATTATTATTATTATTATTATTATTATTATTATTATCTTATTGCCATTATTATTATTATTATCATCATCATCATCATCAGTATAATTATTACTATAGAGAAGGGTCTCCATCCCAAATTAATAGTCCCTGTTTGTAAAGCAAACATTTTGAGACAATATTTATCTTTTTCGATTTATCTGCTAAGTATCATGAATACCTTGAAATGCAGCACGTGCACTTGGATCATTGCTCTCCCGTAGATATTGGTGGGATGGGTAACTTTGTAATTTCACCTAATTTTATGTACTCTTTTTCAGAAATCAGACTATTAATTTGGAATTGACCAAAAAGGAAAACCAGACTCTGTATTTGGGACGGAGTAGTTATATCTATAATATGACCCTCGCATTGTGAACGGAGTAGTTATATCTATAATATGACTCTCACATTGTGAAATTGTGTGATTATATAACTGTATTTAGTATTATTCTCATGATATAACAGTCTCACGTTTCTATATTGGGTTAAGTGAGGGACCACATCCTAAAATATCCAAAAAGTGAGTTCCTAAACCCGAAAAAGTATAGGATCTCACGCTAACAATTTTAAATGCTACGGACTATCAGCTAAAGGCTGACGGTTATTATAATAATAATAATAATAATTATTATTATTATTACTGTTGTTATTATTGTTATTATTATTATTATTATTATCATTATCCTCAAAGTTTGAATTTCTTATCAGTGAATTTATAGATACTGAAGACTGGTTACTTATTAGTTTTGAGTCCTTAGTTTGGTATTTTGGCAGCTATCAGATTCTGAAGATTTTGAGGTCAAAACCATTAACGTCCTCCAGGACATTATAGAGATCATCACGCAGGATATTATGAATATAGGGCATGAGTAAGTTTGGAAAAATACAATAGTACTTTGGTTTTATTCAATATTAGTTAAACTGCATTTACATTAGAGTGAATATGCTCATGACATTTCTAATAATTTGGTCCTCCCTCTCTTTCCATAGAATCCTAGAAAAAGCCCACCAATACCTGCCAGATACAATTTTGCAGAAGTTTGTAAGGATTAACATCCCCCTTACCCAAAATCAATCTTGGAGAGAGAAGGTATTTGGTCACTCAATTTTTTATATATATTTTTTTATGTAATATACCCCCCCCCCCCCCCCCCCGAGATGATGTCATATTCAATAATTAGAGTTATCCCCCCCCCCCACACACACACCCCAAAAAAAAAAGCTTAAAAAAATGCAACAGATAATACATAAGGTACAAGCAGGTTGATGCACCTTGGGGGAGGGGGGGACTCTAATTATTGAACATGTAATGGTGACTTAAATACTGCATTACCTCTGGGGTAAAGTAAATATAGCAAAGTACTCTTAGGTCCCTCGCAAACAAATTTTAAACACTTAGGTTCACTAATTCTCTTTTTGTAGAAGTCCATGCTAGTGGCATAGCAAGTGGACCTAATAGTAAATTGTCCTTACATGTTTAAAAATTGTCAACAAGGGACCTAATTGTGAATTGCCCAAGTAAAAAACCCATATATTTAACATAATCATCGTATGATCTTCTTTTTCCTTTTCTTTCTATCCATTCTCACAGATTGTAAGGCTTAAGTTGCTTCTGACCATCAAGGAATCTGCCATAAACGTGCCCATGAATTTGGAAGCTCGTCGCCGCATCACTTTCTTTACCAATTCCTTGTATATGAAAATGCCGCATGCTCCAAAAGTTCGCAACATGCTCTCTTTTAGGTTAGTGCCATTCTAATATTGATTATTGATGTTTGCTTTAAAATGATTTAATTTATTTTACCCCGAGTTAAGTAAAGGTCGCTTGAAAGCGGTTTTGTAGTATATGTGGCAAAGAGATTTGAACAGGTTTTTAAATGGAAATAATTTATTTTTTAATGATTCATGATGTTGTATTATACATAATAATTTATCAGTTTCCACTACAATTTTTACAGAAATTGCACAAGTCTGTCTTCACATAATAGCAAACCTCGGGGTTCAACTTATAGAATTATTAAGTTTGCTAATATTCCTCCATTAATAAACGAACCCCTAAATATATAACTTCTAGCAGTTTCATTCCAACATTTTTTTGCCAAATATATTTTCAAATTTTTAGAGTTCGTAAACAATTTCCAGTAAATTTATATTTTAAATCTTGGATATTATGGGTTGGTAAACTTCTTATATATTATAACTATAATTTATACAATAATGTTAATTAAAAGCATAATTTTATATGTATTTATTATAAATATTAGGAGAAACATGGAAAATTTTACAATACCTTGAGAGTGCAATTCAACGGTAATATCATACACATTCAACCATTTTTCTTTTGAGAGAGAGAACTGACATTTACCTTTATTATTAAAGTGTTGTTGTATAATTTGAAATGATATTATTTTTAGGTTTTCAAGTGAATTAACTCATTTTGTCATCTGTTGGTGGTATCTCTCTCTCTCTCTCTCTCTCTCTCTATATATATATATATATATATATATATATATATATATATATATATATATATATATATATATAGTACTCTAAATTCCATTCTAAAGATTAACACTATAAGAGATTATTTTAAAAAGTATATTCATTAATAGAACAACTGAATAACCATGGAATGTAGTCGGGTCCTGGAAAAAGTATTAACTAATAAAAAATAATTTACCAAGTATTAATTATATTCTTATTTGAATCACTTGTTTCGATTTCAGTGTTTTGACTCCGTATTACAAAGAAGAAGTTCTTTATTCCGAACGCGAACTTAACGAGGAAAATGAGGATGGAATAACAATTTTGTTTTACCTTCAGAAGATATATCCAGGTGAGTTTAAGCCAATTGTTGGACTTTATTTGGAATAATTATGATTCCTTGATTGTCTAACGTATTTGCAAAACTAGATGAATGGAAAAATTTCGAGGAACGAACAATAGGTTGTTCCAGTAAAGAGAGGACGGAATTAACACGTCACTGGGTATCTAATCGAGGGCAGACTCTTTCTAGAACAGGTTCGGATAGTAACAAACTCACCCATTCTATCATTCTAATCACTTGAACATATTCTTCCTTAGGTTGTGTTGATTGGTGTGGGTTGAAAAAATTTCCATGGAAGTTTTTTATTTACCTCCTCCTCAAAGATAAATTTTCCACGGAAAATGTGCAAAATGTGAACTATCAGGTTGTGCTTTAGACAAAGCTGAAAAATTTAGACAATCAAACACATCAAAAGTTGAAAAATATGGAATCTTTTATATTTTCCATGGACAATGTTACCAATCAAATTTCCCAATGATTTTTTCATTAACATTAAATTTTTTCCATGGAAAATACTTTTTTTTTTCGCTTCAATTGCAACGAAATATGTGCTCCATTTTTTCCTCATTTTCTGAAAAACAGTTTTGTTAGCTACCCACTATAAATTGGGTTCTCTACAACAATGGAAGGAAAAGTAAGAGAACATTTCACCAAACCACTCATCTCTTTTTGCATCCTTTTTCGAACTTATCATAAAAATTAATGGTGTGTTTGATTGGAGTGTGTGGAAAAGATTTCCAATCCTGCCAAAGAAATTTTCCATGGAAAACGTCCAAAATGTGCATCAAGTTGTACTTTAGGCAAACGTGGAAAATATTTCCAAGGAAAATTTAGACAATCAAACACACCAAAAGTTGGAAAATATTGCCCACTATACACACCCTAAAGGTCTGTTTGGCAAACCAATTCCAAGCCATGGAAATGGAATTGGAAGGCCAATTTGAATTCCATGGAATTGAAATTGGCCTTCGAATTCCAATTCCAAGCCTTGGAATTGGATTGCCAAACGGACCCTAATTGTATTTCAATCTTTTTCCAACGTTGTATTCAAACACACACCTAGCTATGTCGTTATATTTTCATATTTTCTTCAGTGAGAGGGATGATGTACTACAGGGAGGCTCTTGAACTTCAATCCTTCCTAGACTTTGCCGGGGATAATGGTTAGTTGTTTCTATTGCAGATTCTTATTTGAAATTTACAAGTCAATGTCTTCAATCCTGTTCTCTATAAAGGATATGATAACTTAAAAGTGGAAACCCGTTATTAATTAACAAATCACGATTCCTTTGCAGTTATTTATGATGGCTACCGTAACATTGATATGAACAAGGATCATACAGTTATCAGGGAACATGCAAAAGCTTTGGCCGATTTGAAGTTCACCTATGTTGTTTCTTGTCAAATATATGGTGCCCAGAAAAAAGATGGCCATAGTAGTTATTCCAACATTCTGAATCTGATGATAGCGTAAGTTACAGTGTATTTAGGTGACTTTTACCCTTTGTTTGGTAGAGAGGAAATGTGGAAGGAAAATGATGGAAGGAAAAGTGCAAGGAAGGGACCATTTTCGTTTGTTTGGTATCCCTTCCTAGCCCACTAAGTTGTATCCTTATCGAATGGGAAGAAAAGTGGAGGGAAAGAGGAAGAGGGGAGAAATTATTGCTAAAATGGACATTACTTACTATTTTAATTGATATAACATATCAAATTAATTCAAGTGTTTGAATTTAAGGATATAATTGGTAAAACATGTATATTTTATGATTCATTCCTTCTTACCAAACACAAAGGAACGAATGATTGTTGTTTCGTCTCCTATTTTCCTTCCTACCTAAAAAAATGAGGGAAAAAAGGGTTTCCTTCCCTTGTGGATGGAAAAACTCTCTTCCCCCATTTTCCTTTTTTTGTTTCTACCAAATAGGATTCATGTAGCCGACCCCAAATAATTGGGAAAAGGCTTTGTTGAGTTGAGTTGAGTTTTTCTACCAAATGAAACCTTAGTAGGTGTCAACAGTTATTTTAAACGCTGACATGATTTCTTATCCTGTGATGCACATTTCAGGTATCCATCTTTACGTGTTGCTTATATAGATGAAGGAGAGGAGAAACGTGATGGAAAACCTGTGAAGGTTTATTACTCTGTTCTTGTCAAGGGTGGAGAAACGTTAGATGAGGTGGGATTGATATCTACTCGAAACAAAAAGATTAATATTAAGGGTGTGTTTGATTAACTAATTGGAAAATTTTCAGCCAATACCTTTTAAATTTTGAACTGAAAATATTCCAATTTCATGGCATGGATTGGGGTTCCCAAACACACCCCAAAGCTATGTTCTTTAGGAAAAATATTACTTTTGATGTTAATAACAGTCATGCCAGAAGAGACACAGGTTCTGTTCCGCATTAGGGTTTGGTTGACAAAAAAGTTGGAAAAAGAATAAAATTTCCAAGAAAAATTGTTCCAAATAAAAATTTTCCAAGCTAAAATTTTCTCTTTTATGTGTTTGTTGATTGTAGTCATGTAAAAAGATGAAAAATAATTTAATTAGTTAGGCTAGACCAATGAGAATTTTGTTGTTTCTTTTCTATTTTGCGCGCGAGGGTGGGGGGTGGATAAGAAATGAAAGTTGGAAAATGCAAATTTTCATGCTTTAACAAGTTGTACATTCTGGAACGATGGAAGTATTTTTCCAAGCGCAAATTTGTACAATCAAACACGCCAAAAGTTAAAATATACGTGATAGCTTATAAACATCTTTACATGTTGCAATGTTAGGAAATATATCGTATCAAGCTTCCAGGTCCTCCAACAGAAATCGGTGAAGGGAAACCTGAAAATCAAAATCATGCCATTATTTTTACTCGTGGAGAAGCCCTTCAGACCATAGACATGAATCAGGTAACTTGCTTTTATTTTTATTTCAAGATCATTCTCAAGTGACTAACTGTTGATGATCATCAGGATAATTACTTAGAGGAAGCTTTTAAAATGAGAAATGTATTGGAAGAATTATTGAAAACTCATCGGGGGCAGCGGCGACCAACAATATTGGGACTGAGGGAGCATATTTTCACTGGAAGGTTGGACTTACCATTCTAATTGTACCTTACCTACTAATGAGTATTAATAGCTAGGTAGGGATGACAACAGTTTTTTTTTGGAGGGGGTGGGGGGAATGGTGTTGAAACACCTGAACCCGAAATGGGTTATATTTTTAAAAGATGTAGCTGCCCCAAAAGATACGTGTGAAACTCACCCCGTCCTGTCCCGGACCGTTCATTAGACTTGTGTAGTTTATTGGACTTAAGTTTTTACATATTTAAAATACTGCATAAATTCATCACCATGATTGCAAACTTCTATGGGATCAGCTGGTAAGGGGTTGTTCTAGCTTAACCAAGGTCTTGGGTTCGAGCCTTGGGAATGCAGCTATGTTAAAATTTAAGAGGGAGAGCTTTGCCGCCCTTGTGGTCCTACCCGGCTCGAACAGGATTAGTCCCACGCCAAAGGCGTGGGGAACCTGGGTCTAGACCAAAAAAAAAAAGATTGCAAACTTCTATGATTAGTAATGGAGACAGAGAACATAAATATTTTTTTCTAAAGATATTTAATGCTTAACATACATTCATATCTATTTTTATTTTACTAAATTATGTATAACCAGACGGGGTTGGGATTTTTTACACTTAAACTGGAACCTTACTGGAACTTGACCTGGCTTTATTTTTTTGAACCCAAACCTGCCCCTGCGGAAACCCGGAGGGTTGGGTGAAATTTCCATCCCTATAGCTTGGGTCAATGAATCAGCAAGCAGATTAACAAATTGCGTAGCAGCAGCATTCGTCATGCATATTCTTAGTCATTTTTCCTCTTGTTGATTGACAGTGTTTCATCACTCGCTTGGTTCATGTCCAATCAGGAGACTAGTTTTGTAACTATTGGCCAGAGAGTTTTGGCCAACCCTCTAAGGTAATTTTCTCTTCCCACCCTACATAGAATATTTCATAATTCTAAAGTTGGTACAAATAATTATATAACATTATCACGTGACTTTATCACTATTCACTTTACTCGATGTGTGTGCACATGTAACATGTGGATTGATATCAAGTGTGTCAAATAGAGAAAAGAAAACCAATTAATGTGTGATTGTATTTACCTTTTCTGGTTTTGTCAAGATGTTTACTGACATTCGGATTGATGTTATGTCAAACAGCTAAAGGAATAATGATTAAATTTATTAATGCGGGATTGTATTTGTCATTATCGGTTTCTGCAAGACTACGAACAGCTATTATCATGGACTTTTTAGACAATTTTTCCCCTTAAACCACTGGTCGGGCCGAGGGTTATCAACCCAAGTTTGGGAAATTTGTTGATATCAGGAATAATCCAGAAGGCATAAATTCATTGGATCTCCATAACTAATTGATAAAGATAACTTATATATTTAATTATTTTTTCTAAAGAGGAGGGCAGACCTTAAAATGACTGTAAGATTTCTCCATTGTGAGCTAGCCTTCACGAGCACGATTCACAAAAATATTCTCCTCCTGTGCACATATCTAATTTGATATATTGGGACTCAATTACTAAACACAGACAATCAAGTTGGTGTGAAAGCCTAAATCAACCCCTTTCCTTTAAACATCCATGATTGAATCTTGTTGTAACACTTCCTAGAGTGTACCCAATTTACTATTAAGCCCAGGCTGTAGATTAACATTCTTGAAATCTTTCATTTTGTATTCATGAGTTTCCTTTTCAAGTAGTTAATGTTATTTATTTTATATACAGAAATGTGATTATCTCAACTTAATTGTGCCCTAAGTATTTTTTTCTTCTCAATTTTGATAAAAATCCGTCTAATTTTGCATTGTGAAATTTTAAACATTTTTTAAGCCTAGTGAGATATAATGGCTACCAATCAAAATTAATTGGTGAGATAGGACACCTGTCTACTCAAATGAGGTTATGTAGTTTGAACTGAACTTCTTATTCTGCATATTTCATGGTGTTTTGTTCGTACTTTGGACCTTTTTTTCCGTTGTTTCTCTCTCCTTTATATCCCTACATAGAAAAGGTAACTATTGTTCAATGTGGTGGTATTGTGACTAAATGAAATTGAATATAAGCTGACATCTCTTTGTTATAACGATCCTTATATTACAGGGTGCGGTTCCATTATGGTCATCCTGATATCTTTGACAGAATCTTTCACATAACAAGAGGTGGCGTCAGCAAAGCTTCAAAAATTATTAACTTGAGCGAGGACATATTCTCAGGTACCCTTCTTGTTCTTCAATGATGACTAATTTATCAGTATTATTCCACAGCTAATTTGGCGAAGGGGTTTTTGGTTTTATTACTTGATGATGCAGGGATTTAGTATAAAAACACCCCCTTTTTATTCTGATAGCAAAAAGTGTCGCGGATTATAGTTTTTAGCGACATTTTTTTACCATTGCTAGAAAAGTTGTTGTTTAGCCACTTTCACTGACGTTTTATCTACAATCATTGTTAGAAATAACTTTTAGAGGACACTTTCACCGTCATGAATTAAACATCCCTCTTTTTATTCTGATAGAAGAAAACATCACATATGATGGTTTTCAGTAACATCTGTTTAGCGTTGGTCAAAAACATTATTGTTTAGTCACTTTCTGCGATGATTTTTCTGCAATCGTATCTAAAAATATACATTTGGGGACGCTTCCTCATCGCCACGAATTCTATAGGGGTTATTTTAGAAAAATAAAGTCGATTTTCGTTTTGACCAATTAGACCATCTCCAAGTGTTGGCCATTTTTCATGGCCTTATGGGTTATGAACCCATTTTACAAAAGGGGTAAACCAAAGTGTTTGGGCATTTTTTACCGTAGGACAACAAGACTTGTGCCGACCCACTAATAAAAAAAATGAGAAAAAGTTGGGGCAAGATCTCACTTCCCGTCCGAACTTAAAAAAATTCAAGAAAAAAAGAGGATATTCTTGGGACGGTAAGTGAAATGCTGCCTGAGTATGACTTATGCTCAACTCGTCAAACCCAATTTTAATGGCTCCACATTTTGGTTGTCTGAATTTTGTTCAACCGGGCAAAATGTGTTTTAACCCAGACGCTTGAGATTATCTTAAGCATTGAAGTAGGGCGTTGTTCTAATTTTCTATTGGGAAAATCTCTTCAGGTTACAATTCCACTCTACGCGGGGGATATATAAAACATCGTGAATATATCCAAGTAGGGAAAGGTCGTGATGTGGGAATGAATCAGATATCACTTTTTGAAGCCAAGGTTGCCAACGGAAATGGGGAGCAGACACTCAGCCGTGATGTGTATCGACTTGGGCGCCGGTTTGACTTTTATAGAATGTTGTCATTCTACTTTACCACCGTTGGTTTCTACTTCAGCAGCATGGTATACTAGTCAGGCTAATCGCTTGAACTAACTTGCAGTAATTTCTAAATGTTATTAAGAGTTATTTTGGGTTTGCCCCTCATTTCTTCTTTGATATTTAGTTTGGGCCCCAACATTTCTTGGAGATTGACCCCACAAAATGACATTAAGAGACACAAAAAGTGTCACAAAAAAATATGGTAAACTTTGTGTCACTAAAAGTCATTTGGGGCCAATATCTAATAAATGAAAATTACAGGAGTTAAACTCAATTACAAAAAGGGGGCCAAACCCCAATAACACTTCTATAAAAAACTTGAAAAATTTGACATCTTTGATTTGATTAATAGGGCTAGGCAGTGGGTTTCCTGGGGGAGGAATGCCATATATGTGTAATTTAAAAAAATGTTGAAGAAAACTAATAAAATTACCTCGATATCCACTACGCCTTCACAAAATTCATGGTTGCTTAATAAGATAAGTGTTGTTGCTTTTAAAAATCAGAATTATGCTTATTGGATCTAATTCTTGTTTTTAATGTCCAATAAAAAAAATGATAACCTAAAGTATTAATTTCACATTAACAATGAGACTCGGGGGTTTGATTTTTTTGCCTCAGTCTGAATTTGAACCATTGAGACTTGAGAAGTATTAATTAGTGTTAATTCTTTTTAAAATTTTCTGAGGTTAATAGACATTTTTCCCACTTAATTATTAAGAGTTAAAAGAGCCTCTTCTGAGTTTGAACTAAATACATCAATTCAGAGGTTTTATTTAGACATAAAACAAACAATTTTCAGATTCAGATAAACAAAATTTACACGCACACTACTAAATCATACTTCATATCTAACCCCAATAATTTCTCAAGCACCAAACATAAAAATTCAATAATTTCTCAAGTGAATAGGTTGATAAAAAACAATAGGTTATACGACCAATGTGAATTGTTGTCCTTCACAAAGAAATCTGATTGCTATCTCTTAAACTACGTGTTAAGTGTTTTGATTTCAATCAGAGACGATGTTAAAATGCAGGTTACCGTGCTTACAGTATATATCTTTTTATACGGGCGTTTATACATGGTACTGAGCGGGTTGGAAAAGCGAATTTTAGAGATTCCATCAATTCGTGAGAGCAAAGCCCTAGAAGAGGCATTGGCTACCCAATCTGTTTTTCAGCTCGGATTATTACTGGTACTGCCTATGGTCATGGAAATCGGTTTAGAAAGAGGGTTCCGAACTGCACTGGGTGACTTTATCATTATGCAGCTTCAACTGGCTTCTGTGTTTTTCACTTTCCAACTTGGAACCAAAGCCCATTATTATGGTAGAACGATTTTACATGGGGGTTCCAAATACCGAGCTACGGGCCGTGGGTTTGTCGTTTTTCACGCGAAATTTGCCGAAAATTACCGGATGTACTCTCGTAGTCACTTTGTCAAAGGGTTAGAGCTGGCTATATTATTGGTTGTTTACCAAGTTTTCGGAAGTTCGTATCGTAACTCTACCTTGTATATGTTCATTACTTTCTCAATGTGGTTCTTGGTTGCTTCGTGGTTGTTTGCTCCTTTTGTGTTCAATCCTTCGGGGTTTGATTGGCAAAAAACAGTGGATGATTGGACTGATTGGACGAGGTGGATGGGTAATCGTGGCGGTATCGGTATCTCTCCAGATAAAAGTTGGGAATCTTGGTGGGATGAAGAACAGGCACACCTCAAATACACAAACATTAGGGGTAGAGTTATCGAGATACTCCTTTCACTTCGCTTCTTCATTTACCAGTATGGGATTGTCTATCACCTTGATATAGCTCATGACAGCAGGAGTATACTGGTAATCAACAAACTTTACACTTTTTTGTGATTAATCACTAATTTTTTTTTCAAGAAAATGGTATCATGCACTTAGTACACCACGTGTCCGTACTCAACACCAATAAAGACACGACATGAATGCGATACGTGTCCCACATGTCCTGCACTATTAGAGACAATATTTTTACATGTGCAAATATGTCGTGTCTTTATTGGTGTTGAGTATGGACATGTGGTGTCCTAAGTACATGATACTTTTTCTCCCACTTAAGTTTTTGAACATTTCATTTTGGTCTAAAAGTGTCACCAAAAGTCCAGTAATAACTGTCACTATAAGCCCTACTAAGGCCAAAATGAACAGATCAAATTTTTAGCGAGGCATCCTAGTCAAAATCACCTTTTACTTTAAGCTTCATTTTGTTATCCTGTTTCTCAATGTATGTGTAAACCCTACTTTACAATGCTTTTTTTAGAGAACCCTACTTTAAATTTCACTGGAATAATTTCTCTGTAGGTTTATGGGCTTTCTTGGTTTGTTATGGCAACTGCTCTCCTAGTCTTGAAGGTAAGTTTATGGTAATTGAATCACCAATTATGAAGTCCAATTTTCTTAGTTGGATTGTGGACTCCAGCCAACTTATATGTGTAATTTCTTAAGAGTTTAATACACTTGCATGTATTGATTGCATCTTCCAAGGGTAAAGCCAAGATATAATTTGCCGGGTGGTGGTGGTGGTGGTGGTTTGGAGATGTTCTTTTAATTTTTAACTTTTTCCCCTGATGTATTTAGACATACCCCCGGAGCAAGTCTAAACCCGCAGTTACCTCACTAATAATTTGCAACCAATGAAACTCAGCAGTATTATTCAATTTAAGTATTTAGCATTTAAATGTATAAAGGAAGAATTGAGATTTAAGGCGATATTGCGTTTGAGTAAAAATAAGGAAGATCTTTATGTGAATAAATTTAAAGGTTTAAACTGATTCATAATACAAACATAGATGCGATTAAAACACATAATTTTGGGGGGGGGGGGGGGGGTCGCATGGTCCCCATTAGCAACTTCTAACGAGGTCACACACACACACACACACATATATATATATATATATACACACATCATTTGTTCTTTAATGCTGACAGCTAGTATTTGTCTTACTGTTCAGATGGTTTCAATGGGTAGACGAAGATTTGGTACCGACTTTCAGCTCATGTTCAGGATTCTCAAAGTTCTTTTATTCCTTGGCTTCATATCAGTTATGACGGTTTTATTCGTGGTGTGTGGCCTTACTATAAGCGATATATTTGCCGCTGTCATTGCCTTCATGCCAACAGGATGGGCCCTCCTCCTTGTAAGTTCCAACGTCTATATATTCTAAAGGTTACCGTGTAGGCGTGCACAATATTCATTAACGCACTTAGCTTAAATGCATAAAAAATATATGATCTTAGTCAAGTATTCTAGAATTCTTAACTTTCACAATTCATTAGCTTTTGAAGAGGTTTGCTCATAACAAAAAATAGGTCACATGGACACAATAGATGGTGTGTGTAGACTCGAAAGAAGTTTGTGAGAAAATACTAGTATTACTATCTCACCTTTGATTTCCACTCTGATCATATAGTTATTTTTTTTCTATATTTTCCTCTTAATATTATTTTATAGGTGCATAAAAAATATATGATTTTATTTTCTATTCTATATACAAATTGTGTACCTTTGTTCATCTTCCAGTTATAAAAATGTCTACCACTCCATAATATTCAAGATGAAACTAGCATATGAATTTAATCAATTTTTCTTACTAATGCTGAAAATTTGATTATATGCTTGAAGTATTAGTTGGGCTTTTGTGCTAAAATTATATATCTAAATTTTTCAATCACTGAAATATTTTTTGCAAACTTAATGATCATATTAATTAGTAAAAGGAATGGTATTCCTACTCCACACAAGTTCTCCCCACTCCACATACACTTTTAGTGACACTTTTTTCCATCAAAAGTGTCACAAGGACCCTTAAAAAGTATCACTAAAAGTATTTTGGAGTGGGGGGAGATTTGTGTGGAGTGGGAATAGCCTAATTTTTAATATATTTTAGATCTCCCATCATTATTCATTTTTAATTACTAGAATGTCAAATGTATGTATGTCTTTCTGCGTATATATATCTGAATGTTAAATAATTAATTCTTGGGTACGTCACTAATGGTCATATTTAGACTTCCTTAACTATTTTGGACGTTGTTACCTTTTTGTCACTAAATGTAATTGTTTCGCCACTGAATGTACCAATTAGAAAAATAAAACTATCACCAATGATGAAATAATTACATTCATCAACGAAAAAAGCACCAAAGCCTATACAACTATTAGCAAGTTACTCAAGTTCAAAAAATAAACTTGATGTTTTCTGAATTTTGTTGATTAATGACTAACATAAACATCTTTTAATCGTCCTTGGAAAGATTGGACAAGCATGCAGGCCATGTTTGAAGGGCATAGGAATCTGGGATTCAGTAATGGAGTTGGCGAGAGCGTATGAATGTGTAATGGGACTCATAATATTCATGCCTGTAGTTATACTATCGTGGTTCCCGTTCGTATCTGAATTCCAAATACGGCTTCTCTTTAATCAAGCATTCAGCAGAGGTCTCCAAATTTCTATGATTCTCGCGGGAAAGAAAGACAAGGCATCACCATCCAATACAAAATCGTAATGTATCGGGACGTTTTTGAATCACACCGTTAGTATGAGATAAATTATTCTTTGAAAAGATCCTGTAATTCCAGTGGTCTTTTATTACTGATTGAATTTGTCATGTATGGTTTATATTTAAAGGATAGCACATTATCATATATTTAAAGTATAGCCCATTTTTAGGGGAATTGTAGCATTAATACCCATAATATAAAATTTTAGGCTTCATACAGTGCCTCGTGAACATTTTGTCCATTTATCTTAATAGGAGAATTGAAATCAGAAGCAGGAGGTAGAAAAGTAGAGGGTGTACCTGAGTCTGGAGAAGGAGTTGAAGGAGCCAAGGGTGACGGGTGTACACTTGGAAGGTAGGTTCAGATGGTGCAGGAGGAGAAGCCTCATCAAACAGAGGGATAAATTGGGCAAGTGGTGAACCCTCACCCTCGAGAGGTGGGGAGACAGGAGTCTCCTAGATACTCACTCTCCATAGAAGGGGAATATTCATGAAAAATAACATCAAGAGAGTGATACTTATGTCTGAATACCGGATCATAGTACCCATTCCTCTTGGACATAATAGAGTACTCCACTAAAATGCACATAATAGCTTTATTATCATGTTTATGGCGTAAGAGACTACGGTTAGAAACAAAACATGTACATCCAAACGCACGAGGAAGTAGAGTGCTATCAAGTTTAAGGCAGTGAAGGGGGTGAGAAGAGTTGTGAGTGGCCGATATGTGTGTTTTCAAACAAAATCAATTTTTCTTCGAAAAAGATCCAACTTTTAATTATGCACCAAACCGAGTTGTAAAATCCCAATTCTCACTTTACACCAATTTTATCTTGGTTAATCCTAAACACGCATCTAGTGATTAAAGCAAGTAAAGTAAAGTAAAGAATACTCACAACGCCGGATGTACGAGGAAAAAAAACCGAAAACGGGAAAACAACCTCGGACGGCCCAAGCCAGACAATCACTATGAACAATGGTTTTACAAAGACAGATTAGCCTTACACTAAGACTCGATCCCCACGGGTCTTGACGCTCCTTCTGATCTTCAACCGTTCTTCAATAGTGCCCACGCAGAAATTCCGTCTTCCACGATCTCTGTCCACAACACACGCGTCCACGTATGTCTCGGTGTCCACCGATATGGCTTTGATACGTCTACGATGTCGAAAACGATGTCCGTCGCTTCTTCACCGCAAAACCCTTTGTGTTCAATGTGTAGAACAAACAACTTTGGTGCAGCAAGATCACGTAAACATATAAGAATGATAACTCGGATCTTTGCAAACTATAAGGATGTGTTTAAGACTTTTAAACCTTAGAAAACATGTGCAAACAAGGTTCTGATTTCTAAAACTGTTTTCCAGAAAGCACACTTACGAAATTATGATGCAAACTCTGTTTAAATAGGATCTAAACACCGCCTCGAAAAACGTGTCGTTCGAACGACTTAAGCATGTCGTTCGCGCGACATTGTATCTCGTTCGAACAAGATCCAATGTCGCTCGAGCGACCTTGCGAAAGTTTGACTTTCTTTGACTTTCAGATAAAAACGTCTCTTAAAAAAGAAATTCAAATTAGTCAAACTCTATTTCGAGCTTATCATCATAAAACCAAGTTTAAACCATTAAAACACTTTTTAAAACATTTAAAAACATTTTTCTATATAAAAATTACATCCTTATCTTTTATAAAATAATTCCGAGCACCATTAATTATACGCATTCATACCTGAGTGATCTCGGAATGAAATTAACTTTGAAGGCGAGTAAACTTGCACCAAATAAACATCGGCATGATTATTTCTTTGAAGCTTTGCCGCAACGTCTTCAATTTCTTCAATACGTCATAGACCAAGTGGGATCGTGACAAAATAAAATTCTCCCTATGACATATTACAAACAGAGTTTTGTTCACGGAATTAAGTCAAAACAATACAGGGACTCAATTGGAAATTTATGTCCTTACAAAGGGTGATGTAGTGCAATTTATGATCAAAGTGACGGTAAGAATAACAAGGTGCCAATAGAATTTGGGCACCTTCACACCGATTAACATGCATCGAACCACCCCCATTAAATGATGAGGTTTACTTTTTGATAAACAGGGAAAATCGGGCGTTCGTGTTACTATGCTAGTTGTTTTCGGCTTCCATGGCTATGCAAAAACCTAGACTTTAACTACAATTGTTATGTGAGTATAACGGCTAGTCCGAGTATTGAATCCACAAAGAATGTTGTTAGATGTTAATTGACTTATTATTTCTCAATAAAAGTAAAAGACGATAATGTTAACAAAAGATTACTTTAGGTACGTATTGAAACTGAGAATAATCAAAATGAGTAAAAACTATAGATTGAGAATAATATTTCCACCTTGGGTTAATTAGTATAAATGGTTACATGGGAAGAAAAGTTTATTAAGATTAAATCTCATTTCATCAATTAATCAAATCTAGAGCTGTCACCCCTTAAATTCTAATAAAAGCATAGTATGATTTTATCATCAACAAATATTTCGAAAATTACATAGGCAAGGTCATAAATATGACGCATACATGATATACGCCGTTAAGTATCCTAGGCGTAAAATTAAGAACAATTTAACCCATTTAAACTAGTTTAATTCATCACAAAAGCAAATCAATTATTTAATACAAGGTGAGTTCAATCATCTCAACTCAAATCAGTTTGGCTGGAAAGCATATTAAATGATATGGAATTAAAGGAAAGCAATAAATAAGCAAGTAAAACTAATTATCAAATCAAAGAAACTAATTACCAAAGCTTGAAAGCAAGAAATACAACTAATATTAATGATAATATTAATGAAGAAGATGATGAATAGTGCATTTACAAACCATTTGGAATCAAACTCTAGGAGAGAGAAACTCCCACTCAAAATATCCCTCATAACTAAATCAAAATGAAAAAACTAGATGATCTCCCAAATGAAACCAACCTATATATGTATAGTAAGTGATTAAAATGAAAAGAAAACAAATGTAAAATTTTTTAAATATCTTCTATGATCGGTTGACCGTGGTCCTTCGATCAATGGTCTTGAATAATACTCACTGCCTTCCTTCGTAGGCAAAACCTGATTAACTGCTCGACCGGTGGAGAGGGACTACTTGATCGGTGCTCTCCTTTTCTGGCACATTGTTCTTCAAAAGGCAGAAATGTTGTAACGAGATATCATTTACGGCCACACGAAGCTAACGTAACGAACTATGCTCCCATGGAGTTCCTTTGTTTGGACAAAGAAGTATGAAATTATGAATTTCCCTTGAAGTTGCATCAAATGATGGAACTTTTTTGAAATGCAATCAAATGCTCTGTTTAGCGTTTCAAAAACTCAGATAAGCCTTTAACATCATATATATATATATATATATATATATATATATATATATATATATATATATATATATATATATATATATATATAGTATTAATGTTAACTAATATATGAGCATTAAATTAGGATATAACGAAGACAAAAGTGTTAGAATGCATAAGATTAACGAGCGCAAATATACAATATTGGTGACGTATCATTCCCCCTAACTTAGATATTGCTAGTTTCTAGAGATGAAACAAAACAAAACCAATCCAACGGAGAGCGATATCGAAAAGTATATAAGCATAAAAGATAGAAATGCCACTTTCGCAGACGAACGATTGCATTTAGCGAATGCAACAAGCCGTTAAACCCGTAGGTAACCTTAGTGAACAAGTGTTGTCTCGTGAGGTTTTTAGGAATGGAACCTACAAACATCAAGTTTCCTTAAGAAGTATTCCCAAACAACAATGCGACAAGCCCACCAATATTAAAAAAGATTTCAACAAGTTATTTGGCATTAACACTATAGAATGCACTTCATAGAATTAAAACCTTAAGTGTGGGAGGAAAAGTGAGCCCATGAAAAGTATGATTTGACAAAATTTATATAAACTGGATAATAAGCATTAGCATGAATGATATTCAATCCTCTACAGTGTTTACACTCAACAAATGAAATCACTATAAAAAGAAGTATAACACACACGAGACATGTGGACATAAAGAGTAAATGTAAAAGGAAGCTAGATTGCACATATGTCATCATCGAAGAACATTATATAAAAAATCAAAAATTATAATCTCAATGAAAGAATACTGTTCATTAAATGAGGTGAAATTCACTTTAACAGATTATCACAACTATTATTGTAAGAATAATTTTTCTAATATTGTTTATAGCATAACTTTAGGCTAGTCTGGCATATCCCGCTACAAATCGTCACGCATCGTCAAGACGAACCGAACTCGATCATCTCCAAGTTTGAAGACTTCCCAAAATCCCGATAAGGTATAAAATAATTTAGAGTTTAAATTAA
Organism: Sambucus nigra; assembly: GCA_949130495.1. Taxonomy (NCBI): domain Eukaryota; kingdom Viridiplantae; phylum Streptophyta; class Magnoliopsida; order Dipsacales; family Adoxaceae; genus Sambucus; species Sambucus nigra. The sequence continues at coordinate 16,893,075 of OX422213.1, read as the reverse complement.
TTTACGGAGTTATGTTTGGGATGTTTATTTTTTTACCAAAAACAAACAGGGCTTTTTAATTTCGAAAAAGATTTTTTTATTTTAAATTTATATCTCGTTCAAACAAGATTAACATCTTGTTCAAACGAGATAAAAAGTCGTTAGAAGGTCATTTTTACATGTTCTTAAAATGTGTTTCAAATGAGAGATTACTGTTTCAAATTTTCTCATCTCGTTGGAAGCGAAGTTCATATAGTGCGAACGACATAAGCTTATCGTTAGAACGATAATTTTTTCTCGTTCAAACGACCCATCGACTTAAGTTTTGTATAAATATCTGTTTTGTGTTCTAAACATTTAAGACTTTTGCCAACTCCGTTTCTGCATAATTTTTGAGAAAGTTCTTCATGTTTTAGTGTTCCAAAATACTTTTTAATTCACAACAAACATCCTTGATTATTGTTCTTGTGAATTCGTTTAAAACCCTCGAAAGTTTTGTATCTTTCCATACACCATGTGGAGAAGATCTCCATGGATGACTTGTGATACTTGAGGGGATACAATGCTCAAGACGAACGCTGAGGCTGAAGGAGGAAGATTGTGGTATTTGTGGTTCTCGAGGGAATCATTGCTCAAGGACGACTGTAGTCATTGTGGTTCTTGCGAGAATCATTGCTATATTTTTCTATTGTGTTGTAAGTTGCGATTTGCAAACTTTAGTGAAATAAAAGGTTTTGCCCTGAGGGGATTTTTCCTGAAATTTTGCCTCAGTTGAATGATTTATCTGTTGTATCACATAGTTGCATGTTTAGGATAAAAAGATAAAATTGGTTTAACTTGCGCACTCTCAAATTGGAATACTTATTGAGCATATTTACATCCGCATTTATAAATTGGTAGCGAACTCATTATTTCAACCTAACAATTGGTATTAGAGCAAGTTGCTCCAAGTTATCGAGTGATCCTGAGTTTTCAAAAAGTTATTGGGTGTTTTGTTTTTGTCTCGATGGATTCTCATAATTTCGACAACTTAAATAGTTTGAATTTGAAGTTTACTAAAAGAAATGAAATTCTTGAAAAATAAAATTCTCGTTTTAAAATGGTTATGGAACTATTGCAAATTGTTCAAAAGCAAAGAGATTTATTTCGTGAGAGACTTGTGGACATGGATCGTGATTTTAGAAAATTAAAATTGTCTAAGAAAAAGAGTGATGATAGAGCCTGTTTTTTTAAAAAAGAATTGGAGAACTTTAAAAATTCTAGGGTTAGTCCTTCTGCCATTGAGGATAATGTTTTGATTAATGATTTTAAGGCACGAGAGAAGACTCTTAGGGATAAGTTTTCTTTCATTGAGGAGGAGAGAGATAACCTTTTAAGAATGATTAAAAATATGAAGAAGGAGTCCCTAAAATTGGAAGAGTTTAATTCTTTGCTTGAGTCTAAAATTTTGAATTTAGAAGATGATTTAAAAGACTCGAGTAGTATTGATAGTGATGGTTCTGGCATCTCTATTTTGAATGCTTCCGTTGCTAAAGTTAAAATTATAGTTTGTTTTAGAAGGTCAACCAAATCCACGGACATTAGAAAAGCTCAACCCATAGGTAACATTCTTCGAGTTTACACATGTTCACATTGTGGTAGGAAATTTCACCTTAGGCATTTTTGTTATGATCTTAGAAGAGGTCCTAAGAAGTTGAAATCTAGTGTTCCTTTGGTTCCTGAAACCCGACACGTTAAGTGTACATCTATTTGGGTTAGGAAATCCGTTTTGGAGGAGCTAGATATTAAACTTGTTGATTATCACATGCTTACACATGATGCTTCACACGCTATATCTTATTGATGATTGATTGCATGATTTTTTTTGTCATACTCTAGTTGTGCTTCATGATATATGTTTGCTAGTGTTATATATTACAATTTTCTTTTATTGAGTCATATTTGAAAAATACAAAAAGATTTTTGGTTTTTGTCTATTGTAGTTTTACACATTTGCTATGACATATTGGTGTGTTTCAATTCAATTTACTCCTCAATTTCCATGTGGCTAGGACATTTGGTTATGACTTTAGATGCTTAGATTGATTTTAGCCATGTTTATGGAGTTGTTTCGAACTTGATTGGCTTAATGGGTTCGACTTTGTATATGGCTCCACACACCATGCATGAGCTTGTTGAATTTAGATTTCACATGTATATTTGAGCTTAGTGAGATGTTCTCCTATCAATTTTGTCATTTACATGTTTATGTGACTATGGGGGATTTGTGCATGTCGTTGCTCGTGAGATTTTGTTTAGTATTGAGAAAAAATATGAGTGTGCACAAAAAAGAGATGGAAGAGTCAAGTTCACTCGTCATGAATGCCACCATTGGAAAAGATCCCAAGAAAAAAAATAAAGGCAATAAAAAGAGAAAAAAATTGTCAAAAAGGGGCCAAAATAGTTTAGTTTGATTGATCATTAAAAAAGGAACTATTTCAAAAGAAAATAAAAGAACAGAAAATATGATCATGTTTATCTTTTGAGGGAGTTTAGTTGAAGATCATTGGGTTTGCACAATGATACCTAGTTATGCTTATTTTGTCATGGCGCTATTGATTTGTAGAATCATTAATATTCTAGGTTCGTGTGCATTGTGCTTGTTTTGTTCATTAAGTTAATCTTTATTTGTCACTTGAGGCTAAAACTTAGTTTGATAAAGTTTTGTGATCAATTAGAACTTCTTGAACATATTTGAGTGTTTGGATTATAATTCATTTGTGTCTAGTTCACATCCATTCATTCCATCCCACATATCTAGACACGTCGATACTATTCTATTGTGTAAAAGCTTATGTGTTTGTGTCGTATTTTTTTGTGGTTGATTATACCTATATATGCGTGTTGGATTTCTTTGATATATTTAGCATATATTATATATGGTATTGTATGTTGTATTTTTAATTTTTTTTCAAATTTCAAAATTTTCAAAAATAGTTAGTTGTGTTTGCCTTTGAGATGATCATTACATGTGTTTGATATATATCTTTTTGTGATGCTATCTTATCTTCTACGTGATGCTTCGTATTTTATTCCTATGCTTGCTTGTTTTGTATCAGAATAGCCAAAAGGGGAGATTAGTAAATTAAAATTGAGATTTGATGTTTTGATTTATGGGGGAGAATTTATTTATATGAGTTTTACTTTGTTTCAAACTCGATGAGTCATAAGGGTATATGTTTTTGTCTCACGAGTGTAAGTGCTTAAAGCAGAATTCAAGACACACATATGAAGACAAAATTTGCCAAAAAGGGAAGAAGAAGAAGTTCGAAGACAAAGGGACTTATGCCACTCCGTTCCAGGGTTAGGAAGGGTATTAGTATTTTTGTCATAGGAGAGTTTTGATTTTAATTTAGTGTTCGGTCATGTTTCTTTGTTTTGTACCGGAATAGCCAAAGGGGTATATTTGTAAGAACAATTTTTCTAACATTGTTCATAGCATAGCTTTAAGATAGTTTGGCATATCCCGCTACAAATCGTCATGCGCCATCAAGACGAGCCGAACTCGAGTATCTCCAAGTTTGAAGACTTCCCGACATCTCGATAAGGTACAAAACAATTTAGAGTTTGAATTAATTTATGAAATTATGTTTGGGATGTTTATTTTTTATAAAAAACGAATAGGGCTTTTAAATTTCAAAAAAGATTTATTTTTATTTTTATATCTCGTTCAAATGAGATTAACATCTCGTTCAAACGAGATAAAAAGTCGTTAGAAGGTTGTTTTTACATGTTCTTCAAATGTGTTTCAAGCGAGATCTTACTATTTCAAAATTTCTAATCGTTGGAAGCGAAGTTCATATCGTTTGAATGACATAAGCTTGTCCTTAGAAATATCCTTTTTCTCGTTCGAATGACCCACCGACTTAAGTTTTGTATAAATACCTGTTTTGTGTTAAAAAAATTTAAGACTTTTGTCAACTCCATTTCTCATAACTTTTGCTAAAGTTCTTCATGTTTTAGTGTTCCAAAACACTTTTTAATTCACAACAAATATCCTTAAATATTGTTCTTTTGAATTCATTTAAAACCCTCAAAAGTTTTGTATCTTTGCATAAACCTCGTGGAGGGATCTCCATGGCCGACTTGTGATACCTGAGGGGATTCACAGCTGAAGACGAAGGCTGAGGCTAAAGGAGGAGGACTGTGGTATTTGTGGTTCTCGAGGGAATTATTACTGAAGGACGACTGTGGTTATTGTGGTTCTTGCGAGAATCATTGTTGTATTTCTCTATTGTGCTGTAATTTGCAATTTGCAAACTTTAGTAAAATAAATGGTTTTGCCTTGCGGGGATTTTTCCTGAAACTTTGCCTTAGTTGCATGATTATTCTGTTATATCACATAGTTGCATGTTTAGGATAAAAAGGTAAAATTGGTTTAATTTGCGCACTCTCAAATTGGAATCCTTGTTGAGCCTATTTACTTCCGCATTTATAAATTGGTAGAGCACTCACTATTTCGACCCGACAATTATGACTTCATTCTAATTCACCATTAGATTACATAGGACTTGTATGGGTTATAATGTAGGTTTGGGGTTAAGGCTATGAAATAAAGGGAATATGTATGGATTCAAAGGTGTTTGGGGATGAAACACTTAGAATAATGGAAAATTGTGAGTAATTTCAAAATTGGAATATAATTTTCATAACATGCATTGGATATAACACTGGAGAGCAACAAAGATTATAGAATATTATTTACATTATGGAAATAATTTATCTTTCTCTTCATTTTCTCCCTTTTCTTTTGTTTTCTTTTTTTCTCTTTTGTTTTCTTTTTCTTTTCTTTTTACTCTCACATGCTTTTATTGCAACCACACAACAAGAACATCATAAAATCCCAAGTTTCGTTCCAAACAAGGGTATAAATGGTGATATGTATGGTTTAAAACTCCAATTTTGTGTTAGTTATGATATTTGAGGTTATAAAACGAAAGGCTATATTTATGCTCGAAGGAGTTGACGAGGGAAAACTTATAAGGTGAGGTCAAGGTCAATACGGGTGTAATAACAAAGAGGGTTTATGATCCTTTCATAAAATTTATGCAATTGTCGATTCAAAACAACTTTGAAAATCATGCTCAAGTAACATATTTCATATACGAACTCAATTAATGAACAACTAAATGAAAGAGTAGTGAGATTATCAATGACTTTAACGTTTTCAAGGAGCAAAGAGTAATGTATAACACTCACAAATAAAGAAAAGCACAAAGTTTACTTGGTGTAAGCATATATAATGCAACAAACTATTACCAAGTTATGAAGGCCTTAAACCAAATAATTTAAATAAGAAAAACACATGTGCTCATGGGTTTAAAGTTTAATTCATGAAGTTTTTCATAGTATAAATGATTCGAGAAATAAAGTCTAATAACTTTTAAAATTGATAACATGCATTATTGAATTATCTATTGGATCGGGATCATAAAAAACAAAGGCAAAGTGCCCAGCAAAGTAGGGGGGAAAAAGAAAATCTTTTTAAATTTTTTACAAAAAACATACTTGGTAAAAACATGTAACTCAAAAATCATTGGGAAGGATATCCCACACCCCTAACTTAAACCTTACATTGTCCTCAATGTGAATCAAGAAACAAGTAAAAGAGAGAAAAATAGCGATATAACCCAAAATGGAGCGATCTCCAAATATCACAAGTCCAAAGATTCTACAAAACATGTTAGCACCAAGCATAATATTAAAAAGAAGTGAAAGTTTAACTAATTACACTAGACAGTAAGTAAAATGAAAAATTAACCTAATATGTATAATCTATGATTTTAATTTCTAACTAACAATACACTAGAAGTTGAAATTTCGAGGGTCCACCCAAAAAACTATTTGACAGTGAGGGATGATTGGTGTCCCCTCATTTGAGTGCATACCGTCCGAAAAATAATTCATTTGAACAACGTAAGGTATGAGTAAGTAGTAAGAAATGATCCAGCATGAATTCAAAGTTTTTGGAGGATGATGGGGGGTTTTCTTTGAATGGGTGAAGAGTACAAATAGGATCCAACAAAAATATAATTTTCTTCCAAAGATTTTGCAATTGGAATTAGAGGTGGCGCACAAGGAGACGAGATTGTCTTCATGGAAAGAGACTTAAGCAAGTAATCATAATCAATGAAAGGATTAAACATTCTTAAGTTTTTCTCCAATTCATGGGATATTTGTATTTTTTAGAGATCACTCATCATCTCTTGAAGATTGAATTCCAAAGGAGAAGGATTCACTTTCAATAAAATGTTCTTCCAAAATTGTTTGAGATGAAACATATGTCTCAACCTCTTCTTTATTTTTCAAAGAATAAATCATTTCATTGCAAAGGGATACTACACCTATTTCTTCCCCACTTTTATTCTCTATAATGTCATGGATAAAGAGAAGAATGGTTTGTTCCAAAGTAGGCATCTATTCCTCATTTGGTGCAAGACATGCCTCAACTTCAAAAGTATAAAAAGAAAAATAATCGTTGGATTCGAATAATATATCCAACTCTTGTTCCCAATAATGATTTTCTCCCCGATATGGTTTTCAATGTTCTCATTCTCAAGAATGCGAATGCGCTCACGCAACGTCATAGGTGGAGGTGCGGATTCTTAAAAATGAGAAGTTTGAATACTATCTTTGGAACTACTATCAAAATCATTATTATAATAATTTTGAAAGCTATTGAAAGTAGTTTCAACATTCTTATTATAAGGATCTCATGGCCTCTTATTAAAAAGATCATTCTCAAAATTCCCACAATCCTTTACTTGACTTTTGCAATACTCACCCAAAGATATTTTAGATGTATTAATCTTTTGACTTTGAGAGTATTGACCAAAAGTCATATGATTAGTTTTTTTTAGAATTACCGTTGAGATTACCAAAAATAATAGAATAAGACATAATTACCCCAAATATTGCTCAAGATGGAAAATTCCACGAAGTGATGTGCGGCCGATAGTTTCAAGCGTTTCTTGACGCTCAAATGTAGAAGTCATACTAAACTAGTTAACAAAGAACAAATATAAAAAAATATTATGAAATACGAAATCAATTAATTTTGAAAACAAGCAATCCATAACAACGCCGCCATTTGATAAACAAGAGAAAATCGGGCATTCGTGTTACTACTGTCGTTGTTTTCGACTCCCACGACTATGCAAAAACCTAGAATTTAACTACACTCTTTACGGGAGATAACGACTAGTCCGGGTATCGAATCCATAGGGATGTTGCTAGACGTTAATTGACTTATTACTTCTAAATAAAAGTATAAAATATTATAATTCTAACAAAAGATTAATCTAGGCATATATTAAAATTAAGATTAATCAAAACGAGTAAAAACTATAGATGGGAAATAATATCCCTCACCTAGGATTAATTAGTATAACTGGTTACATGTGAAGACAAGTTTATCAAGATTAAATCTCATTTCATCAATTAATCAAATCTATAGTTGTCACACCCTAAACTCTCATAAAAGCCTACTATGATTTTGGCATCATCAAATATCCCAAAAATTACACACGCAAGGTCGTAAATACGTCACATATACACCATTAAATCTCCTAGGCATGAAATTAAGAACAACCTAACCCATTTAAACTAGTGTAATCCATCACCAAAGCAAAGCAACCATTCAATCCAAGGTGAGTTCAATCATCTCAACCTAAACTTATTTAGCTCAAAATCATATTAAATGAAATGGAATTAAAGGGAAGCAATAAATAAATAAGTAAAACTAATTATCAAAGCAAAGAAACTAATTACCAAAGCTTAAAAACAAGAAATACAACTAGTATTAACGAGCAAGAAACCCTAGGAGATAGAAGCTCCACTCAAAATATCCCTCCTAACTAAACTTAAATAAAAAACTAGATAATATCCTAAATAAAACCAACTTACATATATATAGTAAGTGATTAAAAAGAAAAGAGAAAACAAAACAAAAGGCAAAAACTCCAACTATCTACTATGATCGGTTGACCGCGGTCTTTTGACTAGCCGATCGGTGGTTCTAAATAATGCCCACTGTCTTCCTTCGTAGGTAAAACCTAATTGAATGATCAACTGGTGGAGAGGGACCAACCGATCTGTGCTCTATTTTTCTGAGCACACTCTTCTTCAAAACAGAGAAATGTTGTGTTTACGAAAATGGCTCTAACTCAATCATCCGGTCTCGAAATGATGCGTTTTTTTACGGTCATGTGAAGTAACTCAATGAACTTCGCTCTCATAGAGTTCCTTTGTCCATACTAAGAAGTTTGAAATTATAAAATTACCCTTGAAGTTACATCAAACAATGGAACTTTCTCGAAATGCAACCAAATGCTCGGTTTAGCATTTCGATACCTAAAAAAACTCAAATAAATCTTGCATCGAGTATATATATATATATATATATATATATATATATATATATATATAGAGAGAGAGAGAGAGAGAGAGAGAGAGAGAGAGAGGGAGAGAGAGGATCAGGTGCAGACTCACTTATGGGTCCGCACCGTACGAGTTTATTTTTAAAAAATATTAAAAAAAAGCATTTTTGGATTGATTTTTTTTTGTATATTTTAAACATTTCAGGGTACCCAAAATAAAATCAACTCAAAATAAATTTTTATGTTGTTTTAAGAAAATGGGTCAATGTTTGACAATTTCTGAAACCGTTACAAAGTGTGTCAAACATTGAACCATTTTTTTAAAATAGCAAAATAAATGAGTTTGAGTTGATTTTGTATGAGCATCCAAAATATTTAAAAATATATACAAAAAAACCCCAAAAAGAACGTTTTAAAAATAAACCCGTACGATGCGGACCCATAAATGAGCTTGCACCCGAGCCTCTCTCTCTCTCTCTCTCTATATATATATATATATATATATATATATATATATATATATATATATATATATATATATCAAGGTTATATAAGCATACGATTATAATATAACAGAGACAAAAGAGCTACAATGCATAAGGATAAAGGGCGCAAATATACATATTCATGATGTATCATGTTACCAATTTTGTTCAGGGGTATATGAGCAAGTGAGCTGACGCAAGCTTCCTTCCCGATTAAGTTGGGATCGTAATTAATTAGAAACATACTTAAGCCCAATTATCTGATTGGATATTAGGAATCACCATCTTAAATTGAGTTTGAATCATTTGAAGGAATTAAACAAACAAGGAGATGACTTCAAATTTCTTTTTAAGAAGACACACTTACGTAAATCGAGTATAATCGATAATAAATGTTACATAATAATGATGAACAAAAAAAGAAAGTTATAGGGAATGACCCTCACACACATCAGAGTGAATCAAATAAATAATATTAGCAATGTAATGCATATGTAGTATATAATTGATCCTAGTATGTGTAGAGAGATTATAAACTTCACATAATTGTTTTTCTATCTTTGCATGCTTTCGAAAGTTTTTAAAAGAGAGGGGTATAACAAACGTAGGTACTAGAATTTACATGACTTGGCAGGTATGCCACAAGTGCAAGGTTCAGAGGGCAACGTTGTAAGAAATGAAATTTAACAGAATAAAAGTACCAAGGCTATAGGTGGGAGGATGTGGTGGTGGGGGATCCCTGAAATAGTGCAACCCATCGTGCTCGTAGCGAATCCCAAGAATCTTACTCCTCAAGTCCTATTAAGAAAATGGATTAGAAAGGACACAATGACACAATTGAGATGTTTAGTAAGTTGTTACAAATAAGAGATTAAAACAAGAATTCAGGCAGATCAAAATGGAGAAAAGAGTAATATCAGGAGACAAACACATATACCCATTGATATGGATAAGTGTATGAGCGCTATACTCAATAAGAGTTTATTGACAAATGATTATAGTGGGTGAAGAAAGAAGGTATAACACATTTTTCATCTGATCAGTGCCTCTAATGCTTTCCTGCCGTTATTGTGGTTGTCCAGATAATAGAGGCTGAGATTTAACTTGGTCCTAAGGCATATATCTCATTGCCTTGATATTTTTTTTGATGCCTTGATATTTGCTCCTTTATTTTTTTATATGAACATTTTGTAATTTTTAATAAACAAGTTTGTGTTCCTCTTTTGTTGTAATGATATGTCCTTTATCATATCGATTGTCTACTTTGATGTGACACCTCGCCTATTTTAACTACAGGCGATCAGTCCTTTATCAAAATAAACACGAATCTCATTTGGTTCATTTTTAGCATCACTGTTGAAAACTTTTTAAAGTACTAACCACCGATGTTTAATTAAGCCGGTGCCAAATTTTATCTTGCATTATTATAACGACATATGGAAAATAAATACATTAACCAGACCATCCACGCAATTATAATAGTCTGAATCCATCACACGATATCTAAATGAATAAATAATACCGAATAAACCATCGGTTCTCAAAGAAAAATGCAACAATAAATCCAAAGGAAATACAACGAAATCCAAAACATAGTTTGATAAATAACTGAACTACTGTATCAACTGTAGGGGCAACATGCCCAAATAAAAAGATGAATACTAAATTCTAGTCTAAGATTGAATAACTGAAGTGTCTAAGCAAACTCCTGCAAGCCTCCACATATGCTCCAGGTACGCATCCCTGGAATGACTCATCAAGTTTTGCGTCCTTGTGGCTGGACACCAAAAATGTTTTGGAAAATATTTTGACCCTGGTCAGAGCCCAAAACCATTTGAAAAATATTTATCAAGTGATAAAATGAAGTAAGAGCAATTATTAGATATACATGTTAGTTTCACGCAATCTCACTTGAGTTCCTCATCTCTCAACTAAAGTGCACATCTAATATCTCCTAATAACCCTCTTAGTTATGCTACCCAACCTAACTAGACATAAGTATGTATCTAACGTCATTAAGTTTAGCTCCCCCTTAACGCCCATAGAGTACTCCACCGTATTAACATTTCTCGTATGTTGTCGCTGAACCATTTCATTAAATTTCTCATACTTAAGTTATTTTTAGATATACACTATCTATCTCTTCTACCGTCATACAAAAGTAGATAAGTCACACAAGTGTATATATATATATATATATAATCCCAAAGGCCACCGCGATACATGCATATTCTGCTATTAATTCCATATACCTCTCATACCATATCAAGGACCATCGGTTCGGAATGTCACCTCGAACCCTAAATCAAATAACACACAATGGAGGCGAACATAGTTCTAAGCCTTTGGAATACGCATATACCTAACGTACCTAAATGACCTGCAAGTCCACTAATATACAGTACCTAGTGAGCCGCCTTAAGTCCTATGTTTTGGGGCACAAATCTAGACCTCGTTAGAATCGCCAAGGTGGGATCACCATCTGCGCAGAACCTCTTGTAATAGCAGGCATCATAGATGTGTTCACACACATAACCAATTACGTAATTGGTATTCACACAACCTATATACATATGCATATATTCAGTAGTTATGCACACAACCCATCACATAAATAATTTTCACACAATTTTTTATCCGTATTTTTCGAGTATCATTTACTACCTGAAGGGTCACCACTATCTCTTAAGGTATTTTAGTAGTTCATACATCCCTATACTTTTGGTCTAAGTCTTGGGTTAACCCGCTCTCCTTACGATCCGTTCCAAATTTTCATAATTTATTAAGTCCCATATTAAGCCCATTCGGCCCAAATTTTGATTCCCTTCTTTTTGGCCCAAGCCCGAGTCCTTATCATATGTTTACTGGATCTCACTAAGTCCTTACCTATAGTTTAATAATATTGCAAAAGTATCCTATTTATTTATCTGTGAAAATAGTGCTTAAATAAGGAAAGTGGCAAAATTTTGGGCAGCCGAATCGATTTGGCCTTCACCTGAACTGATTTGCCAGCCGAATCGATTCGACGAAGGAACCAAATCGATTTACGATGATCAGCTCATCCTCCTGTTGTACTCTTATGAGTTTCTTCCATTATTATCAACCCAACCTCCGTGGATATAAGAATATTAATAGTTTTTAACGAATTTCCAATACAAAAACATCATTAATCCATAATTAACAAGTGTTTATCAATGGTTTGTTTACACAACCCTTATTCTTACTTTTCATGCATTTTCGTCATAAAACCCAGAACTCAATCTCTCATATCATTCTAAAAATCAAGTTTCGTTTTATTAAAACCAGAAATCAAATCTCTAATATAAATTCCAATTAATAAGATGTATTAAGCCCATCATATTATCTCAAAATCATGTGTTCATAAAAGATTACATCTAATATTACCATGGATATTATAACTATTCAAGAACAAGAAAGATTAACACTTGACTCTTGTGAGGGTGGTATGATTTCATTTTAAAATGATGAAGATTGTGAAACCCTGCCCAAGTAAATGAAGGGTGATCAGTCCTGTACCAATTTAAAATAGAATATTCAGTTGGTTCATTCTTAGCATCACTGTCAAATTTTTTTTTAACAAATTAATCACCTAATATAAAATTAAGCTAGGTGTCAAAACATTTCCAATTTTAGTAAAATCAAGTAAATCCATTTTCATTCAGTCTTAAAATATAAACCATTCACTACACATAGGAATATAATACATACTGAACATGAACCAAGTATTGAAATAAATAAGATTGGGTAAAACTCCCCAGTTCAAAACTCTAAACCATAAAGTCATCTGAATAAAATATCTCGAATAAAAGACTAGAAGCGGGCGACACATGCCCTAATTAGAAAGTCTAAATGATACTGAATAGAAAGGATAGATGCGTCTAATGCAAGGACCTACAGCTTCCACAATAGCTGCAGTACGTCTGTCAATCAAATCTCTAATTCTGGTACCCCTACGGCTGAGTATACCTGGAATAATATATATATAAAAAAAGAGAGAAGAGATACAAGAAACGGGTCAGAGCCCGAGGTTTAAAAATGATTTAGCAAGTATTTAAAACTGGTTTTAAAACAAGTCTTATACGCATGTTAGTTATAGAACTCTCATATGAGTTTCTCACCTGTCATATATTGTGCAAGCCTAACGTATATATAATCTCCCCTATTTATACAAACCAGTCTAACTAGTCAGAAACAATACTAATACTAACTATGCTCACTAGTAATATTCCCGTATCGCCCATACAATACGCTATTCAAATAGTTTATCTCACATACTAAGTTTCATTATTCACCATTTGAATGGTTAATCTTTTATCCACGAAGATTATTTTATTTCTCATTTCCATTTTATCTACTAGTCTCACAAAGTAGAAAGTTCCCCAAGTACACTCATATATATATAGTCTCGTCATCCCTATATATATACACTAATACTTCACCCTTAGGTTAAGACCACTTGGCACAATGTAATGATTATTATTATTACCAAGTCTACTAATTTCACACAGTAGAAATATTCATAAGTTCATATATATATATATATATACAGTCACATCATCCCTATACATATATATATACTAATCCTGCACCCCCGGGCTAAGACCTATTAGTGCACCTATCAAGAAAATGCTGCATCCCTGGGTTAGCACTCATTAATGCACCAATCAATAATAATCCAACACCCCCAGTTTATCACCCATTAGTGCACCTTACAATAATCATCCTTGTACCCCCGGGTTATCACCCATTAGTACAGTTAACAATAGAGTTTCTGCACCCCCAAGTTATCACTCATTAGTGCGCTTAACTATAAGATTCTTGCACCCCCGGGTTATCACCCATTAGTGCTCTTAGCAATAATATCACATAATAGGCATACACACGTCCTATTAAAATTTATAGGTATTTTCCCAACCTACATATATACTTCTCATACGTATCTTAATCTCAACACTACGTATAGTATAAATATTTAGATTACTATCTCTCTCGTAACCTCCAAGGTACATTCCCTATACCGAATAATTAAAGTATTAACTTGCACATACTTTCCCAAAATTCCATCCTATTTGAATTTACTATTTGGCAGTTTCTCTCACTGCAATAAATCAGCAAACTCAAAACTGGACTTTGAGAAAATCCACAAAAATTCACTACGTCGCTCGAACCATAAGGGTTGTCACTCGAACGATTGCCACGTGTCGTTCGAGCGACTTCGCGCGAGATACATGTCTCGCTCGAACGAGACTTCGCGTGACACGCACTGGTTCGTCCCCTTTGCCCAGAATTCAGTATTTTTCACCATTTTTGAACATAAAAACCTCTAAGATTCAACACCCAATGCCTCATCATCAATACCCATCAACACACAACAGGTTATAAATCATTCCTAACATCCTAGTATCATTAATTCGTCATTAATATTCATAATTATTTAAAATCCCCAAATTAATTCATATGAACCCTAGTTTCCAAATTTTCAATTAAAGAACCTAATCAACCCAGATTCGTTCATCAATATATAATCCAAATCTGTGATTAATCCTATACATACATGAAGGACTTTAAACTACTATTTAAACTAATCCTTAATCATAATTTAAATCTCCAATTTTCACCCAATTCATATGTAAATCATGATTAATTTCACCTATACTAACATGAGCATGATTACTGCTAAAAGAAAGCAAGTAGTAAACACTTGCCTTAAGTCGAAGGTCTGAATCCTTTGGTGATGTTGGTATAAACGCGTTCCTCTGTTCTCGATCTACACGTTGGTCGTCACGGTTGTGCAAGGTAGTGTTAATTTGGCCTTCATTCTTGAAAATTGGTTCTCCCTCACACCCTCTGTGGCCGTTCTTTACTTTGTGTGTCTCTCCACCCTAATTGAATTTCCTTGGCTAATAAAATAACCCCCAATTTTCGTTCATTAATTAAACCCAAAAATACAATTTACTATAATGCCCTCTCGGGGCGCCGGTTAGGCCTAAAATTATCTCGGGACCCAAACTAATTACCCGGGTATACTATTCTGACTATCTCGACCCTGACGGACTCAACGACGCACTCGAAATGACCATACGAGTTAATAAAAACAAATTTCTCTTTTTATTCCAGTTAATTAGTCTCGACACGACCCACACACGCGTCAGACCTAAATTACCAAATTGTCGTATTTCTCACTTTCGACAGTTTATCAAATGTTATAATTCCATATGACATATCACACAGTAATATTCAATAATTCTCAATAATAAGTATTAACCCTTGGCACGCTAGTTAATAATTATTTTAAACCGGATTAATTAACAATTAAATTCTCACATTTTAGTTCAATTAATCCAACAAAAATTATTAATCACATAATTATTTAAATCATTAAAAATACGGGGTGTTGCATACTTCCCCCCTTACAACGGAATTTCGTCCCAAAATTTGGAAAAGTATACCAGGTAGAAACAACGAGGTATATATATTGCGCATCGCATCCCTGCGCTCCTAAGTAAACTACTTCCTACCACCCATATAGTACTCTATCGAATACCCTTAGTAATGAACACTTCACATGTGTTTGAATTAAACTACAGGTTACCCTATCATATAGGCTCTTGCCCAAGCCTTACCGCATAAATTTCACTACCTAAACTTTATTGTAGGTCTTCACTATCTAGCCTTCTACTTGTCGCCATCCCCGATCCTCGCCATGCGTGCGGGCGCGTGGAGGGAATGATCCTTCGGGTCCCGCGTGTCCCTCTCGGGAGCACTTCGACCGGCGTCGTTTGAGATGTGGTGTAAAAATATAGAGAGATTCAGAGTCTCCAGTCTATTTTACTCAAAACAAACAAAAGAAAAAAAGGGGGAAGCCACCCCGAAGGATGGCATCCAAAGACATACTAGTGCGTGCGAAACCAAGATGATTCGAGAAGGGTTCGGAGGCTTAGTTATGAAATGGAAAGGTGTTGGGCACCCATTCCGCCCTTTCATTCTCTCATGAATATTTTCTATTTTCCTTTTATTTCCCCCTGTGATATGTGTGCATGTGTATATATAGAGTGGAGGTAGGAATCCTCGACTTGTATCATGGAAAAGATAAAGCGAGTCATCCGTAGGAAGATATAAGAATAATATTAGGAAAAAATAAGATTTACGCGATTACCCTTACGTTGATCGTTATAATGGAACGATAACGCATATGGAGTAATGCGTCACTAAGAGCAAGTATATATAATATAAGGAAAATGGATTTAGAGAAGATAGAAAATGAGAGAAAAAGTGAGAAAAAGGACTTGAGTCTCGGGTTTTACCTCGAGACGCCCACGTAGCCTATAAAGGCATCAAAGTCCACGTAGTTCGCATACAAAACGAGGGGTGGGTCCAAATGGGGAATCTCTTATTTGTAAGTGTGTGTTTGTGTGTAGAAAAAGTGTTTTAGTTGTGAGAAAAGTGTGAGAATCCCTACTCGGAATTTATGAGCAAACCCTCTTTTTCTTTTTTTTTCTTTTTTTGGGTTTTATGAAAATAAAAGATGTACAATAATACTAAATGAAAAGTATGTTAGGATGTGTGAGATGAGATAAAAAGTGCTAAATAATAAAACAAGTTATTGGGAATTTAAGAGAATTTAAGAGAGAGTTTGAGAAAGTTGGACCTTCTTGAAGATCTTGAGCTTGATCTTGAATGTTGGAGAGCAGCCCTTACACTTGGATGATGATGGAAAGTGGCTAATTCACCAAGTTTGATGAAAATGATGATGAAAAGTGGGAGTAAAAAAGGGATTTGGAAGTTGAAATGACGCTGCCTTCGAGAGAGGTTTCTGGGATTCGTTCAGAGAGATTTTTATCAGATCTGGGCTCTCCTTGCAAATGAGGTGAAGGACTCCCTTTATAGGCCCAGGTAACTGCCGATCGGTATAGACCTATTCCTGCCTATCGACAGGTGCCGATAGGCAGGGTCTGGAACCTGCCATTTGGCAGTGCACTTCAGGCTTTTTCGAAAAATCGACTGCCGAGGGTCAACCGTTGGTCAGAATCGTGCATGGGGCATACCATTGGAAAGGTAATTTAGAGACCTTAGAAAGTCCTTGGACCGCTCTCGAGTTTAGGAGCTGACTTTGGGTCAAATATGGCTCGGAAGCGTTTGTCGGTCCATTGGACGGGGGATCGTTCGGACACAAACGGATCGTTCGTCCGCATGGTAAGTCCGAATCATGCACGGGGTGGACCGTTGGCAAGTTTAGGAGATTTACTTCAACATTCCAAAGAATTTGACCCAGTTTGGGGAGTTGACTTTGGTCAATCGGTCCCGGGAAGCATTCGGTGACCTCCCGGAGTCAAACGGATCGTTTGTCCACATGGAAAGTCAGAATCGCACGCGGGATGGACCGTTGGAAAGGGTATTCAGTGACCTTTGAAGATTAGTTTATCCTCGGTCGAGCTGAAGAGTTGACATAGGTTAAACAGAGCCTGGGAGCGCCCGGTGGCCTCTGGGTCATGTTTCGAACGCAAATGGACCGTTCGTCCTCATGGTAAGTCAAAATATTGCATGGAATGGAGCGTTGGTAAAGGTATTCGATGACCTTCGAAGATTCATTCAGCCTCGATCGAGATGAAGAGTTTGAATTTTGGGTCAAACTGAGCAGGGAAGTGCCCGATGGCCTCCAGGTCAGTACTCGGGACATGACCTGGGTTTGTAGTGATGAAGGGAGGTACTAGGGACCAAAGGAGATTTAGGGGTGTAATAGAATGGGGTGTCTACAGAGCCCCTCGATGGGTGAGTTTGGAACAAATGATAACCGCCGAATAAACACCACATGATGCCTTTGAAGGAGTATAACCGATTCAGAGGGTCGAGGCTGATTATGAGGACCTAAGGAGTGTGCTGGGGATGATAAATTCTATGGGTTAAAGTCGGATCTGCGGGCTTAGGGTAAAGGTCTAATAATCGAGGTCAATTCTAACCTAAAGAGTGGTGACGATCGAGGACCGGGGTCAATTCTGACCCAACTCAGGTGACGATCCAAGACCGGGGCCAATTCTGACCCAAGAGTGGTGAAAATCGAGGATCAAGGTCAATTCTGACCTAGCTCAGGTGATGATCCAAGATCGGGGCCAATTCTGACCCAAGAGTGGTGATGACCGAGAACCGAGGTCATTTCTGACCTAACTCAGGTGACGATCCAAGACCGGGGCCAATTCTGACCCAAGAGTGGTGACTACCAAGGATCGAGGTCAATTTTGACCTAACTCAGGTGATGATACAAGATCGGGGTCAATTCTGACCCAAGAGTGGTGACGACCGAGGACCGAGGTCAATTCTGACCTAACTCAGGTGACGATCCAAGACCGGGGTCAATTCTGACCCAAGAGTGGTGATGACCGAGGACCGAGGTCATTTCTGACCTAACTCAGGTGACGATCCAAGATCGGGGCCAATTCTGACCCAAAAGTGGATAAAGATTGGATTTTGATTCTGCTGGAGAAAGAGCTTTATGATTTTGATTTGAGCTACGGAGTTGATAGCTGGGGAGGCTTTTAGGAGGCCTCGTAGGGGGGAACAACCTATTTTGGGTGTTGTAGGAGAATTCCACTGGGGAAGTGATCAGGTGATCCTTAGGGATCTTCCGGAGCTTTGTCGGGAGGAGTTTTCACTTGGTTTTTGAGGATTTCATTGGGGAAGAAGGGTTCCGCTTGAGGGAATGCGAAATTTTCTTGGTAAAAAGGCTCTAAATACTTCCTGGGATTTTTGGGAATTTTTTGGGGATTTCTGGTATTTTTTGGGAATTTCTGTACGAAATTTAGAGGGGGTACCGATTGGCATAGTATGAAGGGTGCCAGTGGCACAGACTTTTGGGCTACCTCGGGAAGGCAAGGGGTCAGTGACGATCGATATGGTAGGGGGAAGTGTCGATCGGCATGGCGCTGGACATCCTATAAAAAGGGGGCGAATCCCCTCATTTTTCCACAGCTTCTTTTGCTCTCTCCCTCTCTCTGCGATTCTTCTGTAAATCTTTCTAGCATTCCGATTTTCAAGAAATGGCCGCTTTTGTGAGTACTGCAGTCCACCGGGAGTGGTTGACCGTTGATGATTGGGAGAATCTGGAGTGGAGGGCTAGGGCGCCTCTTGCTTTGGGGAGTGAGAACTCCTTTGATGCATTTGATCCTGTTGTGGATGAGTGGACCTTGCTGCGGTAGCCATCGAGTCATCTCTCTTCGAGAGTGATCCCCGGTGGTTATGTAAGTAACCCAACCTTTGGCATTCTTCTCTTTTTGGTGATTTTTCTTTCTTTACCTTTGATGAGACTTTTCTTTTTGCCAGTCTGATATCTCTTTGAAGAACATGCGTGGCCATGGGACAATGGGGCTCAAGGATGTCTGGGAGCATCCCCCACCTGTGGTGTGTTGGATGGTATTATCAGCGGGTTTTGGGCGGTTGGCATCTGCGCTGGATGAGACACCTCGTTCGACAGCGGTCCTGTGCGCTTTGGGAGAGAGGTGTGGGACACTACCCACACCTTTTATTTTGGATTCGGGGAGATGACGGTGACTCCCATAGACGTGCAGCAGCTACTGGGGCTGGATTGTGATGAAGAGCAGATAGAGGTGGATCGCTCTTTACGAGTGAGGCCGGAGGTAGTGCGTGCGACACTTAGTGATGTAGGGAGGATAGTTTTTGGGGATTCTATCCGGTTGTCCCTGCTGAAGCATGTTCTATTGAGTAGGGTGATTGATGTGGAGGACGGGCTATACGTGAGGCAGATGGCCCAATTATTCATTCTGCTGGTATTGGGAGGTTTCATGGTGGCGTCGAGCAGCAACGTCGTTCATTTGTGGTTTCTGCCGTACTTGAGGATGTTTTCGAACGTCCCTTTCTATGATTGGGGGAGTCTGACCTTGGCGACCCTTTACTTTTCTCTGAATGCATTCAGCTGGTGCTACCGGCAGACCTTTACTGGGGCCACGTACCTTCTTGAGGAATTCTTCAGTTTGTGCATTTCTTTTCATTCATTCGCATTTTCCTTTCATGCACTCGCATTTTCCTTTCGTGCATTCGCATTTTCCTTATGCGTCTTTTTTTTTGCTTGCGAATTCAGACGTGGTTCTATGAGGTGATTGGGTGCAATACCCCGCTGATTGCTTTGAAGGAAGATACTATTGGGGATTTCTATCGATTGTATCGATGGCGTAAGGGCAATCGACAGTCGAAGGGATCTCTTTCCCTGGAGGCGGTGCGTCAGGTCTTGAATAACCTGACCAGTGGTAGAGTAAGACTCTTTCCATTTCAGTCTTAGTTTTTGCACCCTCTGATTTTGTATTGATTTATGCTCGCTCGGATATTTTCAGGTGACCTTTTACCCATGGGGGACAACCATTTAGGATGCGGGGGCGATCGAGGTGAACGCGCGGATGAGGCATTTGCTGGCGCATGAGTTTGGCCATTCCTGGTACCTTGAGGAGAGGGTGGTTCGTCAGATTGTCGAGGAGGAGGTGGTGGTGCCACCCGCGCAGCCTCCTATATCTATAAGGTGGGAGCGATTGCTGTCGGGGGATGAGAGGATCGCGGCGATGATTGTCGAGTCCTACTTGCTATACATTGATACGGCTGCACCGTATGACTATATGGATTTCGTGACGAGCTGGTTGATGGCGCCCAGCATATACGATGCACTTCCCTTCCCTCCGGCGGGTTCGAGTCGGGCGGTGGGATCTTCGCACAGTGGTGGTGGTGCGTCGGCATCTGCGGCGACGGCGACCTCAGAGGTCCCTTTTGTACGGCTATATACCCCTTCATACAACATTCGATGGGCTGATGGAGCAATGGTGCCTATGCTTCACCGTCCTCATGCGATGGATCCGGAGGAGTTGGGTTTTACAGAGGTCCTTCGACCTGCGATATACCTTTATGTTCTTCTCTTTCTTTCTTTCCTGTTTTTGTCATCTCTGTTTTGATACTGATTTTGCCTTTCCTTGCAGCAAGTTCGGGTGTTGGCCACTTAGCTAAGGGACATCAAAGACTGAATATCTTCGGCGACTGCCCATATTCGGGATGCGATTCTCATTCCTGCTTGCTTGGTGTCGTTTGCCTTGTCCGGAGAGGACTCTGATTCGGGTAGTGGTGGTGCGTCATCTAGCCGTAGGGGGAAGAGAGCACGTCGCAGGGGTGGAAGCTCTTAGTGAGAGAGAGAGAGAGAGAATGTGGGTTCGGGCTGAGTCCCGTTGTTTTTGGTTTTTCTTTTTATTTTCTGCAAAACTGATGTAACACAGAACACAAATATATGCAATGGAGTTTTTTATTATCTCTTATTTAATGATGAATGCATGCACATGTGCTTTTTACTTTGCTGCTGAGACCGTAAAAAGGAATATTTTTAGAATTTTTTTGAAGTAAAAAAAGAAAGGGAAATTTTATAAGGAGAAAAAAGGGATTCTTGAAATTCTGTTGAGAATATCAATTTATTTTTATCAAGTTTTCTGATTTGACAAAAGAGGAAAAAGGGAAATTTCTACAAATGGGGGGGGAGGGGGGGTTGCCGATCGACAAGCACCCTGGCCTGCCTATCGACAGTTCAGTCCAGTCCCATCAATTGAAGGCTTTGATTGGTACCCTCTTCAGCCTTTGGTACCTTGTGGGGTAGGATTCCTTATGATTTCTGCAGGGATGATGTCCCTTGTGAGGGTTTTCAAGTATAAAAAGGGGGAAGGGTGGAGTGTTTTCATCACACCTTTGCATTCTTATCTACTTGCCCACTATTTCTTAGACTTGCAAGATGGCTCTCCCTGGTAGCAGCGAGTTTGCCAACTACCTTGAAGCCTTGGAATCTATGTGCTCTTATAATGTCGACTATGATGCTTTCAACATGCGTCGGGTCTCCTTGTGGCGCAATCGACCTCTTGAGTGGAACGTGCTGGTGGCGGCGGTATAATTCTGGTACCCCGAAGACCATGTATTCTGCTTTGGATTGGAAGAAGTTTGTCCTACCTACGAGGAATTGTTTTCCATGCTGGGTGTAAATCCCAGTGTTGCTGCGGCTTTGCCCAAATTTTCCCGCTCTCCTAGGGATTTGTTGGCTAGGATTCTTCTTATTTGGCCTTCGGCGGCCAGATCATTGGTTGCTGGAGGAATGATCTCCCTCCCGGCGGTGCTATGGTCCGTGCATTTGTGGGAAGTAGGTGATGCTGGCTATGCTGGAGCCGTGGTTCTGGGTCTGGTTTCAAAATTGCTGCTGGTGACTGGGGAGGTGCGAGTGGACCCACAACTTGCAGCCATTACCTCATGGATGTCATATCATCGTAATCCTGCGGTGATGATACTGGCGGAGACCCTGAATGGCTTGGATGCCTGGAGAGAAGGCCGTTCTGAATTTTTGAGGGGTAGCCCTGTGATGCTGTTTATGTGGTTGTCTGAAAAATTCCGCTTGGCGACTCTTCCAGAATATCCCTTGTCGGCCGTGCCCAACTTCTTTTCACGCTACTTCATCAGCGTTGGCCTATATGTTGAGAACTGGGAGAATTGGCTTGTGGAGCTTGGGGCTCGTGGGTTGTATTCGTCAGTGCCTTAGTGGGGGCCGTTGCAGCCCGTCCTGGAGCTAGGAGAGTATTCATACGTGCGGTTGGTTGGTCTCAGGCAGACCTCTTTTTACTTCCCTTGGCGTCTTTTGCGCCAATTCGGCTGGGCGCAGGTCGTGCCCCCTCAGACCTCAAATTTCTTTTCGGTAGAAGATTTGACTGAGTGCCTGAATCTGTTGCTTGGGTCTCTGTGGGAAAATTGGCATCCATCGACCCGTCTCTCTCAGTCTGTCGGGAAGGTTTGGCATGTCCCCAAAGATTATATGAGGTGATTGTGGAGGAAAGTAGTCAGCAAGATGCTGGCAGTGGAGACTGGACAAAGATGGTTTGTTTTATCTAACACCATGGAAGGGGGGGTTGTGGTGTTTTCGAAGATGGTTAAGGCTCATTTATCCATGGAATGTTTACGACACTCTATTCAGGCAGGGGAAACTTGGGGACCTCAGGATGTAGATGATGAGGGTGCAGGCTCCTCTGGTAGCTGTGGGTAGGACTCTTGGAGAGTTTATTTATGTAATAGGGAATGTATGTGGGGATTTTATTTGGCTTTTTTATGGTAGTAGGGGGCAGGGGTTTATCCGTTCCTTTTCTTATGCAATCCGTACTGTAATTTCTTATTAATGAAAAAAATTAGTTTCTGATCACCTAGCTATGCCTTTGGATGAGTTTTGTATTTTGAATTATCTATACTGATCGCTAAGGCATACATAATCCTTTTGTTCAAATATTTTTAGAATGAACCGTCGTTCTCGGAGGTAAGAAAAGAATAGTACTTTGTGAAAAAGAAAGGGCCGCACTCATGTGAGGAGTATGAGCTGCCTACGTACCTCTGGGGTTTTTTGAAAAGTTTTAAAATAGTTTTTGTAGAGGATCAGACCCACGTAGTTCTGGGTAGAGAGAAATTAAGAGTTTCTTTTTTTAGAATAGAAGGGGGATGAGAAGAGTCGTAGCGCGCCGAGATTTTGGACTAGGGGTAGAATTTCTTGAGACGGTCCAGGTTGACTGGACGAGCCATTTCCTCCCCATCTAGGTTAGTGAGCATGGCGGCACCACCGGATAAGATTTTCTTCACAATGTAGGGGCCGCTCCAATTGGGCTTGAATTTCCCTCTGGGGTCCCAGATGGGTTCTGTTATCTCCTTGAGGGCTAAATCCCCCTCCCGAACACCGCGATCCTTAACTCTCTTATTTAATGATTGCGCTATTCGGCGATGGTATCCCTATATGTGGTAAAGTGCTTTTAATCTTCTTTCATCTAAGAGGGCTAGCTCATCAAGACTGCTTTGGCACCAGTCTTCTTCACTAACCTTGCTTTCGAGCATGAAGCGTAGCGAGGGTATTTCCAGCTCCACAGGTAGGACTGCTTCCATGCCGTAGACCAGGGAGTAAGGGGTAGCCCCAGTAGAGGTTCAGATTGAGGTTCGATAGCCCCAGAGGGCGTATGGGATCCGGTCGGCCCAATCCCTACAACTTTCGGTCATCTTGCTGATGATGGATTTGAGGTTTTTGTTGGTGGCTTCAAATGCTCCATTGGTATGAGGTCGGTAGGGAGAAGATTTGTGTCTCTGAATCCCTACTCGTTGACTGCTTCTGTGACATCTGTTTCGAAATGCAGCCCGTTATCTGATACCAGCTCGTGCGGGACCCCATATCGGAAGATGATATTTTTCTTGAGGAATTTGGCCACTTTCTTGGCATTTAATACTGCGTATGACTCAGCTTCGACCCATTTGGTGAAGTAATCGATGGAAACCAGGATGAACTCATGTTCGTTTGAAGCCTTAGGTGTAACCTTCCCTATGATGTCGATACCCCAGGTGGAGAACGGCCAGGGAGAGGTCATGTTGTATAATTCTCGCGGAGGCAGGTGTTGAAGATTGGAGAATTTTTGGCATTTGAGGCACCTCCGGACATAGGCAGTGCAATCCTGGATCATGGTGGTCCAATAGTAGCCCTGTCGGATGATCTTCTTGGCGAGCATGTGACCATTCATATGGGGTCCGCATTCCCCGCTGTGGATTTTCTGCATTGTTTTCTCAATCTCAGCCCCTGCGATGCAGTGTACATGAGTTATATCAAAGTTCCTCTTAAGTAGAGCTTTATGACAGATGATGTACTGGGCGACCAGTCTTCGGAGGGTCATTCTATCTTTCTTGTTGGAACCCTTGGGATACCTACCATGTATGAGGAGGCACCATATATCATTGTACCAACAATCGGCTAGTTCGGGATCTTTGGTGGAGACAAGCTCCACATGGTAGCAATGGGTCGGTTTGTCTTGCTTTTGAACTAGGAAGGGGGTTATTATTATTCCTTCGGGCATGTCGACCATGGAGGCCAAAGTGGCGAGAGCATCGACTAGGTTATTCTTTGCTCGGGGTAGGTAATGGAAGGTGATATCTCAAAATTGGGAGGCTAACTCTTCTAATTGGGCATGAAAGGTTTGGAGCTTTTCGTCCTTGACTTTCCACTTTCTGAACACTTGACCGATGATAAGGGCAGAATCCCCGTAGACATCAAGGTACTGAATACCTTTCTTGAGAGCAACTTGGAGGCCCACTGTGCATGCCTCGTATTCTGTCATGTTGTTGGTGCAAGGGAAATCCAATTTAATGGCTATGGGAGTGTGGGAATCATCTGGGGCGATTAAGAGTATCCCAATGCCATATCCCTTTTTGTTGGCAGTGCCATCAAAGAACATTTTCCATCGAAGGCGGTCTTGAGTGGTGCAGAGGATATTTTCATCTGGGAATTCGAAAATTCGAACCTCCGCTTCTTCTATGGGGTAATCAGCGAGGTAGTCATAGATGGATTTTCATTTAATGGCTTTCTGTGTGATGTACACGATATCAAACTCGATTAGGAGCATTAACCATCGGGCCATTCGGCTGGATAAGGCGAGTTTCTCAAGAAGGTATTTGATGGTATCCATTCGAGATACAAGTTTGATGGGGAAGGCGAGCATGTAGTGTCGTAACTTTTGGGTGACCCAGACAAGTGTGACACATGCCTTTTCTAAATCAGTGTAGTTGACCTCATACCCGACCAATTTGCGACTAGCATAATAGATGGATCTTTATTTACGAGAGTCCTCAAGGTATTGGGCTAGCAAAGCCCCAGCTGCAGTGTCGGTTATGGTTAGGTATATGAGCAAAGGGAGACCAGATTGTGGTGGCATGAGCACTGGAGGTTGGGTTAGGTATTGTTTGATTCGGTCAAAATCTTCTTGGCAGGCCTCGTTCCAAACATTGGTTGAATCCTTTCGGAGGAACTTGAAGATTGGTTCACAGATGGAGGTTAGTTGGTTGATGAACCGGCTGATGTATTGTAATTTCCCAAGAAAACCTCGAACTTCTTTCTCTGTTCGGGGCGGTGGCATCTCAAGTATGGCCTTCAGCTTCGCAGGATCTGCTTCTATCCCCTTTTCGCTGACCATGAATCCCAAGAGTTTTCCCTTTATAATGCCGAAGACACACTTCTGTGGATTAATTCGCATCTGATATCGTCGCAGTCGTTCGAAGAACTTTCGGAGAGCGGGAACATGACCTTATCTAGTTTTGGACTTGATAATCATATCATCCATATAAACCTTGACCTCTTTGTGAATCAGATCATCTAGGATGGTTGTGGCAGTCCTTTGGTAGGTAGCCCCAGCGTTCTTGAGACCAAATGGCATGACGGTGTAGCAAAAGGTTCCCCATGGGGTGATGAATGCGGTTTTTTCTTGGTGGCTGGGGTGCATCTTGATTTGGTTGTATCCGGCAAACCCGTCGATGAATGACTTGAGAGCATAACTGGCTGTGTTGTCCACGATCATGTCCATATTGGGTAACGGATAATCATCCTTCGGAGAACCTTTGTTTAAATCTCGGTAATCTACACACATTCGAACCTTCCCTCCTGATTTCGGTACATGTACAATGTTGGCTAGCCATGTGGGATATTCGATCAACCGAATGAAACCCACGTTTAACTATTTGACCACCTCTTCTTTGACCTTGAGCGGCCATTCGGTGCGTAGTTTTCTAAATTTTGGTTTAACCGGCTTCTAATCTGGGAGAGTGGGGATCTCATGTTGAGATATTTCAGGATCGATGTCGGGCATATCATCATAGGACCATGCGAAGACATCTACGAACTCCTTTAGCAATTCTTCGAGTTGCGCGTGCTCATGCTCGTCAAGGGTGGCCCCTATCCTAATCTCGCACAGTTGGCTACTAGAACCGAGATTAATAACAATAGTCTCTTCTTCATTAACTTGAATGCGGTTAGGTTGTTTATTATTAACCTTATTTAGATCAGTTAAGAATTGTTCATTTGCAAAATCATCATCATAAAAAATTTGATTTGAATTCAAGCAGTTAATGTAAGGCACACCAAGATACTCAAAATCTTCATTTATTTCATTGATAGGAAAAACAACATTGAGAACCTCATCGAAAGAGGTCTCGATTATATTTGAGCAAGGATAGACAATGGAAGAAGAAATAGGGTAAACATTGGGGTTAGGGGAGATTTCAAGAGGTAGGACTGGCACAGCATGCTAGTTGAGGAGAGGAGTATCAACAGCTTTAATCAGACGGGAGGGGCCCATTGATGTAGTGCCTGAATGAACCATGCAGAGTGCTAGCCCCAGTATCTGTAAGTTGAAGGAATCTTCGGAATCACTTTCCTCAGTCTCTTTGGTATCTTTGATGAGCGATTTCACGCGGTGTGGGAAACTCTCGGTCCATGGGTAGCTGTCTTGGAAAAAGATCTCCATTCCAGGCTTTATCTTATTGTCTGTGTGGTCATACCATGGTTCTAGAAACTCGCAAAAGGGGAAGTCCTCACCTTCTTTGATGAATCGTCCATTTAAGGAGTCTCCTGAGATAGTCGGGATGTAGTCTAATCTTCTCTTTGATCGAGACTGATGAATCATTCTGAGCTCTTGTTCTGATGGTTGATATCCCAAGCCACAAGGAGGGAAATCTTTCTTCAGTTCGATGGGCTCAAGTATCTCTTGCTGCCTTTTCCCTAGCCCCAATCCGGGCATGAAGTGCATGTTTCTGAACATCTGAATCACATTGACATTGCCATGAGGGTCATATTCTGGACAAACCCTTTCTTTGAAACCGTCCCCTGCCGGGAGTAGGAGTGGCTTAACTCAAAATCCTGATAGGAGCATATCATTTGACCCGTGCTGTATCTCGAGAATTGGACTGCTGGTGCTTGCATCCCTGACATCTTCGTTGTCGCCCAAAATGGTGATGACTCGCCCGTCGGTGAAAAACTTCAATTTTTGATGGAGTGAGGAAGACACATCCTTGATATTGTGGAGCCAGGGGCTCCCGAGCAACAGGTTGAAACAAGATGGGATGTCTATGACTTGGAATTCAACGACAGGGTTTATAGGGCCAACCCCTATTACAAGTTTTATGGATCCCATCAACTCACGATGGGTATTATCGTAGGCACGCACAACGACGGAGGTTGGAGCGAGGTCGCTTTCTTTCAGGACTAAACACTTGAAGGTTCTCAATGAGCAAACATTAAAGGCGATCCGTTATGGACAAGAGAGAGTGGCACGACCTTTCCCATAACTTCGACAGAGATGTTGAGTGCATGATTGTGATTTGGCCCAATTCTGGGGATTTCTTCTTCAGAAAATGATAGCATTCGGGTAGAGGTCAAGGATCCGACCAGATTTACCTCTTCTTCTAGTGTGGTAGATGGAGGAACTATGGATCCAGTGAGCAGCTTGATTAAAGCATTTCTGTGTAGCTGGGAAGACATGAAAAGTCCCCATAGAGTGATGTTAGATTGAGTTTTCTTCAGTTGATCGAGGATCTTGCTCTCCTCGATGGTCATCTCTGGCATAGGAAGGTCTTCAACACCCTTCCCCTTGTCATTTGTTGGTAGTGAGATAGGAACCTGGTAATGTCTCCCTGATCTGGTCATGTCATTTACCGAAGAAGGAAATAATATGATTCTTATTTCCTTATCAACCTCAGGTTGTTCTGCCACCCTATTTATTTCTCCGAGGAGTTCTTCAAATGAGATCATCCCACATATGTTGGATATTGGGCTAGCTCTTCCTAAAGTTTGTTCTTCACTCGAATCTTTGAATTCTTCCCCCATCCGGTGGTAACAATTTTGTGTTTCTACAACTTCAACGGCTTCTTCATATAGGTCCTTCCATACTGTAGGGATATGTGTGATTTAAGGGACCAAGCACCCTTGTAGCTTGAAAGTGTCAAGTAACTCGGTGATACTGCAAATGCTGTTGGTTTGCTCGAATAATTTTGCCAAAGTCTGGACAACATCATCTAGACTGACTTCATCGGTTGGTACCACCCATTTGTCTGAATCTCGAGCCCATTTCCATGCTTCCAAGAACAGTGTACTGAATCTCTGGCAATCGATGACCATCTGTGAGGGAAATTTCAGTCCAAACTCTAGGAGTTGGTTTAACACCTCTGACAATTCCATACTTTCATTTTCAGAACGGGTACGAACAACGTTGCATGCTCTGGTAAGGAGTGGAAGTGCCTGATCAACGAGGCTAGTAGGGTGTAGGAGGAAATATGGGCAAATTTGAAGAGGTTTAGGAGAGTATATGGGTGTGATTTGAGTTAAGGGATCAAAATCTAGGTTTTCTTCCAAGAAGATGGCATTGGTGTGATTCAGAAGTGGATTTTGAGTAGTGTTTGTCTTAGGATTGGCTGGTGGGGCGATGGTACCCCGGTCAATGAGATCCTTGGATTACATTCCAGAGGTGAAAGCATTGGTCGGTGGTATGGCTGGCAGTTTGGTGAAAGGCGCAATGAGCATCGTTCTTGATGTTTCTCGGGAGTGGGTTTGGCAATGGACGGGGATCCAAGGGTTTGATGAGGTTTCGGCTTAACAGGGCTTGGTAAACTTTGGAGAGGGGAGCATGGAGCTCAATGTATTCCCTTCGGATGGGGCAGGGAGGCTTTCTGGTGCCCATGATGTGGTTGGTTGAGAGATGTTGTTGATGGTCGAAACGGTAGCACTGGCAGGCTTATCATACTTTCTAGGGGTGAACTGTCCGAACACCTTCTTTGGTTCAACCTCTGTTTTAACAAGGCTTTCCTCGATTTCCACTCCAGCCTCTCTGAGAGCTCGAAAGTGGGGATAGTATTATCCTCCCATCATTTCTCGGATATGGATCAAGAAGTTCTTCTTCACTATGTTGACCTGTTATTCCTCGGATGGCCGATTAGTCATGGTAGCTGCCTGCTCCCTCCATCGGATTATGAAGTTACCGACCGATTCTCCTGGATTCTGTTTGAGCAACTCTAAATCACAATGGGTGACCTCAAGCTCTTCGTTATATTTGTACTGCAATATGAATTCTCGGGCTACATCCTCCCAGCTACGAATTTTAGATTCCTCAAGAGATAAAAACCATCGCAGGGCACTATCCTTTAAAGTTTGCTGAAACAATTGGGCCATCACTTCTTCTGAAGCCCCTATTAGAGTCGTGGAACGATGATAACTGCGAAGATAAACAATTGGGGGTCCACTCCCCCTGAACTTCTCGATATTTGGCATCTTGAACTTCTCGGGTAACCTCGCCTTAGGATAAGGAGACATGTGGGTGTAGTCCATGTAATTCCCAGAGATCCTGACTTGGTCAAACTTCTTGGTGATCATATTGAGATCCTCTTTGACTTTATTCAACTCCTCCTCTTTTGGATCAGCGACCACAAGCAGCTTAGCCACAGGCTGGGCAATGTTTGGCATTGGAAGTTGGGCAGGAGGCGACTCGTTGGGCGACTCGTTGGCAGGAGGGGTACGTGGAGCGTGATGATATTCTTCTGAAACCCATATAGGCTCGGGTGGACCCATAGCACGAGGGAATAGGGCCTCAGGATCTTAAGGAATAGGAACTTGGTTTCGTTGCATATCTCGGACGATTTGGAGGTTGTCAATCTTGGACACGAGCTGAGCCAGGACTGTCGTCAGATACGGCTGTATGACTGGTTCTTGATCTGTATTCTCCATGGAAGATGGATGGATTCCGGATTCAGAAGAAGTAGTAGAAGAACAGATGAAACTCCGGGGTGATTTGACTGAAGACCGAAGCCAATAGGGAGCTAGGCCAAGGGCTTGCGATCGACCTGAGAAGGCGTAGGATGAGATTTATTTTTGAGAAAAAGGGGAGAAACTATTTTTGGATTTTTGATAAAGAAGGGAGAAATGTTTTTGGATTTTTTTTTGATAAAGAAAGGAGAAATGTTTTTGGAGACGGAACTCAGCATGATTATTATGATTATTATGTTCTCACTTGTATTTAATTCTCCTAAATGCAATGCCGGACGGGACACGAGCCTGGAAAAGTGGGGTTTTAATATATGCAAAGCTACGGTTTCGACTTATAACCAGGCTCACGGACAGTGTCCCATTTTAAAAATGCACGAAAATTGGGCGGCAGGCCGACCCAGAATTTCGGCAGAGTTTCGGGTCGAAACCGACAATCTAAAGTGCATGTCGTAGGTTTGACACCTATATGCGGGTATGCAGTTGGTTGGGTGAATCGACATGGGTTCCCCGCTTTGGCGTGACTTCCACGATATACGTCTTGCTCTCGCGGGCAATCGATACGTGTGGACAAGCCATTTGATATACCTGAGTGTACGTGAATTTCCTCACCATATACCTCGTGGGGACGGTACGTGTGAGAGAGAATTCGATATACTCGGCGTACGTGAACGAATTCCCTGCGATATACCTCCTGCATGACTTCGGTCAAGCAGTACGATGCGGGGGAATCGTTCGATATATGTCGAAGGTACTTGGCCAAAGGAAGGTGAGAGTCATATCGCTTAGGCTAACTGTGACCTGCCGGACCAGCGCCCATCACGAAGTGACCCTCCAGTTACTGGGTAAAATTTGGTCAATAGCAGTGCTCTTTGGTGATGTTGTGTGAATCATGCATGATTATCTTATTAGTATCTGATGATGAGAATGCCTTTCTTGATTATGCCAAACAGGGAGCCAAGTACGAGTACCCCAAAAGGTACACCAAGTATGGATGGGTGATGCGTGCAACATGGGGATATATGTGATCCTAGGTGCACGTGGTGTTAAGTGTACATGGAGAAATTTTTACAAGTGTGTGAACATAAGCATAAGCATGGGATACATATGAGAAAGGGGAACATGCAGATATGGGGGGAAACATAAGAAAATCTAGCATTCATGTAAATAGAGTCAAGCCCACAAGCAAAAATAGAAATCCCCAGCAGAGTCGCTACTGTGGCCATCCCCGATCCTCGCCATGCGGGCGGGCGCGTGGAGGGAAGGATCCTTCGGGTCCCTTGCATCCCTCTCGGGAGCGTTTCGACGGGCGTCGTTTGAGATGTGGTGTAAAAATATAGAGAGATTCAGAGTCGCCAGTCTATTTTACTCAAAACAGACATAAGAAAAAAAAGGGGGAAGCCACCCTGAAGGATGGCATCCAAAGACATACTAGTGCGTGCGAAACCAATATGATTCGAGAAGGGTTCGGAGACTTAGTTACGAAATGGGAAGGTGTAAGGCACCCATTCCGCCCTTTCGGTCTCTCATGAATATTTGCTATTTTCCTTTTGTTTCCCCCCATGGTATGTGTGCATGTGTATATATAGAATGGAGGTAGGAATCCTCGACTTGTATCATGAAAAAGATAAAGCGAGTCATCCGTAGGAAGATATAAGAATAATATTAGGAAAAAATAAGATTTACGCGATAACCCCTACGTTGATCGTTATAATGGAACGATAACGCATATGGAGTAATGCGTCACTAAGGGCAAGTATATAGAATATAAGGAAAATGGATTTAGAGAAGATAGAAAATGAGAGAAAAAGTGAGAAAAAGGACTCAAGTCTCAGGTTTTACCCCGAGACGCCTACGTAGCCTATAAAGGCATCAAAGTCCATGTAGTTCGCATACAAAACGAGGGATGGGGTTTATCCCATAAATCCAAATGGGGAATCTCTTATTTGTAAGTGTATGTGTGTGTGTGTGCAGAAAAAGTGTTTTAGTTGTGAGAAAAGTGTGGAAAAAGTGTGAGAATCCCTACTCGGAATTTATGAGCAAACCCTCTTTTTCTTGTTTTTTTTTTGGGTTTTATGAAAATAAAAGATGTACAATAATACTAAATGAAAAGTATATTAGGATGTGTGAGATGAGATAAAAAAAGTGCTAAATAAGAAAATAAGTTATTGGGAATTTAAGAGAATTTAAGAGAGAGTTTGAGAAAGTTGGACCTTCTTGAAGATCTTGAGCTTAATGTTGGAGAGAAGCCCTTGCACTTGGATGATGATGGAGAGTGGCTAATTCAGCAAGTTTGATGAAAAGGATGATGAAAAGTGGGAGTAAAAAAGGGATTTGGAAGTTGAAATCACGTTGCCTTCGAGAGAGGTTTCTGGGATCCATTCAGAGAGATTTTTATCAGATCTGGGCTCTCCTTCCAAATGAGGTGAAGGCCTAATTTTATAGGCCCAGGTAACTGCCGATCAACATAGACCTATTCCTGCCTATCGGCAGGTGCCAATAGGCACGGTCTGGAACCTACCATTTGGCAGTGCGCTTCAGGCTTTTTAGGAAAATCATCCGCCGAGGGTAAATCGTTGGTCAGAATCGTGCATGGGGCATACCATTGGAAAGTTACTTTAGAGACCTTTGAAAGTCCTTTGGACCACTCCCGGGTTAGGGAGTTGACTTTAGGTCAAATATGGCTCGGAAGCGTTTGTCGGTCCATGGACGGGGGACCGTTCGGACGCAAACGGATCGTTCGTCCGCATGGTAAGTCCGAATTGCGCACGAGGTGGACCGTTGGAAATTTTAGGATATGTAATTCAAAATTTCAAAGAGTTTGACCCAGTTTGGGGAGTTGACTTTGGTCAATCGGTCTCGGGAAGCATTCGGTGACATCCCGGAGTCAAACGGATCGTTCGTCCGCATGGAAAGTCGGAATCGTGCACAGGACGGACCATTGGAAAGGGTATTCAGTTCCGTTTGAAGATTCATTCAGCCTCGGTCAAGCTGAAGAGTTGACATAGGTCAAACAGAGCCCGGGAGCTCCCGATGGCCTCTAGGTCAAGTTTCGGACGCAAACGGACTGTTCGTCTGCATGGTAAGTCGAAATCGTGCACGGGAAAAATCGTTGGAAAGGGTATTCGAGGCCTTCGAAGATTCATTTAGCCTCGGTCGAGTTGAAGAGTTTGACTTTTGGGTCAAACTGAGCCGTTGAGTGCCCGATGGCCTCCAAGTCAGTACTCGGGACATAACCTGGGTTTGTAGTGATGGAGGGAGGTACTAGGGGCCTAAGGAGAGTTAGGGGTTAACAGAATGGGGTGTATACACTACTATTTGCACCTCAGTAGATTATCCTCTTTTCATATACATACGACTTTGTATCGTGTCGTTCATACAAGTAAATTGGTTGTGCAATATATATTTCAAACACAATATATACGATAATATCAATTCTTCTCCTACATTTGCATTCATAACTGGTCCCCCACCTTTAACTATTAATTAGGACAACAACAAAGTTTACCGTGCCATACTCCTACTGGCACTCTGCCCGAACGTGAACTTATAGGAGTTATTTGGACACAAACTCCACTAGTGGAAGATACTGCTCTCGTCCTCCTCTAAGATCTCAAGGTCCACATAAAATTTTCTCTCGCGCATCCGATTAGATCGCTTGTCCTGCCCATCCCTCTGTGGGTATTAGGCCGTACTCAATTGCATTTTAGTACCTATAATCTCACCATCTCATCTACATGAGAAGATCCTTGGGGATACTCTTCCATTCTCTAGTGGAAGGAGCCCCTACTAGTTTCGAATTGTCCGCCCTTTTTCTAACAGTTAGGTGACCCACTGCAAGACTAAGTTTGAAAATTACTCTACATTAAACCCATCACCACTGTTATTTGTATCCTGATACATTTTATACTCTCTTGAATGTACTTCTAATCGTGATACGTGTGAATTTGTCGTACCGTGTGACACAAGTCTCTTTTCCCACTAAAAAATCTCAGTTTATTTTGAAACGTAAGTCTCTAATAAATCTTACAGAGTAATCTTCGGCTTACCCGACTACATGTTATCGAATTCACAAGATAATCATAATCCACCGTTTGATTCAATCCCCTAGGGCGCCCATACACCCTATGCCTCGCGCATCATTATACAAATGACATAAAATTTTCTTACTTTAATTCTTGCACACTCGGTATGATGATGTGGTAGGCGTGCACTCAACCACCACACTAGTCAAAACTTAATCAATCATTCAATGATATCATTTCTCTATTCATAATGATACTAAGACTAGGCGACTCTATTGCCCTTAAGTCATAAAAGAATTATCAACTCTCAATTATATTCTCCTATAGGTACAATAACCAACATACAAAGCTTATGTACTATCGACCAAACTTCTCTCCAACTCCCGACATTCGCTAGTTTCATGCGTGGAATGTCTCGCAAAGCGAAATCTAAATAAGGAACCCCCCTAATACACTACTATCCAACCTAGTCGGTTGTCGAGGTCCATAAGGCCTTCAGTCCATACTATGTACTTTCCCATAATCTACATATTGTGACATAAAAGTCTACTCATCCACTCTCATGTCCCTAAAAATGTAACATGAATCATGAAGCTCTTACTATCCCAAGTACTCAGTGCCATAAATATAACGGGTTTTATCTCTCTGTTGAAGAAGAACACAATGAAACCTGAGTCTGCTCAGTAAAATAAGTTCCTTCGCATTGGAATCACATACAACTAGACAACATACTCTCTGAGGTCTATAATGCCATAATTTTTTTTTTCATAAATTCATATATCTGGGCCCAACCCTATTTCAGGTGGCGCCGCACAAAATAAAGATTTCTCCTCCTGGAGTTTCCGGCACGACAGTCATATCATTACATTTTTACTATCGTTTAACCATACGGTAATTAATCACTACACATCACCATAATAAGCTCTACTAAATCTGACTCAATGCAGTAGTAAATTATAAAAACAAAACATATTCTCAGGGCCCTACCCGGTTCACTCACGGGCAACATCAAAATTCCCTGCTAACAACGAGAAATACGTTTGTAACAAGACTGTTAAAACTAACATTCCCACTAAACTCGACCTGCACGCGAAGTTTAGGGTTTCCAATTTACATATAAGTTGTGACACACCTATGTTACTCGAATTAATCCTTTACTCACAAGGATGGAGCAAAACCTCACCAATCTCGCCTAATCACAGGGTCCCCGCACGTGACTGCCAATACGACCCATGAACATTTTCAATTGTTATGCATATAGAATTCCATCCAATAGTTTTCCCCTCACATCGTGGAAAATTTATTCCATCTTGTGGATTTCACGCTCATTATTGAAACGTTGGCCCAAAATCTCTAGGCCTTAATTATGGCTTTACTGATCTCCCGTTTACATCCCCGGCCCCGTCGACCCTGACATACTATATGCATTACGAGGACTCTACTGGTCTAGCCTAAATCCATCACTCTCGAGTTATAGGTTTCCTGGGCATAATTCTCTTGACCCAAATTCCTTTGCTGGAAGTCTCACTTCTCCAGCTGTTATGCCTAACTGGCATGATTTACCACTTCTAATCTTTTTTATCTCACTTCTCAATTGTGGACACATTCAACACTTGTAGTTCTACTTTATTCACATAGGGAAACTTCACGAGCCATTTCCCCGTCACTGGTTCCACTGACCATTTTGAAATGTCCTTTTCTCGGACTGAGTAGTCTTAACTTATTGGATACGCTGGCCTTTCAGAACAATGGTTGGCCTCCACGGCCCTGATTGACTTCATCGTCACTTTATAGGAAGTTAATCAACTTAAAAATCATCTAATCAAGTTCCCTATTGGGTATACTCTCATGTGGTGTTTCACTAACACCATTAAGTTCAGTTTTGCTTTTTGCCTAGATTCTCTAACCTTTCTGGCTCACTTCTTCTGAAAAGAACTCAATAACTAGCCACCATATAACCTTGACGACATCAATATTAGTCATCCTAGCTCAATTTCTCTTTTATGCTTGTATTCAACTCATGGGTCCTTTATCAACTATACACCTTTTGGATAATTTATGCCCCTCTACTAGGTATGAAGTTCATTATGCAATTCAACCTTTCTCTTATGATCGGTTTCTATCTTACCCATTGTGCTAAACATCAAAATTTCACTCGCATTTTGTTACCACATCAAATGGAAGACCTCAAGGTCAAATCGTACCCAAATTTCTCTCTAAATTTCAAACACACTTCTACATATGTGGTGATTACCTCTAATCACTACATGATGCTCCTAAGAGCTATGGATTTTAACTCCATATTTAATTCTGAGTGTTGTTACACCCCACTCTACACAATTGCCTTCGGATTTTATACCTTCGCTGGTCTGTTACACTTTCTCATTTTCTTCTTCGCATATCCACCGATGGGTTTTCAAAAGTGTCCCTCTGATTTCACCCTTATCGACTATGCTAGGTGGTCCTAAAATCACTCCACCATTATCTACGACTGTGTCTTGGGAACCCACTGTTCCCGAGTGATGATTTCACTGTCACTTGCTTAAGTAATTCTCATGGTGATTTTTGTCACGATCACTCTTTCCCGATTACTCAATGTCTTCTGTTAGGATTCTTCTCCTGCAGTTCTTCTTACGGCCCTTGCTGGTCGTCCAAAAATGTTCGGTGTTCGAATCACACAAAATTTCGTATAATGAGTCACATCCATTATAATTCATAGAAGGAGAACGTAAGTCGCATACACAAGGGAACACAACAATCCTATCATAAGACTCTACATCAAAGAACGATGCGCTGAAACGTAATAAGCCGCACAGATACTAAGGACACTAGAACTTGATGCTCTGATACCACCTGTGACACCCCGCCCAATTAAATAAAGGGTGATCAGTCCTGTACCAATTTAAAATAGAATGTTCGGTTAGTTCATTCTTAGCATCACTATCGAAAAACTTTTTAACATATTTGTTGATGTAAAAAACTAGACTATCTCTAATTAATCAATCACAGATAAAATAAATAAGACAACAAATTTTTAAAGTGGTTCAGCCTTATGAGAATGGCCTACGTCCACTATTTTTGTATTTCTGACTGTTTGACTGGAATTCTTGATAAGTGGTTTACCAAGAGATCCAGAGTCCTCTCTAATGAGGAGGTTACAATGTATTTATAGCCTGGAGGTTGTACATGTGAAAGGACAATGCGCTGTTATCTAGTAGACATATACATCTGTACGATAATAATGAGCATTTAATGTGTAGTCGTCTTTTTGATTCTCCTGATTCAGATGCTCTGCACACTGAGTTGCTCGGACCGCCTGAGTTGCTCGGTACGCTTAAGTTGCTCGGAGTGTCTAAGCTGCTCGGTATGATTGAGTTGCTCGGGGCGCTTGAGTAGCCCAGTGACAGTATAATCTGTTGAAAGTATTCAAAATTGCCATGTAGGTTGACACGCGTCTTCTAGTGATTGGTCTATGTCAGCAGACTAAATTTAGTATCAACAAAAGCCCCCAATGTTTCACAGTTTGAGGTTGAAGAAAAATGTGGAACATTCTGCTTGAAAACTGCTTAAATTATTGGTTTTTATGATTTTTAGGAAAATGTTCGTTGTATATAACTCCTTTTTGAGTGCATAGTATCAGGCCTCATAAATATTTTGAATTTTCATGACCACTTCGAGATTTGTACCGTTTTTCTTGTTTTAGCCGCCGGAAATGCAAACGTCTTTCCTTGTAATCATTGCGTTTCTCTATTCCCGAGGTAAAGTATTTAAGCGCGGCAAAAATCCTATCGTCTTTCACTTTTCAAATCTGTATCTTTGAACTCTTCATTTTCTCTCTGTCTTGTGCCTTCGTTCTTTCCATTGTTCATTGTCAAATGATCTTTCTTTTTCTGTAAGATTTTCTTCCCTCTCCTTTATTTACTTTATTCATCATGGTTTATCTTGTTGAATTACTTGACAAATTTCGGTCTGAATTTTCAATCCCTTCCTGGGTTATTTTGGAAGAACTTTCTGAACCTTCTGATTATTTTTCTTTGGTAGAGGGACATTGGTTCCCCAGTCTTTTTGTAGCCGAATGTGGCTTTTCTTTCCAGCCAAATCCCCTGTGTTTGGAGTTTTGCCAATATTTTGATGTTGTTCCTGCAAGAATAGCTCCAAATACCTGGAGGATAGTTAATGGCGTACATAGGTTGAATCAACTTCATGGAACTCGATTAGGTATTCCAGAGATTATGTACTGCTATAGATGGGTTGTTAGTAATACCACATTCTATTTAAAAACTAGATTTTTGAATAGAGCTTTAGTTGTCAATCTTCCCGATGCCAATAGGGATTATTTTGAGCATGGGGTTGTGATGAAAAATTGGCAACACCCTCCATTAACTGGAGATGATGTATACTAAGGTCCCAGGTGTCCACTTTATGGCAATGGGATAGGTTGTTATTCTTTTTGAAATCTTATTTTCTTTGTATTTGATAAAATGCATCACTGACATTTGATTTTGTTTGTTACACTTGATAGCAAAAGGAAACCTCCAAAAGAAACCGAGGTTAATTTAAAGGATTTAAAACTTATCTGGAGCTTGCATCAATCTGTTGCTGAGGAGCATATTAGATCTGCCTCTTACTTGTTGCAGTACAAAAGCTACACTTCATTTTCACTGCTCGTCCTTGTCCAGTGGTGGTTGATCTTGACCAAGTACTAGCCTCTGAGACTATTATGGAAGGTTCTTCTTCTGAATCGAATATTCCTATCACTGATCTGATGAAGAAAAGAAGAGCTCCTGCCTTTTTTGACAAGTCTGCCTCTACTGCTGTGGAGGCAAAGAAAAATAAATGAGATATACTAGAAGAATGGACAAAGACTGTATATGTACCCCCTCCTGTTGCTTCCAAGGAAGCTGGCGAGAAGCCCCCTGTGGCTCTGAGCAAGATTGTTGTTGTTTCTCCTTCGAGCGAGGTTATTGTCATATCACCAATAAAGACAACGTCTTTAGTTGAAAATGCTCCTGCTCCTCTCCGGAGATTAAAAATAAGTTCTTCTGAGAGACCTGCTGAACCTATCTCTCAACCTTCAAATGTTGAAGGTAGTGTTCCAGTTCTTATTGCTTCGAGCTCTGATGTGAGCTTGGTAAGATCCTGGACTGTTCCAGAATCTCAAGGTGTTGAAGACACCTTTTCTCGCGAAAAACTTACTGCACTAGCTGCTTAACACATCTCTTCAGTAAGTATCTTTAGCTTTACCTCTTTATTTTTTAATACTATGTTCATGTATTGACTTAAAGTAATTTCTTTTTTCAGCTAGGGACGTGTTTCAACAATATTTTGAAGAAGGATGAAGCTATTAGGGCTTCAAGCGCCTCGGGTGGAGTAGAGGAAGCTTTTGTTGGGCTGAACCAATCTTTGAAAGATTCTCGTCAAAAGTACGAGGAAGATAAAGTTGCTTGGGAGAAGCAATTTCAGTCCGTTGAGCTGGACAGAGATCTAGATGTGAATGCCTCTAAGGAATTGGAGAAGAAGTTAAAGGAGTTTGAAAAGAGAAACAAGGAATTTGAACAGAGAAATAAGGAGCTTGAGGTTAAGCTCAAGTCCGCTGAAGAGTAAGTTGTCAAACTTCAAGATGTTGAGCGACAGAAAATAGAGGTGGAAGAGAAGTTGAAGGCTGCCGAGGAGATCCTTAGGGAAAGGACCTCCTCGGAGAAGGCAGAAAGGAAGGCTGTAGTTAAAAAATCATTCAGTGCTAGTTAGGACAAAGGCTAGAATAAGGGTTTGGCCGTCATGTCTTCTCAAATGGAATATGCAGGTGTAAAATATTTTAGGGATGGATGGGTTGCAGCCTTGCAGGAGCTGAAGGTTGATGAGAATTCTGAGTTATTCCAGCAGTACACTAATGGTCCTCCTCCCTTTCCTAGAGAAGAAGAGGATGAAGCTGCTTCAGATGAATCTTCTATGATGACTGGAGATCAGGTCCCCACTGTTCCTGTTGTTCAACCTTCCGAGCAACTCCAACCAACTAGTACTTCTATCGAGCATCTATCCTTTCCTTTCGAGCAACCAACCCATTCATCTAAACCTTCTGAGGAAGTCGTAGGAAGTAAGGAGAAGGTGTAAAGTTGTTCGGGTTTTTATTTTGTTATTTTCTTAAATGTAACTTGGAACTATGTATCTCCTCTTATGATCAAATAAAAATTTGAACTTTGGTTGTTCATCTTGAATTTCTCTTTTACTTTCTCTGTCTGCATCATTATTGATTCTTTTTATTTCTTCTCTTTGCTAGTTTATGGCCAGGATGGAGCTCTTATCAGCTCATGACACAGAATTAATGAAGAAATGCAATGACTATTTTAAAGCTGGTCATGCAGATCTTAATAAGGCTCAGATAATTGACATCCTCGGATCAGGTGCTTCTGATAGAGCAATTAAAGCTTACCAATACCTGAAGTGCTTGCTTGATCGTGCTGTTGCCAATAATGTGGCCTACTATGAGATGATTGAAGATCTCCAAGGAACGATCAAGGAACTTCAGCAACAATACAAAGAGTCCTCCACACTTTTTCATCAAGGATACGAGAAGAAATATCAGCAATTGAGTGCTGACAAAGGGTATGATAAATTCATCTATGCTCATGAGAAGAAAGAGAGTGTTCTGAATCTTGAAGTTTAAGAGCACATGTATAACACTAAGTTGTTGGAGCAGGAGAACATTGCTTTGCAAGAAGAGGTAAAACAACTCAAATCTACTTCATCTTCTTCAGGAGCCTTGGTCCCCGTTAATGATGAAGGTTTTTCCTTCTTGGAGGTAGAAAATGCCAACTTACGAGATGAGTTGGAAACTTTGAAAAGAGTTGGACTCTCCATATTTACTCGTGGACGAGCAAGATCTTCTTCTCGTGGATGAGTAAGGGCCGGTCGGGTTTCTATTGAAGAAGAGAGAACTCAATCGGCCTTGGAGAATCAGGCAGTTCAGTTGATGGCAAAAAATCAAGTTTTGGCAGAAATGTCCAAGAAGATTCTGAATTTTACTGACCAACTCTCTTCCCAGAGTTCTGCTTTGGAAAATAAGGAAATTATGGTGAAGAGTCTCCACGAGCAACTGGAGAGGTTAACTTATCAGTTCCATAAACAACCCTAAATAAATCCCTTTACCATCTTGATGCTCGGATCCAACAGTCAAATAACGAGGGGTACAAGCAAGGGTTGTTGAATGCACTGTGTGTGCTAAAATTGGAGCAGGGCCACTACTTACGGAATTATTATGACCCTGGAGTGCTCGATTTTCCCATGCCTCCTTTTAAGATTGACATTAGTTGGATTCCTGCTTGGGCAATTCCTCAATGCTTGATCTCCAAGTATCTCGGCGATTACAATCTTCATGCAAACTTTGAGATATCTCGCTCAGAGCACTTTCTTGATCGGCCCTTCGTGATGAATGTTCGAATGCTGCGAGATCTAAATTTTATAAATTACCCTTATGCATTAGATGATCCTCCTACTGGGGTAGAACCTGTTTCAAAGGCAGAAGGGAAAAAACCAATAGAATAGGGTTTTTTATGTAATAAAGTATATTTTTCACATCATATGTAATTCTACTTGATTTGAATGAAGAAATTTTTAGTCTTTTGCCATTTTATTTTCTTCTAAATAATTTGTAGAATGTCCTTGCTTGTTGGTTGGTAAATATATATGTATATATTATACTTGCCCATTCGTTGTTTGATTATAGTGACTTATCACTCTTTGGGCCTAAGCAATGGAATGATTTTCATCCCATGTTCCTGCTTAGTTGTAGTAATCTCGTATGGATTACCTGGTTGCCTAGACAGTGTATGCCTCGGGAGGTCATCCAACTTCTTGCCTAGTTTGGTAC
Organism: Sambucus nigra; assembly: GCA_949130495.1. NCBI lineage: Eukaryota > Viridiplantae > Streptophyta > Magnoliopsida > Dipsacales > Adoxaceae > Sambucus > Sambucus nigra. Next base: position 16,850,674 of record OX422213.1, on the reverse strand, counting down.
CAACCAATCGGAGTTGATTGTAATTGATTCCTGACCAACCGGAGTTGGTGGTAATTAATTTGCCGACCAACCGGAGTTGGTTGTAATTGATTCCCGACCAACCGGAGTTGGTGGTAATTGATTCTCAACCAACCGGAGTTGGTGGTAATTAGTTCCCGACCAACCGAAGTTGGTGGTAATTGATTTCCGGACCAACCAGAGCTGGTGGTAATTGATTTCCTGACCAACCGGAGTTGGTGGTAATTAGTTACCGACCAACCGGAGTTGGTGGTAATTGATTTGTCGACCAACCAGAGTTGGTGGTGATTAGTTCCCAACCAATCAAAGTTGGTGGTGATAAATTTCCCGACCAACCGAAGTTGGTTGTAATTTTTCCGACCAACCGGAGTTGGTGGTAATTGATTTACCGACCAATCGGAGTTGTCTAAATTTGGATTTGTGTAGTGTGTAGCACTAATATTCCGAAAAAATTTCAACAAAGAAAGAAACTGGGTGAAACATCACTTTATTTATACTGAAGAAACTGCATTACATAGGAATTTCAATTACTGATAATACTTGCGCAGATGCTCTGCATTCCATGCATTCTTGAATTCTTCTCCTTCGAAGGTTTCAATCCTGTATGTCCCTGGATGAACAAATTCTGTTACTCTATAGGGTCCATGCCAATTGGCTTCCAGTTTGTTATTATTTTGGATCACTTTCTTCAACACATAACCCCCTTCCTTTAAATCACACTTCTTCACTCTTTTGTTATAGAACAAAGTTGTTTGCTGTTGATATGCTGCATTCCTGATTGCTGCTTCTTCCCTAACTTCTTCGAGCATATCCATGTCTAATCTTCTCATCAAATCACTGACATGGGAATTGAAATTAATCACCCTATGCGTGGGTAGACCCAATTCACCAGGTATGACAGCCTCCCTCCCAAATTCCAGCATGTATGGAGACTCTCCTGTTGCTGTTCGTGGTGTGGTATGATAAGACCACAGCACCGAATGTAGCTCGTTAATCCAATTTCCTTTTACATCATCTAGTCATTTTTTCAAACCATTCAGCAGCGTTCTGTTTGTCACCTCAGTTTTCCCATTGCTTTGGGGATGGCCAGGTGCAGAATGGGTCTTCAGTACATTGGATTGATGACAATACTCAACAAACTCCTCGTTATCAAACTGGGTTCCATGGTCAGTAATGAATGTAAGTGGGAGACCATATCTGCAGATAATATTCTTTCAAATAAATTGATAGACTTTGTCGTATGTCATATCAATGAGAGGCTCAGCTTCCACCCATTTGGTAAAGTAATCCACAACAACCACGAGGTATTTAAATCTTCCCCTGGTTGTTCGAAGTGGCCCGACCAAGTTTATTTCCCACATAACAAATGGCCAAGGAGACGTGATGGGTGCTAACAATGCTTGGGGAGTTCTTCGGATAGAAGAGAAGCGTTGACATTTATCGCATTTCTTAGCATAAGCTACACAATCAGCTCTCATCGTTAGCCAGTAATACCCCGCGTTGTTATTCTTTGCAAAAGCGTCCGACCTGCTATATGGGCTCCACAAGATCCCTCATGAACCTCTTCGATCAAATCCTTCACTTCAAAGGGATGGACACATCTTTGTAGCCTGCTATAACTCCTCGCCTATATAAAATGCCATTGGTCAATACATAACGAGCAACTTTAAACTTTAGTTTCTTGGCTGCGAGTTTATCAGTTGGTAAAGCCCCCTCTTTAATATAGGCCCTGATGGGGTCCATCCAAGATGGTCCCAAGTCGAGGGCAATAAAGTTCATCATTAGATCTTCGTTTATGCTCCGACCAGCCAGGATTTCTATTGGGATTTTTCTTCGTAGCTCAGTGCGTGTGGCTGATGCTAACCGAGCTAGGGCGTCTGCTCTTGCATTCTCCAATCTGGGTATTCTAAACAACTGAACTACTGTAAAACTCGATACCACTTCCATTGCTTTTGCATGATACTTAACCATGAATTCTCCTTTTGCTGCATACACTCCCAGAATTTGATTTACGATTAATCGGGAATCACTGAATACAACGACCTGCTCTGCCTTCGTGGTTTTAGCTAGATTTAAGCCCACGATCATAGCTTCATATTCGGCCTCATTATTAGAAGCTTTAAATTGAAAGAGCAAAGCATACTCCATATTAATCTCATCCGGACTGTTTAAAATAGTTCCTGTTCCACTGCCTGTAATGCACGAAGAGCCATCCACATACAAATTCCATATAGGTATTTCATTATCAAACTCCTAATCAGACAGAGTTCCTCGATGGAATATTTGATGCTTCCTTTTGTCCTTCTCCGGCATTTCTTGCTGCTCGTCCACCGACGTAAGTTGGCCGGGGCTTAACTTTGATGACCCTATAACATCCACAGGTTGGTTTGTATTAGACTCCTGTTCTTTGGAGGCATCTTCCTAAGTAAACTCTGCGATAAAATCTGCTACTGCCTACCCCTTGAGCGACGATCTAGGCTCATACACTATATCATATTCACCAAGCTCTACTGCCCAGTACATCAATCTTCCTGATTTCTCTGGTTTATGCAGAACTTCTCTTAATGGCATATCGGTGTACACTACTATAGTATGGGCTTGGAAGTATGGCCTCATCCTTCTGCTTGCATCGATCAGTGCTAGTGCCAGCTTCTCCAACCTTGGATATCTGATTTCTGCTCCTCAGAAAGCCTTGCTGGTATAATAGACTGGTTTTGTACTCCGTCCTCCACTCTTATCAACGCCGAGCTTACTGCATTTTTTGAAACTTCCAGGTACAAGTATAGTTTTTCTCCCATCACTGGTCTAGATAACAATGGAGGTGTCCCCAGATATTTTTTCAATTCTTAAAAGGCCTCCTCGCATTCATCATTCCACTCAAAAGTTTTTTAGAGTGTTTTAAAGAATGGGAGACATCTGTTTGTTGCTCGTGACACAAATCTATTAAGTGCTGCAACTCGCCTTGTGAGACTTTGTACTTCCTTCTTCGTGGTTGGAGATCGTAGCTCCAATAGAGCCTTGATCTTGTCAGGGTTCGCCTCAATTCCTCGTTAGTTAACAATATATCCGAGAAACATGCCTTCTCGTACTCTGAATATGCATTTGGTGGGATTCATCTTCATTTGATATTGCTCTATTTGATTAAAGGTCTGACCTAGGTCAACTAGATGATCATCAGCTTTCTTGCTCTTTGTTAGCATATCGTCAACATAAACTTCCATGTTATGACTGATTTTCTCTGCAAACACCTTATTCATCAGCCGCTGATATGTCGCATCTGCATTTTTAAGTCCAAAATGCATAACATTATAATAATAAGTTTCCCTTGGGGTGATAAAAGAGGTACTTTCCCTGTCCTCAGGCTTCATCTTAATCTGGTTTTAACTAGAATAAGCATCCATAAAACTCAACAACTCGTGTCCCGAGTTAGCATCCACTAGTTGATCGATTTGGGGCAAAGGAAAATGATCCTTTGGTCATGCCTTATTAAGATCAGTGAAGTCTACACACATCCTCCACTTGTTATTTTTCTTCTTTACCATTACCACATTTGCTAGCCAATCAGGATATTTGACATCCTCAATAAAAGAGGCTTTTTGTAATTTTTTTACTTCTTCCTGTATAGCTTGGTTCTTTTCAGGACTGAACACTCTTCTTCGCTGCTTCACTGTCTTAATTTCCTTGTTCACGTTGAGCTCGTGACACAGGAAATTCGGGTCTATCCATGGCATGTCTTCATGACTCCATGCAAAAGTCTGCTTTCTGCGTCTTAGAAATGCTATCAATTCCTGTTTTATCGATATATCCAGTGATGCACCAATTTGAGTTGTTCGTTCTGGATGCTCGTCGTCCAGAATGATATTTTTTATAGCCTCTATGACCTAGCCCTTCACGAGCTGAGACTCGTCTCTAAGGACTAACGTTTCAATCTCTGCATCTTCTATTTTATCCACTTGATAGGTAGTAGTCTTCTTCCTGGATTCTTCACGTTCCTCTTATTCGGCAGATGAATAGTAGCATTCCCGAGCTATTTTCTGGTCGCCTTTCACAACTCCCACTCCAAAATTGGTTGGGAATTTTAAACATTTATGTACAGTAGATGGTACTGCCTCGAACTTCTTCAGACCTACCCTTCCCATGATGATATTGTAAGATGATTGAACATTTTTATCCATTACGAAGAAGCGTACTCTTTTTGTTCGACAAGGATACCATGTACCAATAAGCTTATCCAACTTGATCGTCCCAAGTGGAAAAACCTTTTCACCAGTAAACCCAAGGAGGGGCCTATGACATGGCTCCAACTGGGCTAGTTTCAGATTCAAACTATCAATGCATGGATAGAACATGATATCTGCCGAGCTACCATTATCCACCAGTACTCATAAAATCCCACTTCCTTTATTCTCATCTTGATCACCAACGGGTCATCATGAGGATATAGTACACCTGCTAGGTCGTTCTTAGAGAAACTAATGGCTAGTTTGTCTTTATTCACCTTCCTCGGGCGATCATCTTCAGCCATATTTATCCGCTGAATGTACGAGCAAGCTTGAGCCTCATTGAGGTAAGATTTTCTCTCCACAGTCAGATCTCCACCTCCTGCATCTCCACCTATAATAACATTACATTCAAATGATCCGAAATGGATTGAAAATACCTCTCGTTCTGGCTGCCTTGGTCTTTTAGGGAGATCGGGGTCATCTTGGTCATCTTCTGGATCTTCCTCGCGACTTCTCTTCTTGTCTTCTTTTGCTTGACGAGGAGACCTAGACCTTTGCCTTGCTCAGTCGTTGGCCTTTCCACCATTTTGATGATCAACTTACTTAGCCAGTTTTCCTCGTCTGATGAGTGATTCAATTTCATTCTGGAGAGCTATGCAAATTTTGGTCGTATGGCCATGATCTTTGTGGAATTTACAATATTTGGTCTTGTCCCTTCTATTAGGATCTTCCTTCATTTTTCCAGGCCAAGCTAGCTCCTCGCTGTTCTTGATCTCCTCCAGAATGTGATTTATATCCACCTTCAAAGGAGTATAATTTCCAAATTTCCTCATCTGCTCCAGTGCTTTCTTTCTTTTCGATTGCCTGTTGCCTCCATTGTTCTTCTGATCCTTCTTTTTGGTTTTACCATCTTCCACCTTAATCTCCTTAGTATCTGCATTCTTCTTCGCAGCCATGGCTTCCTCGCCATTCATGATTTTAGCTGCTTTTGCCATCAGTTCAGCCATGGTCCTAGGCGGATCTTTGGCTAAAGTGTAGCACAACTTATCTAGCAACAGCCCACTCATCAGAGCAGTAATTGCTATTTTCTCCTCGTAATCAATTACCTTGAGTTTCTCGTTATTGAAACGAGTAATGTAGTCCCTGGTGCCTTCACCTGCCTTCTGTCTAACACTCAGCAAGTGTGCTACTCATTTGATGGGTTTTTCTCCAAAATAGAAATTCTCGATAAAGAGCTCTACCAGTTGAAAGAAAGTTGCAATTTTCCCCCGAGGAAGGTTATTGTACCATATTTGAGAAGATCCGGTAAGAGTTCCTAAAAATGCCCTACATCTCATCTCGTCTGGAACTGCATAGATATCGAAAGCAGCTTGGTATTGTTCTATATGAAGGATAGGGTCAGTATTTCTATCATATTTAGGTGTTACCACGGGAGCTTTAAACTTTGATGGTGTGGGAAAATCCACAATTGCCTGTACAAAGGGTGTCCTTTGGACAAAAGTTCTTTGTAGAGGATTCTTGGCCTTAGCCATTTCTCCTAATCTGTCCTCCAACCTTTGAATAGAGCCTTTTCTTGCGTCGTTTCCCTCCTCGGGCCTGTTGGTTCGAACAACTGATCGCGTTGAATTTGCCTCTTGGGATCTTTCATTACGAGCAGTTGGTCGTGATTGGGCAGAGCCTTCCCTTAGATCGGATGGTCGTGGAGAATTCCTCAATGCAATCCTAGGAGGACTTCTATTCCTCCTAGGTCCCAAATGATCAAAAGGAGAGACTCTACTCAACCTTTCTAGAGCACTAGTCCTTTTTGGAGATAAAGTGACGTTTCGTTGAGAATCTGTAGCTCGTACTGATGAAGTCTGACCAGGTTGATAAGAAGGATCATTAGATCTCTCAGTACAATATGATTCGGTACATCTAGGTTGAGATTCCTCTGGGAATAGCATTCGTCTAGTTCGTGAAGAGGGTAGACGGGTATTTCTTTGGACACTTCGTTGTCCTGATTGAGCCGGCACTCCTCCTTGAACAATTTATTTAAGTTGACGCATGGTTTCTTGCATGGAAGTTTGGCCTTGGGCTAAATTAGCCATTATACCAACCAAATCTTAGACAATTGGGGGAGTAGAGAGATTTGGAGGGATTCTAATGTTTCGATTACTGGATTCTGGATAATCAGCCATTGATGATGAATTATTTTGGTGAAAAATGCTAAGCACAGTCGTTTCTCACAGACGGCACCAATCTGTTGATGTAAAAAACTAGACTATCTCTAATTAATCAATCATAGATAAAATAAATAAGACAAAATATTTTTAAAGTGGTTCAGCCTTATGAGAATGGCCTACGTCCATTATTTTTGTATTGCTGACTGTTTGACTGGAATTATCGATAAGTGATTTACCAAGAGATCTAGAGTCCTCTTCTAATGAGGAGGTTACAATGTATTTATAGCCTTGAGGATGTACATGTGAAAGGACAATGCGCTGTTATCTAGTAAACATATACATCTGTACGATAATAATGAGCATTTAATGTGCAGTCGTCTTTGTGATTCTATTGATTCGGATGCTCTGCACGTTGAGTTGATTGGACTGCCTGAGTTGCTCGGTACGCTTAAGTTGCTCGGAGTGTCTAAGCTGCTCGGTATGATTGAGTTTCTTGGGGCGCTTGAGTAGCTCGGTGACAGTAAGATCTGTTGAAAGTATTCGAAATTGCCATGTAGGTTGACACGCGTCTTCTAGTGACTGGTCCATGTCAGCAGACTAAATTTAGTATCAACAATATTAATCACCTAATATAAAATTAAGCTAGGTGTCAAAACATTTCCAATTTTAGTAAAACCAAGTAAATCCATTTTCATTCAATCTTAAAGTATATACCATTCACTACACATAGGAATATAATATATACTGAACATGAATCAAAACTGAAATAAATAAGACTGGGTAAAACCCCCCAATTCAAAACTCCAAACCATAAAGTCATCTGAATACAATATATCCAATAAAAGACTAGAAGCGGGTGACACATGCCCTAATTAGAAAGTCTAAATGATACTGAATAGAAAGGATATATGCGTCTAATGCAAGGACCTACAGCTTCCACAATAGCTGCAGCATGTCTGTCAATCAAATCTCTAATTCGGGTACCCCTGCGGCTGAGTACCTGGAATAATATATATATAGAAAAAGAGAGAAGAGATACAAGAAACAGGTCAGAGCCCGAGGTTTAAAAATGATTTAGCAAGTATTTAAAATTGGTTCTTAAAACAAGTCTTATACGCATGTTAGTTATCGAACTCTCACATAAGTTTCTCACCTCTCATCTATTGTGCACGCCTAATGTACATCTAATCTCCCCTAGTTATAAAACCCAGTCTAACTAGTTAGAAACCATACTAATACTAACTATGCTCACTAGTAGTATTCCCGTATCGCCCATACAATACGTTATTCAAATAGTTTATCTCACATACTAAGTTTCATTATTCACCGTTTGAATGGTTAATCTTTTATCCACTAAGATTATTTTATTTCTCATTTCCATTTTATCTACTAGTCTCACAATGTAGGAAGTTCCCTAAGTACACTCACATATATATATAGTCTCGTCATCCCTATATATATACACTAATCCTACACCCTTAGGTTAAGACCACTTGGCGCAATGTAATGATTATTATTATTACCAAGTCTACTAATTTCACACAGTAGAAATATTCATAAGTTCATATATATATATATATATACAGTCACATCATCCCTATACATATATATATATACTAATCCTGCACCCCCGGGCTAAGACCTATTAGTGCACCTATCAAGAAAATGCTGCATCCCTGGGTAAGCACTCATTAATGCACCAATCAATAATAATCCAGCACCCCCAGGTTATCACCCATTAGTGCACCTTACAATAATCATCCTTGTACCCCCGGGTTATCACCCATTAGTACACTTAACAATATAGTTTATGCACCCCCAAGTTATCACTCATTAGTGCGCTTAACTATAAGATTCTTGTACCCCCGGGTTATCACCCATTAGTGCTCTTAGCAATAATATCACATAATAGGCATACACACGTCCTATTAAAATTTATAGGTATTTTCCCAACCTACATATATACTTCTCATACGTATCTTAATCTCAACACTACGTATAGTATAAATATTTAGATTACTATCTCTCTCGTAACCTCCAAGGTACATTCCCTATACCGAATAATTAAAGTATTAACTTGCACATACTTTCCCGAAATTCCGTCCTATTTGAATTTACTATTTGGCAGTTTCTCTCACTGCAATAAATCGGCAAACTCAAAATTGGACTTTGAGAAAATCCCCAAAAATTCACTACGTCGCTCGAATTATAAGGGTTGTCGCTCGAACGATTGCCACGTGTCGTTCGAGAGACTTCGCGCGAGATACATGTCTCGCTCGAACGAGACTTCGCGCGACGCGCACTGGTTCGTCCCCTTTGCCCAGAATTCAGTATTTTTCACCATTTTTGAACATAAAAACCTCTAAGATTCAACACCCAATGCCTCATCATCAATACCCATCAACACACAATAGGTTATAAATCATTCCTAACATCATAGGATCATTAATTCGTCATTAATCTTCATAATTATTTAAAATCCCCAAATTAATTCATATGAACCCTAGTTTCCAAATTTTCAATTAAAGAACCTAATCACCCCAGATTCGTTCATCAATATATAATCCAAATCTGTGATTAATCCTATACATACATGAAGGACTTTAAACTACTATTTAAACTAATCCTTAATCATAATTTAAATCTCCAATTTTCACCCAATTCATATGTAAATCATGATTAATTTCACCTACACTAACATGAGCATGATTACTGCTAAAAGAAAGCAAGTAATAAACACTTGCCTTAAGTCGAAGGTCTGAATCCTTTGGTGATGTTGGTATAAAAGCGTTCCTCTGTTCTCGATCTACACGTTGGTGGTCACGGTTGTGCAAGGTAGTGTTAATTTGGCCTTCATTCTTGAAAATTGGTTCTCCCTCACACCCTCTGTGTCCGTTCTTTACTTTGTGTGTCTCTCCACCCTAATTTAATTTCCTTGTCTAATAAAATAACTCCCAATTTTCGTTCATTAATTAAACCCAAAAATACAATTTACCATAATGCCCTCTCGGGGCGCCGGTTAGGCCTAAAATTATCTCGGGACCCAAACTAATTACCCGGGTATACTATTCTGACTATCTCGACCCTGACGGACTCAACGGCGCACTCGAAATCAGTATACGAGTTAATAAAAACAAAATTTTCTTTTTATCGCAGTCAATTGTGACCTAGAAATCACAATTCGAGTCACTTTACACAATTTTTCTATATCGACCTCATATAGTCAGCACTCAACTTCTGGTTGAGATACAATCCCATCACGTCACTAACACTCGTTATGACGTAAAATAATGATTTACTATTCTCTTAGTAATTATATTCCATAAATATTAATCTTTATCTCTCACGATTAATATTTTAATCAACACATAATATTTAATTCAATCAAATTATGTCAAGCGTGTAATTTAAAATAACTGAATAAATTAAATTTTTAAGTACTCAGAAATACGGGGTGTTACATTTGCATGCTCATGCTTATTGTTTTTAATTTGATGCCAACAAACTTAACATGCTAAGATTCACACGTGTTTGACTAGGTCATAATTTACTCAAAATGTTTTGCATAAGTAAATGTGGTCGTATGTCTTCAACGCAGTTAGTTCTAGTCTTATGGACTTATTGTGTCATTTTGCCTATTGGTCATGTCAACTTACTAACTGCTTTGGATCTTAGGATGGTCCTTCTATAATTTAGTCTTACGATCATGTGGTCGATTTGTTTCCAACTTGATCAACCTTATTAGGTGTAAGTATTGGACAAACCCGAGTTATCCTAAATCTACCAGTGCTGGTGCCACCTTATATGTTGTATGGATAGATCTCATTGTCCTGACCAAGTGTCAGCATTGGTTACCGGGGTTAACCAAATTTATTAGTGTAAGGACATAAATTTCCAATTGAGTCCCTGTATTATTTTGACTTAATTCCGTGAATAAAACTGTGTTTGTAATATGTCATAGGGAGTTTTTTATTTTGTCACGATCCCACTTGGTTTATGACGTATTGAGGAAAATTGAAGACGTTGCGGCAAAGCTTTAAAGAATTTATCATGCTGATATTTAATTGGCACAAGTTTATCCATCTTCAACATAATTGCATTCCGAGATCACTCAGGTATGAATGCATATAATTAATGGTGCTCGGAATTATTTTTATAAAAGACAAGGATGTATTTTTATAAAGAAAAATATTTTAAAATGTTTTTAAAAGTGTTTTAAGTGTTTACACTACGTTTTACTCTGATACACTCGAAATAGAGTTTGACTAATTTGGATCTCTTTTAAAAGAGACGTTTTAAACAAAAAGTCAAAGAAAGTCAAACTTACGCAGTGTCGTTCGAACGAAACGTCAGCTCGTTCGAGCGAGATGCTCATGTCGTACGAACGACATGGCAATCTCGTTCGAGCAACACTCTTTTCGAGGCGACGCTTAATTGTTATTTAAAGCATGTTTTTATCAGAGCTTGGGCCGTCCGAGGTTGTTTTCCCATTTTGGGTTTTTTCCTCGTACATCCGGCGTTGTGAGTACTCTTTACTTTATTTTACTTGCTTTAATCACTAGATGCATGTTTAGGATTAATCAAGATAAAATTGGTTTAAAGTTAGAATTGGGTTTTCACAACTTGGTTTGGTGCATAATTAAAAGTTGGATAATTTTTGGTGAAAATTTTGGTTTTGTTTAAAACACACATATTGGGCACTTTTCAAATTGGTATCAGATCTAAAAAACATATTTTATTTGTTTTGTGATCCCGTGTGTTTTCAAAGATAAATTTTGGATATAACGAATTTTCTCGAACTCCTATTTTTTATGGCACTAATTAGACTTATTGGAAGACGAGAATGAGGTGTGCATTAAAATTCATTGATGAGCGTGTGTGGCTAGCAGTTGAGAATGGTTAGACACCCCCTGTCACTATTGTAGGTGAGGTCACTAGTTTAAAGCCTGTTGAGTCATGGACCGAAACCGAACAAAGACTTGCACAATATAATTCTAAGGGTCTGCACATTATTGCTTCACATGTCACACAGGATGAATATAATATAATTATGACTTGTGAAACATCAAAAGGTGCTTGAGATATTTTGGCACTCAATCACGAGGGCACTAGCACGGTTAGGGTGTCAAAACTTCAAAATATCACTACACAGTTTGAGACCATTAGGATGTTAGAGAGTGAGGCTTTTGATGAGTTTTATGCTAGGTTGTCCAATATTATCAACTCGTCGTTTAACCTAGGCGAGAAAATTCTCGACAACCGCGTCATTAAGAAAATCCTTAGGTCGTTGCCTAGTAGGTTTGATGCGAAAGTGACCATTTTAAACTCCTTGGGTAGGTTAGAGTCAACGAAACTAGAAGAGATTATAGGCGACTTACAAACCTATGAAATCGACATGATTACCTCAAAGCAAGTGCCTAAGAAAGAAAACGGTATTGCTTTGAAACCGAAAGGAGGAAATTAAAGTTTCAGATTCCGATTCCGATTCCGATTTTGAGGATGTTGCTTTGTTGGTAAAGAAATTTAAAAAATTTATTAAGTTTCAAAAGCAATCGAAAGATGTCATGAAATTTGAAAAACTCTAGAACAACAAAGTAGATACCACCTCTAAGGATAAGTTTGAGAAGCCTAAGAGATATGAGTCAGATAGGTGTTTTGGGTGTGAGGGGTACGATCACAAAGTTAAGGAGTGTCCCACTAGACTTAATAAAGAGGGAAAGAAACCCATTGTCTATAATGCCACCTTAAGTGATAGTGATCCGAAAGAGGGAGAGAGTTTCCCCATTGATCGTAACTTTGTTGCGTTTATGGCATGTCATGTGATCGACGACGATTCTCATGTGCATGATACTTCCGAGGAGGTTTTGAGTGTATCCCATGTCAGTGAGGGTGAAGAGAGTGACGAGGAGGAGGTAGATGTGAAAGAATTGCAAAATGCGTTTAATGAGTTGTATGCCGAAACAGTGAACGTGAAAAAGGTTAAATCAAAATTGCAAGCTAAGTTGCATGAGCATGCCATAGAAAATAATGATAGTTTGATTGAGGATCTTAGGGCATGAGAGAAGAAGTTTAGGGAGAAACTAGAGTTTATGGAGAAAGAGATAGATAATCTATGTGGTTTGATGGAGTCCTTGAAAAATGAGATTTTAGAGTTTGAGGATTCTAGGTGTTTGCTCGAGTCTAGGATTCACGAGTTGGAGGAGAGATTGAGAGACTCGTCTAGAGTCAAGTTTGATTTGGAGGCTAGGTCGGAGAAGTTAGATAAGATCCTAGGCACCGTCCAAATTAAGGGAGATAGGGGAGGCATAGGTTTTGATGAGAGAGTTGTTCCTATTCCCCCCGCATGTGTGAGAAACACTAGGAAGGTTAAAAAAGGTTCACATATAGGTAATCATTCCCACCACCGCTACACTTGCACGTTTTGTGGTAGGAAAGGTCACCTTAGGCGTTATTATTATGATCTTAGACAAGCTCCTAGGAAGTTTAGGAATAAATTTGCCCGGTTCCCAAAACCCCCATGCGTCGGTTTACACGTACTTGGGTTAGGAAATCGGATTTAGTGGCTTTAGGAATTAAACTTCATGATTCTCGTTTGGGTGCACTTAATTATTCCCATGCTAAATCTAAAGGATGATAGTGTTGCCATGTTTTTCATATGCTAGTTTTCTTCAAGATGTATTCATTGCTAGTATTATGACACGTGTATCATTTTCTATTATAGTTTTCATTTGTTTGAGTCTTATTGAAAAATACAAAAAGATTTTGTTTTTTTTAGAAAATTTTTAAAATACAAGAAGATTTTGTTTTTGAGAAAACTTTTAAAAAGCCGAAAAGATTTTTCTTTTATTTGAGTCAAAATATGAAAAGCCAAAAAGATTTTCGGTTTTTATTTTTGAGTTTACATGTTTGATGTGGCATATTGGTGTGCTTGGACCCCCTCCCATCGTTTTTATTATCCATGTGGCTAGGACATTTGGTCATTATTATCGATGCGTAGAATGGTCTTAACCATTGTTTATATGGGGTTGTTTCAAAGTTGATATGCATTTTGATTCGACTTTGTATATATGCCAACATTGCACACATGCACGAGTTTATATGGATGTTTGACTTCTCTTGCATATTTGAATTTGGTGAGGCATTCTTATCTCAATCTTGCCATCTATGCGTAAGTAGACTTAAGGAGAAGTGTGCATGTAAGAACCGTTTACCGTGAGAATTTCAATTGAAAAAATGTTGAGTGATTCACGGGAAAGGGCTGCGAGAGTTCAAAATTAACTCGTCGTGAAAGCCACCGTTTAAAAGAGCCCAAAAGAAAATGCAATATGCTAAGAAAAGGGCCAAATTAGTTTAGTTCATTCCAAAGAAAATATGATATTATTGAGGGAGTTTGGATGGATTAAAAAATTTAAACGGGTTTGCACAACTAATCCTAATGTTGAAATATAGCAATTTGACGCTATTGTTTGTAGAATCGTCAAAATTATGGATTTGTGTGCATGTAGTATGTTTAGTTCATTAAGCTCACACTTTTATTGTCATATGGTTGTGATAAAGTTTGATGATGTATCGCTATCAATTAGAGCTTCTTGATCGTTTCGATGTGTTGGAATTGTGACTCATTTGTTTTTAGTTTCACACCTATACATTCCATATCCATGTTTAAGCACATCGGTACTATGTTTGCATGTAATTCACATTTTTAGTTTTTCTGAGTTTTTGCATTTTGTGTTAAAAGCATACTATTTTAACATTGTTTTGCTGCTGTCAGGCCCTTCCTGGAATTTTTTGTGGAAATTTTTTCAGTGGGCAATATTATACAATATTTCTGGGAATCTGGGAAATTCTGATAGGTCGCGAGAAGTCGTTCAAACAACATCTCTATGTCGCGCAAACGACATCTGTCCTTCGTTCGAGCGACATCCTCAACTCGTTTGAGCGACGTCCCTGGCTCGTTCGAACGAGAGGGTGAATTCTTGCTTCTGATTGTTTGCAGTACTTTGGTTTAAATTGGTATATTTCTGGTACTGCTGGAAGTGTTTCTGGACTATTTGGTTTATATGCAGGATTTAGTGGTTCTAAATTGGATTTTTGCATATAGTCCATTTAACACACCTGATTAGATTGGTTTATTCTTTGTGTGATTAATTGGTTTACTAGCTACTGATTTGTCATTTCTTGATCATATTTAGCTGGTTGTTTCATGATTATCTAGCAATTTCACATTGATTCAAATTAGTTTATATTCTCATGCTAGATACTTGGATTGGTTTATCTTTTCACCGGATTGTCTATTCGAGACAAAAATGGGGAGAGATGTATGTGATGTAGGGGGAGATTTGAACATGTTTTGGTTTATATATGTTTACAAATTGGTATTTCAAATTGGTATTAAACATTAGTATCATTTTGCTGCTCTAATTGTTTAACAAATGATTTTTTAGAGATTATTCATATTGGTATCTATTATTGTTTGGTATCATTTGGTTAAATATATTGGTTTCATTTATTCCTTCATACTTCACTGGGTATTTATTTGTCTATTTCATGTGTGTAGGTACGCTTCAGCGATTCGAGATTTCAAGTCTACATCACATTCAGATAGTTTCTGCTTGTCGGTGCTACATATACTAGTCCGTACTCTGTATTTTTGACTTTTGGGTTTATGGGACGGGATTTAGGCGTCATACGGATTGACGGTCCGGTTTAGGCATTTCACTGCTTTAGTTTTGTCCCGGAGTATTCAAAGTGGGATATTTGTAAGGACATAAATTTCCAATTGAGTCCCTGTATTGTTTAAACTTAATTCAGTGAACAAAACCGTGTTTGTAATATGTCATAGGGAGTTTTTTATTTTGTCATGATCCCACTTGGTCTCTGACGTATTGAAGAAAATTGAAGACGTTGCAGCAAAGCTTCAAAGAATTTATCATGCCGATGTTTAATTGGTACAAGTTTATCTGTCTTTAAGATAATTGCATTCCGACATCACTCAGGCATGAATGCATATAATTAATGGTGTTCGGAATTGTTTTTATAAAAGATAAAGATGTATTTTTATAAAGAAAAATGTTTTAAAATGTTTTTAAAAGTGTTTTAGATTTTTACACTACGTTTTACTCTGATATACTCGAAATAGAGTTTGACTAGTTTAGATCTCTTTTAAAAGAGACGTTTTAAATAAAAAGTCAAAGAAAGTCAAACTGGCGCAATGTCGTTCGAACGAAACATCATCTCGTTCGAGCGAGATCTTTTCAAGGCGGCGCCTAATTGTTATTTAATGCGTGTTTTTATCAGATTTTCGTAAGTGTGCATCTGGAAAAAATAGTATACCATCCAGTACGAGTTTGGCACATGTTTTCTAAGGTTTATAAAGCATAAACACATCCTTAGAGTTTGCAAAGATCCGAGTTATCATTCTTATATGTTTACGTGATCTTGCGACACCAAGAAGTTTGTTCTATCATTGAACATAAGGGTTTTGCAGTGAAGAAAAGAGAAGGACTTCTTGTTCGACATCGTAGATGAATCAAAGCCATTTGGTGGACACCGAGACATACGTGGACGCATGTGCTGTGGACAGGTATCATGGAAGACGAAATTTCTACGTGGGCACTATTGAAGAACAGTTGAAGATTAGAAGGAGAGTCAAGACCCGTGGGGATTGAGTCATTGAGTAAGGCTAATATATCTTTTTAAAACCATTGTTCATAGTGATTGTCTGGCTTGGGCTGTCCGAGGTTATTTTTCCGTTTTGGGTTTTTTCCTCGTACATCCGGCGTTGTGAGTATTCTTTACTTTATTTTACTTGCTTTAATCACTAGATGCATGTTTAGGATTAATCAAGATAAAATTGGTTTAAAGTAAGAATTAGGTTTTCACAACTTGGTTTGGTGCATAATTAAAAGTTGGATAATTTTTGGTGAAAAATTTGGTTTTGTTTAAAACACACATATTGGGCACTTTTCAATTAGGATCTATCCTTGCATTAGTCAGTTATTGTCAGATCTTGTTGTCTATGACACTGCGCTAGATTTCCTATATTTGGTAAGACTTCTTGTTCGCGATATGTGCCAAGATGAGATTGTACATGAAGTTGAACTTCTTTTTTGTGACCTGCCTATAGATGAAATCATACATGAAGTGTTTGGTGGGTCATCTTGATTATATGTACATATCTCATAACCATAAAACAAAGAAAAATAAAAGTAACAACATTCTTGGGGGAAATCGAAACTTTTTATTCATCATTAAATGGAATTACAAATAAGGAAAAGACATTACAATTCATTAATGAAAGTATGTTCTCAAGAGCTCGGCGTTCCACGAATTTTTGAACAACTCTCCTTCCAAGGTCTTGATCCTGTATGTTCCTGGTCGCACGATATAAAATATTCTATATGGACCGCGCTAGTTGGGTTCTAGCTTATTTCCCTTCTAGATGACATTTGTTAGGACATAATTATGACAACCCGCTTAAAATAATAACGGGTGTCCAGCGCTATACTACATAAATAAGGTATCTCAGATGGCTCAGTCTCAACATCAACTGACAATACTAAATAATATAAGGCTAACTACCCGAAACTATTAAAAGCGAATGCCAAAAACCAAATAAAACATACAATGGAAATCAAACTAACTATGTACAACTACTAACAAAGGTAGAATGCACAAGTATGATGATGAAAGAAAGTGTTAGTATAATGTGAAATGCGTACATACAAATGAAATATACCCGAATAAGCTGTCGGGTCACAGACAGTATAACATCCACGGGGAAGAGATATAAACAAATATAAATAACTCTAAAGTATAATCCCGATGTACACAACGAATCCTATCTAGATTTACAAAGAAATAGAGAGCGACTACCATCTAAGTCCCGCCACAGTCCGCAACTGCTACGTCTCCCAAGACTCTGGATAAAAAAGCATCTGGTATCCCTGCGGTAGGACACATGTAGTAATATATATATATATATATATATATATAATCAGAGGCCGAGTGTAAAAATGTTTAGCAAGTGTGTTAACCCTGCATAATAAATATAAATGCACTTATTTCATAATTAAATTGGAATCGCACTCTCGTGGATCCCCAACTCACCTCTCATCTAACAGCGCGCACCTATTCGCATCCTGAAAACTTAAGTAAGTTACCCCACCCATAAGGACAACCTAACTTTTAACCATACCCTGGAATCCTTTCCATTCTAATCACACTTAATTATATATACACCTATATGCCGTACTAGGCTTAATTGATTCCGATATATAACTTAATCAGTTATAATTCTTAATACGTTACATATTAACATTAGTTTCAATCATATGATTTAATCTCTAAATAACATGCATACAAATTAATAAGGACAAAACTTCACTCCACTCTCAACATTGCACTAGGTTTCGTGCGTGGGGTGTCTCGCAAAGCGAAATTCAAACAAGGAACCCCCCCAATACACTACTCCTTAACAATGTCGATCGTGGGGATCCATTATGTCATACACACAATTCTACTACTACAATTACATATAAGTACAAAGGACAGGACTTCTCACTACTCTCAACAATTGCACTGCGTTTCGTGCTCTCGCAAAGCGAAATCTAAACAAGGAAACCCCCAATACACTACTCCTTGACAATGTCGATAGTAGGGATCCATCATGTCGTCTACACAACCACACTACTGATACCTACAAGTACCAAAGACAAAACTTCTCTCTACTCTCAACATGGCACTAAGTTTTGTGCGTGGGGCGTCTCACAAAGCGAAATCCAAGCAAGGAACCCCCAATACACTACTCCTTGACCACATTGATTGTAGGGATCCATTATGTCATCTACACAATTTCTATTTCTGAAACTACTGAAACTAGACTACTATCTAAGAGTGACCTCAATATCTCCAATAAATATCCTTGGGATGATGTAACCGAAATATTCCTTAAATGCGATACATCAACCCCCAACAATCTAGTACACCATAATCACCCAAGATGTACACCATAGAACCTTTATATCCTTCCATCTATAGGATATGTATAAGTATATATGTATTTACTCTAAACATATATATAGATACAATCATTCATTCCCATAGCCAAGTGTACATACCACATATGATGTACAATGGCCATTCACATAATATAACCGACTATATATATATCACCGATATACTGCACCAAGATATCATCTTCCAGTGCCCGGCTAACGTAGCATAATGGGGCCACCTGTAGGACTAAACGACACCTACCTCGTGATCCACACACACGCGACGTTTGGGAAGCGATCATAGTTCCTAACCGGCAATGAGACGAAACATACCCACCACGTCTCATCCCCCAAAAAATGTAAATCACATAATAACACAATGGACGACTATGACCTAGGGAATATCCACACTCTTCTCCTCGAGCCAGGGTGCTCACCCTCATCGCGCAACTTCCCAATGATAGCATGTGCAGGGTATGCTTAACCATACAAGTACATGTATCATTCACATGCACAATATATATACATCCAGATAATCATATCATATAACTAAACCTTCATATATGGTTTAGCTATTCATGCCATGAGTATACACATATATTCATATCTACATACATATATATATACTATCTCTCATTGTATGTAAGAAACTTATAAATTCACCTATTTGCGTCCCTATTCCTCAATATACTAATCATCACTTCACTCATATTAGCTTAATTCGTTATGTGAATACGATCCCACACTTGAAGCATATGCGTACATTTTCGTTATGATATAAATAATCTTCCAACATATCTATATATCTCCAACATTAAGGTTATCACCCAAAGTTGAGTGTAGGTAACAATCACTACACTTCTCATCTATATTCGAAAGTACATCAACATCTCTAGTACTAATTCGACCATTTGTATTCACATAACTATTAGTCTATAAACCTCAAACTCAACCTTAAATTCATCTCATGATCCCATCACTTTTAGGGAAATACTACATCGATATATATATAATCACTATCCCGACTATGGTTCAATTATTCTTATGAACCCTTAGATCTTATTGCGCTTTCAATCTATTCCTCGAGTCAAACATTACTAAGGATATGTGACCACTCTCTCTCGTCGGTCCCCAATTCTTAATCTCAATAGAATCCTAATTACTATAAGGATTTGGCACAACCTCGGCCTACGATTTCATATCATACTCTCACCACTCTCTCGAAGGGACCTTAACCTTACATCATAACTAGGCACATTTATGACCCCTACATAGAACTCCCGTTCTCAATGAGATTCCCCACTATATCAATCTGACCCTCTCCAATACATATGGGTATAAGTTCCCAAAATAACTCGATAAGTACCCGAGGTCCCATCATGCGAGAAACTTTTAATAAATCTCCAAAACATCTTTCTTACATCATATAATCATGCCCCAAATCAATAAACCCAACCAAAAAGGGTTAGAAATCATTCTAGAGAAAATTCACAAAACAACCCTGTTTCCGAATCGATTCGACCTCACCCGAAATGATTCGGTCTCAAGGGAAAATCGATTCGCTCCAACTGCGAATCGATTTGGTACAAAGGACCTAAGACTCTGTCTCAAGCTGAATCGATTTACCTTGGGTTTGAATCGAATCGGTCAATGCAGACCTGCCAATTTTGCCTAGGCCGAATCGATTCGCTTAAGGGGCGAATCGATTCGGGTCTGCAGAATCCTAAAGGTCTCTTCTTCTTCATTTAACCCACGAATTCTAAACCCTAAAATTTCACTTCTAACGCCTAAACGTTCATCATACTATGATTCTAAGCCAATAAATGAACCCAAAGTTAATCCCAACTATTTTTACACCATCAAACCCATATTTAAACATCAATTTCAAGATTAAACCCAAAAATCTTGGTTTTGATAAATATACCCAAAAATCCATTTCTTTTATCCACAAATTATGAAATGAAATACACAAATAAAATATTTAGCAAGATTAAACACTTGTCTCAGATTTGTAGAGGTTGGATCGTCCTCGGGATCGCGTTTGGGCCGGAATCTCCAAGATTTCTTCCTCTCTCTCTTCCTTTCTTCTTCTTTCCTTCTTTCTTTCTTTCTTTCTTTCTTTCTTCCTTTCTCTTTTCTTTCTATTTCTCTCTTTCTCTAAAATGAGAAGGCTTGATCCATAAGCCTCTTAAATCCCTTAAAACAATAAACCCAGTTTTATATGTTAATACACACTTTAAATGACTCGTTTACTCCAATTCGAGTCAAACATACTTAAAAATATTTCGGAACCGAAAAATAAACCCAATGACAGTCATTTCAACTATCTCGACCCATCCGGAACCAATGGCGCACTCAGAATTATCATTCGGAATACTTTGTAACGTCTTCTATTTTTGGACTTCAATTCCCAAATTTTAAAATTCTCTAATTTCAATAAATTTTATTTCTCCCAAAATTAAATTTCTCAGTCCCAAAATCGTGGGGTGTTACAATAATTCCCCTATTTTTTAAGGTCCTCAATTTCACCCTTCTATTATAAAAGTGGAAGGTTCGTTATTGGTATGCTATAACTCTAAGCATTGCGTGCTCTCTAGCTTCCTCTACTAGATCAAAATTAATCTTCTCATCGGGTCACTCCATGGTGAGTTAACATTAAGGACGCGATGACTAGGTAGAACAATTTCTGTGGGGACCACTACCTCTATTCCAAAAGCCAACATATAAGGCGTTTTACCCGTCGCTATTCGTGGCATTGCCATGTATTCCTAGAGGATGCTCTACAACTCATTAATCTAGTTTCCATTCGCATTGTCCAGCCTTTTCTTCATTCTATCGAGTAAAGTCTTATTGGTCACTTTTCTCTACCCGTTGAATATAGATTACTTGGTGCGGAGTGCAGCTTCTGAATTATGGAGCGCACGCAATAATCTTCGAATTCTTATTTATTGAACTGAATTCCGTGATTAGTGATAAAGGCGAATGGAATACCATGTTGAAAAAAGTGTTCTTCCTGATGAATCGAAAGACTTTCTCAAATGGCATCTTTACTAGGGGATCGACTTCCACCCATTTAGTGATGTAATCTACTGATACCACTAAGTACTTGAACCCACCATTTTTTTTTGGTAAGGGCAGACCAAATCTATTCCCCACATTGTAAATGACTAAAGGGAGGTGGTCGGAGTGAGGTATACCCCTAGAGTTCTGTGGATGGAGGCGTAATTCTATCACTTGTCAGATTTCCTGGTATAGTCGATTTAATCTGCCTTCATGTTGTGCCAGTAATAACCTTACGTAGTTACCTGTTTCACTAATGATCTGCCTGCTGAATGTTCTTCATAATAACCTTCACGTACTTCTTTAATTAAGTCATTTACTTCGCTTGGATAAACACGTCTGAGCAATGAAACTATTAACCCTCTTTTAAATAGGATTCCTCTTTCTAACACATATCTCGTTGCTTTGTACTGAATTCTTCTTACTTCTTTAGGGTCTGCTGGGATGACATCGATTTCTATATATGATCATATTGGATCCATATGGGATGGCTCCATATCTAGCTCCATGACATTGACCATATCCTTGCCAGTTCTTCGATGTATGAGAATTTCCACTGTAGCTATTCATTTTACTTTGTTTCTTGTAGCAGATACTAATCAAGCAGTGTGTCTGCTCGGGGCATTTTCTTCCCTTGGGATTCTGACCCTCCTGACCCCGAGGAACTTTACTAACCACCACCAGCTTTTGGCCAAGTATTTTCATAGATTTCTCTCTCGCTTTATAAATTCTCAATACTTGATTTATTACCAGCTAAGAGCCATTGTGTGCCAATATATGTTTAGTGACAAGAGATGATGCTAGCCCAAACGTTGTGCTTCATATTCTTCCTCATTATTGGATGCGTCAAATTGGAATGTAAGGGCATACTCCACATCGATATCATATGACATTGTAATTATTAAACCTTCTCCACTTCCAATGGTACAAGAAGAACCATCAATGAGTATTTTCCAGAGAGGGAGATCCTATTCGAAATCTCCCTTAGTCAAGTTTCCATGTTTGAATAACTTCTTCATTTTCTCTAAGTCGCGAGCAATTTTTTTTTGTTCAATAACTTTGGTACATCAGTGATCCGGTCAGCCGGATTAATGGCGGGGCTATCTACCGTAGGAGTTTCTCGTTTGGCTAAACTAGTGAGCTCTCTTATAAAGAATTCTGCTCGATGTTATTAGGAGTCGAGCTCTTTTCCAAAGAAGTCATCTTTGCGACTATGGTTGAGCTATTTTCCATTAAACTTTGATCGGTGAGTTTTTCCATGTAAGTGAATTTAGCAATAGAATTTGCAATATCTTGGCTCTTTATTTTCATCCTTGGCTCGTACTAGATGCCATACTCTCCCAATTCCATGGCCTAAGTCATTAGTCTGCCTAACCTCTCAGTATTAAGAATGACTTGGCGTAGTGGGAGGTATGTGTAAACGATAATGGTATGAGCTTTGAAGTATGACTTCATCCTTCTAGAAGCTCCGATCAGGGCTAGACTTAATTTTTCCAACCTAGGATACTGAATTTCTGCTCCACAGTATGACTTAGTTGTGTAATACATAAGCCTTTATACCATTTTCTTCTTATCGGACTAGAGCCGAACTGAAAGCAGATTAAGATAAGAACAAGTACAAATAAATCTTCTCTCCTAAAATTAGCCTTGAAAGCAGTGGTGCTAATCCCAAATACCATTTCATTTCAAGGAACACAACTTTTCACCCGTCGTTCCATTCAATAGTTATACATAACACCTTAAAAATATAAGGAATTTGTCAGTGGATTTAAAAACAAACCTATTTAATGCCGCCATGCATCCTATTAGTCTTTGAGCTTCTTTCTTGTTCGTTGGGGACTGCATATTGATCAGTGCTTGAATCTTGTTGGGATTTGCCTCAATTCATTTTTTTTACTATGAAGCACATGAACATCCCTTTTTTACCCTGAAGTCACACTTCATCGGGTTAAGCTTCATCTGGTGTTTCTCTAACTGGTTGAAGGTCTGCTGTAAATCTTTGATATGTTCAACGGCCTTTTTTCTCATCATGAGCATGTCATTAATGTATATATCCATGTTCTTACTGATATGTTCTTCGAATACTTTTTCCATTAATCTTTGGTACGTTGCTCCAACATTTTTTAGCCCAAAAGGCATTACAGTGTAGCAGAGGGTACCTCGACTATTGATGAACGAGATTTTTTCCTGATATCCTAATTTCATCTTGATCTGGTTGTATCCTAAGTAAGCAACCACAAAACTAAGCAGCTTGTGCCTTGAAATGGCATCGACCAACTAGTCAATCCTGGGCAAAGGGTAGTGATCTTTTGGACACGCTTTATTCAGGTCGATGAAATCGAAACACATTCGCCAGTTGTTGTTTTTCTTCCTAACCATCACCACGTTAGAGATACATTCAAGATATTTTACGCCCTCTATGAAATTTGCCTTCTGCAATTTTTACACCTCTTCCTGCATGACCATGCTCTTTTCTTAGTCGAAGACACGTCATTTTTGTTTGACTAGATTAGCACCTTTGACTATGTTAAACTCATGACAAATAAAATTTGGATCAATTTCGGGCATGTCTTTATGGCTCCAAGCAAACACATTTCATTGCTGCCTCAAGAAGTTGATTAATTCTTTTTTGAGGTCGGGTTCCAATAACGAGCTGATTAGAACGGTCTTTTATGGGTGCTCGTCATTCAAGACAATCGACTCAATTTCTTTAACAACCTTTTGACCAATTTTTTCTCGTCTCACAAATCTATCATTCTGATTTGGTAGGTAGTTGTCATTTTCTTCCGCTCTTCTAGGTTAACTAAGGTGTAATAACATTCTCTAACATCTATTTGGTTCCGTTTAACCATGCCGACCCCATAATGGATGGGGAATTTCAAACATTGGTGCACTGTAGATGGGGACAACCTTGAACTTCTTTAGCCTTTCTCTTCCAAATATGATATTATATGTCGATTGAACATTCTTGTACATGATGTAGTTTTTATTCTACATGTCGATCAAGTACTGACCACCACTTCCAATTCGACCATGCCTAGAGGGTACATTTTCTCTCCGAAAAAAACAATCAGTGGTCTATGATAGGGCTCCAGCTTGCTATCCCTAAGCCTCAAGCTCTTGAAGCAGTTATAAGACAAAACGTCAACTAAGCTTCCATTATCGACTAGGATCCTTTCTACCTTGCTCTCTTGCACCATCATTGTGTTGAATAGAGGATTATTGTGCGGGTATAGGACATGAAAAAATCGTCTTTAGAAAAACCAATAGTTAATCAATCTTTATTTACCTTTATGGGGTGAGTATCCACGCTTCCCATTAGGTTGATCTCTTTGTGGGTTCATCTCGCCCACCAGCATCTCCACGTACAGTAAAATTACACCTAAAAGAGATCGTTTTAACCTCGTTCATAGGTTCCTTGGGTGTTTTGGGTAGTTCTGGATCATCATCTCTTTTTTTCTTCTCGTTTGGATTTTGCAAAGGGATTTTGATCATCTCCTGGTTTTCTACTCGTTTCCATGATCAGCTTGGCCATCTTTGTCCACATACCTTAACAACTTTATTTGCTTGATCAAGCTCTCGATATCATTATTTAGGGCTATGAAGTTGTCCGTGTTGTGGTCATGATCCTTGTGGAACTCATAATACTTGATTTTATCTCTTTCATTTTTAGGGCTTTCAACTTCCCAGGACATCTCAGGTCTTTGTCCCTACGAATTTCCTCGAGTATATTATGAACGCCCACAGTCATAGGGGTGTACTCATCGTACTTCTTTGGCTTATCTTCTTTTTTTATCTTTCTATTTCTTCTTTTAAGCACTCTTATTGATGTTAGCGTTCGCGTGACTTGATTCTTTGGCCGCCATGACCTCCTCGACATTCATAATTTTTCCTACGTTAGACAGGAGTTTCATCATCATTTTGGGTGGTTCTTTAGCCAGCGTCCAATACAACTTTCCATGTAGAATTATTCTCATCATCGCAGTTATTGCAGTCCTTTCATCATAATTTATCACTTCAAGTTTCTCGCTGCTAAATATGCACGATAAACTCATGAGTAGTTTCATCGCATTCTGCCAGACATTGAGTAGGTGAGCCACTATCTTATCTGGCTTGGCCACGAAATAGAAATTACTGACAAGAGGTCGGCCAATTATTATAAGTTTGAGATATTTTTACGCGGTAAATTGTTGTACCAGATTTGCGCTGACCCAATGATTGTACTTTAAAATGGTCGACATTGCATTTTGTTAGGGATTAAGTAGATATCGACGATAGCTTGATATTATTCCATATATAATATTGGGTCATTTTTTTGTCATACCTTGGGGTAAGAACTGGAGGTTTGAACTTTGCGAGCATCAAATTACCCATAATTGATGGAGTGAATGGTCATCCCTTCACGAAACCTCCGTGTAGGGCATTCTTTGATCTGGATATTTCTCCCAATCGATCCTCTAGCCATTGGATTTATCCCTTTTAGGGTTGGTCTTACTTCTCAGCCTAACTTTGATTGGCCTCGACTTCCAGAAGAGATCTCTTGGTTGGAAGTCTTCTTGGCTTTGGTCGATCATCGCACACTTGTTCTAGACTCGATCTAGCATTCTGTTCTCCTGGTTACTAATCTCACACTGCTCTTCTCTACATTCTCCAAGATCTCTAGGACCTATGTGTTGTTCCCCTCTTATTTTATGTGGGCCTAGACGATCAAACACTGAGCCTCAGCTCAGCCTCTCCAACACAGTTGGCCTTTCCTCAAAGAAAGAATGTTCATCATTGTAGTCAATTATTTTGAGTGATGAGGTGGCTCCCGAGTGACATGACTTATTATCTTGCGACCCAGAGTATCTGTATCTACTCCCATTATCTTGTGAGCCCAAATTTAATCTCCTTGGTTTTCCAAAGCCCATTCTCGATAAGGGTGTCCCCTATCCCTGTAGGGGCATGAGGCAATATTCCCCCTAACCTGTAGAGGGATATATTTTAGATGGGGTGAAAGGATCTACTTGTGACCTACTCTGCCTATCTTGGAGTGTTTGTGTCCGTTATTTCACACTCTCATACATTGCCTCCTAGCCCGTGGCCAAGCTCATCAAAATTCCCTATATGTCACCCATTCCAACAGGCGTTGAGGATAGGTTTTCTTATGCCACACGGCTATGCTAAATGTTTTCTACCATTTCCTAGAATTTACAAATAATCACAGGGTGTCTAAGCAGATATTGCGGGAATTGAGTTAGGGTATTTTCGTATAAATTGTATTTGGGGATAAAAATGGTAGGAAATAACCAACGGCTTGTCGTTTCCCACAAATGACACCAATCTGTTATCGTCAGAATCTAGTATATGAATTTATGGTTCTTAGTTATAATATACTAATTATAAATAATAACAGATAAATAAATTATCACTACCAACATTTTTATTTTGAAGAATAGAGAAGGATGAGAGATAAAGAAGGAAAACAGTATTTAATGTGGTTTGGCCCAAAGCGATGCCTACATCCACATATGCGGTATTGATTGTATAGATCTCAATGGGCAATATCCATGAAAGGAATGAGTACAAGCTCTCAAATCTCTTTCTAGGGTTTATCGTATCTTTGTAAGGTAGAATATATATTTTTTGATCCCTTATTACGTGGTATTGTGTGATATTTATAGGTGGTTATAAGAGAGAGAATGTAGTGGGACAGAAGGAGTGATTTTTTAGGTTAGGCAGTTACACCTTTTACATTCCATGGGGTGAATAATCATGAGTTGGTTAAACGGGGGGAGTATTATGTATATTACTCACACGCACCAAAGGTATTTGTGGGACTGTTTATATTTCATCACGTGATATAAGTATTCCCTGACAGGGTTAGCTGACAGTGTGAACTAACAACAATGAGACAATTAAGTATGTACTCTTCTTAACACATTTACACCTGAGACAACCTCATAGTAGAGACCGATCAGAATTAATATTAAGCCAACTTCATTCTTTTGCATTAATGAGGACACATGTCACCTCCTGAGAGGCCCATAGGGTGTCCTATATTTAGTGTATAACATCCATGATGCTTGACTTTATTTTTTAGTGATCAATAATGCATGTTTAGCATTGTGCCATTCTTTGTTGATCACTACCTTCTTGCTAGACTCATTATATCACCTTGATTGCACACATGCATGAACTTTTGAACATTGTAGTTGTTTGCCATATGTTGAATAAGATATTCTCATCTCAATCGTGCTTAATAACGAGCCAAATGTACTAGGACCTAATTGTTCATGTAAAAACATTGCCCAAATTATTTTTATCCAAAAATTGATTTGTGTTTAAGTAATGGAAAAAGGATACGAAAGAAGCAGTATTCTTTACATTAAGAGTGACCATTGACCAAATTCTAAAAGATGTATTCGATACATAAAAAACAGAAGTGTCAAGTCCAATTTATTACATTGATGCTTTATTAAAAATGACTAATATGATTCTTTCAAAAATTTTGAGAGTTTATACTTAAAATGTGAGATTTTGAGAGTGTTATATGTTGAAGATCAGTGGGTTAGCAAAATAAAATTCCTTCAAAAACATTAAATAATTTGACCCTATTGATTTGACAAGAATTGAAATTCGTGATATTTTCCGTGAGTTGAGTTCACTTCGTTCATTTTGTACACGAAAGGTTGAGTTGAGTTCTTTTTTTAGGAGTCTCCCTTTGACTTCATGCATCGACACTATGTATGTTTATGTTGACTTTTTCGTGCATTAAGTTCACACCCATTCATTCCATAGCCCTGATTAGGATGTTTTGTGTTACTCCATGGTGTGATTGTATGTATTTATATGTATATTTTCTATAAAAAAAATCAAAAATTTCAATTATAGTTTGTTGGTTTGTTGAAGTTTTATCTCTTACACCTAGTTGTTTATACTTTGTGATGATATTTCTAAATTGTTTCCTAATGATGCCAGCTTTTCAGGTTTATCTTCTAACCATTTGACTATTTCGAACAAAATGGGGAGAACATATTGAGGGGAGTTCTTATATTTAAACTCCTTGCGTCACGAAATTTATTTTGTTTCATGCGTGTCGGTATTTTTTTCGCATTGATGAGATCATGCAATACACCAAGAAGATTTTTAGTAGAGACAAAGTTGCACGTGTCTTTTCCTTTTCAGATTTGGAAGGGACATGAGTTGAACTTTTCTTAGGGGCTATTTTTCGGTATTGTGTTTTGTACCGGAATAGCCAAAGGGGATATTTGTAGGAGACAGATTTATAATTTCTCATTGTGTTTTAAGGGGTGCATTTTTTTGTTACACCTCTATATCATCATGTACATTCTGAAGAACTTCAATAAAAGACAAGTTAGTGACCGAATGCGAAAATCAAAATCGAAGAGTTGAGTTCGTAACTACAATCAAAGAAAAAGGTATATGAATTTGATTTTTTGTAATCGTTATGTTCAAGGGTATTTTAAAAGTGTATGAAAGCATACCATATTTTTTCAAAAGTTTTTAATTTAAAAATCATTTTTAAGGCAACTCGTTAGAATGCGTTACTGAAGGTCATTCGAATGAGGTTACTTATCTCGTTTTACATCAGTTGTTCGAATAAATCTTATAAAGATCCAATTTCCTTATCTTTTTGGAATGTCGTTTGATATCTTATTTGATGTTGATTCAAATGAATCTGCATAGGTCGTTAGAACAAGGTCCAATTCATTCAAAAGAGGCTACGAAAAATTATTTTTTACTTTATTTCAAACATATTCTTTTCAAGTATATCTCTTAGAGTTTTCTCCCTATATAAATAGATACGAACTTGCACTTCTTTGCAAGCTTTTGTACACATATTTTGTGATCAAACACTTTGATTTTTCAAACCCAAACCCTTGGATATTTTGTGATCACTTTATCAAACCTTGAAGAGAACATCACATGTTCATATCCTAGTGGGATTTATTCTTCACTATCGAAGATATAAAAACACTTTCCTAAGGTTAGTTGGTGGACATCGAGAAAAGTGGAACTTATTGTGGAGTGCCGCTGGATCTGCACCGCTTTCTATTATTGTAGGATGTGGGTTCTTGGAATACGATTAGAATCAAGTGAGGTTAAACCCCTTATCAAAATCAGGATCAACACTCAAGACAAGTATTTAATAATGACAATGAATACAATTGAAAAGGGACAATGAGATTCAATATTCAGACTTGTATTGACAAATATCTCCACACCATGCCCACACTACAAGTATAATAAATAGATGGGACCAACAGGTAACTTGGTCGGATGGAGAAAGAGCAATAACTTTGGGCACAATAAAGACAAGGTCGGAACTTTAAGTATAGTTAATGCTCAATGATACGGGTATTAAATGAGTGTGGGAAGAATGTCATCACAGGAGCTCTCGTGTATAAATGAAATCGGGTAACAGTTCTAGGTTCAGAATGTCGTCATCGTAAACTCTTTAGTTGGTATATTTATATGGAGGCAAGGTATTACTCGAGTAACCTTGCTGGTATTCAATGTGATTAACAACATTAAATGCATAAGTACCCCTTTTCATTAATGAGGGAGATATTGCATTAAATGCATGGGATCTTATAATTTGACAGGAACTACTTAACACGTTGGAAACATTGTGGGCATTAGTGAGGGACGTAACGTGGTAGCCCAGAGTCTTATCTTAGAATGGATAAGAGGTCATATTTGGTAGACTGGGACTGCCATCCTAAGGATAAACCCACTTGAGTGATGTAATTTCGAATCCTTAAATGCCAGATGTTATAACTCCATTAGGCATGTGGTCACATCAATCAGACGAATGGTGTTTTGTTTTCTTGTTTGTTGGCTAAAACTATCATTAGGCCAAGGCTTAAAGGTTGAGGTACCTCGAGGAGGTTCCCTCGAGTGAGTAGATGTTATGGTGGTTCGACTGTAGGTAGCTCAAGAAACCACATATGTTGGATGAAGTTTTTCCCAAGTGTGCCAAGAGGGTTGGTTATTATATTCCCAATGATGCCTTGATACCAATCCTCCAAACCGAGGATTGGGGGGATTCCCCACTAACAAATGATTAACTTAGTTAATCCGATGCTTAACAGATAAAGGAGGGAGATAAAGATTACCCGAGGGAGTTTCCTCGACGAGCCTCCACAGACGTGACTCGAAGAATCTAGCTCATAGATCAAAGTCACTCGAATGACGATAGTTTGTAATATGAAACATAATGTATTTTATTATGTACTTTATCTTACACTATATCGCGAGTGAGGTTGTTCAGTATCCACGAGGGACCATTCCTGGCAGGGCATGGGAGAGCTAACATGCTCTATCGAACAACCTCCTCCTGGGAACCTCACGGGGAAATGGTTTGGAGAATTGGGAGAAATGCATCATTGGGAATACAATAACCAACCCTCTTGTCACACTTGGTAAAACTTCATCCAGCATATGTGGTTTCTTGAGCTACCTACAGTTGAACCACCATAATTTCTACTCACTCGAGGGAACCTCCTCGAGGTACCTCAACCTTGCAACCTTGGCCTAATGATAGTTTTAGCCAACAAGCAAGAAAACCAAACACCATTTTTGTGATTGATATGACCACACTCCTAGCGGGGTCACTGTTCACCCACTTTTTGGCATCATAACATACGACATTTAGGGACTCAAAATTACAACACTCAAGTGGGTTTATCCTTAGGATGGCAGGCCTAGTCTACCAAATTTGACCTCTTATCCATTCTAAGATAAGCCTCTGGGCTGCCACATTACGTCCCTCATTAATGCCCACAATGTTTCCAACTGGTTAAGCAGTTGCCCACCAAATTATAAGATCCCATGCATTTAATGCAATATCTACCACTTTAATGAAAGGGGGTACTTGTGAATTTAATGTTGTTAATCACATTGAATACTAGAAAGGTTACTTGAGTAACCTTGCCTCCATATAAATACACCAACTAAATAGTTTACGACAACGACATTTTGAACTTAGGACTACTGCTCGATTTTCTTCATACACGAGAGCTCCTGTGAGGACATTCTTCCTACACTCATTTAATACCCGTATCCTTGAGAATTAACTGGACTTGAAGTTCTTACCTTACCTTTATTGTGTCTAGAGTGCTTGCTCTTTATCCCCTCGACCAAGTTACCTGCTGGTCCCATCTATTTATTATACTTGTAATGTGGGCATAGTGTAGAGATATCAGTCAATACAAGTCTGAATATTGAATCTCATTGTCCATTTTCACCTGTATTCATTGTCATTATTAAATACTATCTTGAGAGAATTGATCCCGATCTTGATAAGGGGTTACACCTCACTTGCTACTAATCGTATTCTAAGAACCTATATGTTAGATTTAGCAATTCTGCTGGGGAGGTATTCTCTTTTGAAAAGATGCCGGAGGATTACACTGACTGAACTTTTGATTTTGACGCCACACAACGTGAGGAGGAGGTAGACCTCTCCATGTTGCTTGAAGGTGTGAGAATAACACAAATAGAGCCTAGCGCGTACAGTACCGGTGTGACAGAAATGACAGGCATACAGTCAGGAATGGGCCCATCGCAAATGATGGGGCTCATGGGTTTGTTTACAGAGTTCATCAAGAGTTCGACGACCCAGGCGATGTTGGGAGTCCCTGGGGGAGTGAGATATTTTAGGACACCACTAGCAGAAATATATGCTCCTACTGTTATAGGAGGAGTTATCGATCCTACCTTAAGTGGTATTCGTGCCACTGCTCCGCCAACCTTGGGCAACGTTCCTCCCACTACTATCCTGCCTGTGATAATGGGGCTAGCGGTGCAAGATCAGGGAATAAATTTAGCTGCTTAGGCCATGATTGGTGGCACGGGGAAAATCTCACCTCCCACTCCAGCGACACCAGCGATGGTAATCGTGCAGCCAACCAGCTCTCAACCTTAAATCTTGGAGGAAATGAAGAAGGACATGCTGAAGTTCATAGCAGTGTATTAAACGAGAGATAGTTCTTCGGTGTATGATGACTTCCGTACTCCATATCTAGAGGAATATAATAATGAAACCTACCTAGTAGGGTATATTCCACCAATCTTTGAGAAGTACACAGGGAACGATGCAAACCCTAAAGAGAACGTGAAAAGGTTTATTGAAAGCCTTGGGGCCCATTGCAATGATAAAAGACTGAGGCCGAGGGAATTTTCAATTTCCCTGACAGAGAAAGACTACACATGGTATTCCCACTTGACCCTAGGTAGCGTGGCTAGTTGGGAAGAGCTACACGTTTTGTTTGTATAAAAGATCTTTTTGGCTGATGATGAGTTTACACTCATATAGCTAGCACGTGAGAAACAAAAGCCAGGAGAAGATGTTGTGACCTATATTAGGATATTTTGCGATCGATCTCTAGATGTGAGAGAGGAGGCGCGAGAGAATATACTTTTGCAAGTTTGTGTTGAAGGGTTGTTGCCCGAATATATTTGTCACTTGATCAATGAAACACGAGAGGGTACATTCGCAACGTTTTTAAAAGCGGAAAGGAACATTACCTTGGCGGTTAAGCCTGCATTGCCCCCACCTGCCTTGTCAAGTTTTCTACTAAGGCCATCAGTTGACTTAGGGAGGGGAGTACCCTTAAGGGTAAATTATGCAGATGATGGGGGTAGGGGGAAGCAGCGGTGGTCGAGGAAGAAAGGGACTAGGTAACAAGAGAAGGTTTAAAAGTGAGGAGGATTCTCTCGAGCTTCCTTGCACATTGGAGAAAGCCTTAAACTTATATGATCTCATGGTTCGTGATAAATTCAATAGACCAGTCAACGTCATCAAGCTGCAACTCCCTCGAGAGGACGGGGATAAGCCTCACTATTATACACTTCACAATAGAGTGAACCAGCCGACCAAGATGTGTTTTTCGCTAAGAGGGTTGATCGACCATCACGTGAAGAATAGGGACATCCAGCTTCCCCAAGATAACGTGAATGATAATCCTTTACCATGTCATGGGGCCCATATGGCCAACGCTTTTGATGAAGAGGCTGAACAACTGATGAAAGAGCAGTGGTTCGAAGAGCATGACTTTGAATAATCCCTAGAGAAATGAACATTCGAGCTAGCTCAGATCCAATTAGAGGATGAGACAGAGAAAGGAGATGAACGAGAAAGAGAAGAATATGACTCCATCGAGGGACTAAGTAGGCAGATAGGAGCCTACTCCCTAAAGACGATAAATGTAGTGATAGTCTATGATGAGGCTGTGTACAGAGACGTATAAAAAGTCTATGAACTTGAAGAGGATCAAACAGAACCCTGGATCGAATGTGTGGCGGTTGCTCGCTCGTATAAATTTGGTTGGTTCTTCGATCAAGTTAGGTTCCCCGCAGTGGCGATTGGAGGTTACGTGAGCCATTTTGGAAATAGCAAAGAAGAATATGACGCCATACCTAAAATGTAAGGGGCTCATGGTCAAGCTCATAAGAAGGTATCTCTCTGAAGTTATGTCCTCAGAGGCTGATAGATCAATTAGGTACCCCTACAACAGACCCTTGTATGTTAAAGCGTCTGTGAATGATTGTGCTTTCTCTCATATTCTGTTGGATGGGGGAGAATACATCAACATAATGCCGATCGGATCCTTTTATGCCACTTGCTTATCTGAGACAAGGATAGTTCCACATTCATAGGAAATCTCGGGGTACGATAATCAGTCATCTAAATCAGTGGGGTATGTCAGTGTGGGCATCACAACGGGGAATATCACCTCCCATATTAAATTTCACATTATGGACTATGAGCCATCGTACCGACTTCTAGTTGGGAGGGTATGGATGCACAACTATGGGTTGGTACCCTACACCTATCATCAATGTGCCAAGGTGAACGTAAAGGGTAATGAGGTGGTGATTCGAGTTTCCAAGAAGCCTTTTGCAAAGGAGAAAGCACATCTAGTAGACGTTGCCTTTTACACAGAGCTGATAGAAGAAGACACGATGGTAATAAGGTATACTATGGGAACAAGGGCCCGACTACTCGAGAAAGGGTGTGAGCACCCGTTCGAACAGTGGTGGCCTACAAAGAAGAGCGTGATTTGGACGGACCAAGGCACCCTAGTCTATCGAGGCAGCTGTGGCATCGAATGACACCACACATTGACCTAATCGAACACTAAGTTTAGACTCAGAGCATCCTGAGCAGGCACACTACGAGATAGTTGGACGAGACTCACCGTAAGAGGCCCTATAAAGAAGAGGTCTCCTAACAGTGCAAGAGGGTAGTTTTTCCTAATGGAATAATTATATACAAGTTATGAAGGTGTGAGCGGGCAGCTGGAGGGCTAGACGATGAGGCTGAATCGGTTTACGAATGCTTCCTAGTGGACAACCAGGGGCAGTGTTTACTGATTGATAATTCTGGGGTCTAGGACTTTGTAAAGGAAATATAAGAGGAACCTGAGTACATGAAGGACATACTCAGGCCGCAAATCCAGGAGTTAAAGAAAATAGACTTGGCCAAAGAAGGTGATGATCCTAACCCTATATTTATCTCAAAGAACTTGAAAGGGGTGCCTCGAGAGGATTTAATCAAGTTGCTACTAGAGTTCAAAGACATCTTTGCATGAAAGTATACCGAGATGCCCGGGGTGGACAAGGAGGTGAGTTATCACAAGTTGAATGTTTTGACGTCAGTCGTCCCGGTAACGTAGGCCAATCGAACTTACAAGGTAGAGTTGTATCTGAAGATCAAAGAGGAGGTTCAAAGGTTTCTTACAGTCAGCTTCATAGTTCCAATCCAACATCCTATTTGGATTTTTAGTGTTCTATCTATGGGAAAGAAGGACAAGAGCCATATCAAAATCTGCATGGATTTTAAGGACCTGAATCGAGCATGCCCAAAAGATGAGTTAACACTACCTTCCATAGGTAGCTTGATCAATGAAACTACGGGCCACGAGATGTACAGTTTCATGGATGGATATGTAGGGTATAACCAGATAAAGATGGATCCAGCTGATGCAGAGAAGACTACTTTTCGAACCCCTTTGGGTAATTTCATGAACACGATTATGCCCTTTGGATTGAAGAATACGAGGACCACTTACCAAAGAATAATAATGGATATCTTCCATGATTTCTTCCATAAGATTATTGAATTTGACGTTGATGATCTGGTAATCAAGTCCAAAAAAGCGGGATGTCACTTAGATGACTTAAGGAGGGTGTTCACCTGGTGCAGGAAATACAAGTTAAAGATGAACCCCCTCAAATGTGCATTCGGGGTAATAGGTGGGAAGTTCCTGGGGTTTGTGGTAAACCGAAAAGGAGTTCAGATGGACTTATACAAGCATTGGGCTATTCTCTATATGCCAAGATCGAGGTCAGAAAGAGAGCTGAAAAGTTTCATAGGAAAAGTCTCCTACTTGAGGAGGTTTGTTCCAAGGCTGACCGAGGTAACTAGATGTGATCCTATAAAGTTTTTTCTTTCTAGAACTTTATTAAATGGCAGGGCAACCCGATGGCTCCTAATCCTCTCGGAGTATGATCTTATATGTGTAGTCCCTTGAGCTATCAAGAGTCAGGCTTATGCAGATTTACTAGCTATTTTCCCGTTTAGAACATTTAAGCCACTTGTGGGGGAGATTTTGGGTAATGATCTTCAGGACAACTTTATAGAAGCCAACCTAGATGAATAGAGCATGGAGTTCGATGGCTCCTCAGCTGAAAAGAAAGGGGGAGCTGGGGTCATTTTGACAAAGAACGGTGAAGAGATTCGATTATCCTTCAAGCTGGAATTAAAATGTTCAAACAACGAAGCTGAATATGAGGCGCTGGTCTTAGGGTTGCTCGAGGACCTCAGAAGGGGTATCCAAATCATAACAATAAAAGGGGACTCCAACTTAGTGAAATAGGTAACAAGTGAGTTATCTTTGAAACACATGATCTTGGTGCCCTACTAAACAATCATACATCGATTACTTGGGCAGTTCGAAGTTGTAAAAATCAAAGACATTCTCGAATGATGAATCGGAATGCCGATGCATATGCTACCATTGCTTAAAAGATTGCCTTATAGGGGGACTCAACAGTAGTCCGAATCACAAAGAGGACAACTCCCTCGACCGTGTTGGAAATGCTTCCCACAGATGACAAGGATAATTAAAGAGGTGAAATTAGAAAGCAATTGGAAAGATGTGAAGGCCCACTGAGCCTAGTTGACTTGGCGTAGTATTTTATTACCAGGGGAAACTTATATTATAAAAATATAGGAGGCTGGTTATCAAGATGTGTAGACCCCAATGAAGCCAAGAAAAGACTGATCGAAGCGCATGAGCACATATTTGAAACCACTAAGATCCCTTTGTACATAAGAGTCCAACGAGCAGGGTATTTTTGGCCTTCGATGAGGCAAGACTCCACGATGATACAAAGAGATGGTGAGAATTGTCGCTTGTTTTACCAGGCAACAGAATGCAACTTCATCGATTAACCCCAAGACTGGAGACAACCATACCTGAACCTGCTGGTAGATGGAGTAACGCTAAAAGACAAAGATGATGTTACGAAGGTAAAAAGATGAGCACCCAGGTATTTTGTCTAAGAAAAGCAGTTGTATCGATGAGGCTATCATGATAGGCCTCTAAGGTGCATCAGAGGGGGAAGAAGCTGAAGAAGTGCTAAAGCAAGACCACGAGCCAGGACACATCAAAGGAGCTAAACTCTACGGTCAACTCATGAACTTGGGATACTATTGGACTACCATGGAGAAAGACTCAGTAGAGTTCGTTCATAAATGAAAAACTTGTCAATTGCATGATCCACGCTCCTTCAGTGGATTTTCCCTCTGTTTTTACGTTTTTTCTATTTCATATGTGGGCATTCGATTTAGTAGGGGCAATAAACCCTTCTTGCAGAGGAAAGATTTGGATACTGGTTGCCACTGAATGTTTCACCAAGTGGGTAGAGGCCATACCACTCAAGAGGGCCATAACGGGGGTAGTGGCTCGATTTATGAAAGAGTACATCATTTTGCCGATTCGTCATCCCAAAAGTGTTACTATCAGATAACGGTACCCCCTTCGTGAGTAGTTAAGTAATCCTACTAACAGAAAAGTACTCCATCTTCCACCACAAGTTGACAGTAGCATACCCGAAGTGCAACGGGTAGGCAGAAGCCATTAACAAGACTTTGGTGAATATCTTGGCAAAAATGTTAGAGGATTTTTAGGGCATATGGGATGATAAAAGCCTCAAAGTATTATGGGCCTATCGAATAACAAAGAGGAAACTGATGGGGTATACTCCATTTTCCTTAGTCTTTGGGGAATAAGATATTTTTCCAGTTGAGCTCAAGGTACCATCTGCCCTCTATAACTTACGAAGTTTCATGATCCCTCAAAGCCGACCCGTGCAACTTGAAGCACTGAAAGAGTATAGGGACAATGCTGCCAGACATTTTGAGATGTACATAAAATAGTTGTCCAGATCCTATGACCAAATGGTGAGGCCGAGGAAGTTCAAAGATGGGGATCTGGTCCTAAAATCAAGCACGAGGCACATCAGGGATTAGTCATTGCCAAAGTTTGAGGCTAACTAGGAGGGACTCTACATCTTTTGAGTAGCTCATGATTCAAGCTACTGCGAGATATCCAAAGTGGAAGACGATATTACCTTCAGATTAAATAATAAGTGGCTGGAAATCTATCATGTTTGAATGTATGTTTTGCCAATATTTTAATTTATTGCAGTATGTTTTGCTAATACATATTGGGGGGGGGGGGGGATGTCCCTTATAAATGATTGTGATTACTAATTTAACATGGTGAAAAGTGATATTTTCTTTATAGATGTTGCCCCACTGTTCTTTCATGTTAGTTATTTTCCTTATTTTTCATGGTGTGACTTACATTAATGTAATATATCAACCAATATTCAAATAAGATAGAAAGGAAGGAAACACAATGCCATAAGTTTATTTGAATAAGAAGTACTGTGATCACATGCCAAAGAGGATAAAAAATAACAAAGTGTGGGACATTTAAAAGGAGGAATTAAATAAAGGTTGCTAAGGGGCATCCATGATAAAATGATGGTTGGCCGAGCCAAGAAGCCGATGATGATGCTGAGGAAGAATCTTCTTAAGGCTTCTTTAGTCAGAGATTAGATCAGCCAGATCCTTTTGGCGAAGCTTCCTCCTTCGCTGAACATTCTCCAGGTTTTGCTCCTCCTTGAGTAACTCAGCTTCTGATTGAGAAATAGCTTCATGCGCTTC
The DNA here is from genome assembly GCA_949130495.1 of Sambucus nigra. Lineage (NCBI taxonomy): Eukaryota > Viridiplantae > Streptophyta > Magnoliopsida > Dipsacales > Adoxaceae > Sambucus > Sambucus nigra. The sequence continues at coordinate 16,811,967 of OX422213.1, read as the reverse complement.
CTACAATTCCTTCTCAGACATAACTAGTTTGGTATCCAAGCTTACACGTTCCTCCGAGATAGCTACCTGTGAACGATGAGAACTCTACAACCAATGATAAAGAGTAAGTACGTCTGCCTTCTTAAAATTATGCAATAACTTTATTAACCAAGCCATCAAGAACCCATCATTAATAAGCACGTTGACTTTCCCCAATAACATTTTATTGCATCAGAGCTGAGACACTCTAGAGGAGTATTGAGGATTTCCTCTAAAATAGTGGAGAGAATAGTCGGCAAGCCATCATGATATGTATAGGTTGAAGTCTGCGAGAAGTAAAAGTTGAGGGAAATATGTCTAATAGTTGCTCAATCACTGCACGGGGGCCTTTAGTCAATAGATGGGGGAAATTGATGAAGGTTTGGCTTACAACCACTTCAGGGGCTACCTCAGGAGGGTGCACACTAAAAATTTTATCCCTCGTAGAGGGGAGTCTAGTGTGTGAAGCACTATCACTATCTTGGGTTCTGAAAGAAACCACCTCGCACATCCCACCAACACTAGGTACCATTCCTTAAAACTGCACACTAGGGGCCTCGCCCATGGATGTAGATTCAACCAAAGTCCTCGCCTGCGCAATTGCATGAGCGACACCCTTAACTCCTGGATTACGTGTTGTATGTTGCTCAGCTTCCACCTAAAATATATCAACTTGTCAATTCAGGAAATAAATATGCAAATTGGTTTGCAAGCATAGATTTTAAGATCAATATGACTTGGTCTGCCTGACCCTCGATTATGGGAGATTTTAAGACCAATATCACTTGGCCCGCTTGACCCTTGGTTATGGAAGATTTTAAGACCAATATGACTTGGCCCGCCTGACCCTCGGTTATGGGAGATTTTAAGTCCAAAATGACTTGGCCCGCCTGACCCTCGATTATGGGAGATTTTAAGACCAATATGACCTTGAAAAACTAACAACATTTATACATAGAAGAACAGCATACCTCTGGCTGCAGGTCACCAAAAAACTATCGGGTAGCCATCTGTCCATATTTTCTTCCTCAAGCAAATCAAGTGTCACCAAAAGACGTTGTTCTGGGACGACAACCATACCACCTCATACTTCAGCAACTTCCTCCCATCCCCCTTCTCCCTGTCTCACAGCAGCAACTTTAAATCGCTATTGATTATGGATTGAGGGCCCAAAAAGCGTAACAAGAACCTGGTCACAAGAGGAAGGGGGACTAAAAAAGCAATGGGTTCAGGTAAAAAAACCTGCAAAGCACAACGGAGAGAAAGTAATAACAACAAGACAAGGGCATGAGAAGCTTAAAACATCAGGAGGAAAATCTTACCACCAATAACGGAAAAATAATAGCGGGTACTAATGCACAAATGCAACAACACTTGCATCAGGAGCACCTGCCTCGAGACCAAGCTACTCGAGAAAAAAAGCAAAGTTAGGCGAATAACCACTACTGGATTCTGTGGAAGTAACAGAAATATCTTCCCTTAGGGGGAAATTTGTAGTTACCTGTGAGGCTTTAAGAGAAGCTATCTCCTTCTGCACAACTTCCTTCGAAGTAGGTGAAACTTTAATTGGTTTTTCCAACAGATCGCTTTTATCAACACTATCGTGTGCACCAATTCACACATTAACCTGAAAAGAAAAAGGGGGGGTACAAACAGGAGTCATCATCACAAGGAAAAAGAGGAAATGTTACAGACTTAAAAGGGGATAACATACATACCTCTTCTTCTTCGTCCAAAACATCCTCTAAAACCTCATAATCTCGAGGAGGTGAAGTAGGCTTAGAAGAAGAAACCATTATTCTCAACGTACGCCTTCGAACTAGAAGAGACTGCTCTTCTTCTTCTTCTTCTTCTTCTTCTTCTTCTTCTTCTTCTTCTTCTTCTTCTTCTTCCTCCTCCTCCTCTACCTCCTCCTCCTCATCATTATCATCACCTTCACTAACAGATGCCTATCTATCAGACTACTCTTTCTCACTCACCTCACTTGATTCCTCCAACACAAGTTTGATTAGGCTAATAACTTTACTCTTCTTTCTACATTCGACAGCTGGGGGAGCATAGGAAAACCCATGAGAGGCCATCTAGGCTGACATAAAAGCCCTATCCTTCTCGATAAAATTCTCCCAAGTCTGCCTGAGTTGGTCAAACATCAAACTAACTTGTTGGGTAACTTAGGATCAAGAGTTTGGATTGGAGAGACTTACTGGGTAACCTTAGACTTCTTTGTTGGGTCTTTTCTAGTGGCCCTCACAATTGCTATAGTAGAAGCGGCATGAGAAGAATCACCCCCCTCTCCAGGCTTGGAGGTACTAGGGAAACTGCCTCAATCGGAACAAAAGGTTGAGTAGATTTCTTTCTCTTCACTACCGCTTGATCTACAAGGGAAAGTGGAGGTAACTTGGAGGGAACATAACTGTTGGTGGTGTTGAGAGGGAAAATTGAAGTGAAGGTAGTAGAATTTCTCAAACCCAACTCTGTGGGAGGATACCTTTTAACCTTAGGATATCGCGGCTCCTTGAGAAGATTACTCTGGAAACGACCAAGTTGGTTCTGCCAGAATACTATAAAGTACATCATTGACCTACCTCCCCGAGAACCCTTGCTTGGAATAATAGGGTTGGTGGTGTAATTTAAGAAAAGGTTAACAACGGTTGACGTATGGAAATTACTGCATGCAAATGAGAAGTTGGTGGGCTTTTCTCAGGTGAAATGGCTTAATATAGGGTTACCTTGTTCATAGCCAAACTGTATGGCTACACGATGCAGACTGTAAACTGAATAAAAAGAGGACCATTCTGTATAAGAAGGCAAGTACGAAGGAATCAACAACAACGGAACATTGCTCGCTGGAAAGTTCCTTACCAAAGCTTCCTCGACATGGGTGATGGGACACTCCTCGTTCGTAAAGAACTGATTAAAAAAACTGCTCTACCCCAATGTAGGGGAAAGGTACAAACCTCTCAGCTCTGTTAATTAAAGACGCAAGTAATTTTTTATAACTCTTGTGATTCCAACAGCAAACTCGAGGGACTCTGATAGGCTGAGAACTGGGATAGCTACCGATCGGGGCATAATTCGAAAAGTGGGCATATAAGAAGGCTATCAACAACACATGGTTAGCATAATTGGAGACATCAAACCTACTGATTCTCCTAGCTGAGTTAGCTTGTACTCGATCCAGCTAAGTATATAGCGAACCAAGAGTAATAGAAGCAAGGGGAAGTTTCACACCACTGGCCATGTGAATGGACATATTGATTAGGTCCTTTCTTGGGCAATCATGGGGCTTACCTGGGAGAAAGATCTTCGATATCATAACCCAGATGTTTCCCTCCAGCGCAATTTGGGAGTTAAACCCCTTTCCAGTTAATGGTTGCTCGAACACTTGCTTCCCGCGAGGGTTCTCTTTGGCCACCTCGTGTTCCCTTATCACAGCCTTATCATCAATAAAATAAAAATACCTAATCATCTCCAGTAGGTACATTTATTATATGTTACCATAAAGTCTTTCAAAACTTCCTCTAACTCCACCCGTAAAGCTTTTTCTTTTCTAGAAATAGCCTCCTCGAAGAAGGTGTCAAAACCTGTCGCCTCCAAACCCAACAGCTCACAAACATCCTCAAGGGTGATGGTAAACTCACCCCAAGAGGTCACAAAAGTGTGCAACCTGTGGCTTCAGCGCGATACAAGAAACTGTAGGGTGGCTTTGTTCTTTGCAAGGGTGAGATCTCCCAACCAACTGGTACATGACAGACCAATCAGAGCTAGTTTCATAGGATACTTCGAGTGTATATAATCGGTCCAAGGAACCAAACCTTCAAAGGTGCCGGATGAGGACTCAAACTCCACATTTGAAAACGGATAGTCACCACACTCAATATGGAACCTAGTAACAGTGATAGTGGGGATATATGCGAAGTCTTCAGCATCATCACTTTCTTCCATCAACAACCTCGCTTGTTCGACTGGCACTAGTTTACCGGGGAAATTTTCAACTGTCGACCAAAAATGATCGAGCTCACCAAAGTATGGGGCACGACAATAGTGTGCCCATTGGTTCTGGAATGCCTGAGTACAGGGGGAAGCACCCCTATCAGATTGAGTCCTTTTCATGATGGGTGCTATGGGAGAAATTAAAAGGATAAGGAATGGGAATAGCTTAAAAGAAAGGAAGGTAGAAGGCAAAGCACTAGATATCTTCTCTCACAAATACACGCCCACTTTGTAAACGAAAACCCATGGTTGAAAGTTTGAGTTTAAAGTATACTCTTTTTATAGGGGAAACACAAACCCTAATAGGTGGTAAATAGTAATGCTTTGTGAAGTGTAACGACGATCAAATCGGCTTGCGTGGACAACACGCGCATGTAGGGGTAGGATTAAAGGGTTATAATGATGAGCTTCGGGAAGCGACTCGCTAATAATCTCACGTGAGGAAAATGCGCTTACCCTGACATTGCCACGTGTTACACACATAAGCAAAAGCGATAACCCCATTAAATGAGACTTGTTTAGAGTCTTTTCAAACATGGGGGAGATGAAGAGCATTAGAGGAAATTTAAATAAATTCCTTCACTTCCCCCAAGGTATCTAGTGCACGCAATCATGAAGTCCCATCAAAGAAAAGGTGTTATCTGAAATATTACAAGGCTTTTGAACAGATGAAGCAGCTCGAAAGACAACAAATAGTTGAAGGCCAACAAAGGGTTTCGTACAGATATTTTTTCATGCAATTAACAAATATCTCAACGAAAGGGAAAATGTAGGGGGAAGCCCCACTAACGAATGATTAACTTAGTTAATCCGATTCTTAACATATAAAGAAAGAAGATAAAGATTACCCGAGGGAGTTTCCTCAAAGATTCTCCACAGACGTGACTCGAAGAATCTATCTTGAAGATCAAAGTCGCTCGAATGATGATAGTTTGTAATATGAAACATAATGTATTTTATTATGTATTTTATCTTACGCTATATCGCGAGTGAGGTTGTCCGGTATCCACGAGGGACCATGCCTGGCAAGGCATATGAGAGCTAACATGCTCTATCTAACAACCTCCTCCTGGGAACCTCGCGGGGACATGGTTTGGAGGATTGGGAGAAAGGCATCGTTGGTAATACAATAACCAACCTTCTTGGCACACTTGGTTAAAACTTCATCCAGCATAAGTGGTTCCTCGAGTTACCTACAGCTGAACCACCATAACCTCTACTCACTCGAGGGAAACTCCTCGAGGTACCTCAACCTTGAAACCTTGGCCTAATGATAGTTTTAGCTAATAAACATGAAAATAAAACACCATTCGTATGACTAATGTGACCATACGCCTAGTGGGGTAATTGTTCACCCATTTTCTGACGTCATAACATCTGGCATCTAGGGACTCAAAATTACAGCACTCAAGTGGGTTTATCTTTAGGATGGCAGGCCTAGTCTACAAAATCCGACCTCTTAGCCATTCTAAGATAAGCCTTTAGACTACCACGTTACGCTCCTCATTAATGCCCACCATGTTTCCAACTCGTTAAGCAGTTTCCCACCAAATTATAAGATCCCATGCATTTAATGCAATATCTCCCACATTAATGAAAGGGGGTACTTGTGCATTTAATGATGTTAATCACATTAAATACCATTAAGGTTACTCGAGTAACCTTATCTCATTATAAATACACCAACTAAATAGTTTACAAAGACAACATTCTAAACCTAGAACTGCTGCCCAATTTCCTTCATACACGAGAGCTCATGTGAGGACATTCTTCCCACACTCATTTAATACCCGTATCATTCAGCATTAATTGGACTTGAAGTTCTTGCCTTACCTTTATTGTGCCCAGAGTGCTTGCTCTTTCTCCCTTCGACCAAGTTACCTACTGGTCCCATCTATTTATTATACTTGTAGTGTGTTCACAATGTGGAGATATCAGTCAATACAGGTCTGAGTATGAATCTCATTGTCCCTTTTCACCTATATTCATTGTCATTATTAAATATTGTCTTGAGCATTGATCCCGATCTTGATAAGGGGTTATGCCTCACTTGATACTAATCGTATTGTAAGAATCCACATCTTATAATTATCAATAAAAAAGGAGCCGCAACAAAGATTCTTAATGGATTCTAAGTCTTTAAGTTTATTTGTATCGTCTGTAATACCTTATAACAATGTTGAAAAGGTTTTTTTTCCAAAAAGGGGTTTTTCTTCACATTTCTTATTGTGTCAATCTAGATCCTATATCTTACATGTTTAGTTTCACATAATTAATCAAGATAAAATTGCAATAATTGAATTTGGCTTTTATATGACCTAATCTATGATTTCTCTATTTGACCATATAACCAAACCACTCTAAACGCATTTTCGCACATATTAGGTTTTTGGCTTTGCTCGTATTCACCAAACGTCATCGACTTTGAGGGACTTTAAGAATTATTCTTAGGGTTAAAATTTGAATCATTACTATGACAAAAATATTTGAGTAATACATTTACCAAAAATTAATCACCGATAGGAAATTCTACAAAGTCATGCATGATCGAGATATCAAGCATTTTTCGGTGCTCAATTGTATTAGTCTACAAAAAAAATTAAAACAAAGAATAAATATACAAAAAATATTATGAAATACTAAATCAATTACAACCTAAACCAAAACACTCCCCGACAATTGTGCCATTTTGATGATGGGATGAGAACTGAGCATTCATGTAAGGCCACCTGCCGTTGTTATTGATTTTCACCATAATACCAAAAACTTTTACTTTAACTACACTCTTATGGGAGTATAGCGACGAGTCTATGTATCGAATCCACTAATAATGTTTTCTAGAATTTAATTAATTTATTACTTCTAAAGTAAAAGTGTAAAAGGTGATTTTAAATTAAAACATTATAAATTAGTTTTAGTCTAGACACGTATTAAAACTAGATTAATTGACAATAAATAAAATTATATATTGAGAATAACCTCCCTCAGCTCTCACTAATTAGCATAAATTTTTACATGGAGAGAAAATATTTTCCAAGACTAAATATCATTTGGACAATTAATAAAATCTAGAGTTATCACCCCCTAAATCTTTATAAAGTCCTATTTTTATTTTGGAGTCAACTAATATCCCTGAAATAACAAACGAAAGGTAAAAAACATGGCTCATTCATGATATACTCCATTAAGTTTTCTAAGCGTAGAATCTAGGGATGGCAATTTTCCCCGAAAATCCGGGTACCCGCGGATACCCGAAAAAAATCCCCAAAAAATCCTCGAAAAATCGGGGATCGGGGCGGGTTCGGGGAGTTAAAAAAATCCCCGAAAAATTTCGGGTCGATTTCGAGTATAACCTCCGGTCTCCACGGGGATACCCGAAATATTAATATATTATAATATATATTGTATATATTAATATTATAATAAATATATAAGATATAATAACTAAAGAATAAATGAGAAAGGGACGAACATAACTCTCTCATAACCCTAACTCTCCTCTCCTTATCTTGGCGCCTCCCTCGCTCAAAACCAAAACCCCTCCGCCACTGCGACCACGCCGTGAGCTGCGCTGGCGAAATCTCTCTGCTGCGCCCGTGACCTGTGTGGGAGGTTAGGTGTTCTTTATTTTTTTCCAGTTACGATTTTTTTAACCAACAAGTTAGTATTTATTATATTTGCGACCACATTAACCCTTCCCCTCTACTCTCATTGGACCAAGACAACGACCTGTCAATTCTCTTCTCCAAAGAACACCACTCCCACTAGTTGTGCAACAACAACAACAATCCTTATCTGGGCTTATTTCACCGCGAGGCTGTGGATTGGATATTAAATGCAGTTACCCATTACTCATTCTCCACCCATACAGCTGTTATTGCGGTGAACTATTTTGATAGGTTCATTTTTAGCTTCAAATTTCAGATTGATCAGAAACCATGGATGTCTCATCTAGCATGGATGTCAATATCTTTATTTCCAGTTGCGATTTGTCTCAGAAACCATGGATGTCTCATCAAATTTCAGTACTGATTAAATCTTCTGGGTATTTGGTTTATGTCAATATATTTGTTTATACTACTTATTTTTTATTTTTAAGATTCCTTTATCTTTGTTTATTGGTAAAATTGCCCTTTATGTGTGGGGACAATATTTTTGTTATAAATTTAATAAATGTTGATAGAAGGAAAATATTTAGATGAAATGAATTTTTTATATTAAAAAAATGCATTTTTTATATTAAAAAAAGGAAACGGGTTCCCCGCGGGGAAACCGATACCCGTTTTAAACGGGGACGGGGATCCCCGAACCCGTTATAATGGGGAACGGGGCAGGGACGGGGAATGGTATTTCTAACGGGGACGGGGATGGGGAGTTAAAACCCGACCTCGAATCGACCCGTTGCCATCCCTAGTAGAATTAAGAACAACCTAACCCATAAAAACTATCCTAATCCATCATACCATAACAAAGCAACCAAATAATCCAAGGCGATTTAAATCATCTCAAACAAATTTAATTTGGCTAGAAAGCATGGTAAATGGCAAGAAGTTAAAGGAAACAATCAGGAAAGATATAAATAAAATAAAGAATTTCTTAGAAAGTCATTAAAACTAATTAATAAAACTTGAATAAAATAAAGAAGAAGATAAATAGTAAATTGCATACCCATACCATGGAAAACCTTAGAGAGAGAGAGAGAGAGAGAGATAATCTCACAAAATTAAAAGTAAACCTATAATATCTGATATTAATGAATGTATATCTAATAAGAAAGAGGGAAAAATCGTAAATAGTAAATGGGAAAATAGAAAACATATGATAAAGAACACAACAAAGAAATGGGCCGAATCGATTCGCGTCCAAGGAAATTCGTTTTTGCCTCCATCTGAATTGATTCATATTAATTGAGGGTTAGAAAGATAACAATGGCTCACATCCTTACATGATCGTTCAGTTTTTTCCTAATTAGTTATGAGTATCTATAATGTATCTTTTTTATTTGTAATATTATAGCTGTGATGAGTCAAGGATGGTCGTAGGTCCTTTGATCTTGCTCATTTTCACTTATGTAATACCCAATAGATTTAAAAGAATTTAATTAATTAAAATAACTAGTTAGATCATATTTTTGGTTATTTAAATTGGATTTTTGGAACATTTTGGGAGAAACTTAAATAATTATTTTAAGTGAAAAGCGATTTTTTTATAAGTGGAAACTAACGGTTTATAAGAAACTTTGAGATTTATTTGAAGTTAATTATAATTTGAGAAAAGAATAAAATTTAAAATCTTTAATTATGATTTAATTTAAATAACGATAAAAAATTATGATTTGGAAATAAGTTAAGTAATTAGTTGTATGGATAAGATTAATAAGGTAATTCTAGCATTCTTGGAGAGAAAGTTAGGTTTGGAGAAGACTGGTATAGTAATTAGTTGGACGAATCAGGTTAATAATGTAATTAGAGCATAAAGGAGAACTAATATAATAATCTTAATGAATCCCTAATGCCTCCTTTACCAACAATCCAACTTTCGAACTTCACACAAATTTCTAAAAAACAAATCCTACAATTCTAAACTTATTTTTCGTAAAACACTTTTGGGGACATCTTGGAAGGATAATTCAAATGTTTTCTCAAGTAAAATGTTTTTTGAACACATGGATCTTCTTTACACAAACTGAGAATATTGAGGAGCAATTGGAGGGAATTTTTCAATGGGAATTCTCCTATCTTTCTTTTGGGAGTTGGTATTCATTATTCAAGGTAAGATATTTCAACTCTCACCTCTCATGATGCAAATAGTAATTTATATAAGTAGATATATTGAATCATTTTATACGAGGAGATGATTTTATCTCATTTTATACGAGGAGATAATTTGACTCATTTTATATGAGGAGATAGTTTCTAACTTCTGAGGTAATAAATTTTTTGACTCAATGATGTAAGAAATATATTTTGAATTCCAAGGACAACATTATTTTTGTTAGGGGGAAGATTGTAATAACTTGTAAATTTAAATAAATTTTATTAATTAAAATAATTAGTTAAATGGAATTTTTGGCTATTTAAATTGGATTTTCAAAATTTATTAGGAGAAACTTAATAATAAGTGAAATTTGAATTCTTTATAAGTAAAAAATAAAGTTTTATAAGAAAATTTAAAATTTATTTATAGTTAATTAGAATTTGAGTTTTTATTTAAGAAAATAATAAAGTTTAAAATATTTAATTATGATTTAATTTAAATAAGGATTTTAAATTATTATTCAGAAATTAAGTTAAGTATTAGTTGGATGGATGAGGTTAATAAGGTAATTAGAGTATACTTAGAGATAAAATAGCTTTAGAGAATATTAGTAAAGTGATTAATTGGATGAATGAGGTTAATAAGGTAATTAGAGCATAGCTGGAGAGAAATATAGGTTTAAGGAGAGCTAATATAAAAATCTAAATGAAACCCTAATGCCTCCTAAACTCACAATCCAACTACCAAACTTTCCACATATTTCTAATAAAAAACAATCCTATAATTCTGAACTTATTTTTGGGAAAACATTTTTAGGGACATCTCGGAAGAGCAATTCAACTATTTTCTACAAAAGGCTATTTTATACACTTTAGGAGCTTCTTTACAGAAATTGGGGATTTTGATGCGTATTAGCAAGGGATTTTTCAAAGGAATTATCCTATTTTGTTTTACGATTTGGTATTCATAATTCAAGGTAAGATAAGTATACTTTCTACACTAGTGATGTAAGTAATTATTTCTACCTAAATAAGTTTTTGTAAATTATAAAAATGGTGTATAATAATTAGGGTTATTTGATATATTGAGAAATGGCGATTTTTGTGTACAAATAAATAAGCTCAATTCTTGAAGTTTCAAACGTAGTTAAATTAGTTCATCAATACTTAAAATTTCATATTTAGCGTAAATTAATTTATTGAAATTGGGTAGAGAATTTTATATTCCCTGTTAGATATTCCTATTTAAATAGAATCATGTGCCAGACCATTTCTTTATATATGTAAAGGGAATATTTCCCTTTGAATTTTAATGTAGTGCTTTGATGTCGAATTATATATTGACATCTCATAAGTATATATGAGAAAATTAAATTTGTATGTATGGATTGACTTTAACAACTCTCGTAGATCATATTTGGGGATATAGGGGCATACAACCTCGTTTTAAGAAGAATATGGTGATATGAAATATGGGCTTGGGACGGGAGATGTACATATCTGATTCTGGATGACTTTGGTTTCTGTGCACCATGAGAAATAGACACAGTTTTTACCGTACACACGGTGACGTGCAAACAAACATGGTTTTTAGCGTGCGAGTAACGGAATGTGAAGGGCTTCATTTTATACCCGTGTGAATGGATCCTATGGGGTTTTATAATTTAGTTAAACTTTGATAACCATATGATATTTTTAGACGTGCCCACTTACTTAGTATATTCTACTTATACAAAAATGTTGGAGTTTAAAACATAGCTATTGAAAATACTTAACTACCGTGATTTAACACCATTAAGGGCGAGGTAAAGTTATCTAAGTAATAAAATATAGATTTTATTATCTATACTCATGATCAATTGTTTTATTACTTGAGTGCGTGGCTATTATCTTATTGCAGTGTTCCTGACCCATCGCATTATTTTAGGTGCTTCCATGTACCTAACCTAGTTTTTTACTTGAGCACACTATCTTTCGTTCCATTTATCACCGAGCTTTGAAGATGTAAGGGTTGTACCTACTTTTATATTTACTTTATTCTTTGTATTAGTACTCAGTTGTATAAATTAAATTAGATTTTAGAGAATATGTACATATCAGTTTTACTTGATGATGTAACTAAATCTTACTTGTCATATATTAGTATTTGAGGATTTCTTATATCGTTCTTTACCTTCATTTGTCTGAATTCATTGGTTCTTGTTACATGCTAAGGATGATATTTAATTATTTAGACAACCTGTGTAATTTTAATACATAGACTTAATCAACGTAATTATTAAAAATATACGGGGTATCACAACTTGGATAAGGAAGATGGTGCTTAAATTATTTTTCATGGTTATAAGGATGTTAAAGTTACCTTCTATGTTTTGATGTAACCTAAGTAAATCAAAAGATACTGGAGTTACCCAGTTTTGCATCGGGGGTACACGTAGGTGAAAGATTATCACCATGTTATGATAAAATGACTTAATCCATATCTCTATCATATACTCTTTACCATTAAGATTCACTTATAATGGGTGTGATGATTATATGAATGCAAATGGGAATGTGTGGGGAAATTTATATAACAAACAAAACAAAAAACAAATTATTTTATCAATTAAAGTGAATTTAAGAAAAGAAAGAAAATAAATGGAAATAAGTTAAGTAATTAGTCGTATGGATGAGATTAATAAGGTAAGTCTAGCATTCTTGGAGAGAAAGTTAGGTTTGGAGAAGACTGGTATAGTAATTAGTTGGACGGATGAGGTTAATAATGTAATTAGAGCATAAAGGAGAACTAATATAAGAATCTAAATGAATCCCTAATGCCTCCTAAACCAACAATCCAACTTTCAAACTTCACACAAATTTCTAAAAAACAAATCCTACAATTCTAAACTTAGTTTTCGTAAAACACTTTTGGGGACATGTTGGAAGGATAATTCAAATTTTTTCTCAAGTGGGATGTTTTTTGAACACATGGATCTTCTTTACACAAATTGAGGATATTGAGGAGCAATTGGAGGGAATTTTTCAATGGGAATTCTCCTATCTTTCTTTTGGGAGTTGGTATTCATTATTCAAAGTAAGATATTTCAACTCTCACCTCTCATGATGCAAATAGTAATTTATACCTAAAAAAGTTTTATAAATTTTAAAATGGTGTAAAATTAATTATGGTAATTTGATATATGGAGAAATGATGATTTTTGTATACAAATGAATAGACCCAATTTGTGAAGTTTCATTTATAGTTAATTTACCAATTATTAAAATTTCGTGTTTATCTTAAATTTGTTTAATGGAATCGAGAAAACAATTATATACTCCATTCTAGATATTCCTATTTAAATGGAATCACGTGGTAGACCATTTCTTTACATAAAGAGGGCATATTTCCCTTTGAATTTTAGTTTAATAGTTGGATGTGGGGTTATATATTGAAATCTCCGAAGTATACATGATGAAGTGAAATTTGTATATATGGCTTGACTTTAATAACTCTCTTAGATCATATTTGGTGGATATGAGTCATAAAACCTCGTTTCAAGAATAAAATGTTGATCTGAATTATGGGCTTGGTTCAGCGGTATAAATATCCAATTATGGATGACTTTGGTTTCGTGCACCGTGCAAACGAACATTGTTTTTACCATATTCCCGGTGGTGTGAGAACATATATGATTATTATTGTGCGAACAATGGCGTGCAAACAACAACATTTTATACCTGTGTGAAGTACCCCTTTAGTTAGTAAATTCTACTTATATGGAAATGTTGGAGTTTAAAACTTAACTCCCATGATTTGACACCATTAAGGGTGAGGAAAACTGCTCTAAGTTATAACTGTATAATTTATTATTTATACTCATTATTTATAGTTTTACAATTTGAGTGTGTAGCTATTATCTTGTTGCAGTGGACCTAACTCATCGCGTTGTTGCAAGTACTCACGTGTACTCGAACTAGTTTCTCACTCGAGGACACTGTTTTTCGTTTCATTCATCACCAAAATTTGAAGATGTAAAGGTTTTTTTGTACTTTTAGATTTACTTAATTTATTTTGAGAGATGTGAGGTTTAATTCATTCTTTATATTTGTAATTAGTTATAAAAGTTAAATTGAATTTGAGAGAATATGTATCTATTAATTTTTCTTAATGATGTAATTAAATCTTATTCATTAGATATCAATATTTAAGGATTCCTCATATCATTCTTCACCTTGATTTATCTACATTCTTTGGTTTTCATTAGATGCTAAGGATGATATTTTATTATTTAGATAGAATATGTAATTTTATTAAATATAATTGATCAACCTAATAATTAAAAATATACGGGGTGTCATAGTTAGTATTAGAGCATGTTCCTACGTAGGTTCCATAGGTCCTTATAGTTTTACGTGAAGCATTATTTGATACATTTGTTAATTTTTCATTCTTATCGTAGGGTAAGATTATTAAGGAGTCTAGTGCCAGCTATTCTGACAAAGGACCTAACTAGACTGATGTGCATCAGGGGGGAGAGGATCCTTATTTGGATTTCATTCATGAGACGTCCCATGCATGTTGTTTTGTCCGATCGAGATTTAGGAGATATTAGGCGTAAGACTCTTAGTACGTATCTAGTAATACATTTATTAAAGAGTAATCAAAGATTTTGATGAGGTTCAATGAGATGTATTACCCAATTTTATTTGCGGGAAGAGACAAAGTTTCTTCAACTCCATCATAGGGACTCATACTATATTAGAGTATGGAAAATAGTTACAAGTTTAGTGTTGATTGCTTTAGAGAAAATGAATAAGGTGAAGAAGAGAATCGAGTGTTTTGTGAAGGGTTTCATCTACCCTATACAAACAATTCTAGTGGAGAACCAAGCATACACTCCACATAAATAGTTAATGTCACGCCTACGCTTTGTGAAGAGTGCAGTAGATATAAGAGGAAGATTGAGAAACGGGTCCAAGAAAGTGGGTTTAAGACTAGAGGAGGATTCAACAGTGATCGAAAGTGAGCTCAGGGCTAATAAGGCTAAGGGCCATGGAAAATGTTTCTTTCGAATTAACATAAGCTCCAATATAATGGAAAAGGCCATTAGCAACAATAGAGGCATTAGTAGGTGACAGTTCTCCTAACATTGAGACAATACGAACCAACAACACTTCTTATACCAGTCACACCACCTTAGTTGTAGTTGTAGTATAACAGGTCTATTAGGTGGGACTCAGAGATGATCAGGTGCCCATTTAGGTAATAAATGGTATGTTCTCTATATATGGCACTCTAGCCAATTTTTTTTTTCAATACAGGTTCCACACACTCTTTTATTGCACGGAATTTTATGAATTTATCATGGATGGTTCCAATCCCTTGTACTAGGATATTATCTATAGCTACTCCATTCGATTTATCCACTATTATTATCGAGTCATATGATGGGGTAGTCATTTATATTGGTGGACTACAGTTTGTAGTGAATTTAATGGTTTTAGATACCCACACATATGATGTGATTTTGGGGATGGATTAGTTATGTACATACCTGGCTCAGATTGATTATGTAGGTTGAGAGATTATATGTGCTATCCCAGTATGAGACATATTTTTGGTGGCTATTACTATATGTGAGGGTGGGACCACTAACCACTTATATTTTATCAATGAGGAGACTCAAGAGGAGACCATAGTGTCCCTAAATATGATTTTTATAGTTCAGGAGTTCACTAACATATTCGATGAGATTCCAGTCTTACTACTAGAGTAGGGAGATTGACTTTGTCATAGATTTAACACCACGCACGAAGCTAATAACTAGAAGATCCAAATTGTATGGCTCCTATATAAATGAAGGAGTCCGGAGACCAGATTAAATAGTTGTTAGAGAAGGTGTTTATTCGTCGTAGAACTTCACCTTAGGTTGCACTAGTGTTATTTGTGAGGAAGAAGGATGGACCGTTTAATATGTACATGAACTATCGTGAGTTGAATAAGGCAATCACGAAGAACAAGTATCCACTGCCAAGGATTGGTGTAATTTTTGATTAGTTGGAATGAGGTTTTTTCTTTTTGAAGATTGGTTTTTGATTATCACCAATTGGGCGAGAGGAAGGTGTGCCCAAAACAGACTTCTTGACTTGCTATGGAACTTATGAGTTCTGAATGATTTAGTTTGGATTGAATAATGCCCCATATGTATTCATAGACTTAATGAATCAGGTGTTCTAATCACACTTGAACCATTTCATTATCGTCTTTATTGATAATATTCTGATCTATTCACAAATGAGAAGGAGAACGATCAACAATTATAGATTTTATTACAGACGTTGCGATAGCATAGACTTTATGATAAATTATCCAAATGTGAATTTTGGATATGGTAAGTGAAGTTTTTAGGCCATGTTATGTCGGGCAAAGAACTATGGATGGACCCGAGTGAGGCATTAGTCGTATTGGATTAGGAACATCCCACGATGCCTATTGAGATTTGTAGTGTTTTAGGTTTGGTCAGTTATTACAGGAGATTCATCTGAGGATTATCAAAGATAGTGGGGCCAATGACCAAGTTGACTAAGAAAGGGTGTGGTATTTTTTTGGAATGTGAAGTGTCGTCAAGCGTTCAACATTCTCAAGGAGAAGTTAACTTCGGCGCTAGTTCTTTACTTACCTAGGAGTCGAGTTAAGTTTTTCGTCTATACCGATGCTTCTCTACAAGGACACGTTGTGTATTATTTATGGAAGATAGGGTGATTTATTATGCCTATCAAAAATTAAATCCGAGCGTTCATTACCTGACTCATGACTTGGAGTTAACAACCAATATATTTATATTACATGCGTGGAGACATCATTTGCGGGGTGAGAAATTTAGGCCCTATAACGATCACAAGATTCTACAACATATGTTTAAACATAAAGATCTCAATATAAGGCAGATATGAAGGTTTGAATTCATTAAGAATTATTAGTTGACAATACATTATCAACCGAGGAAGGCTAATGTGGTAGCAGATGAGTTGAGTCAATGATTGAGTGGTAGTCTCTTAGCACTTCAGGTAGTTGAGTGAGACTCAATATAGATGATTAGGGAGTCAACCAAAGCATTCATGAGTATTCTTACAGTGACTCCAAAAATATAGTACAAGTGATTCATGAACAATTATAGGTTGAGATGTGTAAGGGTAAGCTTACAAAGCTTTTCTCCACTAGTGTACCTTTCTTTTTGGTAGGATCCGATGGCGGGTTATGTTAAAAGGGTAGGTTAGTGGTACCCTTGGATAATGAATTGATATGGGTTGTTATGGAGGATATGTATGGTTCACGTTTTGGTATACACCTAGAAGAGGATAACATTTACTAATAATGAAGTGGTAGTATTAGTGGAACAGTATAAAGAAGGATGTGAATGAATTCGTAAAGAGATGCACCACTTGTCAGATGGTGAAGGTGGACCATCAAAAGCCTTTCGACATGCTTCAGACTCCACCCATTCTTGAGTGAGTAGTATAACATCTCGATGGAGTTCATCATGGGGATATCCTTGATGCCTTGACATAATGATTCAATATGGGTGATTGTTGATCTCCTTACAAAGGTGGTACACTTTTTGGAAATTTATACCGATTATTCAATTAAGCATCTTGCACATTTATATGTGGCCAAAATTATTTGTTTACATAGGGTTCCATTAAAGACCATTTCAGATCAAGGCCTTACAATTATGGAACACTTTTGGGAGAGTTTTTAGCAATCCATGGGAATGAATTTTCATGTTAGAATGGAATACCATCCACAAGGAGAATCTCCTGATCAAGAGGGTCTATCAAGCATTAGAGAATATATTGCGTTTGTGTATAATGGACTTTAGGGCTAATAGGGAGGCCCATTTACCACTTGTGAAGTTTGCATATAATAATAGTTATCAGAAGTCCAATTTTATGGCCCCTTGTGAGTCACTTTACAAGAGATCGTGCCGATCACCAGTATATTGGTCGAACCCAGGCTAGGGTAAAAATGTGGAACCGGAGTAAGTCCAAGAAACTTATGAAAAAAATCAAATTAATCAGAGATCAAATCAAAATAGCTCATGGTAAACATAAGAGATATGCCGATAAGAATTGGAATTTGATAGGGTTGGGAGAGAAGGTTTTACTGTAATTTTTGCCTATGAAAGGGGTAATAAGGTTCAGATAGAGAGGGAACTTAACCCTCATTACATTGGATCGTTCATAATTACATAGAAGATAGGGAAGGTGGCGTACCATCTAGCACTTCCATACCAGCTCCGCCGAGTGCATAATGTGTTTCAAGCCTTATAATTCATCCATTTTTGCACCATAAGGCATCATATCAATATATTGATTTGTGTGAGTTGAGTTAGACTCGAATGCCTCATAAAATGATCAGCCAGTGAGTATTTTGTATCATGAATCCAAAAGTTACGCTCTAAGTAGATACCACTAGTGTGAGTGTAGTGGAATCATCATAACATGGAGGAACCCACTTTGGAGTGTGATCACTTGATGAGGTAATACTACCCCATCTATTTTTTACTTAAGTATAGGAGTTGTTAGTATATTTTGACTCATTTTAATACGAGGGGATTATTTTGACTCATTCTAATATGAGGATATTATTTTGATCATTCTTACATGAGGATATTTTTTTGATTCATTCCTATATGAGGAGATGATTTTGACTCACACGCATGTAAGGAGAAGATTTTGACACATTCTTATATGAGGAGATGATTTTAATTGATACGTATATGAGGATGAGATTGTCTCTTTTTATATGAGGAGATAGTTTGACTCATTTTATACGAGGAGATGATTTTGACTCATTTTATATGAGTAGATAGATTGAATCATTTTATACGAGGAGATGATTTTATCTCATTTTATACGAGGAGATAATTTGACTCATTTTATATGAGGAGATAGTTTCTAACTACTGAGGTAATAAATTTTTTGACTCAATGACGTAAGAACTATATTTTGAATTATGAGGACAACATTATTTTTGTGAGGGGGAAGATTGTAATAACTTATAAATTTAAATAAATTTTATTAATTAAAATAATTAGTGAAATGGAATTTTTGGGTATTTAAATTGGATTTTCAAAATTTATTAGGAGAAACTTAATAATAAGTGAAACTTGAATTCTTTATAAGTGAAAAATAAAGTTTTATAAGAAAATTTAAAATTTATTTGGAGTTAATTAGAATTTGAGTTTTTATTTAAGAAAATAATAAAGTTTAAAATACTTAATTATGATTTAATTTAAATAAGGATTTTAAATTATTATTCGGAAATTAAGTTAAGTATTAGTTGGATGGATGAGGTTAATAAGGTAATTAGAGCATACTTAGAGATAAAATAGCTTTAGAGAATATTAGTATAGTGATTAATTGGATGAATGAGGTTAATAAGGTAATTAGAGCATATCTGGAGAGAAAGATAGGTTTAAGGAGAGCTAATATAAAAATATAAATAAAACCCTAATGCCTCCTAAACTCACAATCCAACTACCAAACTTTCCACATATTTCTAATAAAAAACAATCCTATAATTCTGATTTAGGCACATCTCGGAAGAATAATTCTACTATTTTCTACAGAGGGCTATTTTATACACTTTAGGAGCTTCTTTATAGAAATTGGGGATTTTGATGCGTATTAGCAAGGTATTTTTCAAAGGAATTATCCTATTTTGTTTTACGATTTGGTATTCATAATTCAAGGCAAGATAAGTATACTTTCTACACTCGTGATGTAAGTAATTATTTCTACCTAAACAAGTTTTTGTAAATTATAAAAATGGTGTATAAATAATTAGGGTTATTTGATATATTGAGAAATGGCGATTTTGTTGTACAAATAAATAAGCCCGATTCTTGAAGTTTCCTACGTAGTTAAATTAGTTCATCAATACTTGAAATTTCATATTTAGCGTTAATTAATTTATTGAAATTGGGTAGAGAATTATATATTCCCTGTTAGATATGCCTATTTAAATAAAATCATCTGCAAGATCATTTCTTTATATATGTAAAGGGAATATTTCCCTTTGAATTTTAATGCAGTGCTTTGATGTCGAATTATATATTGAAATCTCATAAGTATATATGAGAAAATGAAATTTGTATGTATGGATTGACTTTAACAACTCTCATAGATCATATTTGGGGATATGGGGGCATAAAACCTCGTTTTAAGAAGAATATTGTGATATGAAATATGGGCTTGGGACGGGAGATGTACATATCTGATTCTGGATGACTTTGGTTTCTGTGCACCATGAGAAATTGACACAGTTTTTACCGTGCACACGGTGACGTGCAAACAAACATGGTTTTTAGCGTGCGAGTAACGGAATGTGAAGGGCTTCATTTTATACCCGTCTGAATGGCTCCTATGGGGTTTTATAATTTAGTTAAACTTTGATAACCATATGATATTTTTAGACGTGCCCACTTACTCAGTATATTCTACTTATACAAAAATGTTGGAGTTTAAAACATAGCTATTGAAAATACTTAACTACCGTGATTTAACACCATTAAGGGTGAGGTAAAGTTATCTAAGTAATAAAATATAGATTTTATTATCTATACTCATGATCAATTGTTTTATTACTTGAGTGCGTGGCTATTATCTTATTGCAGTGTTCCTGACCCATCGCATTGTTTTAGGTGATTCCATGTACCTAACCTAATTTTTTACTTGAGCACACTATCTCCCGTTTCATTTATCACCGAGCTTTGAAGATGTAAGGGTTGTACCTACTTTTATATTTACTTTATTCTTTGTATTAGTAATCAGTTGTATAAATTAAATTAGATTTGAGAGAATATGTATGTATCAGTTTTACTTGATGATGTAACTAAATCTTACTTGTCATATATCAGTATTTGAGGATTTCTTATATCGTTCTTTACCTTCATTTTTCTGAATTCATTGGTTCTTGTTACATGCTAAGGATGATATTTAATTATTTAGACATCCTGTGTAATTATAATAAATAGACTTGATCAACGTAATTATTAAAAATATACGGGGCATCACAACTTGGATAAGGAATATGGTGCTTAAATTATTTGTCATGGTTATAAGGATGTTAAAGTTACCTTCTATGTTTTGATGTAACCTAAGTAAATCGAAAGATACTGGAGTTACCCAGTTTTGCGTCGGGGGTGGACGTAGGTGAAAGATTATCACCATGCTCTGATAAAATGACTTAATCCATATCTCTATCATATACTCTTTACCATTAAGATTTACTTATAATGGGTGTGATGATTATATGAATGCAAATGGTAATGTGTGGGGAAATTTATATAACAAACAAAACAAAAAACAAATTATTTTATCAATCAACATGAATTTAAGAAAAGAAAGAAAATATATGGAATTTATGAAAAGTCAAATGAAGTACAAAATCTCAAATCACCTCCCCCACCCCTTTAGAGAGATTTTCCGGGCCAAAAATTTCTATTAGAGCCCAACTCATATTTAGTTGAGTTTTAAAAAGTTTATTTTGAGTTTAAAATTTAGATTTTAGAAATATATTGCTTAAAAATGATTTTTTGGATGAAAAATAGTTTTTAAAAAATGTTGGAGGTTGTTTTTAGAAAGAAAATAATTTTAAAAAGAAGGTAAAGTTTAATAAGAGGAAATATATTTGAAAAATAAATGTATTTCTGAGTGAAAATAGATGTTATAACGCCTTTGGAAAATTTTAGCTGGAAAATGATATTTGAAAATTGTTGTTGTAAAAAAAACCATACACACTCAACTTGATGTGATAACAAGTTTTACTTTATTCACTATGGTTATTGATGATCTTTTTTGTACCTCACACTTGATTCTACTCATAAAATTGAACATATAAGTAAATTATATACTTAAAATGTTTTGTTAATGAATTATAAATATTACACAATTAAACTTTTTTGATATATGTTGCACTTTCGCATAATTCCTATTTGTTATCTAAAAATATTTGTGTATGGTTTACTTACACCTTTGAACTCATCTTAACATTTAGTCACACTTACATGTGACATATGTCACTTGAAAACATAAATACATTACACATTTGAAATGATTTGTGAACACTTTGGATTTCTCACCCTCTTTTACACATTGAACAACTTCAAATTGGCACTATTACAAAAGTTCACAACTTCGATCTCACTTCAACGCTCAAACTTTACCAAGATATAATTGTAACAACCCAGACTTTTGGGCGACTATTTTATATTATTTTGCCTGATGGGCTAATTTTATAAAATAGGGGAAGTTGGAGTAAATATTATTTCCCGTGATATTTAGGGATAATATTTACTATGTTTTGTCTATTTACCGTTATGAGAAGGTAAATAGCATTATAATGTATTGTGTTGCGTCGTTATATGTAAAACGACGGTTATGACCTATATATAAAATTGGGTAAAATTAATGAAATAAAATGAAATTGGAACATAAAGATAGTTCACGTTATTCCGAATGTCAAAATAGTGGGTGCGGTTGTTTTTAGAATAGTCGAGATAGTCGAA
This sequence comes from Sambucus nigra, assembly GCA_949130495.1. Classification (NCBI taxonomy): domain Eukaryota; kingdom Viridiplantae; phylum Streptophyta; class Magnoliopsida; order Dipsacales; family Adoxaceae; genus Sambucus; species Sambucus nigra. Next base: position 16,789,646 of record OX422213.1, on the reverse strand, counting down.
ATAAGTGCCCAGTTGTAATTTTGAGATTCGGGAATTTTTAAAAGGGTTATGACTCAATTATGAGGATACGAGTCATTTTAGTGGTGTATTAACGCTTAAAAGAGGGGGATTATGTTTTAGAACCCTTATAAGTTCCCCCAACCGTCTTCTTTTCTCATTTCATGTTAGAAGTCAAGAGAGAGAGAGAGAGAGAGAGAGAGAGAGAGAGAGTTGGGAGAAATGGAGAAAAAGAGAGGAAATGGAGATTTGAGGTCAAAATCCGTTGCTAACGGAGGAGGATCAGAGACTACAACCTCGAGTCAAGTTTCTTACTTGATAGATATTGATTTAATGTGATAAATTGCATGTGTAGTTAAGTTTTGGAGATTTAAACCATAAATGGGTTTTTGTAGATTTTCGTGTTTGATCCCTTAAATATTAGTTTTGATTTGAATTGAGGATAAAATATCAGTTAGTAATTGTGTAGAAATGATTTGGGAACAATTGTTGTTGTCGATGTTGGGAGAAATAAAAGATTTGGGATTTTAGGGTTTATACAACCCGTAACCCCAACTTGGGTTTTCTGCAGGGCCGAATCGATTCGGCCCTAAGGGCTAATCGATTCGAATAAGGGGAAGGATACATGTCTGGGCAAACCGAATCGATTCGGGTTGGACCGAATCGATTCGGCTTTTGCAGGAAGTCAAGTTTTACTCACCGAATCGATTCGGCAATTTGGCGAATCGATTCGCAAGGGCGAATCGATTCGGCCCTAGGGACGAATCGATTCAGTTGCCCTGTTTTTGTGAGATTTTTCCTAGTTTGATTTTAGCCATTTTTCTTTTAGGCCCAAGGTTTAGGGACCTTCCTTTGGGAAGTAATTAAAGGTCCTAGAAGGTTGTTGTGTGTAGATATTGTCCTAGGCTAAAGAGGGGACATTTGGGTTTACCCGAGGGCTAGTTGTGTATATTAATATCCGTATGAAATAGGAAGTTAACCTAAAGGTAAATTGGAGATAAAAAAATGAGAATGTGGAGACTTTTGGGAGTCTATTATTGAGGGAGACTCATTTTAATGGTTTATGAAATTATATGAACTTTTGGAGGCTAGTTTGAGGATAATAGCGCTTCGGGTCTTAGGTCATTAATAAAATATGACACTAAGAATAAGAAAGGCATATTCTAAAATATGGTACTAAATGAATAAGTACAAATGATTTTGAGAATTGGAAAAGTGGATGATTTCAAAATGGAAAAAGTGGATGATTTTCATAAATGTTAATTTATGATTACACACCATCCTAAATCTCTATCATAAGGGAAGTTGCATGCGTATGGTGATGCCCCCTGGCTAATGAATGCAAGGTGGATATAGTCCTAGGCCATATGGGCGATTGTTTTACTGCGCTGGTGAGGTGATTCCGGGTGTGGTCACGACTCTCCCGCAGGCATATGGCCGCTTCCCGACGTTGTTAGGTTCCCAGGTTTTCTTGTTTGATGGGCCCTGGAAGATGATAGCCATTTAGGGGAGCGTCCAGTGGGAAAACTCGGAGAGGCGGTCTTAGATTTGTTAAAGCATTTTATGATAATAAAATGGCTTTATTTACATTTCCTGGATGGAAGAAGGGAAATGGGTTAAATGAATTGGCTTCGGATACGTTTTCTGGATGGAAGAAGGGAAATGGAAGCATATGGTTTGAAAAAGCATTTTTATAATAATAAAAAGGGCTTTTAATACATTTTCAAGATGGAAGAAGGAAAATGGGTAAATATGTTATGAAACGAAAGAAAAACATGTTTATGTTAATAAAACTTTCTTTTAAAATATGTGTTTTTCCTGGATGGAAGAAAGGAAATAAAATTGGTAAAGGAAGTTTTGATTTGAGATTAATTTGGTAAACATTTGATAAAATGAATTACCATATATGTATTTCCTAAAGAAATTAGGAACTGTGCCTTTAGATGGTGAGAGAATTTATTTATGTATCCTTGAGTAGTGGTAGATGAGACATCTCTTACATATATATATATATATACATTGATTACGTGCTGAGGGTATAATGGATATCGACGATCAACCTTGCCTAAGTAGTAGTGTATCGGGGGGTTCCTTGTTTGGATTTCGCTTTGCGAGACACCCCACGCACGAATAGGGAATAGTGTTGAGACTGGGGAGATGTTAGCCCTTAGTACTTGGGTTAACTAGAACATCTCATGATATTGCGCTAGGTCGTACTTTTAGGATGAGAGGTGAGAAATATTATGTTAACTGTGAGAGAATTACACACTTAACTGTCATGCATTTTAGTCACATGGTAATCATATCAAACCGGGCCCTGACCCGTATATATTTCTTTTTTTTGTGCATGCAACTCTTTATCCATTCTGGTGCTCTACCGCGAGGACACCCGTATTGACATTGCATTCCAGTTGCCATAGAGCTATAGCATATCGCGGATGTTGTAGGGTATTTGTTGTAGATGCTTCCATTCTTTGTATTCTAGTTACGTTCAGTTTATTTATTCGGGCGTGTTGCCCAAGCTTTTCATTTATTTATTATACTGTGATATTATATTGTAATACTCAGTGTAATTATTTGTATTGGTCTGTTCACCTACAGCTTATTCGGTGATTGTTTCTATATTGTCATTCTTTATTCGTTTATTTTTGAAATCCACCGTTTTTGCAAATGGGATTGTCGAAGTGTTTTTCTTTTACTTGCAAATTCTTTTTAAATTGACAGTCCGTTTTCTAAAATGATGGGTGGTTATCTCGTACTATTATTTTAATCGACAGTGATGCTGAGAATAGACCATCTTTGATTCCTGTGATTATTGGAGTATTGAGTTAGCCACCTATTATTTTAGTAGGCAGGCTTTCACAATAATGTTTCTCAATCAAAAAGAATTATCTCACAAAAATTTTCAAATTGACATTCAAACATATAAATGAACAAAGATACACACTTGGACTTATAAAAATATAAAATCTTTTGAAAGCTTGTCACATTGTCACCACACACATGACAAACACATTGACTTAAAAATGTTAGTATATCTAATATATCCCTCATGAATTTAAAAAAATAAAAACTCGAAAATACACAAATGACTCACATTATAAATTAGTTTGAGAACAACAACATTAAATTTTGAGAAATTCCACCCAAAACACTTTTGAAAATAAAATCATCTAGGACAACTTTAGACTTTTCACATGATTTTGTAAAAAACAATATCATGACAGTGTCTAAAATAAAATATAAGTATACAAAATATGACTTAAGGCCCTCCTTTCACAAATCAAAAGAGTAATGAAAGTTAAAACAAAGCAAAACATTGACAAATACTTGTTGCATGACTTATGAAAGTTAGAGGGAAATAAATGATTTCAAAAAAGAAGTTTGTCAATCACCACATATGAGAAACTTGAAAATTTTGAAAGACATTAAAAAACACAAACATTTTATTCTAAACATATAAACTTGCACTTGGTATAAGAAATCAAAAACATTATCACACTTGAATTTGGGCTAATAATATAAGAATGAACACAACTAACATGTTAAAAGACAGTGTTAACAAAAAAAAAATCCAATAATACTTTGAAATTACCTTTGAAAAAGTTTAAACAAGTACTCACTTGATAAATTTATTAAACAATGAAATTATGTCTTAGAACCTTGGAAGTTATGAATGAATTCATACTACACTTACAACACATTACGTAATAGTAAAATATTCATGCTCTGTAATAACCGGGACTTTCTAATCAATCTATCAACCGACCCTAAACAACCTACATTCATTGTTTCAAACCTCATAAAGTATTCAAATTCAAAAATCTTATAAGAAGAATGAAACTATACTTGATACCCTATAACTTTACTAAAATAACCTAGCCACGCTAAAGTTTCAATAATTATAAACGTGCCCCTGAATCCTTCAAACCAACGTAACTTGACTTATACTTAACCCCTGAACCCCAACTTTATATCAAATTAATACCTTAGACTTTAACTAATATAAAATTATAATTTTAGACCTTGAAACTTTTTGAATTTAAAAAAATATGCCTAAACTTTATCAAAAGTACACTTTTAAGTCCATAAATGCATATACGTGACCAACCGAGGACCAAACACTAAAATTTTGATAATTTCACATCACCCCCTGTCCAAATAAGCCTACAAATAAACATAAGAATGAAAAATCACATGTTTTCACCATGCACACAAGTGAGGAACAATACCCAAGTTAGAAAACTTCACAATATCAATTCAAATCCACCTCCCTTCTCTAATAATGAATTCCCTTGATAACGTACTATAAATACTCCAAGAATTCCTTAGTTTAAACTCACTTAAACAGGAGTTTCAAAACTCAAAATTTTTACTCCAAATAGATATACTATGATTTCAAGTACTATATTCAGTTCTTTTAGTTTCAATTGATTTCTATGTTGTTATAATGCTACAATATGTCAAAACAGTAAGAATTCTTACATAAAATACAATCCTAGGTGAAAATTATGAAGTTTCCACCATTAAACCTTGAGCTTCAATGGTGAACGTCCAAATAATGATCAAAACTCAGGTTTAAAGCTTTGAATGTCTTCATTAGAACCTTATGAGCTCGAGTGTAATGATCAAATGCCAAGAATGTGCCTAGTAAGCTCTAATCGATTGAAAGTGTATTTTGAATCAGAAAATTAAAAATCTTAAATTCTCCCTGATAATCCATCTCAACCTTTGAAATCAAAACCAAACTACTCCTACACATAGTAGAAACCAAACTATGTTCATATAAACGCCTACCATATCTTTGAAAGCTATGAATGTTAGGTCAAATTTTCAGTAAAACACACAGTTATAGAACTTGAGATGTACTGCATGTCAATTGACAAAACCTATATATTTGGATTCCCTAGGAAAAATTAGGTTGAGTTTGTTAAGAAATCATCTCAAATGGTTTAGAAATGAAGGAGAAATATCAGGTCAAAAATAAAAAATTCTAAATCAACTGTCGAGGGGAAGAAGATTGAACTTTTTTACCAGGAACTTTGACCTCGCGTGAGGGGGCGTGGCCAATCAGAATTTTTTGAAAGTTTTTACAATACTTTGATTTTATTGTTTTGGTCAAAATGATATAACATAATGCCTGTTTGGATTAGCCTAGCCTAAGTTATGGAAGAATGAGGTTTTAACATAGAAATATTTTTTCTTAAATTGTAATTTGACCCCTCCTGACTTTTCCAACTTATGAATTTGAACTCCAAACTTTGTCTATGGATATTTCAAAATTTTTTAAAACAAAAATTCTCTTGCACTAACGTTCAAATATGAACTTAAGTCCAAGATTTTAAAGTGCCAAATTATTTACAATTAAATCCTCAGATCATTAAAAGATACAGTTTTTGGTATAAATTAACAAACCCAATCCCAATTTTAACAAATACTTATATACCCAAACATTGTATACAACGAATTAAGTACCATCTCCTCCCAATATCCTCTTGTGATCTATAAAGTCGTACACTATATCGAGCAAGTAGGTTTTTCTACCTTTTTAATAGTAAACTTTGCATATTTTACATATTGCTATTGATATCACTATGTGCATGTTATGATACTGACACACTAAATATTTTATTAAATATCATTGATATTTGAATTTGAATATGGATTAATTTAACCTTTCTCACCTATAACTGATATGATCTTCCCTATTGATTCAGTTCACCCCTGCACTTTTGTGCCATTATTTAATTTATGAGCATCAATATTAACTAGGAAATAGACTGATGTGTTATCCCCACATGGAACTTTCTTCTTGGCCTAATGGTCTCAGATGATTGAGAGCCTTGATTATTGCTACGTACTTATGAGTGCTACTTTAATTGTGTGCCTAGCCAGTTACTTTTCCCAAAGATTTTGGGTTGATTATTATTTGGTTTTACTAATGGATTAATTATTTCTATACCCCTTAGTGAAGATCATTGACTTTTTTCATATCATCCTTAATGAACTCGTAAATATGGGATTATAGTTCAAAATTTTCTTTATGTAACCCTTATTAAACTAATAAGTATGACATTATCAGCTTTAATTCTTTAATCGTTATTATACAACGAATTCTATACACACTCCAACTCTCTCTCTCTCTCACACACACACACACACACACACACACACACACATATATATATATATATATATATATACTTGTTATAGAACTGGTAAGGCCTGCTTAACATATTTGTGCTAATTCATTTTTCCTCCAGATGATCACGAATTCCATTTTAGAGATAGATACCAGTAACTTGTTTGCATACGCGACTGTGTGGGTAGAGAATAAGCCAGATGGGAGCAAGGAGTGGCGTTTTTCAATTTTCCACTTTATAGTTCGTGTTAAAAAATGTAGCTCACCCATGCGATAATATTACCATATGTAAACTACTTTAATAATGAATAAAGTTTTGTTAATCCTCCTTAACTTTAATTCATTGCTTTATATATACTTTCTTGTGCATTCATACCAAAAAACAGGGTGTGACAAGTTGGTATTAGAGCATGTTTTAAATTTAAACATATCGTCGGGTATGCATTCTAGACAGGAGAAGAACTTATAAGATATTAGTTAATATTATATTTTCGTAACGTCTTTTATTACTATTATTATATGGAAATTCCATTTTGCTGTATGAACACTTGGAATACGTTTCGGGTCAATGTGGAGATTGATCCGAATAACCGTTGAGAAACTCGAGTTCGGGAAGATGCATTAGTAAAGTTACGGGAAATGATTCGTGTAGTTGAGGAAGATTGGGAAGGTGCAAGTAGTGATGTCAAGAAATTAGTACCAACGAATAGAGTTTGAGGTGAAATGCAAGCTATGAGAAAGGTAGAAGACTACGTGAATGATCCAGTAATATTTTAAGAAGCTATCAATCTTACACTCACATATACTTCACCAACCCCACCTATGTATCCAGATGCAAAATCAAATTGTGAAGTGCATGGTGACTACCCTCTTGACACTAGTGATGACTCGACTGATGATTCCTTAGATCAATAAGATTATCTAGCTAGTCCAGAATCCAGTTCTAGTGATGAGGTTGTTGTTCCTACCTAAAATCCAAGATAAAGTTGTCTCCTAATGTATATAGTATAATAAAGTATTGTATATAGCGTGCCATACTAAACCTTAGGAGATTAAGTAACTACTGTAGTTGCACTAATGTAGAAGTAGTATGTGATATATAACTTCAATGTATCATATAACTTATCCTATATAATATAATAGGCTTGTGAAATATCTTTGTTTTATGATTCTTATTCTTAAAACTATTTTATTATACTTTAGGATGGCTAATACTCGAATCCCCTCTGCTGGAACTCAAACTGAATAGACTCAAACTAAAGGAATCATGCGATGTCTTCAGGAAGTCACTTCTTTAGCCCGATAATAACAAAATTCTCGTTCTATTCCAGAGGAAATTTTCAAAAATATCTGTAGAATGAATGACCTTAAAGAATTCGTGACACAATGACCTCCATCTTTTCTAGGAAAGATAGGTGTTAGTGAAGCTAATAAATGTATACGTCAGATTGTGAAAATTCTGAATGGAGTAGGTATGTCTACTAATCTTCGAGTAACTTTAGCAACCTATATGTTTTAAGGTGAAACTGATTTCTGGTGGAAAGCGGTGTCACATAACCAAAACGTTCCTAATATTACTTGGGAGCAATTTAAAGATATTTTCTTCAAAAATTAATTTCCTGAGGCTGAGCAAGATCAATGAACTGTTGATTTCTTTTAATTGCAATAAGCTAATTTATCTGTAGCCTAGTATGAGGACAAATTTACTGAATGATAAGGTTATGACCTTGAGTATATAGATACTGAGATAAATAAGTGCAAGCAATTTGAAAGAGGACTACATCCAAGAGTCAAGAATTCAGTTGCTCCTTTACAAATCCGTGAGTATTCTCAACTTATGGACGTTGTAGCAATTGTAGAAGGAAATTCTTATACTGTAATATGATCTTCTCCCCTCATTAATATAAATAATCATGTTATTATAATCCAACCTCATTCTCGATCACAACCCTATCCAAAATTGAGTGGACAAGCTTACTCTCAAATCCGTCATAACAAATGCGTTCAATGATTCATTATCATGAATGTCACGACGTAGGGCATATCCAACCACAGTATCCTAAGATAAGATCTATTCCAATCCATCATCAATTAAACAATACCTCACAAAATCCAAAATCTCGTCCTATCCAAAATCAACCTAAGCCAGATCCTGCTAAGGAAATTGTGCCAATATCGAGTCGTGGAAAGAATTATGCAATACTTCCTACACGAAACTCCTATGACGTGATAAAAGGTATGATATTTTTCCAACATCACCCTACAAATGTTTTATTTGATTCAGGTTCAACACACTCCTTTATTAGTCTTAGAATATTCAAATTGTTGCAATTACTACCTACATATTTAACTCCTCCATTGGATATTGAATTACCGATATGTGAAATCAATACACCAACACAAGGGTATAGTAATTATAAAATTCAGCTTGGTTTAGGAACACTCCTTGTTAATTTGATAACTTTAGATATTTTTGGTTTCGATATTGTTATCGGAATGGATGTTTTGTCAAGACATCATGCTTATATCGATTATCGTGTGAATAAAATTTATTTTTGAAACGAAGATAATTGTTCTTTTATATTTCAAGGATCAGGTCCATCTGAACCATCAAGTTTCCAGATTCAAATATCTTCTTTAATTCCAAACCTTTTGGAGAAATTTGAAGATATTTTTCCCGAAGAATAAGCAGGATTACCCCTTCCCAAGAAATCGAGTTAGTATCAATCTTTATCCTAATACACTTCCTATGTCGATACCTCCGTATCGAATGGCTCCTATAGAATTTTTAGAACTTTATACTCAATTAGATGACCTCCTTGAAAAAGGATTTATTGGAATAAGTTCATCTCCTTGGGGGAGCTACGGTATTATTTGTCAAGAAACATGATTGAAGTTTTAGATTATGCACAGACTATCTTAAACTGAACTCAATAACTACTAAGAATAAGTATCCTTTACCCTGAATAGGAGATCTATTTGATCAACTTTGAGGAGTAAGGGACTTTTATAAAATAGTCTTACGATCCGGTTACCATCAATTACGTGTTAGATAAGAAGATATTGTGAAAAATTCTTTTCGAACTCGTTATGGACATTTCAAATTTATGGCAATGTCATTTGAGTTAACCAATGCACCTGCAGTTTTTATGGACCTAATGCATAGAATCTTTAGGCATTTCATTGACTAATTTTCTTTCATTTTCATTGACGATATACTTTTTTATTCTCAAAATCCTATAAAACATGTCCAACATTTAGAAGCAGTCTTGGGTACTCTCCGAAACCATCGATTATATGCTAAGAAGGGAAAATTTGATTTATCAATGAAGGAAATAAATTTTTTAGGACATGTGATTTCTGAAAAAGGAGTCCAAGTAGATCCAGCCAAAATATCAGCCATTTTAAAATGGAAAAATCCTACCAATATTATCGAGATAAAGAGTTTTCTAGGATTAGCTGGATACTACCGTCATTTTATAGAACTCACATTGCTTTGCCCCATTTAAAGGTAACTAAGAAGGAAGTTCCATTTGTATGGAGTGATGAATGTAGTCAATCATTCCAAATTTTGAATGTTAAATTAACCACCGCTCATATCCTCACAATTCCTTCTAGTGATGTAAGCTATGATGTATATATCGATGCCTCATTGCAAGGGATATGATCTGTGTTAATGAGGAATAAGAAAGTGATAGAGTATGGGTCACGACAACTCAAAACTTATTAACGTAATTACCATATCCATGTTCTTGAGTTAGCATCTGTAGTTTTTGCATTGAAAATTTGGCGTTGTTACCTTTATGGTGAAGATTTCCAAGTATTTTCTGATCGCAAAAGTATGAAATATATTTTTACTCAAAATGACTTGAATTTAAGACAATGACGCTGGATGAAATTTTTAAAAGATTATCGGTTTAATTTAAATTAAATTACCATCTAGGCAAAGGCAATGTAGTAGACGATGCTTTAAATCGAAATCCAGTAGGAAGACTCCACACTTTAATTTCGAATGATATTGCTACTACCATTGAGCAATATGACCTACCGCACCGAAATCTCAAGAAGCAATATTGGTATCCAAATATGAGAAATGATATTGAGAACTTTGTAAGGAAATTTCTTACATGTCAATAAGTAAAGATAAAATAGCAACACCCTGGTGGACTCCTTCAACCCTTACCGATTCTCGAGTGGAAATGGGATCATATTACCATGGATTTTGTCAGTGGATACATCCCAAGGATATAATTCTAATTGGGTAATAGTAGATCGACTCACAAAATTTTCTCATTTTCTACCAATGAAGACCACTAACTCATTTCAAAAACTCGGTAAACTCTACATTCGAGAAAATGTTCAATTACATGGAATTCCTTTATCCATCGTATCAGACGGAGATTTGCGTTTTGTAGGAAAGTTTTGGCAAGCACTACAAACCACAATGGGTACTAAGCTTCATTTAAGTGCCACATTCCACCCACAAACGGATGGACAATCAAAACATACAATCAAAACATTAGAATGTATGATACATGCTTATACATTAGATATGCTCGACAACTTGAATGTACATTTTCACCTTGTTGAATTCTCAAATAGTAGTATTTATTCGACTAGCATTAAAGCTTCCTCGTTTAAAGATTTATATGGAAGACTGTGTAGATCACCTATATATTGGATAGAATTCGAAAGTAGTAAATAATTTGGTATCAAGAAAATCTAGGAAACAATTGAGAGAATACAAAAAAATTGAGAGATATTGAAGACAACCCAAAATCGTCAAAAAAATTATGCAGACCAACGCCGAAAACCCTTAGAATTTCAAGTTAATGACCAAGTATTTTTGAAACTTTCTCCTCGAATAGGAATCTTACGCTTTGGAAAGAAAGGAAAATTAGCCCCCAGATATATTGGACCTTTCACAATTTTTAAACGAATTGGATCTGTGACCTATCAATTAGAACTTCCTATGGAATTATCCAATATTCACAATGTGTTTCATGTCTCAGTTATGCCAATATATTTCTGATACGTCTCATACCATTACGTGGCAAGATATCTCTATCAAACTAAACCATGAATTTGAAGTACACCCTATTCAAATTCTGGATCGCCAAGTAAAGCATCTCAGAAACAAAGAAATCCCTTAAATTAAAGTACTTTGGAAAAATCAAAATCAGCAAGAAGCCACTTGGGAACCATAGAAGGCTATGAAAGATCAATATCCCGACTTATTTCAAGTGAAATTCGAGAACAAATTTTTTTTTAGGTAGGTAGACAGTAATAACCGGTACTTTCGAATCAATCTATCAACCGACCCTAAATCACCTACATTCATTATGTTAACCCTCATAAATTATTCAAATTCAAAAATTCTAAAGAAGAATGAAACTATACTTGATACCCTATAACTTTACTAAATCAACCTAGACACCCTAAAGTTTTAATAATTATAAACTAGCCCCTGTAATCTTCAAACCAACATAACTTGACTTATACTAAACCCCTAAACCACAACTTTCTATCAAATTAATCCTTTCGACTTTAACTAACAAAAAATTTTAATTTTATCCCTTCAAACTTTCTAAATATCCATAAATACCCCTAAAGTTTATCCAAAGTAGAATTTTAAGGCTATAAATTCATATACTTGACCAACCAAGGACCAAGCACCAAAGTTTTGATAATTTCACATCACCCCCATGTAATACCACATAATTTTATTAATTTTATTTGTAAAATATGACGTGTGTGATAATTGATTTAAATTAAATTCGCAAGTTTCCAAGTAACCCTTATTTAATTAGAGTCTACTTTTAAATCAAATAAACACAGCCCCTAAACATGCATCTAAATCAACCCATCACAAATAAAGCATGCAACACAGTAAATATGCTGAGACACAGATTTCAAGAAAAAAAAAATCCTTTTGGGTAAAAATTTTATTTCACTATGAATATATAAATCGCAACTTATAATTACATAGAGAAATCTGCAATGGATCAACGCGCAGCCAACCCACAAAGACACGCAATCTTGAACTCAGCAAGAGAATACACGCAGCACCCTACAAGGACTCGCAGTCCAAACAACAAAAGAAGAACCCAACTTTCCTCAATGACACGCAGCCATAACACTTTGTAAAGACTCCCTCAGCAATGACACGCAGCCCTCGGTTGCAAAGATCTCCCCACAAAGGTTGAACAATAGCAAAGCTTGTGTTATAGGGTTCCAAAAGATTCACAAAAGTAATTGGGATTTTTGTGTGAATAAAAAACATGAGTCTTGGGACTCAAAAAGGTTGAAGACTAGAGTAATTATGATTCTTAAATTCATCTCCAAAAGTCTTAAAAAATAACTCCCCCAAAGTTGGTTTATATAGGGAAACCTGAGCTGAAAAAATCTCATATGATCTGTTCGATTTTATCAGAAGCGGATCGGTCCGTTTTTGGAGACGGATCGGTTCATTTTCTCAAAGGGCTTCTTTGGTTTGGCTTCGATCTGGGGTTATCTATTTTTGAAGCAAAGCGGATTGGTCCGGAGACGGATCGGTTCGTTTTTAAAATGGGCGGATCGATCCGATTTACCAAAAAACAAAATTCTTTTAAAAACCTTATTTTGCTTGAAAAAACTTACTTCTTATTTTTATGAAATAATTTCATAAAATTTTCCCAATACTAAATATGAAACTTTCAGGGACTTAAAAACAAAACTTTACCAAGTTCATTCTCGTAGAGGTTATGATGTTGAAGACGCTTTGACATTCAGATCCGTTGATGGCACATGCGATCTTGAATTTCTTCAACGGTGTAACGCCGTACGACATACATATTGACAATGGACAAAAATGTCCCTACAAATCTCCCCATATGTCTATGCCGGTACATACATAGAAAATATCCAAATTATCAACTAATGACCTATACAAATCTACCCTCCCATGAACCCTAAAGATGGAAAGATACAAATGTTTAAATATTCATCGTTTGTTCTTCAATCATCAACAATCATCAAAGCTCAAAACTTTTCTCATCTGGGTGTGCATCATATTGATCTTCAATCTTCGTACCTACACACATGAGACAAAACAAATACCACTTGACATATCGAGTTTGAATTGAGATAAACATAGATACCAATTTATGATAAAAATATAAGCTACATCTAAAAAAACTCCCCCAAAATTCAAACTCCCCCATAATATTATAATTCTTTCTTCCCCTTTTTATGATGTCCCCAAATAGACAAATGAGAAGAATGAATCAAATAAGGAAAATCAGGGTGTCACGGTACACAAAACAAGGCATTAAACAATATGGCAAACATGCATCTTGCAAGGAGATGCAAACCAATTCACAAACTCTTTTTGATTTTTCATTTTTTCATACAAAAATAAGATACATTTGAAAAAAAAAATATGCTACAAAAATCACACCATGGATTTAGACTCAAACAATCAAGTCATGGAAATTGAATGAATGGGTGTGAACACATTCGATAAGTAAATTAACTCAATCAATCATATGTGGACGATGCATATGTGTACCCCTAACGAATGAGCATCAAAAGTATATTTAGGTGTAAAAATTTGTTGAATTTAAATGACATCGTCTTATGCAAATCAACAAATCAAAGTCAAAGTGATTTCCACACCAATAACGTCCAAAACTATGTAGCGCATTTTAAAGCATTTCAAGGACGTGCAAACACGTTTTAAATTCTCCAACCAAACACCCTCATGCATATTTTCTTTTAGAGGTGTATAAACTAAATTCTCAAACTTTGGAGAATTGGTGCAAAAACCTAAAGGGCCCATAATTTGGCATGAATTTCTTTTTATTGCCTTTAAATTTTTTTGGGCTCTTTTAAACCTCTTTGGACCCCGAATAATAAAATTCCTCCATTTTTTAGGTCCAATTTAACGGTGGCTTAGTATTTGCAAAGGAAAAATGAACCTTTCGCAACCCTTCCCCGTTCAAACAAAACGCACAAGCTCACAAAACGATTTTTATATGCACAATCTTTTATCAAGTTTTATCGCGCTTGGTTCATTTTAAGGATAGGATTAAAGTGAAAACACCCACCCAACATGTGATAAGACAAGCACAATAATCAAATAAATCTGTGCATGTGTGCAATAAAGGAAATTATGAGTCAAACATATAGGAAGCAACACTTAATTACATCTTAATGACTCCAAACATTATAAAGCACATGGATGAATTGACCTATTGTCTCAAAACACTATCAAATAGTCACATGAAAAATATGGAATGATGTTGTGACTCAGTCATCCTAAGTGTCCATCCATAAACGGTGCAAACAAAATACAAAAATGTTTTTAGATTTTTCAAAAATTTTGTCAAAATAAAATATTTTTGTATTTTTCAAAATTTTTCAAAAGCAAAAATTTATACAAAAAGTATGTGTCACAATGCTAGCAAAAATATCAAAAAGCATAACTAGCGTATGACAAACATGCAAACACAATCATCTATATGATATGGAAAGAGAAGAATCATGTGCCAGCAAATGAGAATCAAATATTCTAAAATCTAACGTATCCAAAATTAATTGCCTAACCCAAACAGATGTAACACGTCAACACGGGGTTTTGGGAACCAATAAAACACTAGACTTCGAATTCCCAGGACCTCTTCCAAGAACAAAACAAAATCTCGTAAGTTGACCTTTCCTACCACAATATGAACATGTGTAAACGGGTGGAACGACACCTAAAGTGTGATCTTTTCTAACATCCTTGGAATTAGTTGACCCTCTAAAACTAATAATGGTTTTGGCTTTAGCATTAGAAACATGAGAACACGATGAGCCATTACCATCACTATCAAACCTACTTAAGTCTGTCAAATCATTTTTTAACTTCAAAATTTTTAACTCAAGCAAAGAATTATACTCTTCCGAAGACAAGGATTTATTTTTCAAATTTTCAATTAAACTTAACAGTTTATCACGCTCCCCCTCAATTAAAACAAACTTATTCCTAAAAGTCTTTTCACGTGCCGTAAAATCATCGATTAATTTTTTATCCTCGACGGCACAAACGAGAACCCTAGAATTTTTTAAGTCCTTTAATTCCTTCTATAAAACTAGGATTTTATCATCACTCTTCTCTTTGGCAATTTTCAAAGAATCAAAATCAATACACAAATTACCAAAGTGCTCACGACAAATATCACTTTGAGTTTGAAACGCTTGCAAATATTCAATCTTACTTTTAAAGAGAGAATTTTCTTTTTCCAAAACTTTAATTCTTTTACAAAGTTTCAAATTCAAACTTTTTAATTTATCAGCACGGTCGTGAATTTTTTCAAAAATAGGCTCCTCATTAAATGGGCATTCCATTGAAAAATTGCGATTTTTCACAAAACTGATTTTAAAAAAAAAATCAAAATCACACAAATTTTACGAAAAATAGGAGTACGCAATAAATTAGCGCAACCCGCTCTGATACCAATTTGTAAAATATGACGTGTGTGATAATTGATTTAAATTAAATTCGCAAGTTTCCAAGTAACCCTTATTTAATTAGAGTCTACTTTTAAATCAAATAAATACATCCCCTAAACATGCATCTAAATCAACCCATCACAAATAAAGCATGCAATACAGTAAATATGCCGAGACACAGATTTCAGGAAAAAAAAACCTTTCGGATAAAACCTTTATTTCACTATGAATATATAAATTGCAACTTACAATTACATAGAGAAATCTGCAATGGATCAACGGGCAGCCAACCCACAAAGACATGCAGTCTTGAACTCAGCAAGAGAATACACGTAGCACCCTCCAAGGACTCGCAGCCCAAACAACAAAGGAAGGAAGAACCGCAACTCTCCTCAATGACACGCAGCTATAACACTTTATATAGACTCCCTAAGTAATGACACTCAACCCTCGGTTGCAAAGATCTCCCCACACAGGTTGAATAATAGCAAAGCTTGTGTTCTAGGGTTCCAAAAGATGCACAAAAGTAATTGGGATTTTTGTGTCAATAAAAAACATGAGTCTTATGATTCAAAAAACTTGAAGACTAGAGTAATTAGGATTCTTAAATTCGTCTCCAAAAGTCTTAAAAAACAACTCCCCCGAAGTTGGTTTATATAGGGAAACCTTAGCTGAAAAAATCTCACATGATTTGTTCGATTTTATCAGAAGTGGATCGGTCCGTTTTTAGAGACGGATAGATCCGTGGTCGAATCGGTTCATTTTCTTAAAGGGCTTCTTCGGTTTGCCTTCGATCCGCTTGGATGCGGATAGGTCCGGAGGCGGATCAGTTCGTTTTTAAAATGGGCGGATCGGTCCTATTTACCAAAAAACAAAATTCTTTTAAAAACCTCATTTTTCTTGAAAAAACTTTCTTATTTTTATAAAATCATTTTATAAAAGTTTCCCAATACTAAGTATGAAACTTTAAGGGACTTAAAAACAAAACTTTACCAAGTTCATTCTCGCAGAGGTTATGATGTTGAAGACGCTTTGATATTTGGATCCATTGATGGCACATGCGATCTTGAATTTCTTCAACGGTGTAACGGCATACGACATACATATTGACAATAAACAAAAATGTCCTTACATTATTTAATAGGATTAATTAAATTGAATGGGAATTAATTTGGAAATTAATTCGAACTTAAATACTAGCGAGACGTGAGTTGGTATTTGATTATGATGATAATGTTGAATAATACTGGGTATATATGGTAATATATGATTATTGAATTTATTAAAATTGTTGCGAGTCATAAATACGACAATTGGGGAAATTAAGTTGGGACGCGCGTGTCAGTCGCGTCAGGAATCAATTAAATTAGATTTAAAAGTAAATTATAATTTTATCACCCGTATGATCATTTTGAGTGTGCCAACGTGTCCGGAGGGATCTAAATAGTCAGAAAACACTAGCTGGGGGTATAGTTTGGGTCCCGGGGCATTTTTAGGCCAAACCGGCAACCTGGGAGGGTATTTTAGTCATTTTAAATTTTAAGGGATTTGGATCCACGAATTTTAGGGTTTATTTAGCAGATATTATGAGGGCCATTATCAGCCAAAAAGAAAGAAATGGGCAACGTGAGAAAGAGGAGAGGTTACAGGAGGGTTACAAGCCATAACCACCACCCACCACCACTTTTCGACGGAAATTGTGATGGGAGAGGGAGAGAACCAGCCTTTAACATCACCATCAGACCAAAACACAAATTATAAGGCAAGTTATTTGATTTCATTAAGTTTCAGCAAATATATTATCCATGTAGATTAGAATTTAAGGATAGACTTGAAAGATTGTTAGTTTCATGAATTGGGAGAAGTAAACCTTGAAAATGGGTAGGGTTTGCATGTAGTTTAATTTTGGAATTAATAAAGATTGAAATCAGAAATTTAGTAATAGAAATCCCGGATTAAAATTTAGTTTTGGGTTGTCTTGAATCGAAAGAAACTACACTAGGGTTGAACATGAAAAGTTTGATGAATATATCGATATATATGTTGTTCTTGAGATGATTTGATTCTTTTGGAACATTAGAAAGGTGGTAATTAGGATGGTATAACATGTAGTACATTTACTTTGGAGAATGGATTCATGTAGTGGAGATTGGAGAGAAAACTAGGGCTAAAATGCAGAATAACGTGGGCTATAACTACTCGATCAATCGACATTCATGATCGATCGATCGACCTCCTCAGAAATCGTGATATTTTCCCCCTTTTTGAATTTAAGAAATTCCGACCCTTGAAACTTATCGGTGGGGACCTTGTGAAAACATTTAGATTTAAGGAAGACCAGTAGGTGTGTATATGGGGACCGAATTATATTAGAATTGAATTGGGACTTTATGTTAGACTTACTAGGGTCCGACGAGTGAGGTGCTATTAGAGATTGTGAGTAAATGATTCAAATCTATATAGTTGATAACTTAAGGTTAGAGACACAAATATGGACCTTAAGAGTATTGAATTAATATGTGGGAATAATAGGAGACTTAGTAACCTTTTTGGTTAGGTTTTAAGTACTTGAAACTATACGATGTGAGACATATTGGCGAAATATATTATATATCATCCGGAAGTATGATAGTGTACGAATTGGATTAATGGTATAGGGTTGAGAACATAACTAATATTATAAGTTATTTAAGTTGTGTGAATGCTTAGTGAATGGATTATTATGTGTATGACATACCTACCATACTTTCTATCATGGGAGGTCAGCTTTCAAAACATGGCAATCTAATCTTTGTGTGCCCACGGGGGGATTTAGATTGGTACCTCAAGGACAGAGGGTTGTGAATCACTTATTTGTGAGTTAATAAGTCAGATGACCATGGGAGCATAGGTATGTGCGTGACCCATGGGTATGTGAACTATGTTCGCCTCCAATATGTGTGATTTTGCTTATTGAAACAGTTCCTGAGAGATTCAAAACACGTGGTCC
Source organism: Sambucus nigra (assembly GCA_949130495.1). NCBI lineage: Eukaryota > Viridiplantae > Streptophyta > Magnoliopsida > Dipsacales > Adoxaceae > Sambucus > Sambucus nigra. Next base: position 16,771,044 of record OX422213.1, on the reverse strand, counting down.
TTATGTATGTGATGTACCGGGATTCGATCGAAGAGTATGTGTGCACCGCAGCTTAGCCTAGGGGTGCCCTATTTGTATATTTGTGATGAGAATAATATACTACTGATTATAATGGACTCTTTGTTAAAGTGTGAATATAAATTATTGAGACATTTTGAATGGGTTTTAAAATGAGAATTTTCTATTGTAATTGTTATAAATTAATCTTATTAAGTGAAAAGGTGAATTACACGCAGGATAAGTTAGAACGATCTATATTATTAATGTGAGGACATGTAGTGTTATAGACTAGATAATGAACGACATAACTAGGATGGGTTAAGGATATACGTTAGGCGTGCACATTAGTTGAGGGGTGAAGAACTCATGTGAGAGAGCACGTAACTAACATGTATATAATATTCACTGTTTAATGAAATTAAACACTTGCTATTTTTAAACTGTTTTCACCTCAGGCTCTGACCCGTTTTCTTTCAAATCTATTTTTTCTTATAAAATCTTTTAGGTGCCCAGCTATAGGGATGCCCAGCATAGGAGTTCCATTTCATTTACCTGCTTTAGCTGCTGTGGAAGTTACAAGATCTCGATAGTATATGCCTCCACATTCTACATTGATTCTATTTTGGAGTCATTCATCTGTTAGGGCATGTCGCCCCTTTCCATTTAGAGACAACTTTCTCATACTTTCAGTTTCATTTCAGTTTTGGAGTTGTTTAATTGTTCAGACTTTGTATTTGTGTTTTTATTCAGTATTTGGATTATTTAGAGGAGTGATACTCCAGACTCATTTATTAATCCATTATTATTCTGTTGTGACTGTGATGTGATTGTGGTATCGTTAGCTAATAATTGAATTGGTTGCATGTTAATCTAATTTAGTAAAATTTGACAACTCACTTTTTAAATATTAGGTGCCTAGTAATTGTTTAAAAAAAATGTTTTCGACAGTGATACTATGAACTGAAACAACTGGAAATTTTGTATTAAATTGAATAAAGGAGTAGCTACCCAGTATTTAATTAGTCGGGGCGTCACAGGTTGTATCAGAGCATCAGGTTCTAGTGTCCTTGGAATCTGTACGTCTTATTATGTTTCCGCGTAGCGTCTTTTGATATAGAGCCCTATATTTTAGGTTTGTTGTATTCTTTTGTGTATCTTACGCTCTTCAGATTTTTTAAGATATTAACTGTGGACTTATAAAACTTCTCTCTCATTTCAGATGCCTCCTGGACGTGCATAGCGAGTTCCTAGGGGTGCCCAGCCCGAGCCACAACCTGCACCAGTTCAGGGTTCAATGAACGCTACGAAAGTTATCGCAATTGTAGCCCAGGCGATACATGTCACATTAGCAATTGTGCACCAGGCACCACCTTAGGCACCGGTGGTATCCCCGGTCCAGGCTCATGCATTCCCGTATGCTTGGGAACGTGTCCGTGAAGCCTTTCAGAAGGTGCACCCTTCGGAGTTTGTAGGTAGCTCTGACGTCGTTGTGTCTAGTCAGTGGAAAAAGGACATCCAAAGGCACTTGAGGATGTACGAGTGTACGGATGGGCAAAGGAAGATACTAGCTAATTTTAAGCTGGTAGGAGCAGCGTTGCAGTGGTGGGAGTCTATTACCACTACAGAGGAGAGAGATATTCTTTCGATATAAGAGTTCTGGTTGCAGTTCGATTGCAAATACTTTCCCTCAGCAGTTCACACCGAGATGAGGAGGAAATTGATGAACCTAAAGTAGGAGAGGATGACAGTGGAAGAGTGTGAGGTTGAGTTCACTAATCTTCTGAACATCGTTCCCGATGAAATCCCTATAGAAGAGAAGAAGATTCATAAGTTCATGGATGGGTTGACGTGGATGATTCGTCAGCACTTGCTAGGTAATCTCTCATTGGACACTTATTCAGACATGGTTAACGCAACCTTACTTCATTGCCAGGACCATTGCTTTCACTTGTCAGAGGGTAAGCAAGTAGGAGAGCCCAGCCATCAGGGCAGGACAGGGGGAAATGGTGCCAGCGGGGCACAATCAACTCAGGGTCAGCAGAGGCAGGGTGATCAGAATTCCCAACAGGGGGATTCTAAGAGGTTTATATCAGGAGGCTTTAGGCATAGCCAGGGAGGTTTTTGACATGGCCAGCAGGGTCAGCATGGCCAACCACAATTTTAGCAGGGCCAGAATGGCCCGGGTAGGGGTGTTAACGACCATCAGGGTCGTGGACAGTAGGGTCAGAGAGGGGGAAACTTTGCAGGGAAATGTTTCATATGTGGCAAGATTGTCCATAAATGCCAGGAATGTACTGAAAGGGGCAGGGCCCCACAGCAGTAGCAGCAGGGTGCTCAACATGAGCCCTAGATACCTATGTTTCCCGCCTCCCTCCCAGCACCACCGTAGATGCCAGCATTACCACCTATCCCAATAGTTCCTGTCCAGCAGGGACAACTTTAGTACGAACGAGTTTACCAGCTCTAGCAGGTCGTAGTCCCACAGGCTCCACCCACTATTGAGGGTATTTTTTCTATTTAGGGGACTCTAGGGTGTATTTTATTTGACACGGGAGCCACACACTATTTTATTGCCACGAGATTTGCACGAGCTATAGGGTTATTGGATACTGCGAAGAGCACTGTAAATTGTGTAGGTTCACCATTGAGTAGGGGTTCTGTGATTTCTCTTATAAGTAGAGGTGTGGGGGTAGATATTGGGAGACTTACTTTACCTGCCGATATTTTAGTATTAAATATAACCGAGTACGATGTGATCATTGGTATGGATTGGCTGGTTGCATATCGAGCCATGATTGATTTTTTCAGTAGGAGTATTATTTTTGACATACCCGAACATGAGATGTTCCTAGTGGCGATGCCTCGTCCCGAGGGAGGGTCGTCCACTCACTTGTATTATATATAGAAGGAGACCTCTAGGGAGGTGGTGATACCACTTGATTCAATTCCAGTTGTGAGGGAGTTATTTTCCAAGATATTCCAGGATTACTTCCTAGTAGAGAGATAGACCTTATTATCGATTTAATGTCGGGCACTTGACCGATAGCCCGCGCACCTTGTCATATGGCTCCAGCGGAGATGAGGGAGCTACAGGATCAGATAGAGAAGCTGTTGGGTCAGGGGTTTATTCGTAAAAGTACTTCATCATGGGGTGCTCATGTGCTGTTCATTAAAAAGACGGATGGATCTTTGAGGTTGTGTGTAAATTATTGGGAGTTGAATAAAGTCACGATATAGAATAAGTATCCGTGACCCCGAATCGATGACTTATTCAACCAGTTAAAAGGAACTTCCTTCTTCTCAAAGATTGACTTGAGGTCGGGATACCATCAGTTGTGAATCAGGGAGCAGGACGTCTCGAAGACTGCCTTCTTGACTATATATGGTTTCTACGAGTTCAGGGTTATGCCTTTTGGCCTTACCAATGACCTATCCGTATTTATGGACTTGATGAATAGGGTGTTCAGAGAGTTCCTAGACCAGTTCGCCATTGTATTTATTAATGACATTCTGGTTTACTCACAGACAGTGGAGGAGCATGCCGAGCACTTAAGACAAGTTTTACAAACGCAACGTTAGAACGAGTTGTATGCAAAATATGATAAGTGTGGATTCTGGTTGAAGGATGTTCAGTTTTTGGGGCATGTCATTTCAGACAGGGGATATTTGTTGATCCAGGGAAGGTATCAGCGGTGAGGGAGTGGGGACAGCCCACGACACCGACTGAGATACGCTGTTTCTTAGGCCTAGCAGGATACTACAGAAGGTTTATTCGGGGGTTCTCAAAGATAGCGGGTCCTTTGACACATCTGACTCGCAAGGGTGTGCCATTTATCTGGAGCAATGCCTGCCAGTTGGCATTCGACGAGTTGAAGGACAAGTTGACCTCAGCACCAGTGTTAGCATTACCTACGCCAGGAGTGGAGTATTTAATCTACACTGATGCGTCCTTACTAGGACTTAGGGGTGTACTGTAGCAGGAGAGTCAAGCTATAGCTTATGCTTCCCATAAGCTTAAGCCTCACGAGAAGAATTTCCCCACCACGACTTGGAGTTAGCGGCAGTCGTGTTTGCTCTTCGGATTTGGAGACTTTATCTCCTGAGGGAGAAATTCCGTTTATTCATGGACCATAAGTCCTTACAGTACCTCTTCACGCAGAAGGAGTTGAACATGCGTCAATGTAGGTGGCTTGAGTTTGTGAAGGATTATCATTTCGATACCCAATACCACCCAGGAAAGGCTAATGTGGTAGCAGACGCGTTAAGCCGTAGGCCAGTAGGTGAGGTGGCCGAGGTGTGGAAAGCAAAGTGGAAGGAGTTGGTACACCAGGACATAGTGGCCCGATCATTCATGTTTGTGATGATAGTTACGCCCCAGATTATTATGAGAGTGGTACAGGCCCAGGCAGCAGACCCGTTCTGTCAAGAGCAGATAGTACTATTATTAGCAGAGGGGGACGAGTCTTATACCGTTAGTTCAGACAGGGGCTTACGCTTCAATAGGAGGTTAGTTATTCCTGAGGGGGAAGACTTGCGACACAAGGTGACAGAGTTGCATGGTTCGCGATTCGTACTACATCCTGGTGGGGATAAGATATACAAGGATATGAGGCGACAGTACTGGTGGAGCGGGATAAAGAGAGATATTGTCGAATTTATTTCGAAATGTGCCACACGCCAGCTAGCAAAAGTGGACCATCAGAGGTCGGCAAGACTTTTACATCCATTAGAGATTCCTATGTGGAAATGGGAGAGCATTTTCATGGACTTCATCACGGGATTACCTACATCGCTGAGAGGTCATGACTCCATATGGGTGATCGTGGATCGATTGATAAAGGTTGATCACTTTCTACCATCTCGGACAGACTACACTACGGGAAAGTATGTCCAGATCTTCATAGCTAAGATAGTGATACTCGACGGGTTGCCTCTCGATATCATTTCCGATAGGAACAAGATATTTGTGTCACAGTTTTGGGAGAGTTTCTAGGAATCCCTGGGAGCGGAGTTACGATTAAGTACAGCCTATCACCCACAAACAGATGGGTAGACCGAGTGGATGAATTAGATGTTGGAAGACATGTTACATATGTGCATCCTAGGCTTTGGAGGTGGTTGGGAGCAGTATCTTCCGCTGGTGGAGTTTGCCTATAATAACTCCTACCAGTTCACTACTGACATGGATCCATTTGAGGCGTTGTATGGTAGACCTTGTCATTCCCCAGCATGTTGGCTAGAGGTGGGGATAACAAACTTCTTGGGCCAGAGGTGATTCAGGATACGTCGACGAGGATAGAGATGATACAGAGCCGTATTCAGGTAGCTCAGGACCGACATAAAAGTTATGTCGATGCCAAGAGGTTCTTTAGAGAGTTCAATATGGGGGACCTGGTGCCGCTCAGAGTATCTCCTATGAAGGGGATTATGTGTTTCGGGAAGAAAGGGAAGTTGGCACCTAGATACGTGGGGCCATTCTCTATCATCGAGCAAATTGGACCAGTTGCGTATAGACTTGGGTTACCAAAACACTTGCATAGGGTCCATGACGTGTTCCACATTTCCTTACTGAGGAGATATCTTCGAGATGATTTGGCTCATACTCACATTGCGTTAGAAGATATAGATTTGCAGCATGATAGTTCCAATGAGGAGGGGCTGGATGCTATTCTAGACCATAGTGAGAGGAAACAGAGGTCGAAGATAGTACCGTTAGTACATGTTTAGTGGCGGCATCATAATGCCGAGGAGTCTACCTGGGAGCGCGAGGATGAGATGCGCGAGCATTATCCAGAGTTATTTTTGCCAGGTATATTTTATTTCCAAATTTCAGGACGAAATTTTATTATTAGGGGGGGGGAGTATGTAATACCTCGTAATTTTATTAATTTTATTTAATGGGATTAATTAAATTAAATGGGAATTAATTTGGAAATTAATCCGGACTTAAATAATAGCAAGATGTGAGTTGGTATTTGATTATGATGATAATGTTGAATAATACTGGGTATATATGGCAATATATGATTATGGAATTTATTAAAATTATCGCGAGTCATAAATACGACAATTCGGGAAATTAAGTTGGGACGCGCGTCATAAATACGACAATGTCAATAAGGATTGGGGAATCAAAGGTAATGTATGGATAGGCATTTGATGAATGAGCTTAAGTATGACCTTCAAAGTAAAATTATAAAGATTAAATCTTCTTGTGTAATATTTTGGTTTTGGTGATAAAAGTTTCTAAGGTGGAAAGGTTGTAATGCCTGAATTTTATTGAACTAATAAAGTCACGTTATATATTTGGATTCGCGTGATTTGCAAATTATATGAACTTGAATTTATGATAATTTAATTCGATTAATTTAAATAGGTTATTTTTAGTTGAAATTAAGGTAAGGAGAAAAATTCAAAAATATCGCATATCGCGTTATGCATGTTAAATTAAGTTACGCATTTTAAATAGAATTAAAAAATTAAATGGAATGAATTATATAATTACATTTATTTATGTATTAAAATATCATAAATATAAAATAAGAAAATAATAATAATAATAATAATAATAATAATAATAATAATAATAATAATAATAATAATAATAATAATAATAATAATAATAATAATAATAATAAGAAGAAGAAGAAGAAGAAGAAGAAGAAGAAGAAGAAGAAGAAGAAGAAGAACAACAACAACAACAACAATAACAACAACAACAAATACAATGATGCGTTTTTGGTCAAAAAATAAAAGTGTTAAAAAAATTGAAAAAAAATCCACAAAATGGAAAATTAAATCCTAGAAAATTTTCACTGTTTGACGAAGTCAAAAAAATTATTTAGACCTATATTGAATGAATTTTTTGTCTAAAGTTTGTAAAAAAAGAAGAAACTGAGCAACTTAAGTTGGGTGGGCTACCAACTTTGGATGATTTTCCTCCATTCTTTAAGTCTTTTCTATCTCATCTGGCATAGGGTATCGTCACTGCATGTTTAAGAGCCATTATATATTGATAAAGGTCATATAGGGTGTCTTATAAGGGGTTGACTACCCAATTTTCTTCCATTCATGGAGTATGAAAATGGGAGTTTTTTTAAATTAAAAAATACTCATTCTCTCCACCATTTTAACTCAACAAAAGCTTGCTTATACTTTATGTACTATAACCTTACTATCCCACACAATTATCCTTCCATTATCAAGAGTTTTCAAGTGTTATGGAGGTGTTATTTTGAGTGTGGAAAATAATTTCTAAAAGAACTTAAAGTTTGGAGCTTATTGAGTTTTCTTTTCTACCTCTTCATCAAAGTTATTATCTTCAAAGGATTGGGGTTCTATAATATTTTCAAGTTTAAAATCAAGCATATAAGTTATATACATATGTATGATTTACATGAGTATTTGTGCTTATTATCACTATATATAATTATAGGTTAATAAAGATCTGAAAAAAATATTTAAAACTTGAAGTTTGAATTAAGTTAAAATTTTAGAATGTTTAAGGAAAATTTTCATTATTAAAATCATGTTTAAGCTATTTATTTCATATAAAATATTAAATGGAACTTGGTGAAGAAATGCTAGGGAGTATATATGCGTATAAAACCTTACATTCATGAACATAAAATCATGCATTTGGGATTAATGGGTTTAGTATGATGAAAATACACTTAAACAAAATCTTGGAATATGAAATAATAATGTTGGAAAAATTAGGTTACTAGTCCCACAAAATGCTACTACTTAATGTGAAGAAAGTTTAAAAGGATTAAAGTTTAAGGAACAAAAAGTTAAAATATGAAAGTGTTGGGGTTAAATAAATAAATAGAGTAATATTTACACATAAAATGACAAAGATATAAAGTCTAAAATGAAAGGCTCTAAATTTGTAAGAATAAGACTTGCAATGTCAAAATTGGAGTTTTTAGGAGAAAAGTGTCATTTTATGAAAAGTTTGGATTATGTATTAACATTTACAAAACTTAATATTATCTCGGAAAGTTGATTTTAAAGGGGAAAAAATGACAAGGTAAAATGATGAGAACTAAGGTAGATAATGAAAATTATATATTTTAAAAGGTAGAGTCTTGAAATGACAAAAGAAATGTTTTAACACAAAAGTGTCATTTTAAGTGATATGTGGACTTAAGAATGTTTTACCAAACCAAGAGGACTCCAGTTAAAGAATTGAATTTTATGTGGTGAAAACTCGTGTTTTGTAAAATAAAGATGAAAAAGAATTATTTTTAATAAAATGAATAAAATGCAAGTTTTACAAGTGTGCGTGAATAGTGCAAAGCATATTAAAGTATATATGATGATACGAGAAATTGTCCACAAGTTGTTCTCATATCAGCAAGTCAAGAGTAAAGTATGTAGTGAACAAGTAAAGCAAGTAAATAGAGAGAAAACAAGATATAGAGTGGTTCAGCCTCTAAAATAGGCCTATGTCCACTGTGGTGCTCCGTTCTCATTATATGTGTGGTATTGTATAATATAATCATGCCTAAGAGGCATACAAGTATGAGAATAAAGGAGAGTACATGATGACTGATGATCCCGGTGTGCCGGAGAGGTCACTTCAATATGGATGAGCAATCCCCAAACTGTATGTTGAGGTTGTGTAGAGAGAATCGGTATTACAGAACTTTCCCGAGCGTGTGTAATCGATCCCCTTATCTCGAGGTGTGGATCTTTATTTATAAGAGGCATGTGAGTTGTCACGTGTCCTGAGCACATGACGTAAGTTCGGAGTCGCTGTAGTAGAATGGGATGCGGCCTATAAGGCAAGCTCAAAGTGCCGCAACCTTCATGAGGCTAGAGCCACAGGTGTCGTGCCCTGTACATTGTAGGGTCGCGGTTTGTATTTTAAGAGACGAGGTGAGTGTCGCGCCCAATACTTGCAGGGCTGCACACCGAGTTCAGTAGGGCCGCACCCTACGTTGATAATGGCCGCGGCATGGTGCCATATTTGTATTATTAATAAGACCCCAAGTTATAGTGCCAAGAGAATTAGATTGGGGTTGCGGCTTAGTTACCTTATGTGCCGCGGTATTTTTGAAAACGACGATTCGTGTTCTGCGCTCTCTTATATAAATTGTTTCTGGCCGTGGACTTCATTATGTTTCCACAACTTTGAGAGTAAATAGAGAGCGAATCTCTGTGTCCATCTTTCATCCATTTTTCGGCGACCCTTCGTGACTGTGTGTGGCAGTTCCAAGGTGGTGTGAGGCTGAGCATCGCTGATTTCTTCATTTCCAGGTAACTTTTCCACCAATCTTCGTAAACACTTTACTCGTAGCTCGTACTTTCTCTTTGAACACACAAACACACGAATTTCTTTATTGCTTGGTAGAAAATTAGGGTTTAACCACAAACACATGAATAATCTGCTGTACTTGACCCCCGATCATCCAAATGCCATGAATCCACACTGTTTATAGCCAAACTCTTCGTATTCTGTGAATTTGATCTTAAATCGACTAAATGTTAGTTACATAACTGTTTAAGAGATAGGCCGCGGCATGGTAGAATTTTAAGAATCTAATCCCTTGAACTATTTTGGTCCTTATCTTCGACATACTGTGGTCCTTATCTCTGCGGCACTTTGATGCATATCCATCTATTCTGTCGCGGCGGTGGGGTCTTTTAAAGCTCTGAATCCCCACCCTAATAATTGTAATTGCTACTAGAGTTTCTTGAATTGATCTTTAGCAATTTTAAAAATGGCCGTGGTCACACATATCTAAATCTATGAGCCTGTTGCCGCGGCTGTGTATATTCCCTTGCTGATTTAGTAGGTGGCTATGGCCAGTGGGACCAGAGGATCCCTTAGGTTCAAGCAGTAGAGTTGGCAAATGTTTACTATTTATATATGATCTTCCCGCGGCTTTTTAAAGTCTTTTCCAAACCATACTAGCTGCAACGCCTAACTGCGGACTCTACTTTTCAGGTACTGCTGTAGCCATATGAGCTTTAACCTAGACGAGTTTTTGAGAGGCTTTTGGGCAAAGCACTTTGGAACCTCTCCTCCTGAACTCACTTCCGTTCCTCCTCTAAAATAAATAGGGACTTGCCAACTAAGGGATTGCCTCAACTGCGTGACACTAGACTTAGACTCCGCGGACTCTGCGTCTGGGAAGAATTTTCAGTCTGCACCGATGGAAGAAGAAGTCAATTTAAGTAATCATCCCTTGGGTGCAGGGGATGATGCCGCAGAAGTTAGAGATAACCCAGATGGTACATCTGGGAGGGCTGAGAGACCCTTAGCTGCACTTGATATCTGTAGTGCCATGACCCAAGACTGGGTCGATGAGGTGGCTGAGGCCTTCGAATTTCCAAAAAATTTGATGTGCTTGGTACTTACTGCGAACCAAAGACCTTGAACGGTTCTGTATAATGATGGAGTTTGCTTCCTTCTTCATGCCTTTATTTACAGGCTGCGGCTTCCTGTTCCTGTTCCCATCTGCCGCCTTTTTCAGAAAATGAAACTGGCCCCAACCCAGTTAGATCCTAATGGTTGGAGAGCCATTCTTGACGCGATTGTCCTTTGGGAGAATTTATTCAAAAGGGACATCACTCTCACAGAGTTCTTTCACTTCTACCGCCCAAAGGATAACTCAATGAAGTTTGCTGGGTACTACTACTTCTCAGTCCGCGGCAGGGATGAGACCCTTTACACTGGGAGGCCGACCAGTGTGAAGAACTGGAAGGGGAAGTATTTTTACATCTCCGAAGAAGGTTGGGAGATTCACCCCGAGGAGAACGAGAGGGAAAGGTTGTATAGAATGCCGTGGAAATATGGGTCTCCATGTAAAATTAAGTATTAGGGTTATAGTCGCGTCCTTTCTTCATATTTGCATATTAACTTTCCACTAACCTTTTGATTGTCTTTTCTGCAGTTCTTGACAGTTTGTATTTGAACAAGCGGCAAGAGAAGAGGGTTATTAAGGCCGCAGTAGTTCCTGCTGAACATAAAAAGTTTAGCACACTTGTTACATCAGCGGACATATTCAAAGCGGGGTTTTTTCCCAACAAGTCCATTCCTCAGGTTATGGACACGGAAGGTAATACCCTGATCGTCATGATTTTTATTCCGCGGTAACTTATGCTCCCCTCAATTCAATTCCCAATTGTTGCTGTTGCTTTTTTAGGTGAGGAGGTTGACCGAGAACTGTTGGCCTCCCAGTTAGCAGAGATGGACGACGACGCAGTCATTCTAAATAATATTGTGCGGAGCAGGAAGAGGAAAAGGTCAAAAGCCAAGGCACTGACCGAGGCCCCGACCACTGATTTGGTCATTCCAGTCGCGAACTCAACTCCTACCGTGGATAAAACTGATGTTGCCACCCGTCCAACACCTAAATTTGACGACGATATAGGGGAAAATATGGCCGCAGCAGGTTTGATGTCGGATGATGCTCCCCTCAATACAGGTTCTCCGCTGCTGCCACCTGTTATTGCACTAAATGCATACTTGGCACCCCCACAGTGTCGCGACACTACTGGTCCTGATGTTTGTTCGCGACCTCAGTTGAGACAACCTGACCCTGAGTCCTTGTGGGACACTATCACAAAGGCTGTGCGGAGGATGAAGAGGGCCCTTGATGCCGTGGACCTTGACAGGCTAGTGGGAGAAGACCGCGACGACCTGGAGGACTGCGGCCTCCACAGTCTTCTGAGGGTAAGTGATTTATCTTCGTTTTTCTCCTTTGTTCCAAATACTGCAACTTACTTTTTATTTTTTTTAATTTCAGGCCGCGGATGTCATCGTAGCCCAAAAAAGGAAGTATGAGGCCCTTTACAAATTGAAAGAGGTCGAGAAGAGAGTGCATGTCACGGATCTTGAGGCTGCATGATCTTCATCATTTTAGATCGGGAAATAATCTTCTTCCACGGCTCTTAAGGCGGCCCAAATGGACCTGACCTCCGCCAATAATAAGAGGGAAGAGGCAGAGGAAAACTTCAAACAGGCCGTGGAATCCCTCAAGGCCTCCCAGGCTCAGATCGCAGAAGCTGCACAGGCCGTAGAAATTTCAAATCATAAGCTCGTACTTCTACAAAATAAATACGAAGAGCTGGAGGCCAAGTCTGCTCAAGAAGCCCTAGACCATGTCGCGAATATAAAAAAGATGGAGGATGATCACGACGATGCTCTTCAACTGGCCATAGACCATACCGTGGAGTCATTCAAGGGCTCAAAGGACTTTTTCCTTATCAATAACAGGGCCTACCTCCGCGGCTACCAGGAGCTAAGGCACATGATTGTAAAGAACTTCCCTGAGGCCAAAGAGAAGGTTCTGGCCTGGAAACTGAGTGATGCTGAACACCAAGGCTGCTTTTTCGAGCTTAAACCCGCGGCTGAAGAGAAAGCTAGACTGAGAGCGGAAGTAGAGGCAGCGGTCGGGAAGGAATGGACTGAAACAGCCGCAGATGGGGAGGAAGCTGATGAGCACAATGATGCTGCTTCCTGAGTTTTTTCATTTTTGATCATTGATAGAGGGCCGCGTACCTTTTGTAGTGGCTGCGGCTCATATGCTTGTAATCTTTAACTGATAATATCAAGGTCGCTGCCACCTTGTAAACATTACTTATATTGTCTTCACTCTTGTATCTTTTGCATCTTCTTTTTGCTTGTTTCAATGTTTAATTGAATATTTTCTACATGACTCTCATGACTTGATTACAACTGCCTTGTAGAAATACGTCCGCGACACTATAACATATTTCTTTAATAACCGCTGACTTAACTGCCCCGACACCCTTGAGTAATGGCAATGAACCTTCACAATTAATTGTTAGGCTGCGTGGAAGTGTTGTCTCTTAAATAAGGACGCAAAAGTTCCTACCGAACATAAATAGTTCCTTTGAACAAGCCCGCGGAACCTTCAAGTGTTTGAAAACCATCTTTAGTTTTGTTTGTTTTCATCCCATGACCAAAATGGAACATATAGAGTAGGTTGTCTTTTCCCTCGGCTACCCCTTTAGTCGCTTTTAACTGTCTCAAGCCTTACGAAAATTGCTTTTAACAGTTGCTTGATGGTCACTTCTATTGCTTTTCATGAAGTATGCCCTTCATCTTCATTAGCACCGCTCTTCTGTATGCAAGTGGGATACTATCAAGCATTCCCAGGCTGGGTTATGTTATTTAAGCCACCCACAGCTAACATGTATGATATTTTTAAGCCTCGTCAAGCTAGGTTATGTTATTAAGTCACCCACAGCTAACATGTAGGATATTTTCAAGCCTCCTCAGGCTGGGTTATGTTATTAAGCCACCCACAGCTAACATATAGGATATTTTCAAGCCTCCTCAGGCTGGGTTATGTTATTAATCCACCCACAGCTAACATGTAGGATATTTTCAAGCCTCCTTAGGCTGGGTTATGTTATTAAGCCACCCATAGCTAATATGTAGGATATTTTCAAGCCTCCTCAGGCTGGATTATGTTATTAAGCCACCCACAGCTAACATATATATTAAAATCCATCTCTGGCTAGATATTACCAGTCTCTCGACTTAACGACGCATCCCGAAAGCTAATAGCGGGCATTAGAATCCCTTATGAGAAGCATTGCAGTTCAATCTTGTATAACTGCTTCCAATATTTTCTATTGCCTCTTTTAATTATCATCAACTTTCGGACAATCTGGCGCCCTCTCGGGCATTGTGACCCCTTCAGATACTATTATTCCCGATATAATCATGTTGTCAAATATCGGGATCTGTTTAAGACAAAAATGATCTTTGTAAGATGACATTTTATGGGAATCAGAATCAAAATATTACACTATAATAGTGCACCTGATTTTATAACTATTCATATATATATGACTTTGTAATGATAACACAAAGTTTAATTTAAAACATCATAAGAGGAGTTGCTAGTGTAAGGTAGAGACAGATGAAATATAAGACATAAGCATGAAAAATAAGCATGCGACGTGTGAGATAAGGCTGCATCCCCTAAGCATCTTAGAGGAACCTCTGCAGCATCCCCTGCCCGATCAGCCTTTCAATTTTGTCCTTGAGAGCATAGCATTGCTCAGTGTCATGGCCATGGTCCTGATGGAAATTTCACCAAGTAACTTTGTTCCTCTTGTGGGGTGGAGCTCTCAGCTTTTCTGGACACCTCAATAGCATTTCTTCTTTGATGAACCCTAATACCTCTTCAATTGGAAAGGCCAATGGAGTGTAGGGCCCAAATTTCTTTTCTTCCTTCTCCACTCTCCTTTTTTGCCGCCTGCTGACTGCTTCCGTGGTCGGATCCTCTTTAACTGCCGTGGCATCGAAAGCAACTGAAACTATGATCTTGGATGCCGCGCCCCCACTGGGAGATGCCGCGGCCTCGAGCATTAGCACCCTCTGAGTCAGATAGTTGACCTGGGTTTGGAGTGAGGCATGACTATCGTAGGTTGTACAGCTGCATAATCTCATCTTTGATTTCTATGCTCTGGATGGACTCTTCTTCCATTTTCTGCTTTTGTTATTCTTTACAAAGTATATGTATAATCTGGGACAAAACTAGTAAAAGTGAGTAATCACAGATACTAAGTAGGAAATGAGGATGCAGCTTTATAGTGCTGCACTGTTGGAGGGTGCCACGACCAGTATAGCACCTGGGTGCACTGCCGTGGCCTTTGTATTACATTCACCAAGGTTGAGCTAGAGACCTCCCGAGTCCATTCCTTGATGTTTTGAAGGTTCAGTAACACGACCGCACTAGTACAGGCCATGACATGAAGGTATTTAAACTACCTGTCGCGTCCCCTACTAGGCGGGTGAAGAGCAATCCCAAATCGAAACTCAGAAGCTGAGTTTTTCTCCCAAATCACGGGGAGAGCATGCCTACTAGGATCTGTCTATGAGGGAATGACCCCTCGGTGCACATGATGGCATGATTCTAACGATAAATCCCCAGATCATAGGCAAAGAATAACGAAGAAAGGGGGTAAAAATAATTCTTCCCTAACCATTCATCTTTTCTGGGGTAAAGCCCATCATGCTTTTCAGCACTATCTAGATGAAATGATATCGCATGGGTATGTATGTTAGATTCAAGGTCATAAAAGAGAGACTAGAACATATCTGCATATACAAATTACCCATTTCAGGGTGTGAATCTAAAATAGAGCTCACTAACCTGAATCTACTCATTAGACAATGATCCAAAGGATCCCCACGAATAAAATAAGGTGTTGAAGAACTCGAAACATAGAGAAGCAAGATTAAAATATCTTTTTCTTCCCACAGACGACACCGAATTGATGATACGACAAATCATCCACAAGTCGTTCTCATATCAGCAAGTCAAGAGTAAAGTATGTAGTGAACAAGTAAAGCAAGTAAATAGAAAGAAAACAAGATATAGAGTAGTTCAGCCTCTAAAATAGGCCTATGTCCACTGTGGTTCTCCGTTCTCACTATATGCGTGGTATTTTACAATATAATCATGCCTAAGAGGCGTACAAGTATGAGAATAAAGGAGAGTACATGATGACTGATGATCCCGGTGTGCCGGAGAGGTCACTGCAATATGGATGAGCAATCCCCAAACTGTATGCTGAGGTTGTGTAGAGAGAATTGGTATTACAGAACTTCCCCGGGCGTGTGGAATCGATCCCCTTATCTCGAGGTGTGGACCTTTATTTATAAGAGGCGTGTGAGTTGTCACGTGTCCTGAGCACATGACGTAAGTTCGGAGTCGCTGTAGTAGAATGGGATGCGGCCTATAAGGTAAGCTCAAAGTGCCGCAACCTTCATGAGGCTAGAGCCACAGGTGTCGTGCCCTGTACATTGTAGGGCCACGGTCTGTATTTTAAGAGATGAGGTGAGTGCCGTGCCCAGTACTTGCAGGGTCGCACATCGAGTTCAGTAGGGCCGCGCCCTATGTTGATAATGGTCGCGGCATGGTGCCATATTTGTATTATCAATATATATGGGTATTTTATGCAAAGGTTAAGTTTCACAAGAAGGGGTAATTAATGTTATTTTTGAAAGATAGAATATCGAGTCATTGGTAGAATGAAAACGGACTTTTTATAAAGTGTGAAACTTAAAAATAAAGTGTGTTGGGACTTGTCTTATCCCGAGTATTCGGCCTCATCGACTAATAGAAAGGAAATAAAGGAAAGAGGTTTAAAAGTGAATAAGAAAGAAAGAAAGAAAGAAAAAAGGGTTACAATGATGTAAAGTAAAAAGGAACTTGGAGCTAACCAGAAATTTAAAAAGGGCTCGAAGCCCTAGGGTGCGGTTTAATGCTTAGACCATAAATAACTTTCAGTAGCATATTCTATCAACGTAGGAGTTGGTGAAAGGACATATAATACTCATGATTAGTACCCCAGTTAATCAAGTGAAAAGATGATTTTAAGCATGACACTCATTAATGTAAAAGGAAAATTTATGAAACAACTTGATAATTTTGAAAGCAAGTTAATGGTTAAATTAATGGGATATAAGTGGTGTTAAAAGAAAGGTTAAGTGTGACTGGGCTCATTGCCCGAGTTACATGGTCAAAATTTCAATTGCATGTCACTTTGTATATTTCATGAGAACACTTAATCAAATGAAGGATTAATTCATAATTGTTAAAATGTACTTTATATGTATAGATATTTTTTGTACGCATTACTCTGCTAGTATTTCTAGTACTAGGCGTACGCTCATACCCCATCATTTTCCACCCCATGTACTTTGAGAAAAGATAAAGGAAAGGAAACCGTGAGAGGCAAGGAAGGATTTACTCTCCAGTAGAGCTCTGTTTACTATTTAATTTAAATGTCTTATTTAAATGGAACTTTAACTATGTTATTTGGCACTATTTCGAGTAATTTAAATTTTTTTTTGTAATAAGACAAGATGATGTGTTTTATTTTTAAATTATTATTTATTCTATGAGATTGGAAAAACTCTTTTATTTCAATTCTTCTTATAAATTTCATAAGCTTGACATCATTTCATTAATTAAATTAAAGGTATTTTACAACACGAAAATGTGACAACAAGATTTTACATTAAAATAGCACTTTCTCAAATGGAATCAAAGTATAAAATGTTTTTCTCATTACCCCCCCAAAATTGGGCGTCACATACCTAATTGCCGAGTGGGGATAATTGGAGCAGTCCTCTCGTATAGCCTTTGGTATGGTCCCATACGTTTGGTGTGATGGAGTAGTAATTTTGCATTAATGGAGGCTATATGGTTGGCGCATCCTATAACTATATCAAGTAGTGCATGAGAGATCCCCGAAGGCATTAGGAATAGATCTTGGCACTTTTATTTTCGGGCCTGAGCATAGCCAATGAATATGTGGTCTCACGAATTTGCTAGATTATATGATCTTCATATTCGTTACATCTTGAGATTATTACATTGGATTATGATTTATACTAGAGATGTATAGACATAAGATTATGACTAGGGAATAATATTATAGAGTTTACTAGACACGTATATACTGAAAGGTGACTCTGGAATATTAAAGTATGATACACAAGAGATATACATTTAGAATTATAGCTTGAGATTTCTAAAGAAAGAAAATAATATTTAGTAAATGAGATAATATCAATTTAAGAGATGATCGTAGAGTAAGATATTCTTAATTCAATAAACGAACTTAAGATTGTTAAAGTAAATAATGTTTAATTAAAAGTAGAAATTATATCTTACGAGCCTTATTAGAGTTTACGATTAGAACTGGATGTTTATTTAAGTTGTTTGGGTTGCGGTAACTTATATAACTTAAAATCAACTTAATATTATAGAAAGATGTGTTATTATTATTGTGGCCCAAAGGTAATTATATTCTTAAGCACCATAGACTTTCTATGTTTAATCCTCTTTGTTGAATAATTTTTACAGGTCTTAGGTTGTAGTCGTAAATTTGAGATACTCATTACAGGAGTTTTTCCAACACTAGTTATATATATCATTTCCTAGGAAGTACGTGTCGAGCATGATAACTCCTTTACATTTTAGTATTCTTTTATATTTTCTCTATTCAGTCACTTGTATGTATTCAGATTTTCTTGAGTTGGAAATTTTTATGAGATGCCTTGACATTCTTTATATACTTGAGTTTGAGTTTCATTCTATTATTTGTTAAATGGAATCAAATATGTTTTAATTTATTTCGGATCTTTATTATTTATCATTGTCTTTATTTATATAATTTTCATTTACCTCGTTAATGCTTAGAATATTACTAATTATTTTTTACTCCCACGGTTTTTACATGGAAATTGATCAATCTATTTATGGATTACACGAGGCATCAAAGTTAGTATCAGAGCATTCCAGGTTTTAGTGGCCTAGGGTCTTGAGTCTGTCCATCGATTTTTGGTGTTTCGTTGTTTGACTACTTTATAGCTATATTGCTTAGGATTTATATTTTAGCTAATAATAAATGCTTAGAGAGTTTCTTTCCATTGGTTATGACAAATGACGTGTATAGACCGAAGTGTATTAGGATGGTTCACTGTTTGGATTTCATTCATGAGACGTCCCATGCATGGTGTTGATTTCGATCAGGAGTTAGGATCTATTGGGCGTGAGACTTTCAGTATTTGATGAGCGAATTGTTTGAAGGGAAGTTTTTTACACTTGCCATTTGTAAGAGTTTGGGATAAAGTTCCTAAGACTTCATCAGGGTGATCGTGTGTTTACCCAAAATGAGGGGGATTTTAACTATCCTTGTCTTTTTCACCAGAAAAGATTGATACAAAATAATAGAAGATAGATTGCATTAGTAGAAACCTTACGTGAAGAATTACATAGGCTTTATCAGATAACACATCCTTCACCATTTGTGCTCAAGTGGTGGAAGTTGTACACCTACATTGCCAAAATCATTAATACTATTAGAAGGATATAGTTCCTAAGAAGGAGAATATTGGGCCAAACTAGGCCCAAAAGGCTAGAGATGCTGGAGAGTCATCCAAAGATCGGGGAGGCTAGTAAAAAGGGAGTGGCATAAATGGGGTAGCCACAAAGAGGTTTTAGGGATAAAAAAATTAGATATATTAAGGCCATTATGGCTAAGAGCATCAGGGCTAGTAGGGCCACAACCATCGAGGACACGGTTGACAAGAAAAATTCAACAAGACTAACAAGAGAGATATGATGTCTAGGGTCATCATTTTGATAGTTCCTGTAATACCCAGTACTTTTATGGACATTTAAATTACATGAGTGACTGTAATTTATTAATTTGAGAATTTAAAGTGAATGGATAAATATTAATTGGCGAGTTTCGAATTAATATTGATGTGTGCTATATTTACTTACGAGAATAAGTAAATGAAGTCGAATTATTTTATATCATGTCGTGGTGGGAAAAGCGACAAGTAATAATATTTTATTGGGAAAAATACGTATGGAGTTGTATTGGATTTAAAGGTGAATTTTTTATAAGTGATTCGGATGGGGATTTTGAGTGTGCGGTTGGTCTCAGATGGGCTGAAATAGTCAAAATAGAGTACTCGAGGATAGTGTTTGGGTTCCGGGGACTTTTTGGACTAGTAGGGACTCGCATTTGAGTATACGAGTCAATTTTGGGTTTACTAAGGGGATAACCCTTATTTTTCCCTTATAAGGGCACGAGATAAAGAGAAAGGAAAGAAAAGAAATAAGGAAAGAAAGGAAGAAGAAAAGGGATAAGAAGAGGAGATTCTGGCCAAGCTCTGATGGATTCCGACACGAGGTCATCGGATTTATCCAACAAGGCAAGTGTTTAACTTGCTTTAATGATTTATGTGCGTTTATTATTCATATTATAGTTGGTGAAAACTATATGATTTTGGGATTGGGATTCTTGGATCAAAATGGGGTTTTTGGAAAGGATTTCATATAAATTGATGTGATAACAACTCCATATGAAATCTGAGTTTAAATCCGTGTTAATGGTGTAATTTTTGGTGAGAAATTCAAAGAGTTGAATAAACTGTGGGTTTAACTAAGTTAGGTTTAAATCTGAGTTAAATTGAGGAATACTAGGAAATTAGTTGTTGTGTTTGGTAAATCATAGTGTGTAGATGATTAAATTGATGGTTGGTGGTGTTAGAAACCATAAAATTTGGAGTTGGAGAAGAAGATGAACTCCCACACTATTTGCGTCGAATCGATGGAATGCGATTTGGTTTGGGTCACCGAACTGGTTCATTTTTAGGGCCATTGGTTCGGTTTGTTTTTGGTCATAGGACTTGTTCGTTTTTCTGGCCATTGGTTTGGTTCGTTTTTAACAGAAAAATTTAAGAAGTTTTTCTTAGACAAAAAGGATGGGAGAAGAACTCCTTTTGGAGATAAATATTAGGGGATCCTAAATAGAGTGTGAGGACCTTTAAAAGATTAAATGAGTGATATATAAATCTTAGGTTAGCAGGAATAAGATCCGGGTTATAAATTTTAGGAGTGTTTGGGATGAATGACACTCGGGAAAATCATTTCGGCAGGTGTGTGTATATGTCGATAATATGTGAGTGAAATCCGAATGTGCAAATAAGATAAAACTAGAATACTAACTAGACGTGATAAGATAATATTCAGAAGAGATAAATGAGATAATTGTATCATAATTGAGTGAATACTTATGGGATTAAAATAAGGTGTGTGCATACTTATGAAATAATACGAATTGGTATATTCGGGATTATAGGCTAATGCCAGTGAGATAGGCAGGAATAGTCAGATTTGATAATATGTATATATACAGGTATAGAGACAATATATGTATGTATGTATGTATATATATATATATATATATATATATGAGATATGATTATAAATATATCTGTGTGTGAATGATATATTTATGTGAAACATACCCCTCAAGTGATATCATGGGAAGTTGCGCGATGTGGGTGAATCCCCTGGATTAAGGAGCGAGGAGAGTATAGTCCCCAAGTCATAGTGTCCAGTTATTTATGCAGTGTGGCACTTTATTATGGGTGAGACGTCTTGGGTATGATTCGTTCTCACTTTCTCGTGAGGAACTATGACCGCTTCCCCTACGTTTGTGTTATGTTTTTTATCAGGTCGATGTGAGATCCCGACCGGTGGTACCCAGGTTGAGGTGTGTATTCCCTGGAAGATGATAGCAGTCTAGAGATTGCATCCATTGAGTTATAGCTCTGAGGGATGGTTATTATACTTATATAGTGTGTGATATATAAGAATGGATATACTTGATGTGTATAGTATATTGAATATATATATATATATATATATATATATATATATATATATATATACACATACATGAACAAAATAAAGGATAAAGTGAGAAGTAAATTGTTGTATCCAAGAGAATAAAATTCGGAATAAAATGTGACATATGTATATAAAGATGAGAAATTTATATACGGGATTTATGGCACAAAAATGTGAATAGTGTATTATAACTAGTGGAAGTTATTTATTATGAACTAATATATTATAAGTGAGAATTATAATGCATAAGTTCATGCGAAAGCTTATGATATTATATATGCGGGGTATGTGATAGTGTATGGTGACATAGAGGATTTGAGAGAGATGCTAGTTAGGCTGGGTAGCATAACTAGGGTGTTTAAAATACATGCGTAAGGTGTCCACTATTAGATGAGAGGTAAGGGGTATGTCATGTGAGTGAGACACCAGTTTAAATATGGAGAATATCATATTTTAAGTGTTAAAGTATTTTAAACACTTGCTAAATGTGGGTACCCCGATTAGCCATCAAGGGCCCAGGCGAGTAGCCCAATAGGAATGGCCCAAAGCCCGGGCTTCTTGCATCTTAACTGAATCAGTTTATGACTTAGTCTACTCCTAAAATCTCACAAGGAGATATTCTGGGAGTAGAAGATAGACGTGGGGGAGTCAAACTCCCCCACTCCCCAAGAATGGACATGCATATAACAAACCCTAAGCCTGGGGGAAAAAGCATGCATTATATTCTCTATAAAACACTCCCCGAAGTATATAGAAATAACACCAAGAGAACCACTGTGGAAGTAGGCATTTCTTACTGAACCATGTATATGATGTGTTGTGTGATTGGAATTTTTTATTCTTTATTCCCTTTGGTGGTTGCGCTTTCTTATTAATTTGGGTTGAATATAATTATCACCACAATTGGCGCCGTCTGTGGGAACGTTTGTCTCCCTTAAGAAAGCTCTCACCAACAAAGAAGCTAAAATGTATGATCACACTAGCAATGCCCCTCAAGCAGGGGATATCCAAGAACAGCCTGCCCCTCGCAGGATCAGATCCGAAGTTCAGCGTTCGGATCAGAGGGCTCGACCAGAGCAGCAGGCCTCAGAGGAAAGTCAGGGACCAGCGAAGTCCACCCAAATCTCCAGGTTGATCGATGCCTATGAGGCAAGGCTCTAAGAGTAGGGAGAGGCCGCTCGCAAGCAAGAGGCTGAGAATGCTCACCTCAAAAGGAGATTAGAGAGGATGGAGAAAGAACTCCATCGCAGCACTAGGCGACGTCCATATCGCACTCTTAGCCCTCAGGCAAGCAAGTCTCACAGCTGAGTAAGGAGCCCCAAATGCGGATCCCAAAGAAGTGAGAAGCTTGAGTCAGATGATGAATTCTTGAGCAACAGCGACCAGCTCTCCATTACAGGAGTCCAGCTCGAGGTGATGAGGATATACAAAGTTTGGTCTGAAGAGAAATGGACCAACACCCAGCACATCGGGGTGCCAGATCAACCAGGGAGCTTGCTCGACGATCTCTCAAGACCCAGATGAAATACCCTTTCTCAATGGAGATAATGGAATAAAAAGCCCCCAAAAAGTTTGTAATTCTGAGATTCAAGATCTATAATGAAAAGACTGACCCTATTGATCACGTTATGCAGTATAGGTAAGCCATGACTCTCTAGAACCACAGGGATGCACTAATGTGTCGAATTTTTCCCTCGAGTCTGCATGATGTGGCCCAGAAATGGTTCGAGAGACTCCCTCACAGGTCTATCAGGAGTTTTGAGTCCCTAGTCGAGCTCTTTACAGCTTGCTTCATTACCGATAGCTCCCATCTAAAAAGGATGGATGCTTTACTAACAATGAAGAAAATGCCTCAAGAGAGCCTCCGGGACTATGCGAAGAGGTACTGGGATTTATTCAATGAGGTCGAGGACTGCTCGGTGCAGGTAGCAGTGGCCTCTTTCAAGATTGGCCTACCTAGATCTTGCCTTCTGCACCAATCCCTAACGAAGAAGGAGACCACGACCATCAATGACCTGATGGCTCGTATCGAAAAGTACGCCAAAGTGGAAGATGTCACCCGCCTCAGTGCAAGGGATAATTTTCAGACTAAGCTCACTGCTAAGGGCAACGACAAGGCCGAAAACCAGAAGAAGGGGGCAAGAATGGATCCAAGAACGGAGGCAAGAACGATGCTTTGAAGCCTTTCAGGCAGTGAATACAGTCTTCAAAGAACTAATATACAAGATCCTGGTGAAGATAAAAAATGAGCCATTTGTTAAGTGGCCCAGAAAGATGGGAGGAGATCCCTCAAAGAGAAACAACATGCTGAGATGCGCTTTTCACAGGGAGGGAGGACATAAGACTGAGCATTGTAAGGCTCTTAAGTCTCACCTCGAAGAACTGGCTAAGATTGGGCACCTGAACGAGTTTGTGGAGAAGAAAGTAGAGAAAGTTGTTGCCAATGGAGAAATAAAACTCGAAAAAGTACTCGAAGACGACGCTGGCCATGAATTTACAGTTATTCATGGGGCATCTGATATGAAGCAGATTTGGGGGAACTCAGTCGGATGGAAGTGAAAAAGCTTATTGCAGTAATGCAAGCTTTTCAGATCGATCCAGTGAAGACACAATCAGGAAAGCGTCGGCGAGCAGAGATCGTCGACTATATCAAATATATCGTATTCACAGATGAAGATGTGGTGGGGGTAAGAACCCCACATCATGACGCCTTGATCATCATGCTCAGGATAGCCAACTATGACATCGACAAGTTGCTCATCGACCAGGGAAGATCATCCGAGGTAATGTATCTCGACCTATTCAGGAAATTAAAGTTAAGCATTGCCAACTTGAAAGAAGCCACTGTCCCTCTAATTGGCTTCGTTGGAAAAATGACTATTCCATTGGGAAAGATCGTGCTGCCGTTAAGGGCAGGTAGTGTATCCAAGATGATCGAGTTTTTGGTGGTCGACATCGATTCTCCATATCAAGCTATCCTTGGTAGGGGGTGGCTACATTCAATGAAGGCAGTCCTTTAGACCTACCATCAGAAACTCAAGTACGTGACTGAGCGAGGAGTAATGGATATTCACGGAGATCAGACGATGGCAAGAAGGTGATTCATAGCAGCCATCCTCCCAAAACCAGAGAAGAAGGTTAAGAAGGCCAAAGAGAAGGTTGAGGAGCAAGAAGGTTTGATACCATCAAAATAGCAGTTAAGATATGGAAGGCCCAGAGTGGGGGAGACCAGGCTCCTCCCCTCTAAGAGGGTCACTGAAAACCTGGTGGAGATACCAGCCGGTGGAAGCAAGAAAGACAGGAGTTTCTTGATCAGGACTTCTCTTACAAATCAAGAGAAGAAATACTTGACGGTACTACTAAGAAGCAACCTAGACATTTTTGCGTGGGAACCATACGAGATGCCTGGCATTGATCCCAGTGTGGTTTGCCATCGGTTACACGTCGACCCCACTTTTAGGCCTCTCGTGCAGAAAGCACGACGAACCGTGCTCCAGAAGGCTAAGGCCGTAGAGAAAGAAGTTAAAAAGCTACTGGATGCAGGATCCATACGGGAAGATTAATTCCCTAAATGGCTATCCAACCTAGTAGTAGTTCTAAAGATCAATGGAAAATGGAGGGTCTACATTGACTTTACTAACCATAACAAGGCATGCCCTAAGGACAGTTTCCCTCTCCCAAAGATCGACCAATTGGTGGACGCCACAGCAGCTCACGAGAGAATGAGTTTTCTGGACGCATATTCGGGGTATCATCAGATCCCCCTGTATGAACCAGACCAAGACAATGTTCATCACCACTGTCGGATTATACTGCTACAAAGTTATGCCCTTTGGGCTCAAGAATACAGGAGCAACTTATCAGCGGCTGGTCACCAAAATATTCAAAGACCAAGTAGGAGATACCATGGAAGTATACATTGATGATATGCTCCTCAAGAGCAAGCGAAAAGAGGACCATCTCTCAGACCTATAAAATACCTTCAAGATCCTCAGGAAATACTGAATGAAGCTCAACGCAAGCAAGTGTTCTTTCGATGTCCATTTAGGAAAATTCCTCAGATATTTGGTTAGCGAGAGAGGCATTGAGGCCAACCCAGACCAGATCGATGCGATTAACAGGGTACAACCCCCTCGCACGGTACGAGACATGTAAAAGCTCACAGACATGCTCGCCGCTTTAAACCATTTTATCTCGAAGTCCTCTGAAAAATGCAAGTCATTATTCTAGCTCTTGAAAGGAAACAAGACAGTAGAATGGAATCAAAATTTCTCACAAGCACTGGAGGAGACCAAGGTTTACCTTAGCTCACCGCCTCTGCTCGTTATACCTCAAGAAGATGATCCCCTATACTTGTATCTCGTTGTCTCCAGTCACGCTATTAGTTCTGCACTAGTATGAAAAAAAGTAGGAGTCCAACACCCAGTTTACTACGCGAGCAAGACCTTATTGGACGCCGAGTAACGCTACCTACCACTCGAGAAACTCGCTTTTGCACTAGTGATAGCTTCAAGGAAACTGAAGCACTACTTTGAATCTCATACTATCGTCGTCCTCACATCACACCCCCTTAAAGCAGTTTTGTGGAAAGCAGACTTGTCTGGCAGACTGTCCAAATGGTCAATCGATCTCGAACGATTTCACATCCAATTTCAACCCAAGAATGCAATAAAGGGGAAGGTCCTCATCGATTTCATCACAAAATTCACAGGTGAACAGCCTTGCAACCAAATTCAACCAATGAAGCAAATGGAAGATCACCCATAAGTAGGAGTCTGGCGACTATTCATTGATGGAGCCTCCAACTCAAAGGCTGCAGGAGTAGGCATTGTGCTTGTTACTCCATAAGACACAATCCTCGAGCAAGGAATCAGTCTTGGATTTGAAGCCTCTAACAACAAGCCAGAATACTAAGCTTTAATAGCTGGCTTGAAGAAAGCACAGGCTTTGGGGGCAAAGCAGGTGCAGGTGTTCGGTGAATCACAATTGGTCTCCAACCAGATAAGTGGGGACTTCAACGTAAGAGACGAAATAATGGCAGCCGACCTCGCCTTGGCAAGGGAGCTAATGTCCATCTTTGAGGAAGTCAGTGTCCAACAGTTTTCCAGATGACAGAACAACCATGCCGATGCCCTGGCATCCCTAAGTTCAGCAATCGATTCTGACTTAAAGAGGACAATCCCAATCGACTTCCTCTCCCATCCAAGCATCAAACAGAGTGACGAGCTGATACACAGGGAACATATGCTCCATATTGAGTCAGCACCCAGTTGGATGGACCCTCTGAGGGACAATTTGAAAGATGGTGCACTTCCAAACGATAAGAAGGCCGCTCATCAGATATGAGTCAAAACTGCCCGCCTTCACTTATCTCCTGAGGATAAACTATACAAGAAATCATTCACTGGCCCTTACCTTCAATGTATTCACCCAAAAGACGTCGAGCAAGTCCTACACGAGCTCCATGAAGGAATCTGTGGAAGCCATATTGGAGGGAGGTCACTATCTTTTTTAGCAATAAATGAAGGCTACTGATGGCCATATAGGCAAAGAGATTCTGCAGTATATGCTCATAAATGTAAGAAATGTCAACTACATGCTCCTATGGTCCACCAATCTGCCAGCGACCTAAGGTCGCTTACCAGCCCATGGCCTTTCGCCCAGTAGGGGATGGACATCGTAGGCCTTCTTCCTATCGCCATTGGCAACCACAAGTATCTGTTGGTCGCAACAGATTACTTCACGAAATGGATCGAGGCAGAGCCACTGGAAAACATCCGAGATGAAGATATGATGAGGTTCATATGGAAGAATATAATCACCCATTTTGGAATCCCCAAAACCATCATCACCGATAATGGAACACAGTTCGAGAGTGGTCCTTTCCAGAACTTTTGCAAAGAACACATGATCATACACAATTTCATCTCGGTGGCCTACCCCTAAAGAAACGGTCAATCCGAAGCTTCGAACAAAATAGTGATCGATGGGATGAAGAAATGACTAAAGCGAGCCAAAGGTGTATGGGTAAGTGAGCTGCCACATATTTTGTGGGCCTACCGCACCATCCCACGGAGAGCAACTGGGGAAACCCCATTCTCACTAACGTATGGAATGGAAGCAATCATCCCTTTGGAAGTTGGCCTACCAACCATGAGAACCACCCTTGTCGACCAAGGCCAAAATGATGCAGTATTACTCGCTGAACTTGACCTAGCTGACGAACGCAGAGAATTAGCCCTAGTAAGGCTGGCGAGCTATCAGCAACAACTCGCGAAACACTATAATAAGAAGGTCAATCCAAGGGCATTCCAGGTTGGGGACTATGTCCTAAGGAAAGTCCTTGGCATCGCAGTAAAACCATCAGATGGAAAGCTGGGTCCAAATTAGGAGGGACCATTCAAGGTAACAAGGAACGACCTATAAGGAGCCTATCACTTAGAAACGCTGGAGGGCAGAGAGATACCCCCAGCTTGGAATGCAACCAATCTGAAGAAATTCTACTTCTAGTTTTTTCATTCATCTTTTATCGCATTTTTGGAATTGGCAACTCAGTTTTTATTGCTTGTGATTAATAAAAGATTGTTTGGCAGTGACATTTTAAAGTGTTAATTTTGTATTATGAATTTTATAACTTGCACACCTTTTCCAAGTGACAGACATATTATTAAGTATGAAAAATCAGGGAATCACCCTCCTCAGGTATTCGTTATGAAACAAAAACAACCTCTTAACATTGCCCATGGTAATATATAAAGCCTACAGGGGAGCCTTAGGCAGTTAGGCCAAATCAAATTGGTCGCTAAATAATGTTTGGCTCAGAAAACCTGATCGGATGTAACATCTAACACCAAGTGTGTCCTCGCTATTGCCATACTTAGGCCTAAGGGAGTGTGATGACACGACCTAAAAGGTAAAGTAGGGCAGAATGGTATCTTATAAGCATACTGAACTGGGAGGACAATCACTCAACAAAATAACCATACCAATCTAGTCGGCCATGAAGGGCCCAAGATAGTTAAGTGAGAAATAAATGAAGTAAAAAATATATAACACATGTTTAGTCGACAAGATCACCCAAAGCATAGATATTATATTACTTAATCACATTTACAATGAGAATATACAACATGAGTTTAGTCGGCAAGATCGCCCAAAACATCGATATTACATTACTTCATTACATAGATAATGAGTTACATTCGGTAAAATATTAATGAGGCCGAGGCCTCTGAACAAGATAATCAACCACTTGTGCTCTTCGGCCATCGTCCGGATGAGGAGCCAATTCCTCATCGACCTTATTCGCATTTGGCTCTAACAGCTGCTTGGGGATAGCGTCGATAGGTATCTATTGGTCATCCCTCCTGAAAGGATTAACCCTCAAAGTTGAAGGGGAGATCTCATGACGGTACCAGAGTACTGAGTTCCTTGGGACTTGCATCTCCCTGAGGGAACTCAACCATCCCCTAATAAAGGCGAGCTCTTCAAACTTTTTCAGCCTCGTCGGAGCATCTTTCTAACCTTACTCGTAACCATCAGCCCACACTCGTCGAGGTCCTTTCTTGAACAGATGCCTCAGCCGTGTGACATCCCTTTGAAGCCCAACAGCAATCACGTATGCTCGATGGACATCTTCTCAAAGCTCTTCCATCTCCCTAGCTGGACGCCCTGCATCTGGACCAGCTCGCAGAGCAGACGATGAGGTAGAACCTCACAAGACTGGAGGAGCACCGCTCGGACCTGTGCCTACTCGTGGAACAGCCGATGAAGAGGAACCTCATAAAACATAAGGTGTGACACTCGACGCATGCTCCCTGAGCCGCGACACCTCCCTTCTCAGAGTCTCATTCTCTTGCTGAAGAATTTCTCAGACTTGATTGATTTCAGAGGCATCTAAGAGCTTATCTCTCAAAGTGTTCACTTCTTCTTGGACAAAGGCACCAACTTCTTCCATCTCCTAAAGTCTATCCTTCAGTTTGGCGACGAGCTCCGACTGGTCCTTAAAGCTCTTATTTCTCAACCTAAGAAACTTGTAAATCCTAATAAAGGCCTGATAAACTTGGGTGCTCGTGTTAGGTCCAAGGATCCTTCCCAGTTGAGAGGTGATATGTATATACTCATCTACATCAATCAACTACAATCCATACAAGCAATAAAAAGTAGAAGAATCAATGCCCAAAAAAGAAAGTACTTCCATTTCATTGAAATAAAAGGGTACAATTACATCGGTAATTATAAAAAAAAAGGAGAAGTATAAGTAAAGAAAAAATACAAAGAAGTTCTAAGAGCAGTCTAGCTAGCAACCTCAGTTTGTTCAGAGGAAGCTGGCTGCTTTCCCTTATCAACAACAGTATGAGCATCTCCCTTAAAAGGAATAACTGCTATTCCCCGAGCAGGAGGAGCATCAACAGGAACAGTCTGGGAGGCGGGAGCAACACCTTCAATGGCTGGGGAAGGAGCTTCATCTACAACATGCTTAGGGCCTGGATCATGCTCGTAGAACAAGGGTGAGTCAGTAACTAACCCGACAGCCAGAAGAGCCTTATTCCTGCCCTTCTTGAAGTTCAGACGGCTGATAGAGCCTATTTAAGCATCAGCATCCTTATATGCGGCAGCCCACCCGGAATTATACAAACTTTCCTTAATGGTGTCTGCCTCGAACTCCATCCTCTTTAGCTTATCTTACAGCACTCTATTCTCCTCGACCACGGCTAGATTTCTCATGCAGACCAGGTCATAGGACTGCCTTAGCTCATTTAGCTCCTTATTCACCACTTTCTTCGCTCTATTAGCTTCAGCAAGGGAGAGATCAGAGGACTTCTGGGCCTCACTGGCAGCCTTCAGATTGACCTCCAGCTCAGTGCCTTTCCCCTTCAATTCAATGTTTTTCTTCTCTAAATCCGCGTTCCTACTCACCAACTCATCACGAGTATGGTAAAGAACAGCGAATTCGGTCACGAACTGCAAGAAAATAGGGAGCATTAGAAGAAAGCCTTGAATATAAAATTATGAGTATTAAAAAATGGAAACAGACTTACCAAGTCTAGCCTCTGACTCACTTGCAGAGCTAACTGGTCTGTCCCCATTGCCCTCTGTCGATCAGCAGGCAAGACTGCTATCTCGAGCAGCGCAGGAGCTAATTGGGGAGAGGTGGCGATCGATGCCCCCTCAGGTAACACGGACATGGGCACTAAAGCTTGCCCAGCCTTCATCCTCACCTCTACCCTCCTTCTCTCCTCTTCCCTCTCCTTCTCCCTCTCAGCTCTCTTCCACTTTCTTTTTCTCTTCAGCCTTCTTCCTCTACTCTTCTTTCTTTCTCTCTCTCTCTCGCTCAACTGCTCCTCCTCCCTCCTCTTCTTTTCCTGCTCAATAGAAGTAGGCTGAGATCTAGTGGAAACTTCCCCACTACCAAACTTTTTCTTCTTCGACCTCCTGGAAAGAAGCACATCATCCTCATCATCATCGTCCCTGATCCGATTTCTTATGGGAGGATCCATTTCTGCCTCACTAGAACCACTCGACTCGCTGGAAGATTCTGGAGCTTCTGAAACCTCTTCTGAGCTGGAAGACTCTTCACCATAACTCTCTACACTGGAACTACCTTCAGCAATGCCCCTATTATCACCCTCGTTATCCTCACTAGAACTTCTCTCCTCCTCAACCAATTGGATAGGATCCACAAAAACTTTTTTAGTGATATCAAGCTCGGGAATACTTTTTACAGGTTGCGCAATCAAATTAGACCCAATATTTTTATACTCCAGAAGGAAAGCAGCTGACCAAGGATGTTCACCGTCAGCCAATGGTTCTCTGATGTTCCAAGCTTTGATCAACTCGGCAGTTCGAACCTCAATAAGAGCAGGTTCCAAATTCTTTATCCTCACTAAAAAGAAGAGAGAAGAATATCAGAAAAATCATATATTAACAAGAAGATCAAAGAGCAGAACAAAAATTAAGCCTACCTATGTACTCCTCCCCATAAAAGGGGACCGCGAACCTTTCAGACCTCGACCCCTCGGTATGGGGAGGAAATTACCAACTCCTAGCAAGAAAACCCTCTTTCCAGTAATCCTTGTGGGAATCAGGTAGATTTACTACCAATACCTTATCAGGATTCCTGGCCTTGAGGTAAAGAAGAACAAAACTTGTTCGCGAGAAAGAGTAGTAGAAGCATATCTCAGCAAGCCCTAAATTGGTGCCATAGAGCCGATTTATTCTATGGACACCATTAATTATCTTCCAAACATTAGGTGAACACTGTGCGGGGACAATATTGAAGTAACCAAAGAAGTGCAAAAATAAATTACTTGGGAGGAAAATGAGCCCCCCTTGGGACAGCAAAAGAACGTGAATCTAGTGAGCACCTTCTATCTCTCTAACATTTTTAGGGAGAGGGGCACATTCAATGTCTACCCAATCTGGGTTGTTGTAATATTTCCTAAATTTAATTATCGACCTATTACCTATCTTCGCCATTTGCAAAACCCTAAACTACAAGTGCGAGGAGATTTTAAAAGAAAAAAAGCACAGGAAGAGAACAAGAAGGACTTATAAGATGAAAGTTTGTCTTGGATGACGAAAGATCAAAAACCCAGACGACGAAGAAGATTGAAAGCAAAGTAAACGAAGACCTGGAGAGGAGGGCGCAACAGCGAAAGCTTGAAGAAGATGAGAAAACATGAAGAAGCTTGAAACGATGGTATGGAAATACTGCTCCAAGTGGACTTTTAAACATTTTTAATCATATCGTACGAGACTCGAAGCAGGCTGTCGCCAAAATCAAGTAAAGAACCCCAATCTTGGGAAGAGTTACACAGTTTACAAGAGAGCCATTATGACAAATCATTTAAATTTATTGAGCCCAAATTGTGACCCAACACCTTTAGGGGCAATTGTGGGTACCCCGATTAGCCATCACGGGCCCAGGCGAGTAGCCCAATAGGAATGGCCCAAAGCCCGGGCTCCTTGCATCTCAACTAAATCAGGTTATGACTTAGTCTACTCCTAAAATCTAGCAAGGAGATATTCTAGGAGTAGAAGATAGACGTGGGGGAGTCCAACACCCCCACTCCCCAAGAACGGACATGTATATAACAAACCCTAAGCCTGGGGCAAAAGGCATGCATTATATTCTCTGTAAAACACTCCCTGGAGTATATAGAAATAACACCAAGAGAACCACCGTGGACGTAGGCATTTCTTGCTAAACCACGTATATGCTGTGTCGTGTGATTGACATTTTTATTCTTTATTCCCTTTGGTGATTGCGCTTTCTTATTAATTTGTGTTGAATATAATTGTCACCACACTAATTATTTTCAAAACATTTTGGTCTCTAACCCACTTGTAAATATTTTAAAAACCTTTTAGGTGTCCAGACACAGGGACACCTGGATGATTATGCCTTCGACTCAAACGATGCTGCAACAGATGTGGATGCTAGCAGGTATTGTTTAGATGCTTCTATCCTTGTGATCTAGATAGGAGATATCGTGAGTTATATTTGGGCATGTTGCTCAATTGTTGTAATTTATATTATCAGTCGCATTTTCGTTTACACATATTTGATATTGTTGTATTAATGTTTTACCAAGAGTTATCGGTTATTGTTTATTTATTTTAGTTATTTTATATATATTGTGGATGGATTTATTTTGTGTTTAAGTTAACTGGATTAGAAAGTTTAAAATTTGACACCGGCCTAATAGGTTATTAGTAATTAATTTGGTTTTCGACAGTGATGCTGAGAATGATCCATTATGAGAATCCTGTTTTATTTTGATAAAGGATTGATCAGTTGAGATTAAAATAGGCGGGGTGTCACAGTTCCATTAGAGGAAACTATTACACTTGTGGAGAGCAAGACCACTTAGTTAAGAGATGTCTTATGAGCAACCAATATTTATAGAAATAACACCGGGAAATTGTCATTTATATGTTTATGGTTCATGCAAGTTAAATTTATTTTGACCCGGAGGGGTGTCTTGTTCTTTTATTATTCATATGTTCAACATAATATTGGTGTATATATATATATTTTTAGCACTTAGTTTATCTTTACACATGGATACTCCAGTGAGTAGGGGTGTTGCTTTACGTTGTAATGGTAAAGATGTAGTCGTTGTTATTGGCCGTCATGGTTTTTAGTCGATTTATTGATTTAGATGTGAGGTTATACGATTTTAATATTATGCCTGGATCAATTAACTATGTATTAATTTATAACGACTGAAGTGGGCAAGCTACTATTTTAGTCCTTATTGGGCAAGGGATGTTTCTTATAGTTATATCGAGGTCTAGGGAGTGTCTGTCACAAAATTATAATATATATATGCAAGAACATTAGAGGAGGTTACGATTTCTTAGAGATGTTACCGATAGTTAAAGATTATTCCAGTTGTATATGAAGGGTTATCGAGTTACCACATACATAAGATATTGATTTTAGTCTTAGTTTTAACATCATCGAGAAGCCTATAGTGAGGGCACCTTTTAGAATAGCTTCGTTGGAGGTAAAAGATTTATGGAGGAAGGCACTACAGATTTTAAGCCAAGAGTTTATTCAGAAGAGTTTATCATCATGGGGATGTTTGGTATTTATATACATGGAATAAAAAATTACATCCCTTGAATCTTTGATTATTCACGCAATAGAAATTGAAAAAGTAAAAACTAGGTTTGAAAACCGAACCCAAGGTTTTGAATACAATACCTTTGCGGGTTCAATTACAATTTGATATGGAGAAAGGAATTTGAAAAAGATGAGGGATCTCTTTCTTTTGGCCTTCCAAAATCTTTCTTGAATGCACCGAAACACTTGATTTTCTAATATATAATCCTCCCAAAGCTAGGTAGGTGTGTAGGCGCCTTTGAAGAATAAAACCTTTGGTGTTGAGTCATATATGGACCTATTTATCTATGGCTCTTATAAAACATGAATAATGTTTTCTCTCCCCGCTCTCAAACCCTAATAATGAATCATCCAATGTAAAATACTAAATTACACCAATATATATTAGTACAAGTTGTGCCTAGGGCCTAACTAGGTAACTTAAGAATCTGGGCGTAACTAGTTGGGTATGTGGACTTTAATAGGGACCCGAGACAAATAATTAAATTGAATTCCAAATGAATACTCGATAATCAAAAATTATAAATCCCATAATGTATTTTTTCTTTATTTAATCATAATTAATACCACTAAATGAATTATGACTGCACTCTAATTTAATTAACTTAAAAATCACTCGGATATAATGAGGTCTTATTTGCAAAGTTGATTATTGTACATAACGTGACACCCCACATTAAGCTTTTGATACCTCCCTAGTCAAATCAATTTTTAGCTTATTGATTTTAACCAAAATCTAATCAACTTCTTAATTCTCAAACTTAATGGATTATAAAATAATCCACTAATTAGCTTTTGTTGAGATTTTATTGTTAAAACCATTTATGGCTCTTAAATTTAATTAAAGGTGAGTCATTTTATTTTAAAACAATAATCATGGTTATGAGAATTATTTATATTTGGTTTAAATATATTATTTCGTTAAAATATCGATCAATATACCTTCGTAGTAATTCCAATAATGTGACTTTGGGTTCATCACAAGGAGAATGGAATTCGATTTCTAGCACTACTGAAATGTTCACAACCTAGATAGGGACTTAGACATCCTATATAAATGGTTACAAGATAATACTAGTATTTATCTCAAACTATGGGGAACTGGTAATGGCTCGGGAACTTATGAGATAGTTCAATAGATAATCGGGATTGATACATATCAGGAATGTATTGAATGATACCACATTGAGATTAGAGTATAAGGACTATCACGATTATAATAATCGTATTCCTTTATTTATTTAATCATAGTTAATTTCTCTAAATAATTATGATTGCACTCCATTTTGATTATCTCAGAGATCACTTAGATATAATGAGGTCATATTTGCAAAGTTGATTATAGTACATAGTACGATTCGACACGTAAAATGTCCAATTATCGCTTGGCCACATCAATTAATTGTTAATAGATTTTAACCAACATCTAATCAATTTTCTTGAGTCTCAGACTTAACGTATTTTATACTTCATCAGGATTATAAAATAATCCACTAGTCAGGTTTTTCATGGTGGAAACAACACATATAACTCTATCAAGGGGGTATCACAATCCACGGTATCCCCTGAACGGGGATTTCTCTGAATTATGATTTCAGACCTACTTGTGTAATTGTCACCTAATATGCGAGATCATTTGATTCAATTTGATATTGAATTGCACCCATGGCAATCAAAGTGATAATTACACAAGCATTTTAATCCTCCTAATCCTTAAGATTAAGAATTTATGCACCCAATTAAATGATGTGAAATTTCCTTTGGTACATAAATTCTTAATCCCAAGAATTAGGAAGATTAGGATGCTTGTGTAATTATCACGTTTATTGCTATAGGTGCGATTCAATATCATATTGAACCAAATGATCCCGCATATTAGGTGATAATTATACAAGTAGGTCTG
Organism: Sambucus nigra; assembly: GCA_949130495.1. Taxonomy (NCBI): domain Eukaryota; kingdom Viridiplantae; phylum Streptophyta; class Magnoliopsida; order Dipsacales; family Adoxaceae; genus Sambucus; species Sambucus nigra. The sequence continues at coordinate 16,735,292 of OX422213.1, read as the reverse complement.
AGATCTTAATTCATAGGAATACGTGTTTCAGGATACCTAGGATTGTAACACTCTCTTGACTGACTTATATGTTTTTATTCTAACCTGTAAACCTGGACATTGTATTATTTATAATGCGATGGAGGTAGCAAAATAAGTTAAGCCTCAGAGTCGAGGAAATTGATTAGATGTTGGTCAAAGTCGATTGACAACAAATTGAATTAACTAAGCAGGTATTGAAAGATTAACGCGGGTTACCAAATTATGCACCATAATAAAAATTGCTAATAAGATCTCATTATGACCGAGGATTTATTAGATAATTAGGTTAGTGCACAATCATAATTATTTAGTGGAATTAATTATGATTAAATAAAGAAATAAATTATGGTAATTATAATTGGGTATTTCCAAGTATTTATTTGAACCCAATTGAATTATTTGGCTTGGGTCCCTAGTGTAGTCCTAATGTCCAATTAGTTAGGCCCATATTCTCAAAAAACCCAGTTTCTCCCAATACCACTTTTTATACTTATATATATATATATATATATATATATATATATATATATATATATATATATATATATATATATATATATATATATATAGGTGTAAGGGGATTAATCTCATTTATTAAACATTATTAGGGTTTAAGAGGGGTGAGAAAAAACACCATTCATGTTTTTGTGAAGAGACCTAGAGAAAGAGAATCATATCTCACTCATGAACAAGGGTTGTCATCTCAAAAGGTGCCCATATACATATCTAATTTGGGAAGGATCATACACTAAAACATTCAAGCTTTACAGAAGGTTTAACAAGGTTTTGAAGATTTGAAACACGATAATACCTCACCTAAAAATAATTTTCTCCGCATCAAATCATAATTGGATCCACAAAGGTATTGTATTTTGAGACCTATGTTTATTCTTCAAACCTAGTTTTGGTTTGCCCTCTTTCTTATGTTTTATTAATCTAAGTTCCAAGATAGAAATTTTTTATTTTGCGTATAACAATCCTCATCAGGTTTAATTAATGGAAACAAATATTACAGGTCCATTAAGGGGGTATTTCAATCCAAGATATCTTTTAGATGTAAATTCCTCCAAATTATGATCTCAGACCTACGCACACAATGATCACCCAATCTGCGAAGATTGAGATTCAATAAACGTGGATTGGGTAATCTCCTCCAAAGTTGGTATAAATCCTCTATATTAAGAAATTTTGTGTATGAAAGTTTTGAGTTGTCTTTGGCTCCTTAGTGTTCGATTGTATCTTGATAATGAAGCCGAGGAACTTGCCTTCTTAACCAAAAATCACACTTCGAGAGGTTTATTTGCATCTTATACTTTCAACAGTGTTGAAGGACTCTTCTCAAATCTTGGATGTGCCTGCTATCTATTTTGGACTCCACCAAGTCATCTATATAATGAAATAAATTATGAAATATGGACATTATAGTTCACTTATACGTCATCTCGACATTCTTTAAGCCACACGAAGTAACTGTGTAGTGAAAATTGTACATTCTTCTTCGATCCACTAGATCCATTTTAATTGATTATATCCAGCATACCCATTCATAAAACTGTACATTTCGTGTTAGATAGTCTCATCTAATAAGCTATCAATGCTTAGTAATGGAAATTCATCCGTTGGACATGCGTGGTTCAAGTTTCCAAAGTCCACACAAATTCTAATTTATTTTTTATCCTTTTTCGAAATGAACACAATGATTGAGAGATAAATAAGATGCTAGATGGGCTTATTGAAACCAGCTATGAATATTTTTTCAATGTTTGCCTTTATCTACAAGTCTAACTCATCTTGTTAAGTGCGAGGTCTCACAGGCAAAGCATTTGGCAAAATATTTAGTTTATGATAACATACCTTTGGGTCTATGGGAAAAGTATCCTGCCCCCATGGGATGTATCCATAATTTTCCTAGTAGAAGGTTGAAAGTTGTCATGATGTCGAGTAATTAAAACTCTGCATCACATTTGATGGGTCCTACTATGAGTGCAACGAGTTTTTCATAGGCCCTAATGTCCATGGAAGATGATGCAAATTCGGAGGAATGGTATCCCGGACCTGTGGATTTTTAAAAGAGGGATACATAATGGTGGAAACATTGTCTCTCGATACTAAGGGTATGATCTTGCCACATGGTTAGGTAGTGATGTTCAGTGTGAAACGATGGTTAAGACCTTACATGAGGAGAGCTTCATTAGTTAATTCGATTACTGCTGCATGGAAATTTATCCGAGGGTGGAGGACATCTGATCTAGTGTTAGGTCTCAAGGCATAGTAGCCTAAGATAACAAATGGATAAAGGAGTATTGGTGTTCTATGGATGTATCTAGTAACTTCCAGTTGGTCATATTATCTAACATTCCATGGATTTGATCCTAGATCTTTTTCTTCACTTTGGAAATGGGACTAATAGATCCTTCGGTGGAATAATTCTCTTTATTTATGGGATTTAGAGGAGTGGAGGGTTTGACGAATCGGGTGAGAAGGTCGGTTGCTTTATATAGGAAGGGTATAGGTTCTACCCATGACACTAGCTCATCTTTTTCCAGGCAGAGTAAGAGATATGATAAGGATATAGTATTAGAGATAAATGGTTTTGGATTCAGAACCGTCATTTTGTTCCAGATGGTTTTGATTTTGGACCATCATTTTGTTCCATTAATGAATTCAAGTTTGTTCTGGGTTAGTAGGAGCTTTGCTTAGAGTTTGGGAGAGGGTTCAGGATATGTTGTCATCTATCCAATATACTGACATGTCAGAATCAAGGGCAAAAGTAGGGATTTTTTTATCATGGCATAGACTTTCTCATCCCTCTAGTTCAGAGTATTATAGGGTGACCCTATAGACCTAGATGATCCTGACCATATATCGTTATCTGAGTTGGTCTCTTGGAGGTCTTTATCTTCGAAAGAGGCTTCATATCTTTCTAGGTTTATCTCTCTTATTATGATCACTGCCTTGAAGTAAATAGACTATAATAGTATTGATAATCTACATATTCTGGTCCCTAGGGTGAGAGTCCCTTGGCGAACCTAACAATGGATAATGCAGACACCTCACGCCAAAAGTTGTCAAACTTCCCTTCTGTATGGTCACCGAGGTAGGGGTTAACTAATTTTGTCCCTAAGCTATATGAATATCCTTAGGTGTAGGAACCTTCTTGAGTAGGATGGACTCAGTGGATCATTTCATCTTAGAGTTTAATTATTCCAATGATGTAGTCCGTGTTTAGATACATCCTTCTATATATAAGTCCCACATTGGTATGGTGATGTACCCATGGTGATTTATCGAGCATAGAGAGTTTGAATACCAGTTGTAAAATGAGTAGGTAACTCAATATATAGATTGACGGGTTCATACCTGGAATATGTTTAAAGGGTAGGACAACTTCGAGTGATATGGGGTCTAGCTCAATAGATCCACAAATAGTGTCCTGTGGCTCCATCAAAAAATTATCCCATCCAATGGGTCAGATGCTTGGTATATATTATACTAGGATATCAACTTTCCACCTCATCGTTAAAGAATTGGAGGGTTGGCCCTTCATATAAGAGACTTGGTCATAAACTATTATGAGTGTAGCCTCATCTTTTTATGCGATTGGACTAGTTTCTATGTCATTCAAGGCATTCGAATTCCTCTATTGTTCCCCTGTATCTAACACCAAACTTGTAATATTGGGTGTTGTGAGTTTTGAAGGATGTAGGTCTTTGTTCGCGGAGGCCTAACCCTTTTCCTGATCCCATTGCTCCATTATTTCCCATATCTGAGGGTTGATGACAATCTCCTAGGATCTATATATGTGTTCCCCTCATGATTAAAATCTGATCAAATATAGTTTATAATTCCTTGATTTAAAAAGTGAGTATAATATACGTGTTTGGGTTTGTAGGTCGAGGATTCTGAGATTGGTTCTCATTTGTTGGAAGCGGTGTTTACCCTAATAGGGTTTGGTTTCGGCTTTGGGTCAATCATTGAAGAAGGGTAAATATTTCCATCGGTGTCCGTTTGGACTATATGAATGATGTGATAAGGTGGGTATCATGGCTCGAATTCTTAGGTAAGAACCCTAGATGGAATCCTATACTATCTTTCGTAAGTGTATGGAATACTATTTGAGTCTCCATGACTCATTGATATTGTTAGAGTTGGTTCCACCTTTCTATTATGATACTCAGGCGAGGGGAGATGTTACTGGGTTACGATTAGCTCTTAGTTCAGGTTCCTATGCGATATCTCTATGAGTGGCGTGAGCGTTAACTCTTTCCTCTTCCTTAGACAATAACTATTGACGAGGTTGGAAACTTCAGGTAATGTAATCGTCTTCCCTTTATTGTCTGTCTTGTTCATTCTTTTAGACCAAGATCTAGGGTATTGAAGCATTCTAATGAAAGGCTCCTCTATTTGGAAACCCTAAGATGGGGGCTTCTCTCTTAATTTTTGAAGAGTTGATAGGAGATGTGTAAGGTAATGGGTGATTACTTGTCACCACTTTCATACGAGCCCTTAAAGGAAAATAAATGTCCCTTAGAGGTTGATCACTCTCATCTAGTGGATTGGATTAGCACTAAAAATATGATATGATCCGTTGCCTGGAGAGCCTCGTCATCTATTTCCTCCTATTCGGTCGAGTGATTTATACTCTCTATAAAAGGAGTCAGTAATTTTGGTTCTTTCAAGAGCATGAACTTATAACAATAGGAAATATTAGGTTATAGCGATTAGTTTATAGGAAGTATACGACCATGATGTAAAAGGTCATATGGTCGATGGTAGGTTCAGTCTCAATGATGATTTTTACAGTTGGTGATGGCGTACCCAGAGGGGTTGCTATTTAGAAAGGGAAATGTGTCCTCATTCTTAGTTTATAATGAACGGGGACTGTCATGGTAGACGTGTCACTATTTGGAGGGGAATTATTAATATGGAGTTAGTATGCAAGTTGGGATGAAAGGGAATGGGTTATTTGTTACACTAGATTTGGTGGGATGAGGCTCCTAGCATATATGAGGTATTTGACTGCATACTTAAAAGGCCAACAGTTATCAATAATGAGGTTTTCCCTTTAAGGGAATTGCAGTGTGAGTTGGCTTGGCAACTCTTGTCTGGACTGGAAGGTGGAGGCCTATGATTGAGTTGTTTAAAGACCTGACTAAGATATATCTGTTGTTTTGTGAGTTTTCTTTTTCACATTCAGGACTCCTTAGGACGAGGAACAACTTAGTAAGTTTTTAAGGGAGATCCGGGCTAGTATGGTACATCTGTGGTGGCCATAGCTTGAGAGGTGTTGGTCACAAGGTATGATCTGGGTTGCAGATTGACTACCATGGTAGTGATGTGTGATAAAGAATCTCTATTAAAGATCTTTCTGGTAGAGAACTAGTTTGCTAGTCGATGAGATTCCTCGCCAAACTTGGATTCTTTGACGGATAAACTCTCCTAGCTTTTACACCTTATATGGTTAAGAGATTTAAAGTCTTGGATCCAAGTGATCCTAAGTTCCCTATGTATATCATTTTGTAGGTACTTGATCAAGATCTCAATCAAATCATTTTTGGGGGGATAGATAACCATTTAACCAGCCTCCTCTCTTCAACGAGTGGAGAATATATCGATCTCCTACCCTTCCTCTTGTTTTAATAACTCTAGGTCATGTAAAGTTCCTCATTGTATTCATACTTACCATGTTTTAGTTGTTCCATAAAGCTTTAGACCCATATAAAAAATAAGGTTCCCTTCTAACAGAGTGGAGGAGAACTTAATTTTTAGTACCCCTAAGTATACGTTCTAGACTTGCATATTGACATGATAATTGGATAAATATGAATAAGTGGAGTCCAGTCCTTTGTATTTCTTGTATACAAGAGCTTTGAACTTGGTAAGAAGTTAGGCTTTGGTATAGAGGGACATCTTTTTTATGTTGGTCTACACATCGAAGGTTTTTATTTTTTCGATGGCCTATAAAAAAAAGACCCTACTCAGTTTGGACCGGTGTTGTCTCATAATTTGAGGGGGGGGGGGGGAATCTTGTGGCTGGTGGAAGATATACTAATTCAACTCTTGGGGTCCCTAATAGGAGGTGTGAGGATACTCAAGGTATTGATGGTATGCTTTAAATTAACCATGAGAGGAAAATGGCACCGAAAAGTGGGGATCGCTGATATTATCAAGGGGATCCGATGCTGGTATTGGTTCATCTGGGCCTTAGGGGTTGGTATCATATCAACTGCTGTTGTAGGAGGGATACTAGTGTTAGGGAGAGGGGTATGGATTATGTTCTCTCCAGTCCCGAGTGTAACAATAGCCTCATGTAGGCAAACCTTTGCTTGGCCAAGTGCTCAAAACCTAATCCATTATGGATAGAGCATGATCTTCTTCCGTAGACTTGGAGCATATTGACTTACTAACTTGGTAATAGTAGGCGGGGAGTTTTCTTATGAAGACTAAATGATTGCACGGAGCACAAATGTAGGCTTCCAAGGTAAGAGCTTTGTGTGAATTTCTGCAGGTGATGATAACTACAAAAATAGGCGGGGCACCTCTGTTTAGGATTTTTCAGACTAAATGACGATACATAGGGGGATAAAAATACACGTATATATGATTTCTTTGGTGTTTTATCCATTTTTAACCATATATGTAGAGTACCTTTCTTTTGTACTTTTTTTAGTAGAGTCTTCTTAGGGGAAGAATTGAGTAGAGTCCTATTGTATTTGGATGAACTTGAAAATGTAAAATTTTGTAATGTATATATAAGTTAGGTAAATTCTTCGACAAAACATTTGAGTCGTTAATTCTTTAGAGTCCAATAAACTTGATACATTTGAGTGAGGCTCATTCATTTGTTTAGATGGACCTTTAAAGATAGAAGATCGTTCAAGCCACTTAACAAATCATTAGACTTCCATTGCACCCATATATTGAAGAGTATAATTTTTTAGTAGTTTTGTGAATTGATATATGGATACACACATGTGCACGATACTTTTCAAAATGAATGTGTTGTTAAACATTGAATGGGCAAGTGTACTTTTTACATAGAGGTATTGTGAAAACCATATTTTTGGGAGTTAACTCTTTGTTTTAGTGAAATTTAAAGGCATTTTGAGCAAAAAAAAACTTATATCCATTCATACAGTCCAAATTAGACTCATGCGCAAAGCCCATTTGGACAACTCTATTTTGCCCTGTGCACACAACTTTGCCTTAATATCATCACTGGATGAAATCGTGGACATGACAAAAGTCAATTGTGTGCACAATGGAGATGAATTTTAAAATTTCCCTATAAATAGGTCATTTACTTCCCATTTGAAAAGATATGAAACCCTAATAATTGAAAAACCTCTTTGAGTTTATTTTCGAGGTTTGAGAGCTATCCTTGCTTATCTATTTTTCAAAATTCACTTATTCCTTCCAAAACTATTCAAACTTGGATCCGTGTCTTGATTTTTAGTTTTTATAAATGAATAGAGAGTATTTTTTACATAACTCCATTCGCATATTCAATTAAATCAAATACATTTTGAATTTCATGATCTACTACTCCTAGATCTAAAATTAGAGGTGCATTAATTAATTTTGAGGAGTTGAGGTGTGGCGTGATTCCAAAGAGGAGATTGAAGTTACTCATTCACATCGTGGATCTCAGTGTTGATTTATATTTGTCTATGGGGGAAATTTGAAGGTCCATAGGTATCTACATGAGGGTACTTGTGTGAGAGGTACCTTCTTAACTTTTGTAGAAATTCTTTTCAAGTATAAATAGAAATTGGAGTGGCCCGAGGTTTTTTCCCTTAGGTGGGGTTTTTTCTCATAAATTTTTTCTTGTAGATGTTTGGTATTTTTTTTCTTCAATTGAACACTTTAGATCACACTACACGTAGATCATATTTCGATCTAATGTAATGCCTTAAAATTTGAATTAGGTGTTTGGGTCTAGTTGTTTCCTCTATATTTGCCTAATTGATTTCTTGTGTGGTTAATTAAAGATATTTTTCATAGAACTTAGTGGAATCATGTGTTTGGAGAATTGAATTTGTAATTAAAATTGTTAAAATGCTAAAATTGGTGATGTTATGCAATAAAACCTATTCACCACAACTCTAGGTTTGTTTTAGGTTAAACACCTACGTAATAAACACACATTCTCATTTGGTGTCATAAAAAAGTTCCCTCTTTTTTTCATTAATGTTCTTGAATTGATCATATATTTTTTGAATGTTTGTTATCTTTTTGCTCTCATATATTGCTTGATGTGAATTGTACTTATTTTTACATGATGGAGCATAATCGTGATTCGAGTTCCAAAAATATGCCACTATACATTGATGGTTCTAATTATGGCCATTGGAATATGAATAAGAGGACACATTTGTATTCTAGACATGATTAATTTGGATGAGTGTTGTAGAAATATGAAATTATCCAACAATTGAAGAAAATGGTGTTAGAGTGAAAAAGCCTAAGGTTCTTTGGAAGAATGTGGAGTTTGTAGATTACAATTAAAACTCTATTGCTTTGAAGACATTATGTTCTTCCGTGATCACACAAGAGTACAACCATATTCTTAATTGTGAATTGGAATAATAGGTTTGGTATATTCTTTAGGTGACACGTGAAGGTACATCTAGTGTTAAGCGTGCTAAGTTGCAACAAATGGCGACTAAGTTTGAGATTATAAGAATGGAGGAGAGTTAGACTTTTAAAGACTACTACACAAGGTTGACGGAATTTGTTAATGATTCTTTCAATCTTAGGAAGAAGATCCTTGAGAAAAAAGTTGTTAAGAAATTTCTTAGAACTCTTACTTCAATGTGTAGTAAAAAAAGGTTTCCATTTTTAATGATGTGAAGGATACTGATACTTTTAGCCTTGAGGAGTTGGTAGGATCATTCCAAATTTGTGATCAAGAATAGAGTGCTGGTATGACTAATCCAAATAGATACTTGGCATTTGTTATTGAGTTTGGTGAGCACGCATCACTTAAGGGTGTTAATAAACCCAAAGAAAATGTTGAAGTAGACATAGCTTTATTTGTAAACTATTTTATAAAGTTCTAAAAAAATAACAAAAAGTTTTGCAAAAATTGTAGAAAATTTCACCTAAAGTCGTACAAGCCTACTAAACATACTTATTTGGGTGAGAAGTGTGATCATAATAAGAACAAGTCAATGAAAGAAGATTAATTTATGGTTTTGGTGGTATTGGTATTCACATAAATGTGTGCCCCACACATTTGAGAAAACTTGAAAATAACAAAGAAGGTGACAAAAAGAAGAGAGTTTATAAAGAAATTTTGATTGATTCAAAGAGTGAAAGTGATGAGAGTTCCTTTAGTGATGATAAGGGGAGTGAGATAGCTGTTATGATTAGGATAGTTGCAAGTGAAAAGTTGAGGGGAGATCGAGTGCTATTAGATAGTGTGACGAAAAAAATGAGTGAAATCTTTTAGTGAGAGGTCACTTAGTGACTCGTCTTCATGTAGTAGAAAAGTTCACACACTTTTATCTAAAAATCACAAGAAGGAAGTAATGATGAAGTTCAGGGCATTGAAGAAGAATTTGACGAATTCTATCCAGAGTCTTTGATACTCAAAAAATCTGATATCAAACTTTTGAATAAAACGAAAATTTTCCAAAGTGAACATGAAGAAAAAGATTAGAAAATTAAAATTGTTCAATTGGAATGTTTTGAACATAAGAAAGTGGTTGGCGCTTTGACAAAAGAATATGATTATTTAAAATTGCAAAATAAATCCATTTTGAAATAAAAGGAAGATATAAAACTTGAAAATTCAATTTTGAAATTTGACTTTCAAAAATTGAAGCTTAAACTAGAACAAATCAAGGATTTGAATATTGATATACTTGATGGAACAAGTGTTCTTGATAGTATTTGGTTGAGTTATGATCAATTGAAACCTAACAATCATGGTATTGATTTTAAGGAGTCAACAAAGGTTAAAAACGTTGCAAGTTACTTATGAAAATAATGATATGGAAAAAAACTTCATTATTAAAAAAGGAGGAGGATGAACCCAAATTCCATTTTATAAAAAATGGAGACGCGTGTTCATAAATGGTAAAATGAATCATATTGTGAATTTTTCTTCAAAAATAAGAGACTAGAAAGTTTTGTTTAAAAGCTCAACATGAGAGAAAGGAGTTGAGAAGGAATGTGAGGAATATTGTGCAAAGAAATGTGCTTTTTTGTAATTTTATAAGATAGAATGTCACAAAAATTAATCTTTTAGGTGTTTAATGGAGCGAAACTATAGGTTCATTAACAATGGGAGGATAGTGTTCTAGAGAGATCCTATTGATGAGCTTAGAGGTCAACTAGGTGAGTTTATGAGAAGGATGTCATACCTGGTGAAAAATAGAGGCGATGCTAGATGTGAGTTTCCTAAAACTAGACAATACACTCGAATTCCAAGGACTAGGATTAAGAATCATTGGAAGGATGAGAGATGAATATAAGTGGTGGGTATTGAAATCATAAGTGATCTGAAACCTAACAACTGCTCCCTTCTAGACCTCATTTAGGTAAAGAGGAGGAGTGTTAATGTGTGGAACATGTATTTAAAGTGTTTCAGACTTCCGATGATGGTCCCACATCCACTATAAAAGGGTGTTTTAGTGTTTATTAGATCATAGAAGGGCGATTACAATCTGTTAGAACTCTTGGGATTTAGCCAATATAGTTTGAGGTTCTTGTAGCCTTTGACAAAAATCAAATGTACTTTAGGAAGTAACTGATAGACTTATCTAAGGATTATGAGTATTAATTTAGGGCTAAAAATGAATATAATACGTATGATAGATGGAAATGACCCAGGTTATGTGTTTTATACTCCCAATAGTAGGCTGAGAGTGTTTACAACAATAAGGAAACACTTATATTAGCTAAAGGCTCTTTGTTCTTATTAAGGGAGATAATGTTTACTTGACTAGAATTTTTTAACCTTTAATGATACCCCTAGGGGTGTTTGCGGTACGGTAAAAATCCGAACCATACCGTTTTGTACCGCAAATTAGTGGTAATGGTTTATATTTTTTATTTACCAAAACCGAAACTACCGAAACCGAAATTACCAATTTTTTTGTGATTGGCTTTGGTTTTAGCGTTTTAAAACTCAATTTATTGGATGTACCTCTCCGAAATTAAATACCGAAATAAAATACCGCACCAATAAAATTAACCATTAATAGAGTCCACTTGTCAATTAAAAAATCCCAATTGTCTCAATAGATTTCATCCTGGGCCTTCATTTGTTTACCAAACCAAACCCTAAAACTAAAAAGGATCGTCAACTCAACCCTCAACACTTCATTTCATTTGCATAACTCCTCCTCTCCCACTCTCCACCGAGCACACCGCAAGTTGCTCCACCACCACTCCACAGTGCACACAGTCGCTCCACCACCACTTCACATCGCACATGATCAGTTTCTCTTCTCTTCTCTTCTCTTTTTTTTCTCCTCTCTTTTCTCTCTCCCTCTCACGAAATTTGTTGTCTCTTTGTTCCATTCACAGATCTTATGTATAACTATAAATGAGATTTATTGTGTTGTTGTAGGTGTTGATTTGAGATCTTATGTATAATTGAGATTTGTATAACTGAGATCTTATGTATAACTAAGATTTGCTCCCTTCACACGGTCAGTCACTGTAGGTGTTGATTAGCTGTAGTTGTTTGTGTTGATTAGTTGTAGCTATAGGTGTTAATTTTCTAACTGTCTGTGAGTAGATCTATTAACTATTAATTGAGTATCTATTAACTGAGTATATTAACCGAGTATCTATTAATTTTATCTATTAACTGAGTATCTATTAATTTTATCTGTTAGGTTTTGTTATTGAGTATCTAGAAATAGTAATTTTTTAATGTGATTTGTATTAAATATAATTGTTGAATATATAGAAATAATAATTTTTAATGTTTAAGTCAGATTATGGAAATGGTCATTTTTTATATTAAATGTTAAGTATTGTTAATATATAGAATTGTTAATATAGAATCATTTACACGAGTTATTATTATGAAAGTTAAAATTGGCAATATAAAAAATGAGTAATATTAAAATACATATTTTTACTTAATATATATTTGTTTTCGTTTGCTTCATTAATATAAAAAATATGAATTACCTTTCTGTTTTTTATAGGTGTTATTAATGAGTTTGTTAACATGAAGATTCAACCCAGTTGGGATGAATGAGGTAGGCATATTATGAAGTTTTTAGCAACAAATTTGTTCATATTATTGGACAGTTAATAAGGACTCTGTATTATTTGAACACTCGGTATATTAACAGTTAGTATTATGAATGTTCATATTATGTAGTAGCAACAGCCTTATAATTGAACACTCTATATTTTTGAATGTTCATATTTGAATGTTAATCGTAGTAGCAGCCTTATATTTCATTATTAATTGTATTAACAGTTAATATTTGAACACTCTGTATTTTTGAATGTTCATAGTAGCAGCAGCCTTATGTAGTAGCAACAACCTTATATTTGAATGTTCATAGTAGCAATAGCCTTATGTAGTAGCAGCAGCCTTATATTTGAATGTTCATAGTAGCAAAAACCTTATGTAGTAGCAGCAACCTCATATTTGAATCATATTTGAACATTGTATTTTTGTAGTAGCATCAACAGCCACCATGTAGTAGCCTTTTTTTTTTGTAATAGCAGCCGCCTTGGAGCCTTGTAGCAGACTCCTTGTAGTAGCAACGTTGTAAGCAGAAGCAGCCTCCTTGTTACTGCATAGACAAAAGATGGTAATGATTCCATAAAGATGGTAAGTAGTTACTTGCCGAGTTACTGCATAGACAAGTTACTATAGAAGTTTTTTCGATATGTGGAATTAATAAGTTAATTTATGGTAATGATTCTACAAAAAAAAAATATGCATATGAACAAGTTTAGACAAGTGGTAAAAAAAATACCATTACGTACCGACTACAACTAGAATTAACGCAAAGAGAAAATTACTGAAATTACCGTATTTTTTGAAAAACTGATTTTACCACAAAAAACTGATTTTACCCATGTACCGTGCAGTTTGATTTTGGTTTATGCTCTGACATACCGATTGGTAAAACTGGTAATTTTGGTTTGATGATTTCAAAGTTGGTATGGTATTGGTATGACTCATTTACCGACCAAACCGACCAAAAACCATCCCTAGATACCCCTATTTATATGCAAACTCTTGGAGAGATAATCAATGGATTGTCATAGCATGGTTGTAGTGCCTCTGATTTTTAACGGTGTCAACAGGGGGTGGAGTGTTGCATTAAGATTTTTTTAAGTCGTATAAGGTAGGTTTTAGGTGCATTTAATGTGCATAAGAGTCTTCAATGTAAGGGGCTTGAGTGCTGGTAGTAGGTGGAATAGTGTTTGACTTTCCACCTACTCCACCATACAAGCTGCAGGTGTTCAACCAGACCTACGGAGGTCTGTAAATGCCATTAGCAAATCCTGAGATGATCTTAAGCTATGTTATGACAATAAGTTTTTAGAATAAGGTCTACATGGCCTTAGAAGGGCATTTTCTTCTAAGAAGCGGTTCACCACGAGCGTAAGACATGGCGAAACATCGATGATGTGGTCTCTAAGCTCAGTTAAATAGACATATTGGAATGACTAAGAATTTTGGAAGGATCACGATGCTGGTGAGGTCTTCTACAGTATTATGGTCTTATTCCCATGACAGGTCTGGTCTTAAGAGCCAGGCAGTGGTCTGGAAGAGGTCTGAAGTGGAATCTAGGACATCTGTTCTTGCATGAGTTGATTTGGTGGACTTGAGGAGATTTGGAATCGCTTGTTGCTTTTTGGAATTGCTTGTTGCTTATTGCTTTTTAGACATCTGATTTTTTCTTGTTGATAGTTACCCCTATTTATCAGCAATCGCTTGTTGATTTTTGGAAAGATTTGAATGGGTAACACATACTCTTTACCCAAGTTATGGGTATAAGGGTAACTAGCCAAGATTCGTCATAATGAGAGTTAATTAGGAAGGAGCTTGCAAAAAGCTAAGAGTACTTGGTGGGACGTGCCTTTGTAGATAAAAGGTCTTAAGAAACCTGCCTTGGGGTTTATAAAGGATCCATTTGAATGGTTCAAAATATTCCTTAAACTATCTCTTATATCTAGAACTTTTGGGCATGCGATTTTTTTCCTTCTTATTTTCTTAGCAAAATATGTGTCAAAACCGTTCTCCTTTTAACTTTTTGGACCGAACAACCCTCTCAGCGGTTGGCCTCCATGTTTTTCTCCCATCGACTATTGGGAAATGTACTTTTGCATCCTTTTCTACTTTTCTTTCTCTAATTCTATTTTAGTTCGTCTAGCTTTCATACCCTTATTCTTTTCTTTTAGGACAACACTTGATGGAGGTCCTCATGGTTGATGTTATTGAAGGCCAATGAGGATGGAGTAAGGCCATGGAGATTTATGATTAGTAGGACCTCATCTATCTAGAACTTAATAATATAATTACTAATAAATGGCTGAAGTGTCTTCTCTAGAAGGGGAGAGGTTTTGCCTGAGGTCCAATATTACCTTGTTGGGATAGGATAAGATTCTCAATGAGAAGACTCCTAGGGATAGTGCTTCCCTCTTAGCAGTTTCATGGGACTCCTTAGCTAAAGTCAAGGAGTCCCGCGTTATATCAAAACTTGAGAACAAAGTGGTGGTTTAGGATATTTAAGGTCAAACCCTCATGCTTCAAAGTGATTAGGAAAAGCTTTTTGGGATGGAAAGGACATGGACCTTTTGAAGCAACACGTATTGGATCTCAACATTGTGAAAGACTTGTTAATTTCCAAGGGTCAAGATATGTAGAAAGAATATACTAAGGTCCTGGTGAAGCGTACTTATCTACATGAAAAGATTTATGCCACCGTGAAGAGAAAATTAGGCCTCTATATTGAGTCTGAGACCTAGAAGAAAGTTATTTTCCAAAAGTATGACTCTAAGTTTAAGGCTTACAAGGCTAAAGTTTAGGAATTTTTTCCCAATGTGGATGTTTTGTCCCTTTTGCTAAATGCCCAAGTCTGGTGATAAGAGCTCACATGATGAGATAAATAGTGGTGATGATGCTAATGAAGCCTCTGCATCCTATGTCCAAGAAGAATAATAATCTCTCAATAAATCCTTAACCTCTTAGCCTCACTCAAGCCCTTAAAAGAAGGAAAATAATGATACCCTATTTAACACTTGGAATATAAAAGGCTCATGGTCCCATTAACAACCCTCAGATAATAACAAAGGTCCTAAGGCTAACCTTTGACCTCAGACAAATTGTTTCTTGGTACCCAAGACCTCCACCGGTCTAAAGGAGATGGCACAATACTGTAGCAGACCTCAGTCTCCCCTCTTACCTCCTTAAAGGATCAGTCATTTCATATGTCTTCTCCTTCAAGCTTATACACCACAAAACCAGAGTTATTCTTTGATTGACGGCCATAACAGACCTCAATATAAAGATAAATGACCTCCTAAGGTCACCTAACCCTCAACATCAAATTATATAATCGTGTGGTATCTCGAGACAACCTCATGGAAGTCCCACAATTGTTATCTCTAGAACCTCCGGTAGAGCGTCTGCAAATAATTTAGGGGAGTGGGTGGAAATTAAAAAACTATTCCACCTATCGCCATCACTATACTTGCATTGAAAGATCCTATCTGTATTTAATGCTACTAGAAAAAACCTTACACCACCTTCAAATCCTTTGTCCAACACTTCACCACCATGCTGACACCGATAGATCTTAAAGTCACCACAACCAAGCTATGACAATCCACTCATTCTCTCTCTTTGAGTTGGCATATAAAATGAAGGTTGGTGAATGATTCAAGGGAAATAAATCTAGAGAAATATAAGATATTAACTCATTGAGAAGATCATACTCCTAGAGAGATAAAAGTTTTAATCATTCGTCAGTGTTAACTCTTTGTTACATACTCTTTTAACCCACTATTGAGGTTTAAACTTTTAATCCGAATTATTTCGAGTTCTCTTATACGTTGCATACCTTGTTAATACCTAAATTAGTACTCGATAGCCCTTAGACAAGTCTATAATTTACATCTTAAGGACCTTTGGATTATTAAATAAGATCAAAGACCTCAGACTCTCTTCGACAATGCCCAAGAGGTCTTATATATTATAATAACTTTTTTATAATCTAATATATATAGAAAAAAACCATTTAAGGTGTATGTAGGTCCCACATCTGTGGTCCAAACCATTTTAAATCAACTGTCTCATACTTTGACGCTTTTCCCCTCTTACCTGCCTAAGGTTGAGAGGGGATCACCGGTGGGTCTAAAGTCACTTACGATTTCTACACCCATCAGTTTGGCATTATCTGTGGGAATGGAAAGTTTTATTTCTTACAAAACAACTTTGCTCTATTCAAGTTTCCAACCAATGTTTTATTGGATCAATCTTTTAAAAGTGGATTCTCGACAAAAGGATCTATAAGAGAAACTGGCTACCATTTTCAATGGGTGTCATATCCCTTTAGTAGTGGAGGGACAAGTATCACTAGAATATAGTGACACTGGGGAGAATTTCAAGCCCTAGTTAGAAGTGGATAATGATCTAGAGGGTGTGCCTAGATCCCACCAACGATCTGTAACCCATATTCCTATCAAGGATAGGCTATCACACCCGAGAGATCAATCCCATGGTATCTAGGCCCTGGGAAAGTGTGATCAAGAAAATTAAAGGTCAGTTGAGGAACTTCCACAATGAATATAAGATGCAAACTACAAATATAATAGAGTTGAATCTCCAAAAGATTCTATCTCCATTATCAAATGATGTTGAACATTATGCTCATCTCCTAAAGTGGAAGATGCCTACTATTATACCATTCAATAGATTTAAGGATCTCACTGATCATTTGGAGACCAACAGATCATTCATGCTCCTTTAGGAACCCCCATAAGCGGTCTTGTGAAGAGTTTTTCCCACTATCTTAAGGGGAAATTCTAGGCATTGGTTTGAGAATCTCAAACTGGGGAATATATAAAACTTCACTGAGCTTGCAAGATCCATTGTTATCGTTTTTATTCGGGAACAAAAGATGAGGAATCTTGTCACTTCCCTTCTCCACTCCAGACAACCGTCTAGAAAATCATGCGAAAAATATGTTAAGTCATTTAACCAGAAGGCCCTATAGGTCGATGGCCCGAATAATATCATTTATGTGTCTTCTTTTATCTCAGGAATCACTTTAGAATACTTGTTGAGGTATTTTGGTAAGAACCCTCAAATATCCATAACTGAATTACTCGAAAAAGATCAAAAGTAAAGGAATGTTGAGGACACCATCTCAACATGGCATGTTATAGTCTCTCCTCAGTAGGGGAAAAGGAAAAATGTATTCTCATGTTTAGAGTAGATCTAAGAAGTATGTGAGACCAAGAAGAAGAATGGTATAGGTAAAAATAATAGTCTTCTAAAGGATAATCAACTTACCCCATTCACCACCACCATAGAAGAGATCTTTATGGAAGTGGAAGCTCAGGATCTCTTGCCTCAGCCAAAGCCTATGAGGACCACTGATAACAAATGGGACAAGTCCAAGTACTATCGATTTCGTAGCGACCAAAGCCACAAAAATAATGATTGCTTCAAACTAGAAGATGTGATCAAGAATAGTTAACTCAAATAATTTGTAGCTAAAGACGCTGGAAGAGGTTAGTCCAGTAATAACAATAATAAAAATAAGGATGATGTCCCTTTTATTTATGTCTAATTCATTTATGGGGTTTCCTTATGGGTGTAATCTCCATTGTAGCCAGAAACGCCCACCTCAGGGGCATCCCACATGATAGAGTATAGGTTAACCATGTCTCCCTCCCACATTAATCACCCTAGGGGAGTTCCAATGATGATCTTTCCAGAAATAGACATCAAAAGGGTCTGTTTACCTCATGATATCCTCTTCATAATCACAACAATCACGTAGAATGACAACATGTAGAGGATCTTAATCAATATCGGGAGCTTTACAGACATTCTCCTTTTAGACACCTTTGAGGGTATGTGTCTTGGCTCAAAACATATCCAACCTATCACCACTCCTCTAATCAGATTCAATGGATATAGGACCTATTCCTTTGGATATGTCTCTCTCCCCCTCACCTTGGGTTCCAAAGATGGTTGCATAACTATTTGGAATAAGTTCAGAGTGGCGGATCTCCCCTCAGCTTATAACATGATCATGGGCAGACCAACGCCCATTGACTTAGATATTGGCATCTCAACTCGAAGATTTGTGATGAGGTTCTTCACCCTCAAGATATTAGGGAAGTGTTTGAGGACTAGAAGAAATAAAGGGAGTGATACATCACTTCCATAAAAGAAATGAAAAGATCACCTGAGGCCCTCAGATTCAAACTGAGGTCCCTCAAATTTCACAGAAGGGTTTTGAAGTCCTGTTAGAGGTCCTACCTCCCCCACCACCAATTCTTGAGATCCTTCTAGAGAGTCTAGCATAGATCTTCTGAATGTGGATACTTTAGATCCACGAGATGAGCGAAAAGATCAAAGAGGTGAGCTAACTTAACAAGGGTGTTTTCGCTTGGATACACTCAGACATGATTAGAGTTGACCCTGAGGTCATGGTCTACCATCTCAGTGTGGACCTAAACCACAAGTCAGTCTATCAAAAGAAAAAGTTCTTTATCTAAGAAATAAATAATGCTAAATCAAAGGAGGTTGATAAGCTCTTAGAAGTTGACTTCATAAAAGAGGTCAAGTACCCATAATGGCTCTCCAATATGGTGCTCGCACCCAAAGCCATTAAAAAATAGATAATGTGTGTTGACTTCACCGATATCAATAAGAAATTCCTTAAGGGTTGTTATCCCAGACCTCAGATTGACACCTTAGTAGAATCCATAGTTGGCTAAGAAATCCTCGCATTTATGGATGCATACTCCGGGTAAAACCAGATCAAAATGGACCATGATGATGAGGAAAAAACTCATTCATTACAGACAAAGGTACCTACTGTTACGAAGTTATGACTTTTGGACTAAAAATATAAGTACAACATATCATAGTGTGGTGAACTCCATCTTTAAAAACCTTATTGGTAAGACCATGGAGGTCTATGTCAATGACATTCTGGTGAAAAGTCTATTGGATTTAGACCATGTGCGTAACCTCAGGAAGATATTCATTGTCCTAGGATTAAACAGAAGTCACCAAAATGATGGAGTTAGAAATCATAAATGACTTCAGACCTACAGGTGCTCCTATCTGGACCTCAAAAAAGTAAGAGGAGAGATGTATAAAAGTGTGAGGCAATGATTTAAAGTGGTTTGGACCTCAGGAGGGGGTTTTACATCAATTGTAAAAGGTGTTTGCACTTGTTTAGTATATCATAAATAAGTTATTACAGTCTGAGATAGCTATTGAGTTTTTATCAAGAGATTTTGAGGTCATGTGTCCTTTGTTAGCGATTCCAAGGACCTTAGGAAGTAACATATTGAGTTATTTAAGGGCTCCTTGGTATTTTTTAGGGCTTAACAAGGTATTTAAACTATTTGATAATTAGAATTGACGTGCGTTACAAGTATATGCTCTTAGTAGTGGGTTTAAAGTGTGGAACAAGGAGTAATGGTTGTGAAATGCTAAAACTCTTGGCTCTCTTTAAATCTGATTGCTTGAACGTGTCTTCATCCTTCAACTATCACCTATTTATATGCAAAATCTAGGATAGAGAATGAGTGGACTTCCACATCATGGTTATGGAATATCTTAGGTCTAACAGTGACAACAAGGTGATGGAGTGTTGGACAAATGCTTTGAAGGTGATGGGGGGTAGTTTTTAGGTACATTAAATGTGAATGAGAGCCATTAATGCAAGTGGAGTGAAGTAGTGGTGGTAGATGGAATATTTTTTTACTTTCCACCTACCCGATAGACTAATTATATGCGCTCTGATAGAGGCATGAGGGCTCAATAACTTCTATATAATTGCCATAGGTTTACCTCGAGGTATTCGCAATGTTATGCCTCAGTAATAACGGTTAGGTGACGTTAGGAGGTTATTTATATTTAAACATAGGTGCGTTTTGGGTGTTGGACTTAGTATAACCCCAGTGACGTGGTCTTTGAGATTGGTTAAGTATACATGCTGGAACAACTGGACCTTTTAAGAGGTGGGATGGATGACCAAGCAGTGGTTTATCTTAAGTCAGAGGTTAGCCTTGGGACCTTTTTTCTTGCCCGAGGGAACTAAGAGTCCTTTAAATACCAAGTGTAAAATAGGGTATCATAAGTATCCCCTTGTTGCGTCTTGCAAAGGTTTCGAGGGGCAATACTTATTTGTTGACATAATTTAGGGTAGAAGGGAAACTATCCAAGATTTGTCAAAATGAGACTGTATTGAAAAGGATCTTAGAAATTGTTGAGAGTACTTTATGGGAATTACCATGGTGGTTGAAAGGACTGAAGTTGTTGGCATTTACGGCTAAAAATGAGCACATTGGCAGGTTTGAATCTTCACATCTTTCTCCAATTATCTCTTCTCTTTTATAGTGGTTAATGAGCCTTCTCAGGATGAGGTGGATTGGTTAGATGAGGCCTTGAAGCTAGCCTCCAACCATTTCTAAACCCTTATCATAGTCAATCATCTCTTCAACTATGGATTCGATCATAAGTCTGAAAATTGAAACTTTGGCGCTTCTCTTGTTTCTCCCAAGATCATGGTTGGGGATACGCTACAGTATAAGCCTTTTATTTTGGTAACATAGAAGATAAAGGTAGCAACTGAGGTTCCCAAGGACTCTGAGGGTGAGGATGATTAGCCCTTGGCTAAGGCCAAACTTCCCCTAGGCTTAAATAGGTTCTCCCCTCAGCTAAGAAACCTTTTTTGCTACAGTCTTACCGTTCCTCTTGTAAGTATATCGCGCTCTCTCTCTCTATCTAATTATCCCCATTCATAATTCTCTAATAGTTAACTCTAATTTATTACTTATTTAGTAAATGAATAAGAGGAGTAGAGGATAGCTAGGTGGCTTTCCAAAGAGATTCCTGTTGAGACTGTGGTTAATAAAGAGGACCAAGACCACAAAATGTCTGAAGTTCAACACTTTTGTGGATATTTTGATTCCTAAGGTCAGGTTATTAGGGGAGGAAAAGTTGAGGTTTGGTGAACATGTTGAGCTCCAAAGAAAGATTCACTTTATTGTAAAGAGCAAGCTTGATGCCTACCTTGATTCTGAGCCCTTCAAGAATTTTCTCTTCTACAAGTACAACTCTGGGTTTGAGGCTTGTAAGGCTAAGGCATAGGAGCTCATTTCCTGATGTAGATGTTTATGGTCTATTTACTGAAGCCCCTCAGTCTGCTGAAGAGATCTCAGATGATGAGAATAGTGAGGTGAGGATGTAATGAAGCCTCTGTCTCCCATGTCCAAGGAAGTGTATAAGCACTAAAGAAAGCCATGCCTCCCAGGCCAATCAAGCTAAAAACATGAAGATCTTGTTGACCCCACCAATCTCAAGTCCTGAAGAGGCCTTTAAGTAATTTTTTGAACTGTTTTGGCCTGTAGCACTTTCATGTAAACCTCCACTCCTTATCATTTAATGATAATGGCTTTGGTTTTAGCAATTTTGACTTCTGTACCACATCGTATTGATTTGTACTTGTCGTAATGCTTCCCTTTACTTCACTTTTACTTTACTAAGGAATTTTTTCATACCATTTATATGTTTGAGGTCTGCCAATAGGTAATATATCCTTATCCCCCCAAGATTTATTGGTAAAGCAAAACATCAAGAGTAGGAAGTCTGCTAAAGTAAATCTGAGGGTCCTAAGACCTCTTTCCACGTACTTATGAAGATTCTGAAGTCAAGACCAAGGTTTTGTAGTGGATTATTAGACCTTAGAACCATCCAGCATCTCATACAAGAGTCTTTATAATTGAAGCCCAAAATTTTTTGTATGAACACTTATCCCCCCCAAATTTTTTAGGTATAAAGGCCGATAGATAAATATATAAAGGGTCAAAAGACCTTATATTTAATTTTTTCTCTTGAAATCTGTTTCAAAAGCCTTAGGATGGAAAAATAGTTATGTTGAGACTCCCCAGACCTTAGAACTTAGATTTATTTTCAACCTCAACCCCCGTCCCCTAATGGATTTTGAGATCCATGTGTATGGAAAAATTTAAATTTTGCAATCCTCGTAAGAGTTATAAGACCTCCGGGAAAAAGTTTTGAAATATAAAGTTCTTATGGGGATCCTAAGACCTCCATACTTAGATATTTTGAAATTTGAATTCCTTATAAGGGTCCTAAGACCTTCAAACTTTAAAATTTAGACATTTGAAGTCCTTATAAAGGTCCCAAGATCTCTGGACTTAAATTTTTTGAAATTTGAAGACCTTATATGGTTCCTAGGACCTCTGGGCTTAGAAATTTTAAAATTTGAAGTCCTTATAATGGTAAAAAGATCTATGGACCTAGATATTTTGAAAATTGAAGTCTTTATAAGTGTCTAAAAACCTACAGACTATGAAATTTTGAAATTTAAAGTCCTTATAAGGTCAATAAGAACTCAAAACTTAGGAATTATGAAATTTGTATTCCTCATAAGGGACCAAAGACCTACGACATAAGAAATTTTGAAACCTAAATTCCTTAGACTATATGTTTTTGCATGCTTTTATAACTTCTCCCTTTTGAAACTATGTTATAAGTGCGTAAAAGACTTATGGGCTGACTTTGGTGGGTATTTGGACCTTAGTCAGTTTTGAATGGGATCAAAGATCAAAACTTTGATGATTCCTTTAATTTTTGGGGGGTCCTTAAAACTTTTATTTTTAGTCTAAAGACAATATTAGAGTCCTTATAGATTGAAATTTGGACTTAGAGCAAAGGCTGGGATCCTTGCAACTCTTTATTTTTGGGCTTCATAACTCAATTTAAATTTTGATCCAAGGATGAAATCCTTGAAAATCATTTTGTGGGTATTTAGACCTTAGATTTTAGATCCAAGACTTTCGAGGTACCTTCAAGATAGGAGAAGGAATATTTCCTCCCTCCTTATTGGGGAGAGGCTATGGAATGACTCAACATTCATATATTTATGTGCTCTTTAGAGCAACTTACTTATGGATTTTAAAGAAGAATGACGTCAACAAGTCTTATTAGGTATGGCCAAAGGTAAAGTCCATCACACATATGGGGTATCTTAAAGAAGAATGAACGATTTGTAGGTCTCCAAGTTATCAAAGGGATCCTTAGATCCATTGAATGGTAAGATAGTAGCCATTTTATAGTTTAGAGGAAGATCATAATTTTTGACATCACTAGAGAATGTAAGGATAATATTTTGGATGGTGTTTGGAGTTTGCATCTTGTACTCGTTGAGGAAATTCACTAATCGATCTTGTAACTTCTTGATCTCATTATCCTGAGCTTAGCCACCTTGGAACCACCTCTTGACTAATATATGAGGATTAATAACCTTTCCTTGATAAAAAAAAAGAGGGATTTTGATCCTAGGGTGGCCAAGACACATTTTATGGATCATTATCTTTCTCTAACTAGGGATCTTGGTTTTCTCAAGTACCGCTATGTTTGGTACCACTAGTTCCTCTACCATTGAGGGGTAAAAGAAGCATATTAATAATTGTAGATAGGTAATCTTGGAGAACTTTTTTATGAACATCCATTTCTTTAAAATAACGGGATAGAACAATATTAGTTGGCATCTTGAAAAGAGCAAAGTTGATGTATGAAAGAAATGGAACTTGTCATTCCCACAGACGGTGCCAAACTGATAGAAGTAGAAATCGTGAATGACTTAAGACCCATAGGTGCTCCCCTATTGACCTTAGACATGTAAAAGGATAGAAAGTGTCAAAGTGTGAGAAAATGAT
Organism: Sambucus nigra; assembly: GCA_949130495.1. Lineage (NCBI taxonomy): Eukaryota > Viridiplantae > Streptophyta > Magnoliopsida > Dipsacales > Adoxaceae > Sambucus > Sambucus nigra. The sequence continues at coordinate 16,711,340 of OX422213.1, read as the reverse complement.
TTAAAGTGATTCGAACCTCAGGAGGGGGATCTGCATCCACTATCAAAGGTGTTTGAACCTGTTTAGTAGATCATAAATGAATTATTACAGATTGAGAGACCTCTTAAGCTTTGGTTAAGAGTGTCTAAGGTCTCGTGTCCTTTGTCAATGATTTAAAGGATCTTAGGAAGTAAATGATTGACTTATCTAAGGGTTCATGAGTATTTCTTTAGGTCTCAACAAGATATATAAAGTGTTTGATAATTGAAAATGACCCGAGTTACAAGTATATGCTCTTAGTAGTGGGTTAAGAGTGTGGAATAAGGAGTAATGCTAGAAATCTTGGTTATTTTTAAATCTAATTTCATGAATCTATCTTCATCCTTCAACCATCCCCCTATTAATATGCAAACTTAAGGAAAGATAATGAGTGGGCTATCATAGCGCAACTGGGGTGTTTATGAGGTCTGATGGTTTCACTAAGGTGGTGGACTATTAGGAAAAGGTTTTGTAGGAATTGGAGCCATCAATGCAAGTGAAGTTGAGTAATAGCGGTAGGTGGAATAGTATTCTGCTTTGCCTATACTCTCCAGACTGGTTCCGAGTGCTTTTTCGATGGCTTGACAACTTAGAAACTGTTATAAGATTTTGTACATCGACCTTGACGTATTACGATCGTGATGCCTTAGTGTTGAGGGTTAGGTGACCTTAAAAGGTCATTTTTCTTTGAATCAAGGTCTATTATAGTCCTTGTACTTGGCAGAATCATGGTTATATGGTCACTGATCTTGGTTAAGAAGACATGTTGGAACAATTAAATTTTATAGGAGGTAGTAAGAATGACCGATGTTTGATATGGTATCGTGTACTTTTCTTAAAACCAATAAGGGTTTGAGGACCAAGAAATGGTTTGTTTGAGGTTATAGGTCAGCCTTGAGACCTCTATTCTTTCCTAGGAGTAGTCTAGAGGAATAATATTCCTTTAAATACCAAATGTAAAATATGAAATGCTCTTTTAGGGTTGTTAGAGGCAACTTCCCAGGGTTCATAGTCACCAGGTGACACATAAAGGCCAACCGAGAGAAAATTCAATATTTTCTAGAGATGTATTCCCTAAGAACAACCAAGAGGTTTAGATCCTAATTGGGATACTTACTTCCCTCAATCGATTCACTTTAAAGGAAATGGACTAATGTTTGGCTTCTTCAAGATACTCAAGAAGTCCTTTTAATGGGATCCCAATGCTAAGGAAGCCTTCCATAACCTTAAAAAGTATCTCGGTTCCTACCACTACTGTCTCAGACCATTATCGGGGAAGATTTTTACTTTTATATCGTTGTTTCTATAACCATGATAAGCTCAACTCTAATTCGAGATGAGTTTAGGGTTTAGTTCCTTATGTACTATGTCAATCGATTTCTGTAAGGGGATGAAAGAAAATATCCAAGGATGGAGAAGCTTACCCTCTACCTTATTATCTAAGCCATATGACTAAGGCCCTATTTCTAATCTCATACGCTAGTATTCATAACCGATTAGACCATTAGATACATACTCCATATAACCAATACATTAGGGAGGCTTGTCAAGTGGCAAAGGAGTATGGATAATTCAATGTCAGGTATGAACCATGAATCTCCATCAAATGGTAGATCTTAATTGACTTCCTAGCGAAGTTTAGAAACCTAGAAGAGGTAGAAGATGAGGCTAAGGGCTCTGAAACAAGCGTTTCAGAAGTCACATCAGTGCCCAAAGAGATTAGACATTCAGTGATATAGTTATCATTTCTCTTACTTGGGTCTTTCATATAGATGACTCCTTAAGCATCTCAGGCAGTGGATCTTGACTTCATCTAGCAATCCTTAAAATAGGTACCATCTCTCTTTCTCTTCCTTTTACATTCAAGGCCTGTAATAACGAGGTAGAGTATAAAGCCTTGGTGGTAGGCTTAGGTTGGACCATCCAATTAAAAGAATAATATGTGGAGTCCATTAATGACTCTCAGTTGGTCTATGAGGCCAAGGGTGACATAATAACATCTTACTTTGTATTTTTAACCACCTCATCAAGAGGATGCCTAGATTTTGCATCAAAAGTTTTCCATAGGTAGACAATTCAAAGGTTGACCATCTTACATAGGTGGATTCATCAAATGAGATAGATCCTAGTTATCTCCTTGAACTAGCCAAGCATCAGCCAACTCTAGATCAACACTGCAAGGGTCAATCAGAGCTCAGACTGGACCACTCCTATTAAAACCGACCTCAGAGATGGGATCCTGCCAAAACACAAGCTTCATTCTTGGTGGAATACATCTCTAGCTTCCAGATACTGTATCAAAGGTGGGATATTTTTTAATAATAGATATTATCCAATGCTTGACAGATGCCTCAAGCCATCAGAGGCCAACTACGTCCTTAGAGACCTCCACAAAAATGTTTATGGTTCTCATACGGGCCCAGATACCTTAGTGTAAAAGGTCTTGAGGCAAGGGTACTTTTGGCCACAATGGGTAAGGAAGCCAAGGACCTAGTGCATTAGGTAGAGAACATGACTCCTATGTATGTCTATATCCTTTTACTTAATGGGAAATGGATTTGGTAGGACATCTGCCCCACGGTAAAGTCTGAAATAAGCTTTATGTTATGACCTTTGATTAATTCACAAAGTGGGTTAAGACTGAGCCTTAGCCACCATCAAGGAGAGAAATACCACCAACTTTATGTCGAAAAAGATCATCTTTATGTTTCTCTTATGAGAGGCGATCATGTCAGACAATGGAAAACATTTTGACAACCCAACCTTGAAAGAATTTTGCTCATATTATGACACAACAAACCACTAATCTTTTCCATGACATCATTAGGCCAATGGAAAAATTAAGGTCACTAATAGAACCATCTTCCATAGTCTAAAGAAGAAGTTGGAAAAAGCAAAAGGGTAGTAGGATGACGAACTTCCAATATTTTTGTGGCCTGGACCACAGTTAGAGGTCCAATAGGGGATAGTATATCCTCTCTAACCTTTGGCATTAAGGTGGTGTTCCTAACACATATCAAAGTTCCGACACAAAGTGCATCCTAATTTGAACGAAAGGCCAATGAAGAAAATTTTAATAGATCTGTAGATGATCTAGAGGAAAATAAGTAATCTTCCATAATTCGAGTGGCTACCTATAAGATGACAATAACCTCCTATTTCAAGAAAAAAAGTCCACAACAGAGAATTCAGTATGGGGGACATGGTCTTGAGAGAGGTCATCATTACAACTAGCAATCCAAATGAAGGAAAGTTAGGCCTTAAGTGGGATGAACCCTATGTGGTCACCACTATTGCAAGGCCAATCTACTACAATTTAAATATATGAACTTCCTGATCGCTCGAACATTGAGCACAACAAATATATTATCAAACATGTATTCAATGCTCAAGTGAAATGGAAAGAATCTCTTTGTCATCTATGATGTAATTAGTATAAGTATTCATTAATAGTTACAAACAATTCATCCTTAGTTCTACCACCTAAGATATAAGGATCCAACCCTCAAGTTTATATGAGTCCAGCCTTGGCTTAAAACTAACAGTTAAAGGTCTGAGGACCTAAAAAAGACTACATGCGATAGGACTGAATGACCCAAGCATCATAGTCAAAGGTCTATAAATCGAAAAAAGACTAAATGAATCATTAAGGTTTTCACATTTGATCCTATTCAAACTGACTAAGGTGTAGAGACCCATAAAAATTGTAAGGACAAATTTCCAAATAGTGTCAATTTGTATATATTGACATTCGGACAAAAACTAATTTGAGACATAGATAGATTTTTACATGTCATGATTCCCACTTAGTCTATGGTGTTATTTTGAAGAAATAGCAGCCAAGCTTCAATTATAGATCATGCCATATTTATTGGTGCACGTTTCACGTCTTCATATCATATCATGTTCTGAGTATCGCTCAGGTTTGAACGCGGGATGTTTATGGGACACAGTAAACATTTTATAAGGATGTTATTTTGTTTAAAATGATTTTAAAATGTTTTTAAATTCGTTTATTCTAAGATAAATGTTTTTTAGAGTCATATGGATGTTTCCCTTGTGTTTAGTAGGATCAAACAACATCTAGAGTCATTTAAATGACATCACACGGTCGTTCTAACGACATGCATGTCTCATTCTAATGAGATGTGCAAGTCATTCTAACGACATGGTGATATTGTTCAAACGACTTGTTGACTTATTGTTTTTATTTAAGGCATCTTTTGCTCAGAATTTCGTAATGTGTAAAACCTAAAATACATAACATAACCCATACATTTTTCTCCACTTGTTTACAAAGTCAAAAACATCCTTTGTGTTTATAAGATCCGAGATTTCATAACCATTGTGTTTTGAGATCTTATGTTTTCACCATGATTTCATTCTTCCTAAATTAAAGAACCTGTTTTCGTGCGGTGGACTCTGTACGTGTTAATTGAGGTGAAGAAGAGACGAACTCTAATTTCTAGATATTAGGTGGTTGACATAGATGTATCGGCAGATATCAAGGCACACGTGGACTCATGTGTTGTGGATCTTGCATAGGTGGTCTCCTATGTTGTATTGTGTAGGAGCGACTCAAGCATAGAAGAGCGTCAAGATTTGTGGGTTATCGAGTCATTGAGTATGTCTACTGTCTATACTTTGTAATATCGTATCATAGTGATTGTCTATCTTGGGTCGTCCGATGTTTTTCCCTTAGTGGTTTCCTTATACATCGACATTTTATGGACTTGATTTATTTTACTTTCTTAATCACACTAGATGCATGTTTAGGATTAACAAAATAAAATTGAGTTAAGTAAAATTGGTTCGCCAAATTGGTGCATATTAAAATTGGAATTTTTTTCCACCTAAAGCACACATAAAAATGACACATACAAATTGTTATTATAGCAGGTTACTCCAAGTTATCGAGTGATCCTAATTTTCTTTTAAAACATTTTTACATCTGATCCCTTTTGACTTCTCATGTTGTCAAATTCGTAATAGAGAAGGTTTTACTTAGTTATTGTGTAGATCCTTATTTGTGTGATTTTTGGTAGTTGTGTTGGTTTCTCTCTCTTGGCTTGTTTTTCTCTCGATGGATTCGCCTAGCTTTGACGAATAAAATATTTTGAACTTGAAGTTTGCAAAAATAATTGAAATAATTGAAGAAGAAAAATCTCGCTTTAAAAGTATGATTGAATATTTGCAAACTTTTCAACCTCAAAGAGATATCATTCGAGAGAAGTTTGTTGTTTTATATGATGACTTTAATTTTGTAAAATTGTCTAAGGAAGAGAGTCAGAATATAGTCATTATTTTAGAGAAAGAGTTAGAAGACAATAAGAATTATAGGGTTTGGGTAAAAGAGGATAGTGTTTTGATTGATGATTATAAAGGCACGTGGGAAGACTCTTAGGGATAAATTTGCTCACATTGAGGGGGAACATGATATCCTTTTAGCTATAATTAAAAATTTTAAAAAGGAGTCCCTAAAAATTGAGGAGTCTAATTCTTTGTTTGAGTCTAAAATTTTGAAGTTGAAAAATGATTTAAACGACTCAAGTAGTGATGGTAGTGGCTTATCTTGTTCTGGTGCTTCGATTGTTGAAGCCAAAACCATAGATTGTTTTAGAGCCTCAACCACATCCCAGGGTATTAGGAAAGTTCAACCTAAAGGTCCCGTTCCTTATCGTGTTTACACATGCTCACATTGTGGTAGAAATAGTCACCTTAGGCATTTTTGCTATGATCTTAGAAAAGACCCTAGGAAGTTTAAGCCTAGTGTCCCATCAATTTCCAAAACTCGTCAAGTTAGGTATACACCTATTTGGGTTAGGCAATATGTTTGGAGATGCTAAATGGTAGGTTAGTTCATTCTCACATGGTATTACGTTTGGATGATTACTTGCATGATCTTATTTTTCATATGCTAGTTTTGCTTCATGATATGTTCTTGCTAGTGTTATGATATGTCTATCTCTTTGTATTAAATTTTTTCCTTTTATTTGAGTCCTATTTGAAAAAATACAAAAATATTTTTGGTTTCATATATATTTTGAAAAATGCAAAAAGATTTTGTCTTTTGAGTTAAAATATATATTTTTTAAAATCACAAAAAAATTGGTTTATTTTTGTATCGTGAGTTTACATGTTTGATGTGGCATATTGGTGTGCTTGAACACCCATTGTTTCATTATCCATATGGCTAGGACATTTGGTCATAATTATAGATTCTTAGAATGATCTTAACCATTGATTAATGAGGTTTTTTCGAAGTTGATTTTCATTTGGATTCGACTTCGTATATATGCCATCACACACACATGCATAAGCTGATATGAATGTTTGATTTCTCATGCATATTTGAGTTTGGTGAGACGTTCTCATCTCAATTTTGTCATATATGCTTAATTAGACTTAGGAGGAGGTGTGTATGTAAACATCGTTGACCATGAGGATAGATATTTCTTAAATTGAAAGAATGATGAGTGTGCACGGAAAAGGGTTGCGAGAGTATAATAAACTCGTTGTGAAAGCCACCATTTAAAATAGCTGAGAAAAAATTAAGGCAATAAGAAGAACATATACTTAAAATGGGGACAATAGGATTTCTCTAAGGTGATAAATTGGAAACTTCAAAAGAATTAGAAAAAGATATATGAATATATGAGGGTGTTTGGATGAAAAAGTACAACGAGTTTGCACCTCAAATTCTAATGTTGAAAAATCGTGTCATGACGTATTGTTTGGTAGAATTATCAAAATTCTGGATATATGTACATATTGTTTGTTTGTTCATTAAGCTCAATATTTGAATTCTCACATATGGTTAAAACTTAGTTTGATGATATTTAGCTATCAATTAGAGCTTCTTGATCGTTTCGATGTATCTAAGTTGTGATTCATATGTTGTAGTTCACACCCATTCATTCTGTATCCATGTTTAGGCACATTGATACTACGTTAGCATGTAACTCATATTTTTTGTTTTGAGTTTCTTTTTCTACTATTTTATATTTCTAGTTACTGTTTTGAGAAAATTGTTTCACTGGGAAATTCCTGCATATTTTTAGAACTGGAATATGAAGTTTTTGAAGTCGTTCAAACGACTTCTAAATGTCGTTCAAATGACATATCTAGGTAGTTTAAAGAGTGGTTCGAGTGACATTTAAAACAAGGTATTAAAAGTGTCAGGTATGGTTATTTTTTAGGTCGTCACTTAGGTCGTTACTTAGGCGCGTCGCGCGATGCTACACTATTTCAGGTCATTTCTTGCCTGGTTCAAACTTGATGCCTATGTCGTTAAAACGATATGGCATGGTCGTTCAAATGACCCATATGGGATTTTGTCCTTATTTTTGTTTTTGTAACTGCTTCGTATATATGTTGATATTACACAGTTTTAGTACATCTGGGTTATTTTGGACAATTTATATGTAGTCGATAGTGTTTATTTATGTTTTGATTCATACATCGCATTGATTTGTTAAGTCACATCATTCCTATTGATGATTCATAGTTCTGACTGTTTGCTAGCTACATTTTGGTATATTGTGATTATTATTAGTTGGCTACCCATGTTTATCTACGTATGCTTCACATGATTATTCTCATGCTAGATATTCAGTTATATGTTTGTTTTTCTCACTAGTTGTTTATTCGAGACAAAAAGGGGTGGGGATATTTTTTCTAGTATATTGTATTGGTATTAGATTGTTTATATATCATTTGTACCTCCATACTTCACTTGGTATTTGTTTATTTTGTGTGTGTGGTGATTATTCAGATATTGGAGATTTTGCGACTACATGACATGGAGACAATTCGTGCTGCCGGTCCTGCATTTGTTTACTATATAAAGTACTGTATTTTCTTTTTGGGTTTATGTGATAGGATTTAGGTCTTTCGTCTTGACGGCCACCCAGCATAGGCATTTCGCTGTTTTGGTTTTATAACATAATAGCCAAAGGGGGAGATTTGTAAGGACAAATTTCCAAATAGTGTCCATTTGTATGTATTGGTATTATTCCGGACAAAAACCAATTTTAGTCATAGATAGATTTTTAGTTGTCATGATTCCCACTTAGTTTATGATGTTGTTTTGAAGACGTAGCGGCAAAGCTTTAAAGATAGATCATGTCTTGTTTATTCGTGCACATTTCACGTCTTCATATCATATCATGTTTTGAGCATCTATGAGGTATGAATGCATAATATTTATGGGACTCGGTAAATATTTATAAGGATGTTATTTTGATTAAACTGATTTTAAAATGTTTTTAAATTTGTTTATTCTGAGATAAATCTTGTTTAGTGTTGTATGGATCTTTCCTTTGTTTTTAGAAGGATCAAACGACATCTACAGTCATTCAAATGACATCGCATAGTTGTTCTAGCAACATGCATATCTCGTTCTAACGAGATGTGTAAGTAGTTCTAATGATATGGCGATATGATTCAAACGACCCGCCGACTCAAAGTTTTTATTAAGGCATCTTTTGCTCAGAATTTCGCAGTGTGCAAAAGATAAAATACAGAACAGAACCCATACATTTTTCTGAACTTGTTTTCAAAGGTTTTGAAAGTTAAAAACATCCTTTGTGTTTACAAGATCCCAGCTTTCACAACCATTGTGTTTAGAGATATTTTGTTTGCACCACGGTTTCACTCTTCCTAAATTGAAGAACCTGTTTTTGTGCGATGGACTCCGTACTTACTGATTATGGTGAAGAAGAAGTAGACTCCGATTTTTAAATTGTAGGTGGTTGTCGTAGTTGTATCGATGGATACCGAGGCACATGTGGACTCGTGTGTTGTGGACCTTGCGTAGGTAAACTCCTGTATTGCATTGTGGAGGAGCGATTGAAGCATAGAAGAGAGTCAAGACTTATGGGTGATCGAGTCATTGAGGTCTACTATCTATATTTTGTAATACCATATCATAGTGATTGTCTGGCTTAAGCCGTCCGAGGTTTTTTCCCATATTGGTTTCCTCGTACATCATCGTTTTATGGACTTGATTTATTTTTTTAATCACACTAGATGCATGTTTAGGACTAACAAGAAAAAATTGGATTAAGTAAAGTTGGTTCAAAAAATTGGTGCATATTAAAATTGGAAAAAGTTTTTTTTTAAAATATTTTTCACCTAAAGCACACATAAAAAGGGCACCTACAAGAGTCATCTCATGGCACTGCTTCACACTTGGCTGAGGTCCACGCATCCTCATGCCAACAATAGAAGGTCTAAGTACCCAAAAGGATTGAAGGGATCATAAAATGTTTCACTTTTAACCCATTCAAAGTGAGTAAGGTCTAAGGACTTACAAAAGTCAGTCTCAAGACCTTTTATCCACTTAAAATATGTTTTCAAAATGGTGAAGTTTTACAAACATGCAAAAACCTTAGCCAAAATTTTTTTAACCTAATTTTTCAAAATATTTTGATAAATATAAATGACTTAGAACAAAAATATCATTTTTTCCAAAAAAAAATTGAGGGGCTAAGGTCCAGAGGTTTTTCAGCCCAGTATGATTATTCACTTTAAAAAATGTTTTCAAAAGGGTGAAGTTATACAAACATGCAAAAGTATTAGCCAATTTTTTTAACCTCATTTTTCAAAACCTTTTGATAAATATAAATGACTTAGAACAAAATTTTCATTTTTTTCCAAAAAAAATCAAGGGGCTAAGGCCCAAAGGCCTTTCAACCCAGTATGACCTTTAAAATTATAAATCTGAAGGTCTTAGGACCCTTATAAGGACTTCATATTTCAAAATTTCAAAGTCCTAAGGTCATAGGACCCTTATAACGACTTTAAATTTCAAAATTTCTAAGTTCGGAAGTCTTAGGACCCTTATAAGGAATTCATATCTCAAATTGTCTAAGTCTGGAGGTCATGTGACCCTTATAAGGACTTTGGATTTTAAATTCTCTAAATTGGAGATCTTGTGACCCTAAGAAGGAATTTTATATTTCAAATTTCTTAAGTTTATAGGTCTTATGACATAGTTAGGCGCTTAACATTAACTAAATTTCCAAAATCTAAGATCTTTTTACCCTTATAAGATTCTCTTTGACTTTTACTCTAAAAAATATTTGGGGGCTAAGTGTTTATACAAATATTTTGGGACTTCAGTCCTGATAAAGTATAACTATCAAATGTTCTATGGGTTTAAGGTCTAATGACCCATTACAGAACCTCAGTCTTAACTCATTGCTCCATAAGTTTGTGGGTTTTGGTCTTGGCCCCTCAGATATACTTAAAAAAAATTATAACTTAAGTTATTTTTCTTTACTAAGGTATCTTGGGGGACTAAGGGGTATACTACCTGGTGGAAGACCTCAGACAATGCAATTGTTCCTTAGCAAAGTTTTATGGTTCCAAAACTACTCTTTCATTAAAAATGGGAGAAGAACGACCCACAACCGGCAAGCACTTCACATATATAAAAATTAAACAAAAATCCTTTCAAGGCTTGAGGGTTGTGGGATGTATAGTAGCTTTATTTTTAGAGGGTCTTGATGAGGGCAGAGAGGCAGAGGCTCCTTCCTTTATTTAATCATTAATGCTACTTTAATCACCTGATCTCTTGGGAACAAAGTCTTCATTAGTTTCATCATGATCCCCAGGAACAAAGTCTTCATAAATGCAAATGTTCCTCATGATCTTTGGGAATAAAGTCTTCATCAGTTTCATCATCAATGCTACTTTAATCACTTGATCTCTTTTTAACTATCTAAGGGACTTGGGCAAACCATCTAGAGACTTCCACATAAGGAAAAAAGTGCATGGACCTTAACTTTTCAAGATTCAAAACAAGAATTGAAATTATAAAAATTAAATTTATTGAAGGCCTCAGACTCAAGATAGACACCCAATTGGCGATGCACTATATAGTGCAGATCTTCCTGTAAAGCTCTTTATGCTTCACTAGGGCCTCAACATAATTCCACTGCACTTCCTAGACTTTGTAGGTCAACTGACCCTTCAAAAAAATTATTTATTTAATTGATTTCTTTAAAATATCCACCTCTCCATCATCTTAAGTTTCTCTCAAAATATCTAGAGCTCACCTTAATCTCAATCTGACTAAGGTCATGTAGCACCTCAACCTTGACCAAAGAATCTCGTGCAGCAACCAATAAAGATGTACTATCTATAAGAGTTTTTGTACTAAAGAGGTCCTCACCCTCCTCCAAGTAAATGACACATCCCTTCAATAAATATCTCTCTTTCTTGAGAGCCTCCACTTGTAGCCTCCGGTCGTTGATCATTCGGTCCAGATGCATCCAAGTGATGTCTAAACTGCTTGCCATATCCAAAGCCTTTTTCTACACTAAGATGTCATCAAGTACGTTCACCAGAAGGGCGTCTATCAGATGCTAAGCCTACAAAAAAAGAGGAATATGATAAGAAGGAAGAAAAAATAAAAAAAAGATGCTAAAAAATTTAGAGAAATATGAGGACACCTTGACCATTAAGTAAACTAACTCCCCTATATTGGTAGGGGTTCCTCTTCCCCTCAGGGTGGCCACTATATAGGATTTGTTTGTTTTGGATAGTGAGCGAAAGGAGTCCAAAATTGAAGCATAAAAGTTTATATCCTCAACCGAGGGGGGCCTTAAATATCTCTCCACCATAAAAGGCAACAAGTTTTTCCTTTCAATAACTTTTCAAACCTCTGACTTATGAGGAACATCAACTACCTTCTTTAAACCCCCGCTCCTACCGAGGGAGAACCACCTTCTCCATGGACTCCTTTTATAATACGAAGGGTTATAAGTACCTTAGAATATAAAGATCACTCGGGGTTGCCCCAGATGTCCCACCTTCCCTTAAATTTTCTCGTAACAAGGGAAGGTTTTTTCATAGACTCTCGTACTAAGACCTAAGTAAATCCAGACCCAGGATTGACTCCTCTACCATTTTAATCTCAAGAATTGGAATGTTCATTGAGGTGTTGAACTTTAGGTGTTTGGTGGTCTTGGACCTTCTTTTCTTGCTGACCATAACCTCAACATGATCCTCTTTGCCAAGATACTTGGCTATCATCCTTTTTCCTATTCATATAATGGATCAACAATGAATCAGATTTACCTATTAGGGAACTATAAATGAAGGTAATGGCAAAAGAAAGAAAATTAAAAGCTAATTATAGGGAGAACAGTCGAACTAAAGTAGGCTCATTAGCTTAGGTAGGAACCCCTTAAGTCCTTAGAGGGTTAGCCTTACCCTTAGGTAAGTCATTTTCACCCTCGGAGGCTTCAGGAACCTCAGTGGAGACCTCAGTAGCAACCTTCCTTTTGTAGGGCACAAAATAAAGGCCTCAGACCTAATCGTATAACCAACAATAATCTTGGGGACCTCAGGGATTCCTCTTGATGTCAGAGTCTTAGGCTTAGGGCCTAGCCCATTGTTAAAGAGACACTTGGCAATGACAATTATCTCAAAGGGAGTATAGGCCAACTTTTAGGCATCAACAATCATGTTTAATCCCTCCTTAGAGTGGTCGACAGCCATCCCAAAAGATGTAGAAAGTGTTAAAACCCAGAACAAAGGTCAACCAAAATACTAAAGAAAAGGTAAATTTTAACTCACCCACAATCAGGGGAGTAAACCTGATAGTAGGGTCAGTTGGGTCTGCAGTGGTTCAATCTCCCTCAACAAAGAATAATTTTACCATGAAGTTTTTAGGGGTGTTATGCATGTCTTTTGCAAAGGCCACCATGTTGGCCTTAAGGGCTAAGTACTTCATACCGCTCCTAAACCCTGTTCAACTTGAAGAACAAGACATGGGTAAAATCATGCTTGTATCTACTTGAATCTATAAAAGAAAATAATATGTCCATTATGGGTCTCCATGGGTTAGCCACCAAATCATAAGGGGCTATCCCAATAGCCTTTAGGATCCCCACCACTGGCAATGATAGTGGGAATCAAGCCCTATACTGGAGAAAGAATTCTTTGAAGCATAGAAGTTGGGAAACCAATTAAAAGGCCCTATCATTAGGCATTGTGGCCTTTAAATGACAAATACGAAATTTGGTACTTATTTTGGACATCGACTAGTTCATGCTATGTGATTTGTAAAGTGATTAGTAAAAAATATTGTATATTAGTGCCCTTTATTCTTGTGTATGATTAATTATGGTGTTCATTACAACCTATTAAATCTCTTATAATGAATAAAATTTGTTTTCAATTTGTGTATTTTTTGCAATGTTTATTTGAGCTTTTGTAGGTACGGGAATGCTTAACGGAGCAATTGGTTGCGTTTTGGGAAAGTTTCATCTAAGGTGAATATTTAAGGGAAGTTCTATAATTTCACACTTCATGTCTCAGTGGGCGGAACTACATGGGAGCATAGTTCATTGAGTTAGGTTAGCGTGGCCTCTAACTGTGTTTCTTTCCGAATCTGAATGATGAACTTATCATCATTTTCTTGAAGTGCAACATTTCCCCTTTTTGAAGCAAACCGAGCCCGAGAAAACAGAGCATCGATTAATCGATCGATCGACCTCCTTTGATTTTGTTAAGACCTGTACGTAAAAGTCATTTTTTCCATAAATTTATTGATCTCCTCCTTGGATCGATCACCACCCTTTTATTTTGTGATGAGATAAAGGTAGTGTGCTGGAATTTATAAGTTCGATAGATTGACCCTCCCATTTTTCAAATATTTGTTCCTTTATGAATTCTTTTCTTTTCTTTTATCGACTTACTATATTTAGTAAATTGAGTTTTATACATTGGATACATTAGATTTGAGATATTTTAGGTTTAGTTTTGAGAGTTTCTCTCATAGGGTTTGGTTTGTAAGTTGCTATTCATTACCTTTTTTCTTTAATTCAAGCTTTCTAACTTAGTTTTAATGCTTTGCTAATTAGTTTCTTTTATTTATCTACTTCTTTATTTATTTCTTTATTTCATTCCATGAATTATTTTTCTTTCTTGCTAAGTTAAATTAGGTTGAGATTGTTGAACTCACCATGGATTAATTGGTTGATTTTCTATGGTATAATAGTTTCTGATAGTTTTGATGGGTTAGTTGTTCTTGGGTTTGTATCTAGGAAACATAATGGATTATATCATGTATGCACCATATTTGTGACCTTACATATGTAATATCGAGGATATTTGTTGATGTTAAACTCAAATTAAGATTTTATGCGAATTTACATGGTGACGATAAGAGAAAAATTTATAATTACTCATTTTTTTATTTGGCTTATCCCGTTACACCTAACCGTACCTTTATGAAGAGAATAAATGTTGGTGACATTTGCAAGATTGAATATCATTGTCATAATGTCACCCGAGAAGTGTTATGACGTAGTTTAGAAAAACTTTAAATATTCAGGGAGCATTTTAAAAGAGTTTGCATTTAAAAGTTTTCAAAATGATTTTCAAAGAATTTTTGAAAAACTTACTAACTCATTATAACGAGATTGAAATGTCATTCAAACAAGTTTCATAGGATTGTTAGAATTAGGTTTCCATATCAAATGAGATCTACAATGTCTCTTTTTGGGTTCTTTCTAGAATGTCATTCGAAGTTTTATTAGAAATCGTTCAAATGAGATCAGGTACATCGTTCGAATGAGGTGGAAATTTGTTCGAACGAGAACGCGTGTTTTTATTTTTAAACAAATCTTATCTAAATCTTTAATCCCTATCTCTTTACAACAATTTTCCCTATAAAAAGAGATGTGGGATTAGAGTTTTTAAGAATCATTTTTAGAGTTCTTTTTGTGATCAAACTCTATAATTTTTCCATCCAAACCTTTTAGATCTTCAAGGATCACTTTTACAAATCAAGAAGAACATAATAAAAGTTTGAAATCCTTGTAGAGATTTTCTCTACTGCTAATTTATGGATTCGAAACTCACTACTAAAGAAGAAAGTAATTTCAAATTCTTAAGGCAGATTCGTGGATACTGAGGTAAGAACTGCTTGTTGTGGGCAGTACTAGAGTGCAATTTTTTTTATTAAAGATTTAAAGACCCTTTTACATTTTACTTAGTGGATCTCTAAGTAGTTTGTAAGCCATTACGTCTCTATCAAATTCTTTAATAGTACTGAATTAAAGGTTTTGCTAAAACGGATTTTCCTTTATTTATTGTTCTTTCTGTTTTGGTTTGGAATTTATCTACAATTAATATTACATGTTAACTTTAAATTAAATCAAGATTATATTTGCTAAAAAGTGAATTTGTATGTCTGGCCCAAGATACAAGTAAATCCGTATATTCCCTCGGTATTAGAGTAGGCCACACTAATTTATTATGTGATCTTTAAATTTTGGGATTATCTGGATAATTTGTATAATAGGCTACCTATTTTTTATGGGTCAAATTATGCTTATTGAAATACTTGAATAAGGTTGGCACTGAGGTCAATTAAAGAGATAGTTTGGCTTATTTTTGAAAGAGAGTGGACACTACCCACTGTGACTAACGACAATGTCGAAAGTCTTAAAACTATCACTGATTGCACAGAGGATGATTTTAATGGATTAATTTTAACTCCCGCGGCTTAAGTGCTATTTTTGGAGATGTCACCCTTGACGAGTTTTGCCGCATCATGAGGTGCGCCATGTCTATGGAAGCATGGGACACCCTCTAACTCACTCACGAGGGAACTAATGTAGTGAAAGCTTCTGAGCTACAAAGTCTCACTACACAGTTTGAATATATTACTATGCTAAAATCTAAGACTTTTGATGAATTTTATGCTAGATTATCTAATGTAGTCAATTCCAGTTTTAATTTGGGTGAGAGAATTCCTGAGACACGCATTGTGAAAAAGATTTAAGATATTTATCATCCCGCTTTATTCCTAAAGTCATTATCCCTCATTCGTTGGGAATCTTAGATAACTTGGGTTAAAAGAACTCGTAGGAGACCTTTAAACTTACAAAATTGATATGTTCCCTAAAACTATAAAGCCAAAGTAAAAAGGAATTGCTTTGATAGTTCAATGTAAAAATAAAGAGGAGGTTTCATCTGACTCCGAGTATGATTTTGATCTATATGATCTTGCCTTTGTGCAAAAGATATCTCAAACTAAAAAAAATACTTCCAAAGAAAACAAAAATTTTGAAAAAGATAAAAAATTTAAATCGGCAAGAAAAATTTTGAAAAAGCGAGGGGAGAGTATCCTAAGAAAGATAAGGAGAGATTCTATGAATGCGAGGGTAAGGGTCACAAAGCTCACGAGTGTTCTACAAGGTTAAAGAGAGTCAAAAGAGAGAAATTCCTAGGTGAGAGTTTCTTTGGGAGAAAGATTCATTTTAGTGGAAAGGGAAAATGGTGACTTGACAAACAAAATGGCTAGTCTTACGAGAGATCTTCAAGCTTCATTGGTGAGAGTGAAATTGAGCTAATTAATTGACTTGAATAATTAAATGCCACACACAAATCCAATTTTTACCAAATGTTAATCTTTGATTAAATTATCTTTGCATACAGGATGTGTTCCAATCACAATTAATAAAGTACGCATGTAATCAACAGAGGAAGATGAGGAAAATTTTCTAAAAAGGGAAAGACCTTTTATTCAGCACTACTGTACATTTTGATAGACAGCTGACTTATAATTACTTGGACAATCTAAGTGGGATGCGCAGTGTATTCAAAACCTCCAATAGAATACGACTCAGTCCAGAGTCATCCATAGGTAGCTGTTTACCTTTAATATCCACCGACCAACCTTTTTCTTCTTCGGTAATGAAACCTCGGTTCACAAGTTAGTCAAAGAGAATGAAATCCATAAGGTTTTATGGAAAGGTATTTGAAATTAAGGTTTCATAAATTTCATTGGTCACATATGGGGATGAAAGATTTGTGAAAATAAAAGTGGTTTTGAAAAACCAAAAGTGGAAAACTGTGGAATAGGTATGGAAAATTCGTTTTTGCCAAAGATCTTATGAAATTATGAGCAATATAGGTTTTTATAGAAAAAACAAAAATTTTGAGGTGACAGGGTCATTCTAACGAAATCAAATCTTGTTCAAATCAAACTTCATTTTCATTCTAGTAACATTCGTCTCGTTGTAACGAAACCTCATTTTCGTTTGAAGAAACTTCAATCGAGCTTATAATGAGAATGCTCTGTAAGATAGGGAAATCTTGTTAGAAGTTCGTTTGAAGTTGGTTCAAATGAGAATGCATCTTGCTAGAAGTTCATTTGAATTTGGTTCAAATAAGAACACATCTCCATTGAAGAGCCTTCTAATGAGCGTCTAATTAGATTCTAATTAGAATATCCTATCAAGACTGAAAATCTCTCATTTGAAGTTGGTTCAAAACGGGACTAAAAAACTTTTTCATTTTTAAAATACTTTTATAAAAATCCTTGATTTAAAATAAAACATCCCAGTATACGATTCATATAAATCCATGAAAACTATAAGTTTATATCTCCATAATGTGTCGGTGTGTCTTCGAATGTTCTTAGAGACATAATGCTCAGTTTGAGATGCAATGCTCAATCTGAGATGTTGGTTTGTAACCTAATACACCAAAAGTAAAAAAAATAAGCCTAAGCAATTATAAAACTGTCTCTTACAGTTAGAGTCTCGTGAGAAACTTAAAGCCCTTGTATCCCAACTCGAGAAGATCTCAAACATGCCCGAGAGGTTAAGGTTACTATAGAGGATACATCGAATAAGGTAGGAAAATGTTCCTCAATCACGATTTAGGTTTTAGGGAGAGGTAAGGAATAGGTCATGACGGTGAATCCTCTTCTAATGTCGCACTTATCGATTCCTAAATTTGTGGTAAATCCTTATGGGCCTCAACCTAAACCACAAAAGAAATTTCAACCTAAATGAGTGAACCAAAGTAGATCCAAACAAGTTTATGTTTGAACATATTGCAAAAGGAGAGGTCACCATAGGGAATTTTTCTGCAAGTTAGGAAGAACTATATGTACACAGACTCCCACACAACGCTATAGGAACTTTGCTAGTCTTAGAAAGCAAGTTGAGTTCCATATTACCACTTCTTAAAGCTTAATGGAAGAATTTCAAAGGATGTCCATGCCTCCTGGGAATAATTCCAATGCTACGAATAGATCCAACAATGATAAGGGAAAACAAAAGGTTACCTACACTTAGGTACCTAAGCAAGATGAGAAGGCACTTCTTGTTCACATTCCTCTCAAGGTTCAAGATACTTCCCAGTGGTATTTTAATAGTGGATTATCTAGGCACATGATCATTGACAAGTCGTATTTTACCGACCATATGGATCGCAAGGAAGGAAAAGACACTTTTGGAGATGTGAGTAGTCGGGAATTTTAGGATGTGGTTGTGTTGAGATACCCAAATTTCCTAAGCTAGATAATGTGTTATACGTCGAAGGTTCAAAAGAGAACTTGATTAGAATAAGCCAACTTTGTGACACAAATATTATGGTAAAGTTTGATCGATCTGAGTTCAACATTTATGATCAATCCACTGAACTAGTACTACACGGAGTGAGGACCAATGATAATCTCTATGGGATCATTCCAAAGTCCTCCTTTATGTGCAACAATGCCATTGTCTCCGCTATAGATCTTTGGCATAAATGACTAGGTCATGTGAACTTTAGAGATCTTGAGATTTAGTAAATAAAGACCTAGTTTGTGGCATATGATCACTTGGGAAACCAACTTCCTCGATTTGTGGTCATTGCTAACAGGGAAGACAAATTTGAAGTCCCCATCAAAAGTTGGATACCATTACCACCTCTCGTGTGTTGGATTTGATATATATGGATATTATGGGTCCTACTTATACAGAGAGCATATGTTGTAAGAGATATGTTCTCTTGATGATCGATGAGTTTTTAAGACACTTTATTGTCTGGTTTCTTAGAGAAACGTCCAATGTGGTTAAGTTCTTAAAGACCAAGTGACGTGTCCTACAAAATTAACATGGTGTCGCTATTACTCAAATGCATAAGGACAATGACATTGAATTTAAAGAAGCGGGAGCGGATAGCTATTGTGATGAAGTGGACATCAAACACGAGTTTTTGGCTAAGTGTACTCCTCAATAAAATGGGACTGTTAAGAGGAACAACCGAAAGATTAAAGAGATGGATAGATCCATGCTTCTTGGGAGAAACATTCCTTGAAATTTTCAGGCAGAGGCGATTAATACCGCATGCCATAGGATGAATAGGGTATATCTTTTTCCACACACGTTACACATGCCATAAGTTGTGGATAGGGAATAAACTCAACCTTTCTTATTTCTGAGTCTTTGGGAGTCCATGCTATATTTTGAGAGGTAGTGAGAACTTAGGAAAGTTGAACTTCCATAGATATGATGAGATAATTTTAGGATATTCATCATTAATTAGGATTTTTAGGGTGCTTAACTTGCAAGCTCTAAGGCTATGGAGTCAATAAACATCACGATTAGAGGCGATGAGGCAAAGACGCCCCTAACCCTAAGTATGAAAATGATGCACCCCTCAGTGATGATCCTATTCTTCCTCGTACTACCCCAATGGACCTCGCTCTTGATTTAGAGGATCCACTCTCTTGGGTTCAAAAGAGTCATGACCCTTTTGCTATACTTGGTTATCCCATAATAGGTGTCATGAATCGCACTCAACTTGACAATATGGTTGGTTACTTTTGCTAAATCTCCTTAGTAGAGCCTAAGAACATGAAAGAAGCCTCAAGGATGAGCATTGGATATTCTCTATACGAGATGAGATGCTTCAGTTTTTTAAGAAAGACGTCTGTGAGGTAGTCCCCTGACCCAGCGAGACTAATGTGATTGGTACCAAGTGTATTACAAGAATAAGATGGATAAGAATGGTATATAGTTCACAATAAGTCTATATTGGTCGCTCAAGGCTACATAAAGATTGAAGGTGTAGACTTTAATGAGACATTCGCTCTTATTTCTAGGCTTGAGTCTATTCGCTTACTACTTATCATACGATGTCATTTATGCTTGAAATTATATTAAATACATATAAAGAGTGCCTTCCTTAATGGCATTCTATAGGAAAAAGTGTACGTGGAACAACTAAAGGGGTTCGAAGACCAAAAGTACCAGGGAGATGTTTTTTTATCTTAAGAAGTTCTTTTATGGTTTGAAGCAAGAAACCTATGCTTGGTACGAGAGGATCATTTTTTATATCTCTTATCTCTTATCTCATGGATTCAAGAGAGGAGAAGTGGATAAGACATTATTTGTGATGGGAGAGAGTGGTGCAAAATTGGTTGCCTAAGTCTATGTGGACGACAAAGTAATTGGATCCACGTGTTCCCAACATGCTCACACATTTGAGGAGAAGATGAAATGCGAGTTTGATATGAAAATGATTTGTGATATTATGTTATTCGTAGGTCTCTAAGTGCATCTACTTCAGGAAAGGATATTCATATCTCAATCCAAATATTTTAGGGACCTAGTGAAGACGTTTGGTTCAGACTCCACTAATTACTCACGCGCCCCTATGAGTACATCGACAAAGCTTAGTAAAGACACTTTAGGCAAGAACATAGAGCAAACCCTTAATAAGAGCATGATAGGTAGTCTTCTCAACTTTATCGCTCATCGTACCTATATTACCTTTAGCATTGGAGTTTGTGCCTATTACCAAGAGTCCTCAAAAGAGTCTCACTTACTTGCACTTAAATGTATCATTAAATACGTGAGTGGAACTCTTTCTTATAGTATTTGGAATTCCTTTCATAACAATGATCGTTTTTTGCCTATTCGGATGTAGATTGGGCTAGGGATGTTGATGGTTATAGGAGCACCTCTAGAGGGTGATTTTACATTGGGAGTGCTTTTATCTCTTGGTTGAGAAAGAAGAAGAACTTTATATCTTTGTCTATAACAAAGGTGGAGTATATAGTCGATGGGAGTTGTTACACACAACTATTATGGATGAAGCAAATATTAGAAGATTGTGGGATTTTCTAAGGCACGATGACTATTTCATGTGATAATACTAGTGCAATCCACATATTTCATAATGCATTCCAATATTCCCACATAAAGTACATTAGTATACATGAGCATTTCATTCGTGATCTTATTGAAGATAAGGTCATGTCATTGAGCTTTGTGAGCACCGAGTCAGTCAATATTTTCACAAAACCTTTAGATGCACTAATATTCGAGAATCTTAGGAAATCTTTGGGTATTTGTTCCATTGGTTGAGTTTGGGTATTTTATCCAGTGTAGGTTGATTATCATATTCATATAATTTTTCCCCTATTGCTAGATTGTATTTCTATGCTTATATATGTTTTATAATTGAAAAATCTTGAAAATTCCAAAAAGATATTCGATTTTTAAGAAAAAGTTTGAAAAATTCCAAAAAGATTTTATTTTTGATAAAAATTTTGAAAAAGGCAAAAATATTTTTGTATATTGTTTTTCACCATATATGGATGTACACTTAAGATGTTGGAATCACCCCTACATTCCATCTATTCATGTGACTTTTTCATGGTGTTTTGAGATATAGCTTCATTTCTTTAACACACTTAATAACGTGTGGCTAGAATTTCATTATTCATTGATGATTACTTTCTTCCTTCTAGACTTTTATCACCTTTATTTCCACTATGCATAGACTTAGTGAACATTTTACTTAATTATCATATGTCGAATATGGTGTTCTCATAGTGTTTAATAATGAACCAAATGTACTCGATATAAGTTGTACTTGTAAGCACCATTGCCTGGATTTCATTTCTCAAAAAAATTGTTATATGTTAAGCAATGGAAAGGGGCTATGAAAGAGCAAATTCTCTTAGCGTTAAAAGCCACCATGTATAAAAAGAGCCTAAAAGATTAACAGTACATAAAAACAAAAGTGCCAAGGCCATTTTTTTTTATCATTGATTCTTCGCGGTATATGAGCATTATGATATCTTAAAAAATTTAAGAGTGAATTCTTAATTATGTGAGATTTTAAGGGTGTTATAAAGTAGAACATCAATAGATTTTCACATCAGACTTTCTTCAAAAGCTTTAAATATTTTGGAGTTATTGATTTGAGAAGCATTTAAATTCATGGAATATTTCATTTATGTTCAACTTTTTTAAACCTAAGGTTGAAATTAAGTCCTTCTTTAGAAGTATCTCATTGACTTAGTGTGCCTTTGTTACGAATGCCTATGTTGATTTATCAATGGAAAATGTTCACACAATTATATTCCACTTTTATGATTTGATTATTTTATTGATATTCCATGGTGTGATGATTTTGTACTTACATGTACCTTTTAAACATATACTTTTTACTTGAAAATTTTGAAAATTTTCAAACATAGTTGGTTGAAAGCCATTTTGGAGTTTCATAGCATGTGCCTTATTAGTTATCTTTGTGATGATATCATTGCTTATTAGGGTGATGTTAGAGCTTTCATGTTTAGTTTCTAACCCTTTGTATATTACGGACAAAATGGGGGAGAACAAATTGAGGGGGATTTTATATTTTTTAAACTCATACGCGTCACGGTATTTCTTTTATCTCATATGTGTAGGTCATTCCGCCTTGATGATGATTTCATGGACCACACAAGCTGAAGACATTTAGTTGAATACTTATACATTTATAAATTTTCGTTTCTTAATTTAGGAGGGCATTAGTTGTATTAGTCTTAGTGGTTAATTTGGCTTCAATTTGTGTTTTGTACCGGAATAGCCAAAGGGGGAGATTTGTAAGAGAAAAATTTATAATTGCTCACTTTTATATTTGGCTTATCCCATTACACCCCACTGCACCTTCATGAAAAGAAGAAGCATTGGTGACATTCGCAAGATTGAAGATCTTCGTCATAACTTTACCTAAGAAGTGTTATGAAGTGGTTTGGTAAAGATTTAAATATCCAAGGGATATTTTAAAAGAGTTTTCATTTAAAAGTTTTCATAATGTTTTTAAAATGATTTATTAAGAATTTTTGAAAAACTCGTTAACCTGTCAGAACGAGATTGGCATGTCTTTTGAACGAGTTACGTAAGGTCGTTAAAATGAGGTTCCTAAGTTTGAATGAGATCTGGAATGTCATCTTTTGGATTAGCTATGGAATGTCGTTCGAAGTTTCATTGAAAACCGTTCAAAGGAGATCAGGTACATCGTTTCAATTAAGGTGGCAGTTCATTTGAACGAGTATGCGTGTTTTTATTTTTTAAACAAATCTTATTTAAATATTTAATCTATATCTCTTTGCAACAACCTTCCCTATAAATAGAGATGCGAGATTAGACTTTTTAAGAAGCCTTTTTAGAGTTATTTTTGTGATCAAGCTGTATAATTTTTCCATCAAAACCCCTTGGATCTTTAAGGATCACTTTTTTTAATCAAGAAGAATACAATCAAAGTTCAAAACTCTTGAAGAGGTTTTCTCTATTATAGATTTGTGGAGTCGAAGCTATATTACTGAAGAATAAAGGAATGGAATGTTCTTGAGGCTGATCGGTGGATACCGGGGCAAGAGATACTTGCTGTGGGCGGCGCTGGACTGCATCGTTTTCCATTGAAGATTTGAAAATCCTTTTATGTTGTACGTAGTGGATCTCTAAGTAATTTGTAAGTCATTACGTATCTATCAAATTTTTTAATAGTGCTGAATTAAAGGTTTTGCCCAAATGGGATTTTTACTCTATTTTTTTTTTTTGGTTTGGAATTAAGCTTCAATTAATATTTAATCTTCACTTTAAATTAAATTATGATAAAATTTGATAAAAAGTGAATTTATGTGTTTGACCTAAGATACAAGTAGATTAGTATATCCCCTTTACATTGATAAATCTAGGTTTTATTAATTGTCCAAATGGATACTAATATTCAAAGTGATTTTGTTTCCATATTACCATTTATGTTCATTAGTCTGTCATGAGAGAAATGATTCTGAACCTATAGTTTCATTCTTGTCTATTAAACTAGTTTAAATATTTGTCTAGATAAATTGTAGTATAAGACGTTTTAAAACCAAAGATCATTTTCTAAACTTTTATTTTTGAAGTAATAAATCAATTGAATTATTAAATCCTTCTTAGTGGAAACGATATCCAACCACGATGCGATATTTATAAAACAAGTGTAGTTAAAGTTTAGGTTTTTTTCATCAGGGTGGAAAACCAATCGATGAAAGTGTCCTTACACGACCACTCAGTTTTCACTTGATCAAAATAGCGTCGTTGTCGGGGAAAAAGGTTTTTTAGAATTTCATTGATGTGCACATTTGAGTGCCAAGAAAATTTGAATTCTTGTTCGCACACAACTTTGTGGAATTTCTAATAAAGAGCCATTTTGAGTAAGCATGTCTTACTCTAGAGTTTTTGTTGATCTTTTGAATATTTTTTGAATTTCCACAAAACCTTCGATGATTACTTTCAAAGGGAGTAAAATAAAAAGGCTATTACTTTTGTTGAGTATTCACAAAATTGAACAAAGTATGTGGGGATGTCCAAAATTTATTCTCATGATAAAAAGCCACAAAATTCTTACAATAACATTGTTGAAAACGCTTGTGATAATAATTCTTCGAACTATTATAAAAATAATTTTCAAAACTGTTGTACTAATAATTTTGAAAAGAGTTATGATAATAGATCCCAATTTTTTTTTTTTTGTGAAGTTAACCCTACCGACGAATTCATTTGGTGAATACTTGAAAGCTCAACAAAATGAAAAATTCGATAACTATTATCATGACGAAAATCGTTGTTGAAAAAATAATTGGATTCATTATTTGAAAATTGAACCATCAATGATGTTTCTCTTGACACTTTGGAAGATGAATAATGTGTTGAACCAAATGAGGAATCCAAGACTTTTGGACTAAGTATACCTACATTGAAATAAAACATTCTTCTCTTAGACTAACGCGTAACGGAAAATGGAAGTGATGAGGAAATGGATAAAGTATCAAATTGCAAAAAAATGATTCATTCTTTAAAAAACAAAGATAAGGTTGAGACTAGTTCTCCACCTCAAATATTTTTTAAATATAAATTTATCTAGAATGATCCTATCTTCTTTGAAATTCAATCTTCGTGCAATAATGTGTCATCTTTTTAGATTGAATTTTTTCCTCGCCATTATCGAACCATTGGTCCAATTCTTATCAAGGAATGATTTGTAGAAATTATTTCCATGATGTAATTCTTCCTTATTTGCTCCCCACCTCCCATTCCATTTGAAGAACCTTTGGGAGGAGAATCATTTTTTTGGGTCCCATGTGTACTTGGCCCCCGTTGAATCCAAATACCCCATTATCTGCCAATTTTTTTTATTGGTGATGGTTCTCTTTCCTCTCCCCTTGCATGCCTTCCGTTGTTCGATTTTTTTTATAGGATCTATGTTTTTTAAGGAGGTCATTCCATTAATCCCTCTAAGTCAAATCATTTTTTGGGTGGAGTATAAAAAATTTCAAATTCTAGTCTATAGTTAGTTAGAAGTTAAAATTGTTAGCTGTACATATTAGGTTGATTTTTTTCTTTTATATTTTTTTCTAGTATAACTAATTAAAGTTTTTGTTCTTCTTTATTGTTAATCTTGGTTCTAACATGTTTTGTATAATCTTTGGATTTGAACTATATGGGGATCGCTCCATTTTGGGTGGTATTTTTATCTCTCTCTTTGACTTTTGTTCTTAATTCACATTGAGGACAATGCAAGGTTTAATCTAGGAGGTGTGGGTTATTCTTACCATTAATGGGTAGTTTTATTGATTTAATCTCATGTTCTTTCCAAGCACGCTTTTGTTGTAAAAATTTTAAAAATTACAATTTTTTTTTCTTTTTCCCTTTTATTGGGCATTTTTTACCTTGCTTTCGATGATCATTTAAATAAATGCCTGGTCCAATAGATAATTCAATAATGTATGTTCTTGATTTTAGAATTTATTATACTTTGATCCTTGAATCATTAATATTATTAAAAACTTCATTGATTGAACTTTGAACCATGAGCATGTGCAATTTTGTTGTTTAGTGATGCAGTTTAAGGGTTTTATAACTCAGTGATCTTTTGTTGCATTGCTTTTTTATTTTATTTTATTTATGAGTGTTTATACATTTCTCTTTCCTTCTTGAAAATGTTAAAGTCGTCGGTAATCTCACTATTTATTATTTGATCGTTCATTTTAATAAGTGTAACTTGAGCATGATTTCTAACAATTTTTTGGCCCGAGAATCACATAAATCTTTGGAGAGGATCATAGGCCCTCTTTTTTAGTTATCCCATATCGACCTTGACCTCACCTTATATATTTAGGTAGTCAACCCCTTTGAACCTAAATATTAACCTTATATTTCAAAAACTAAATTCCCTTAATATACTTTACATTAAAGTTTTAAACCATATTGTTGATGTAAAAAAACTAGTCCTGATTAAATTTTATAATCACAGATAAAATATGTAACGATAAATAAAGAGAGAGTTTTTAAAGTGGTTCAACTATGTAAGAAATACTACGTCCATTGTTGTTTTATTGATTTCAGAGGTTACAGAAATCTAGGTACTCTTGTAGAAAAAAATATCCCAGAATCCGTTCGGCTTTGACTTTGATGAAAGGTAAGCAGTGTATTTGTAGTGACCCTGAGTTCAAGGTTAGGAATGTCAAGGGATGGGATGCTTTTATATAATTAAGCATTTACATCCTTACATAATAAATGTGATGATTGGTTGTATGAACAACATGTAGTGAAACCTTTGGTATGATGACTCTTCATTGGTCTTGTTGGTTGGCCTTCTTTGTGGTGGTCGGCATTCCTTGTGTTGGTTGTCATTCTTCATATTGGTTGACATATTTATTATTTGTTGACTAGGATTTTTGTTATATAGGAAGACACGTGTTCACTTCTGATTGGTCCACGTAGGTGGATAATTTTTGGCATCAATAGAAGCCCCCAATGTTCCATGCTTGATGGTTGCGTGAAAGTATGGACCATTTGATTCTAGAAGTATCTCGGAGTATTTTTGTGATCCTTGGTCAGCAGTCGACTTCCCACACTTGTAAAATTTTACTGGCGCTGTTTGAAGATGGCATTTTTACAAAAATTTTGAATTTTATCATACCACCAAAGGGTAAATGGGTATTTTTCACCTTCTGATACACGAAGTCGTCGGAATGTCAATCATTGGTACATTTAATCATTACATTCATTCTTTTTTAGGAAACCTATAAAAGGTGGGAGGCTTTTGCAGGTTTTGCCTTACCCAAAAATTTTTAACTGTAGTAGCCATCTCTGAGCTTTTATGGGATTGTTTGCCATCGTTCCTCCTTTCTTTTGATAGTTCTTACTAAATCCTTAATAATAATTCTTTATTTTTCTTTTTTGTTCCTCAATTCCTTATTTCTGAACCATGGTTTATATAGTTGATGCTGATTCTCTAGAGGAATTTAGGGAAAAACATAAAATTCCCTCTCAAGTCGATTTAGAAGTTCCCCATGGCCCTTTAGATGTATATTCATTGGGTGAAGGTCATTGGATCCCCACTTTGTTCAGAGTGTGGTTTTTCATTTCAACCAAACCCTTTTCTTCTTCATTTTTGCCAATATTTTGACATCGTTCTAGCACGAGTGGCTCCCAACGCCTGGAGAATTATCAATGGTGTGAACAGATTGACTGAAATTTGTGGGACCCACATTAGGATTTCATATATTATGTTCTTTTATAAATGGGTAATCGCAGGGGAGAATACATATTATTTAAAAACCAGAGCGAAAAATAATCTATTGTGTTGAATTTTCTTGGCTCCAATAAAGATTATTAGAGTCATGCTTTAATAGTTAAGCATTGGCAACATGCCCCACTTGAGGGTGGAGTAGCCTATCAGGGTCTTAGGTGCCCTCAATCAGGGAATGGTATTGGTTGTGATTTCACTTTTTTCGCTTCATTTCTAATCTCCTTTTTGATGTGTACTAACTATTAATGCCTGTTACTTTGTTGCAGAAGATCGTAAAAGAAAGTGCCCCAAGCTTGTTGAAGTAAATTTGGAGGAGCTGAAATTCTTGTGGGGTCTTAATTAGAGAACAGGAAAATATCATCCCCAGTAATCTTCTGTATTGTTAGAATATATAATTTTTGTAACTTCTTTTGTTGCTCGGCCAACAATTGTTGTGCCTTTAATCATAATTGATTTGGAGAGAGATCCAGTGTCCACATCCTTTGCCACATCCTCTGGTGGTATTGAAGTTGTTGTTGGTGCCAATTTTTCTTCCTTTGATTCCGACCTTCCTCTTTCTATTAGCATGGGCAAAATGATAATTCCCAATATTTTGGACGATGACTCTGCAACTCGTGTTAAGAAACCAGTTGATATTGCTGCCTAGAAGAAGAAGACTGGTGTTGGAAAGAAGCCCCTAGCCAATAAGGGTGATGAAGAGACTAAGGAGAGGTCTTGTCGATAAGCAGGTTGAGAAAGTTCTTGATGCCGATCAATAAGGTTTGGTCGGTATGGTCCCATTTTTTACTGGCTCATCTATAGCCTTTAGTCATATCTTATCTAGGAAGTTGATTATGTCTAGCACCCTTCCAGACCATAGAGCTGTTGCTGCGTCAATATCCCGATCAAAACTATCAACAAGAGATACTTAAAGCTTAGCCTTGGTAAGTTTTCATGTTTGAAATTGGATTGATACTGTTCATGTCTTATCTGACTTGGATTTTTTCTTGAAGTTCCTCGTTGATTATAACCAAATGCCAAAGAAGGACGATCAACTACGTTCTTCTTCGGGAGAAGTAGAGGAGGACTTTTAAGGTCTTAGAAAATCTATTCTGTATTCCCAGCAAGCTTTGAAGACATAGAAGAATGCCTGGGAGGAGAAAATAAAGACTGTTAAAGAAGCACGATAGAGGGATGATATTGCTTTGACTTTGGCTAACTTGATTGCTGTTCAAGCTGAGCGCAGGGTAAGGGCTGCTGAAGGACAAGTGGCCAAATTGGCGAAAGACCTATATACCGAGAAGGCCAAGATATAGAAGGTTGGGGAAGAATCCTTAAACAAGGGTTGGTATAAATACATTTTTTCTACCTTTGCACAAATTGGGTATGCAAAGAAAAAATTCTATAAGGAGGGTTGGTTGGTAGCATTAAAGGAGGTTGGCACTATTGAGGATTATGAGTTTTTTCCTATGCATGACCTTGGCTCTCCCCCTAACCTTGATAATGAAATTGGGGATGATGATGGTTCGGGGGAATCCTCTTTGGTGGTTGACTCTAATGCCCCTTCTGCCGACTAAGATAAAACTACTGCTGACTCAGCTATCCCTCCTGCTGAACAAGATAAAGCTTCTGTGGACTCAGTTTCCCCTTCTGTCGACCAGGGTATAAACCCTGATGCTTAAAAGGATAAGAAGAATGTGTATACTTATTCGGCTTTTGGTATTTATATTTTGCACCTTTCTTTTATTTTATTTTTGTCTCTGCTCTGATGTACTTGTAACGTTTCGTATTTATCAATGAAAAAACTTTGTCGTTTGTTATTGCTCAGCTGTTTCTCTGTCTTATTTTATTATTGATCAATTGTTGCTTTATCTTTCTAATTTATGGCCAAAATGGAAAAAATTTCTCCACTAACTCTGACCTACTCAAATACTGCAACAATCTATTCAAAGCTGGTCACTTGGACTTTACTCATGAAGAATTAATAGACTAGCTCAGCGCAGATGCTTCTGATTAGACCAGGGATGTATACACTTATCTCAAGTTTCTTCTTGATCGGATTATGGCCAATAATATTGCATACTATGAGATGATCGAAGAATTTCAAGCAGAGCATAATGAAGCCAAAGATTTACTTCATGCCGACTATGAAGCCAAGTACAAGACGTTGAGTGAAGCTTGGGGATTTGAAGATAATTTGGAAAAATATGCCTCTGATTTTTGAAAAAGGGAATTTTTATTGAACACTGAGGTTGATGAAGCCAAAGAGATTGATAAACTTCTGAAAAAGGAAAATAATAGGCTGATTGATGAACTTGGGGGCTTTAAATAGTCTTCTATTGCTGGTGCCGATGAAGATGCCACTTTTCTAGAGGAGAAAAATGCCAAATTAAGGGAAGAGCTTAAATCTTTGAAAAAATACAAACCTGCAAGATCTTCCAAATAAAGAGCTAGCCGACCAACTGTAAAATAGACTAGGACTAAGAAGAAAACTTTAGCTAATCAAGCTACCTAGCTGAAGGGTAAGATTTAATCTATTACCAATTTGTCCACAAGACTGGAAGCTAAAGACAAAGCCCTTGCCAACGAATCCTCTCAGTTAAAGGTGAAGAATAATGTTTTGAAGAAACTTCAACATCAAGTTGAAATGCTAACCTTATAATTTCGTAAACAACCAAGAGGGGTATGGATGGATTATCACCTTTCTCAAACTCATCGTGAAGGTTATAAATGGGGTTGGACCAATTACTTGACTGTGATGAAGGTTGATCAAGATAGAAAACCCTGGTATTATCATGGTCCTAGTTTCTTAGACTGCCAACAACCTCCGTTCAAGTTGTATGTCAATTGGATTCCTATTGAATCAATTTCTCAATGCTTGATATCAAAATATTTAGGGGATTATGAGTTATACGATGAACTTGAGATAGTTTGACCTCCTCATCTGACTAACATGCCGAGCAACAGAAAAAGAAGGATGCTTCAAGATTTCAACTTTATCAACTCTCCGTATACGCTCGATGATCCTCCTGCTGGTATGGAAAAAGTGCAATCATCTTCCAAATCTTAGGGAAAACGTCCAGCTGAGTGATTATCCTATATTTTGTAATTCATTTAAATGTAATACAGTTTGTATGAATAAAATGTGTGTATTTTTGTCAATGTATGACTATTTTAATCAATCAGTTAGCTTTTGATTGTAATGCCATTAGTTCTACTAATACACTTAGATATATTAATCCAAATTTAGTATTAGTTTCCAGTTGTAACGCCATTGATTCTGCTAATGCATTTAGATATATTAATCCAAATTTAACATTAGTTACCAATGGTGACCAAGTCTATGAGGAATGTATGTTTATATTCCGGTATCTAGGAATTTTTATATGGCTTCCTGCATTTAACTTAGTCGGGTAAAACTTTTTTATAACTTTTTTAGTTTTATACGAAGTTTTACACAAAATCATACATGAAGTAATCAACCTCTTGTTCAAGATTTTGTTTTTACAGAGTCATACATGAAGTAAATTGTTGTTGCCGACCAAGTGCTAAGGATTGTAATCCTATTTTGACTTGGTCGGAGATGAAGATCAAAAGTTATCTTTATTGCGGGGGATGTATATCATCATCATACTCCGAAAAAAATTGAAAAATTAAAGAGAATGAAATCAACTTTTTATTGATACTCAAATAAAAGCAAAAGAGACACAATAATGGAAATCCTTTGAATTACTGATAATACTTTCGAAGATGTTTGACATTCCAAGGATTTTTGAACTCTTCACCATAGAAAGTCTCTATTCGATAAGTCCCTAGTCAGATGATGGCTGATATATGATATGGGCCATGCTAGTTGGCCTCAAACTTATTATTCTCCTAGATAAATTTTTTAAGAACATAATCACCCTCTTTCAGGTTAGCCGGCTTGACCCTTTTATTATAAAAGCAAGAAGTTCTGTGTTGGTAGGCAGCATTTCTCAGAGGTGTATCTTCTCTACCTCCTTTAACATGTCAAGATCTAGTCTCCTCATCAAATCACTAACTGGGAAATCAAAATTCAGTACCCTGTGGGTTGGTAGGCTGAGTTCAATTAGTACCATGGACATCCCAAATGCAAGCATGTATGGTGCCTCTCCACTTGCTGTTCTAGGCATTGTTCTATAGGCCCAAAGAACATAGTGCAGCTCATTAATCTAGTTTCCCTTGGAAGCATCAAGTCTCTTATTCATCCCATTCAGCAAATTTTTATTTGTCACTTCTTTTTAACCATTACTTTGAGGATGGACTGGTGTAGAATGCAGTTTCTAGATTTTGGATTGGGCACAGTATGCTTCAAACTTCTCGTTGTCGAACTGGGTGCCATAATCTGTAATGAAATCATATTTTAAACCATATTGACAAATTATATTCTTCCAGATAAAGTGATATACTTTTTGATAATTCATATCAACCAATGGCTCTTCCTCCTCCTATTTGGTGAAGTAATCCACCGCAATAACTAAGTATTTGAACCTGCCTTTGGTGGTCGGCAGTGGGCCGACTAAGTCAATTCCCTATATAGCGAGGGACTAAGGTGAATTTATTGGTGTTAAAGTAGAATTATGTGTTCTATGAACGGTAGAGAATCTCTGGCACTTGTCACACTTTCTTGCAAAGGCTGTACAATCTTCCCTCATGTTCAGCCAGTAGTATCCCTTTGTGTTGATGCATTGGAGCAATGATCTTTTATCTGAATGAGCTCCACAGGAACCTTCATGCACTTTTTTAATCAAATCTTCTAAATCCATTGTATGAACACATCGCTAAAAGGAGATCGTCGATACCCTTTTGTATAAAACTCCTTTGTCTAACACATATCTCGCTGCTTTATATTCTTGACCTCTTTAGGATCGGGTGGTAGGGTTCCATCTTTAATATAAGATTTGATGTGATCCATCCAACAAGATCCCAGATTTACAGCAATGAAACTAGTCATCAGTTCTTTAACAATACTTCGATTAGCCAAGAGCTCAATTGGGATTGTTCTTCGAAGCTCAATTATTGTTGTTGATGCTAGCCGAGCAAGTGAATTAGCTCGTGCATTCTCTATGCTTGGGATCCTATTCATTTGGACGAGTAAAAAATTGGCAATGACTTCCATGGCCTTAGCAAGATACCTGGTCATCAATTCTCCTTTGACTCTATACAAATTCAGCACTTGGTTAACGACCAACTGTGAATCACTATGCACCACTACTTGCTCGACGCCTAATGAATGAGCTAAATTCAACCCAATTATCAAGGCTTCGTATTCTTCCTCGTTGTTTGATTCTTTGAACTAAAACCTTAAAGCATACTCAATATCAATATCATCAGGAGTATTGAGTATTATACCTGCTCCACTGCCAGTAGCACATGAAGATCCATCCACGTATAAATTCCACAACGGAACATTATAGTTGAAACTTTCTGCTATCAACGATCCATGCTGGAATATCTTTTTACTCTCCTCTGTATATTTTTGGGACTTTTCCCGAATTTTGGATGGCTCAAGTTGATCGACAGCCAGATCCGCTTTCCTTTGAGCTAAGCTCTCTTCTTTCGAAGTCTGCTTGGCAGGAAAGTTTTGTTGGCCGCAAACCTCCAGATAAGTAAATTCTGCAATAAAATTTGCCAAAGCTTGGCCTTTTAATAAAGACATTGGTTCATAGACAATGTCATACTCTCCTAATTCTACCACCCAATACATCAATCTTCCAGACTTCTCAAGGTTGTAGAGTGCTTGCCTAAGAGGCAGATCAGTATACACAAATATGGTATGCACTTGGAAATAGGGTTTCATACGTCTAAACGCCTCAATAAGTGCTAAAGACAATTTTTCCAAGCATGGATACCTAATTTCAACTCCTATGAATGCATTTCAAGTATAGTAGACTAGTTTTTAGATTCCATTGTCCTGTCTGACCAAGGCCGAACTCACTGTTGACTCATAAATAACTAAATATAAGTATAATTTCTCTCCCACGACTACTTGGGAGAGCAATGGTGATGATCCCAGGTACTTCTTTAACTCTTGGAACGCTTCTTCACATTTTGCATTCCACTCAAAAATTTTGCTCAACACCTTGAAAAATGGTAAACACCTGTCTGCTACTCGAAAAACAAATTTGTTTAAGGCTGTTACTCTTACAGTGAGCCTATGTACATCTTTCTTGTAGGTAGGCGACTGCATTTCAATTAAAGATTTTATCTTTTCTAAATTAGCCTCAATTTCCCTTTGATAAACTATGAAGCCGAGGAATATCCCTTCCTGTACTCCAAACACACACTTGGTCCGATTAAGCTTCATCTGATGCTTTTTCAACTGATCAAAAGTCTGACTGAGGTCAGCAATAAGATCTGAATCTTTTTACTCTTTGCCAACATATCATCCATGTAAACCTTCATGTTCTTGCCTATCTATTCTTCAAGGATCTTGTTCACTAACCTTTGATACGTTGTACTTGCATTTTTTTAGGCCAAAGGGCATTACATTGTAACAATAAGTTCCTTGGAGGGTGATGAAGGCTGTACTTTCCCTGTCCTCAGGTTTCATTTTTATCTGGTTATAACCAGAATAGGCATCTGTGACACCTCGCCTAATTAAACATCAGTTGATCGGGCCTTTATTAGATTAAAACAGGTTTCTCTTATGGACCATTCTCAGCATCACTGTCGAAAATGTTTTAATTACTGACCACCTAAGAGAAATTAGACCGGTGCCAAATTTTATCTTTATTTAAAAATGTTAAGGGAACACTGTGAAAAACTAAATTAAACATTCACAAATATACTAGAGTCCAACCATCACAATATATAAAAATAAATAATGGTTTGTCAAATAAACCATCAGCTAAAAATTCAAAACCAAATACTCCAACATAATAAAAGAACTAAATGACTAAAAACTGTCAACGAACAACCTGTCCATACATGGAATATAAAATGATATCCAACACTAGATATGAATGGGAGAATCGTCTAATTAAATCCTGTCAGCATCCACAGTGCTACAACTCCGAGTCCCTAGAATGAAGCCACGCTTGGTGTCCCTGTGGTAGGACACCTAAAAGGTTTTTAAAATATTTTATAGCAAGTGTTAGTATAAAAAATGTTTTGAAAATATTTAGCAAGCGTTTATTACACTAAAATTCGGTTATTGATTACACATGTTCACATACACTCTCTCTTGAGTTTTCCTCACCTCTCATCTATAGTGCACACCTAACGTTCTATACTTATCCCACCTAGATATTCTACCTAAGATAACTAGACTAAAGTATTCAACCGAACTTATCTACACCTCAAAGTTCTCATACCGCCCATATATTACATTAATTTATTAACATCTCTCATGTGTTAATAATCAACATAAGTAACATTCCTCACATGTTATCTTTTAAATCACTACATTAAGTTCCTCTTACTTAATTATCATATTGATGTCCACAATCACAATTAACATGCTCATATGTTATTATCTTAATCATAATTAAGTTTCTCAATTTAATTTATTCTCATTAGATGTACTTTATCTAACTGTCTACTATCACACATAAGTAGATAAATAGAACGGTATATATTTCCCACTCAATATATACAAATAAATATATACTTCACTATAATATCCTCGTATCACACATTAAGGATTCATTGGTTCGGATGTTCCTTCGACCCCAATTTCTCATATCATTCACATTGGTCCGGATAGCCCTTGAACCTTATATATATATATATATATATATATACTGGTCCGGATGTTCCATCGACCCCAATATTATTTATGTTCGATATTGGTCCGAATTGCCCTCCACCCCAAATCGAACTTTCATGTGTTGGTACGAATATTCCCTCGACCCCAATACGTCTAATATACTTTAAATATTCACATCGCCTAAGTATATTTATACGATAGGTATTAACACAACCTAGGTATTCATGCTTATACGTAGTATATTTCTCTTTATACTAGCTATACTAAATTTCTTTACGAATTATCCCACTTATCGTATTCATGAGTATTCACACAACTCTAAGGGTCATAGTTACCCCTTTATAAAATTTCAGTAATTAATCCTGACTCACCCTATTGGTCTACTTCATCAATTCAATTCCCAAACTCCCCGTAATTCATTATCTTTCTCTCGGATAATTTACGGCACAAAATCAACCCAATTTCGTTCTCGTCTTAATCATCTCAATAAGAACAAATCATACCCCCATCATAAGCCCACTGTATTATTTTACATCTCTCACTATTAAATTACCCAAGTCCTAAAAAATCTCACAACAATGATTTTGGGATTTAAGGAAAAAAAAGGGAAATTTTCATTTTTCTGGGTAACCGAATCGATTCGTCCTTGTCCGAATCGATTCAAAATGGTTCAGATTTGGCTACTTCGTCTTCTCCATGAGTTTTTCACCATTAATATACCTTTCAACCTCATGAAACTTCACTAAAATTTAAACTAATAATTCCTAACCACTTCTACATGCATTAGGATCAATTCCACCGTGACTTTTACACCAAATCATCACAATAATTAATCAAGAACGAATTAAGTCATAAAATCCTCGAAACCCTAGGTTTCCATGTTCATCTTCAATTTTTAACATAAAATCTAGGTTTAATTCGTATTGATAATTGCTCATTTACTGATTATCAATCCTCTACATATCTGAATCACACTACATGAAACCCATACCCATAATATGCATTAAAAGTAACTTATTTTTTCCAAGAATATGTATTATATCATCAATTCATGAAACCCTCCTACATGGGTATTATAGCTTCAAAATAAATGCAATAAAAAACTTGTCTCTAGGTTTATAGGGTCTGAAATCATGGTGTTGCTGATGTATCGATGGTTCTCTCTTCAAACCTTCACTCCTTAGATGCTTAAGATGCAAGATTAAGGTCCAATCCTTTAAGAACAACTCCTAAGCCGTGAAAATTGGTTTCTCTCTTCTCTCTTCTCTCTAATGGCTCTCTTTGGGTTTAACTGTTTCTAACCCAAGTATCAACTCCTAAACATTAGATATAACACTTAGAATTTCGTTGATCTATTAACCTGTATTTTCCAAATGACTAAATTGCCCTCAATAGGTGCTGGTTTGGTCTAAAATTGACCGAGAACCCAAAATATATCCCCGAGTACATTTTTCTGACTATTTCGACCCATTCGGGATCACCCGTGACCTCTAAATTATCATCAGAGTCACTAAAAATATATTTCCTTTCTCAACCTCAAATTAGCCTAAACGCGACCCCCAATTGAGATAAAATAAAGTACGCACATATCACTCACTATGCCGTATTACAATAATCAACAATTATTTACTATTCACACTTAATAAATTTCATACGATAATATTAATCAGTATCTATCTCTTGATTAATATTTAATAATCACATTTCTCATTCAGTTAAGTTAAATTACTTCACTCACGTAATTTAAATACAACATTTAAATTCCCCGAATTAATTAAATTATAAATATGCCAAAAATACGGGGTGTTACATACTCCCCCCCCCTATGAGGAATTTTGTCCTCGAAATAAGGACATACCTGCGGTGAATAACTCGGGTTCTCTCGCATGTCATCCTCATGCTCCTATGTCGACTCATCAATATTTTGGTGTCCCCATTGAACTCGTACTAATGGCACCACCTTGGATCGCAGCTTATGCTCACCGTGATCTAGAATAGCCACATGCCTCTCCTCATATGAGATGTCTGGATGCAAATCAATCTCCTCAAGTGGAATGTGCTATAAATCTCTCTCGCTCCTCCTGTACTTTTTCAGTGATGACACATGTAACACGTCGTGTATTCGCTGAAAATGCTCTGAAAATCCCAGTCTATATGCTACCGGTCCCACCCTGTATATAATAGGGAATGGTCCCATATATCTCGATGTTAACTTACCCCCCTTATCAAATCTCATTATCCCCTCCATAGGAGATACTCGAACAAACACCTGGTCGCTAACCTCTAACCCCACATGTCTCTTGTCGGCATCGGTATAACTTTTCTGCCTATTCTGAGCTATCCGTATATGTCCTCAAATCAACCCAATCTTGCCAGTAATTTCCTGAATCATCTCAGGTCCCAATAACTTGTTGTCCCCCACCTCTAATCAGCAAGCGGGCAAACGATAAGGCCTCCTATAGAATGTCTCAAACGTTTCCATACCGATAGTAAATTGGTAAGAGTTTATACGCAAACTCTACTAATAGGAGGTATCTCTCCCACCCTCCCCCAAAATCTAGGATGCACATCCTCAGCATATCCTCAAGCATCAAATTCACCCTCTTAGTCTGCCCATCTGTCTACGGGTGGTACGTCATACTCAATCGTAAATCTGTGCCCATGGCCCCCTGGAAGCTCTGCCAGAAGTGTGACATAAATTTTTTATCTATAGCAGACACAATATTAATCAGGACGCGTACAACTTAATAATCTTTGAAATGAATAAATGCGTGTACTGCATTATCTCGTAGTCTGTGCGAACTGGCAGAAAATGAGCCACCTTGGTCAGTCGATCCACTATCACCCATATGGAATCATGACCCTACTGTGATGTAGGTAGACCAGTAATAAAGTCCATCGAGATGCTCTCCCAGTTACACACAGGAATCTCAAATGGCTGTAACATCTCCGAAGGCCTCTGATGGTCAACTTTCACAAGCTGACAAGTAACAAACTTTGAGATAAACTCTACTATGTCTCTCTTCATGCCGGCCCAGCGGTACTGTCTCCTTATATCCTGGTACATTTTATCCTCACCTGGATGTATCACAAATCTGGAATCTTAAGACTCAGTTATAATTTCATGTCTCAAATCCTCATCCTCAGGTATAAACCCGGTACTCCAATCCTCCCCTGGGTAAAGCAAGTACTGGTGCTGATGTCAATCGGTCCTTTAGCTCATCAAAAGCCAACTACCAATGGTCGCTCCACACAAATGGTACTTCCTTACGAGTCAAGTTCGTCAATAGCCCAATAATTTTTGAAAGCCCTTTGATGAAGAGACAATAATATCTGGTCAACCCAAAGAAGATGCGAATCTTGGTTGGTGTCGTGGGCTTCCCCCACTCCCTCACTACCTATACATAACTCGAATCAACAGTTATGCCCCTATCGGACACAATGTGGCCAAGAAACTGTACCTCTTGAAGCCAAAATCCACACTTACTAAATTTAGCGTACAACTGATGGTCCCGTAATGTCTGCAGAACCATATGTAAGTGCTCAGCATGCTCCTTCTCCGTACGCGAGTAAATGAGGATATCAACGATGAAGACTATAAAAAACTAATCCAAAAACTCCTGGAATAATCTACTTATGAGATCCATGAATACTATAGGCACATTAGTGAGCCCAAACAACATCCCCCTAAAATTATACGACCCGTACCGTGATAAGAAACCGGTTTTAGGTACATCCTCCGCTCAGATGCGGAACTGGTGATATCTGGACCTCAAATCGATCTTTCAAAAGTAAGTATCCCCTCTTAATTGATTAAATAAATCATCGATCCTAGGCAACGAATACTTGTTATGTACTGTCACTTTGTTCAGCTCCCTGTAATCCACACACAAGCGAAGGGAACCATCCCTCTTCTCCATAAACAACACTAGAGCACCCCCAAGGATATGTACTATGCCAAATGAAACCTTAGCCTAAGAGTTATTGAATCTTCTCTCTCAATTCCCACATCTCTGAAGGAGCCATGAGATATGGTGCTCTGGAAATTGATCTCGTCCCTAGTGCTAGGTCGATGATAAACTTTATTTCCCTGCTCGGTGGCTGCCCAAGTATGTCCTGAAACATGTCCTCAAACTCTCTCACCACTGGGATTGAGTCTAAAGGTAATACTATCTCCTACGAGGTCTCCTCCTCAATCCAGTATAGGTGAGTGCATGATCCTCCCTCAAGTAGAGGCATCACCACTAGGAACATCTCCTGCCAGGGATGGAGAACACAATAGTCCTCTCATAAGAATATACCATCGCCCGATAACTCACCAACCAATCCATGCCTAGAATCATGTCGTACCCCTACATGTCTAACACTAGGAGGTCTGTCGCTAGACTCAACCTCCTAATCAAAATATCGACTCCTCTATAGATCGAATGTATTAACGAACCACTTCCCATCGGTAACCCGACACACATAAGAAGACTGTCGACTATTTTTAATAAACCAGCGGCTCATGAAAATCTAGTCTTAATAAAAGAATGTGATGTTCCAATATCAAACAAAATCCTACCATCAAGCCCGTGAATAGGAAACATGCCCTCTCCTTCATGCGGCGCCTATGGTGCTTGAGGCATCGATATATCTCAAATGTTTTACACACGTCCATAATGCATCTGGCCCTGTTATTATTGTGGGGTGGGTGGTGGTGCTAGGGATGGAGCTGAGCTAAAAGAGCCTGGTGCCCCTGTTAGGCACCCTGCCGCTGAAACCTATCTCGTTGTGGGAAAGACCTACTCTTATGACCCTGTTGGCCACATGCGAAGCATTGACCCTAGAACAGTCTCTACCCATGGCCCTACTGGCCTCCCCCTGGTTCCTTTCACCCTGACTGGCCTGAGGAACCTGCTGCTGCTGGGGACCCTGCTGTCCCTGTCTATCTAATATGTACCCACCATAGCTAAATCTCTTGGCTGAGTTCCCTTATCGGGAATTTTGCCCCTGCTAGCCTATTGCATGCTGTTGCTCGTGCGGTGCCCCATTACCACTACTCCCACATGAATTTACCTTATGGCTAGTTTATGCTCCTTTATTGCTTCCCTTCACATGGAAGCAATAATCCTAACAGTGTACATGTGCGACATTGACAACGTCAGTGTAAGTCATGAACGCAGGATTACTAATCAAATGTTGCCTGATCCTCCAGGCGAACCCATTGATGAACTTAGTCTTCTTCCTCTCCTCGTTGCTCACCTCGTCTGACATAAAGTTATCTAGGCGGGTGAACTCCTCTTCATACTTAGCTACTGAGTGGTCATCCTGACATACCTCCCCGAACTTTCTCATCATCTCTGACTCAACTGCAGGAAAAAATTACTTGCAGTCAAACTGCATCCAAAACTCTGAAATAGTCATCGAGTCTCTCTCCTCAGCGGTGGTCACTAACTCCCACCATTAAAGGGTTGCCTATACTAATTTGAAGGTGGCCAACATCTATCTTTGTACCTCACTACAATCTAACATGCACAGATAGTGCTGAATGTTCTTCTTTAATTGGCATGCATCCACTATATTCGTGCCGCCCTCAAACTCGGGAGGGTGGCCCTTCTGAAAGGTCTCCCTAATGCTATGCCAAGTGGGTTGCCCTTGGTGGGGTTGAATAGTTGGTGCTGCGGGCTACTGTGAATGAGGCTGAGGGAAGTGGAACAATATCGCCGTTATAGCTATATCAATGGCATGTGTCACTATCATTGCCACTTGAGTAGTAGAAATCATCTCTGGTGGGAGTGGTGGCGGTATCTGCTGATCTTAAGGGTCCTCCCTAGCCTCATCTATGGCTTATGCCCTCTCATATCGCTCTCTCATTGGCGGCATACTGAAATAGAATTAAATTGTATAAGTACACAGTTTATACAAAAATCTAATAGCATAAGAACGACATCTTAAGTAGTCAAAGATAAAACAACAGTCCTAGAAATAGGGCACTATATCATAATAAAGATATGTTGAAACCTAGTAAGACGTATCGATCCTATAGATAATAGAACCTAATGCACTGATACCATCTGTGATACCCCGTCTAATTAGACATCAATTGAGCAGGCCTTTATTAAATTAAAACAGGTTTCCCATATGGTCCATTCTCAGCATCACTGTCGAAAACTTTTTTAATTACTAACCACCTAAGATAAATTAGACCGGTGCTAAATTTATATTTCTTTAAAATAGATAAGAGAACACTACGAAAAACTACATTAAACATTCATAAATATACTAGAGTCCAATCATCACAATATATAAAAATGAATAAAGGTTTTTCGAATAAACCATCGACCAAAAATTCAAAACAAAATACTCCAACATAATAAAAGAACTAAATGACTGAAAACTATCAACAGACAACCTGTCCATACATGGAATATAAAATGAGATCCTACACTAGATCTGAATGGGCAAATCGTCTAATTAAATCCTGTCAGCATCCACAGTACTACAACTCTGAGTCCCTAGAATGAAGTCATGCCTGGCGTCCCTGTGGCTGGACACCTAAAAAGTTTTGAAAATATTTTATAGCAAGTGTTAGTACACAAATTTTTTTGAAAATATTTAGCAAACGTTTATTACATTAAAATTCGGTTATTGATTACACATGTTCACATACATTCTCTCTTGAGTTTTCCTCACCTCTCGTCTATAGTGCATGCCTAACATTCTATACTTAGCCCACTTAGATATGCTGCCCAATCTAATTAGACTAAAATATTCAACCGAACTTATCTACACCTCTAAGTTCCCGTACCTCCCATACAGTACATTAATTTATTAGCATGTTTCATGTGTTAATATCAACATAAGTAAAATGCCTCACATGTTATCTTTTAAATTACGACATTAAGTTTCTCTTACTTAATTATCATATTAATGTCCACAATCACAATTAACATGCTCATATGTTATTATCTTAATCATAATTAAGTTTCTCGACTTACTTTATTCTCATTAGATGTACTTTATCTAACTGTCTACTGTCACACATAAGTAGATAAATCGCACAGTATATATTTCCCACTCAATATATACAAATAAATATATACTTCACTATAATATCCTAGTATCACACATTAAGGATTCATTGGTTCGGATGTTCCTTTGACCCCAATGTAAATGTTATATATATATATATATATATATTGGTCTATGTTCCATCGACCCCCATATTATTTATGTTTGATATTGGTCCGGATACCCCTCCACCCCAAAGCGAACATTCATGTATTGGTTCGGATATTCCTTCGATCGCAATACATCTAATATATTTTTGGTATTTACACCGCCTAAGTATATTCATATGATAGGTATTCACACAAACTAGGTATTCACGCTTATACATAGTACATTTCTCTCGTATACTAACCGTACTAAATTTCTTTAGGAATTATCCCACTTATCGTATTCATGAGTATTCACACAACTCTAAGGGTCCTAGTTACCCCTTTATAAAATTTCAATAATTAAGCCTAACTCACCCTACTGGTCTACTTCATCAATTCAATTCACAAACTCCCCATAATTCGTTATCTTTCTCTCGGATAATTTACGGCACAAAATAAACCCAATTTTGTTCTCGTCTTAATCCTCTCAATAGGACCAATTCATAGCCCCATCATAAGCCTATTGTATAATTTTACATCTCTCAATATTACCTTACCCAAGTCCTCAAAAATATCACAACAACGATTTGGGGATTTAAGGCAAAAGGGGGAAATTTTCATTTTTTTGGGTAACATATTCGTTTCGCCCTAGGTCGAATCTATTCACCTTACCCGAATTGATTTACCCTTGTCCAAATCGATTCGAAATGGTTCAGATTTGGCTAATTCGTCTTCTTCATGCATTTTTCATCATTAATATACCTCTAAACCCTATTCTATTGATACTAAAAATTATCCCGCTACGTTGACCAATCATGTAGGAACACGTGTCATCCATATGGGCATTCATCAAACTTAGCAAAGGCAATTTACCGACCAACTTAAAGAATGACGGCCAACAAGTTAAAGAAGACCTACCAGTACCAAGAAGATCGACCAACACCAAGAAGATTGACAAATAATGACAGCAAATCGTCAATAGTTGAAACATTATTAATAGTGTAGAGATGTAAATGCCTATGTTCTAAAGGCATTCCATCCTTTAATATTCCAACTCTTGTACACCCACACCCTCAAAGGGATATAAATACATTGTAAACCTTACAACCAAGGGACATGAGAAAAATTAGACAAGAGGTAATTGAACAAGCCCAAGGTAATTTAATAGTGGACGTAGGCTCTTTCTTATAGCCCAACCACTTTAAAAATTCTATCTCTTTTTATCCATTTTTATCTCTGACCAATTAATTAGGACAATCTAGTTTTTTGCATGAATGGATTGACACCATCTATAAGAAAGTATTTCTAGTCATTCTCATTCGTTCAAACACCTAAATGGCTGATATTCTTAAATCAAGTCTCAGGAACGATGGCATTCCGACTATCACTTCTGCCCCACCCACAACGAATGAATTAACTGGAATTTTGGCCTGTCATGCAAGAGGCCAAGAGGCTATACCGGACACTATCAGGAAACTTGTGCAAACTGTTCAAGTAGGATCACCTGCCCCGTCTGACCATGGAAACATGCCCCCACCATCACCAAGAGGTGGCAGGCAAAGTCAATCAAGAACTACAAGGGACATATCCTATCGTATAGGATCAAATTCACTATCCAGGGCATCAGAATCTTTCAATACACATTCCTACTCTCTAGAAAGGCTAATCTCCTTAGAAAGGCTAATCTGTGATTCTCCCCTTGATCATTTGGGACCTAGGTGGAATAAAAATGTTCCTAGGGTAATGTCAGGAAACACTCGATGATCATACGATCGAAGGGAAAGGTTTGCCTTGTCTAGATCAGACGCCCGATGTATTGCTTAAGCCAAGAAGTAATACCAAGAGGAGAGTTCAGCGAACAACAAAACATCAACACGTAGGTCTGATAATGGTAACAACGCTTGGAAAGGTTTTATTCAGAGATTGGAGGATAGGCTAGGAGAGATGGCTAAGGCCAAAAAAACCACTGCAAAGAAGCTTTGTAAAAGCATCTCCCTTTGTGCAAGCAATTGTGGATTTCCCCACCTCAGCAAAGTTCAAAGCTCCAGTAGTAACTCCAAATAGGATGGGAAAATTGATCCAGTCCTCCATATAGAATAATAAGAAGTAGTAGCTGATATTTATGCGGTTCCCAACGAAATGAGGTGTAAAGCATTCTTTGGAATAATTACTGGATCTGCCCAAATCTGGTACAATAGCCTTCCCTGGGGACAAATTTCTACCTTTCGCCTGTTGGC
Source organism: Sambucus nigra (assembly GCA_949130495.1). Taxonomy (NCBI): domain Eukaryota; kingdom Viridiplantae; phylum Streptophyta; class Magnoliopsida; order Dipsacales; family Adoxaceae; genus Sambucus; species Sambucus nigra. Next base: position 16,666,575 of record OX422213.1, on the reverse strand, counting down.
CAAGCTATTTATTAGAAACTTTTTTTGGGGTCCAAGTCTGTAAAAAGGGAGGCACATATACTTAGTGTACGATAGAAGGAAGGAGAGAACAACAAGGACTACATCACTCATTTCAATAATGAGAAGCTGGAGGTTGTGGATTATGAGGAAAAAACTACTCTAACAGCACTTATCAGTGGATTACTCCATGAGAAACTCTATTATACACTTGCTAAAGATCCCTCAAAGACCATGGAAGAATTGATGGCCAAAGCAGCCAAAATCATGAATGCCGAGGAAGCAATGGCAACCAAGAGGAGCTCATAAGTAAAAATGGAGGACAAAAATGACACGAATGATCACAAATATTCTAGGGAGCACAAGGAGTCAAAACAAAAAGGAATTATAGAAAAGCTCAATAAGTATCAAAACTACACTCCACTAACCATGGGCATTCATCATATCTTGGAGGAGATCAAATATAACAAAGATGTGCGTTGGCCTGATAAGTTGAGAAGTTCCCCTACTAAGAGGGACAAAACTAAATATTGCGAGTTCCATAAAGACCATGGTCACACGATGGATCATTGCATTTCTCTTCAAAATGAGATAGAAATTCTCATTCGAAGAGGAAAATTGAATCAGTTTGTTGATCGATAGAATAATGAGGGACCTTGGCACAGATCAAAATCCACATGCCAACCTAGAGAAGGGAAGAAAAGGGATCATGAAGATGACTATGATGATGGTCCCGACTTGCCAAAAAAGCCCCGTCAACAAGAACGCGAGGTATTCACACATAGTTTTGGTTCTTTTGATTTCCAAATGATTACCGGTGGAGATGCAGGAGGGGGAATTCATACAGCAGAGCGAAAAATTTACCTCAATGAGGCTTAAGCTTTCTCGTACATATAGAGAATTAATATTGTCGAGGAAGACAAACCAAGGAAGGTTAATAAAGACAAGTTGGTAATAGGATTTTATAAAAATGGCCTATCAGGAGTATTAAACCCCCATGACTATCCTCTAGTAATTACAATCAGAAAGGAAGATATTATTGTCTCTAGAGTGTTAGTAGATAATGGTAGCTCGATAAATATCATGTTCTATCCTTATTTCAGCAAGTTGAACTTTAAGCTCAGCCAGTTAAATCCCTATCATTAACCACTAATAGGTTTTGTAGGAGAGAAAGTCTTCCCTTTGGGAACCATTAATATGGAAGTAATGATTGGTACATGGCCAGCCAACCGAACAGAGAAAATATATTTCTTTGTAATGGATAAAAATGTCCATCCAGTGTATTATATAATTATGGGAAGAGTTGGGCTAAAGAAGTTTGAGGCAATGCCTTCTACCATTCATCAATGCTGAATTTCCCGACCAACATTGGTGTAGGAGTCATGAAAGGTGATAAAAAATTAGCTCGAGAATGCTACTATTCATCTATCGAGCAGGAAGAGGTGGAAGCAATAAAGAGGAAAACCACTATGTACCAAGTGGATACCTCTAAAGAAGAACCTGAGGTTAAAACCTTATATCCAAGGGAGGAGACAGAGCTAGTAAAGGTCAGATTGTAGAAGCAACAGAAAGCATTGTATTAGATGATGACAAACCAGAGCGTACTACTCAAGTTAGAACAAAGCTGAATCATGTTCTTAAATAGGAATTAGTGAGCTTCCTTAGATAGAGAAAACATGTGTTCGCTTGGAGTCATGAAGATATGCCAGGAATTGATCCTAACTTCCTTTTCCATGAGCTCAATGTCAATAAATAAATTAAGCCAGTGAAGCAAAGGCGAAGAGTGTTCAGTCCCGAGAATAACTAAGCAATACAGGAGGAATTTGAAAAGCTTCAGAAAGCAGCCTTCATTGACGAGGTGAAATATCTAGATTGGTTGACCAATGTAGTTATGGTCAAGAAGAAAAATAAAAAGTGGAGGATGTGCGTAGATTTTATATATCTTAACAAAGCATGCCCAAAGGGTCACTTTGCTTTACCCAGAATATATCAGCTTGTGGGCACTACCTCTGAAAAGTATAGGACCCCAATTTTAAAATCTTATAACAAAAAGATAATTCAATTTCCTTTTAAAGATGCGGAAACGAGATGGTTCAATTAAACACACACAAACACCAAATTTTAATTTCATTCAAATTAAAATTAAACCAAGTGAAATTAAATTAATTAACAAATGAATTTTTCACTTAAACCAATTTAACCCAAGTCCTAGAAATTTGCCTAAGTCATATTTTCAATATTACCATAATTAGGCCAAACCAATTTTATCAAATTAAGTGATGACTTGAATTAAATTAACATAAACATTACCCAAATTAATTTAACACTAAATTAAACAAGTAGTGATATAAACCAAATTTTATCTTTTTACCTAAGCATGAGTTCTAGGTGATTTTGCAAAAGATAAAATAAATAATTAATCACTACGCCGTGATGTACGAGGAAAAACTCACAATGGAAAAAAATCTCGGACGAACCTAGCCTTAAGTCCACTAAGTATGGTATTTTACAAGTACATGCAAAAAGACTTACAACACTCGAATCGAATCCTTTCAAGCCCTGATGCTCCTTCTTGTACCGACCTCCGCTTAGTTGATAATCCCGGACTCCATCGGAACCTTGGAATCCACCAATGAGGCTCTAGGAAACAACCGTCAACCACATATGGTGCCTTCACCACATGAGAATGCCACACCTAAAACACGTACTTCTTCTTTATGGGATGTAGAAGGAAACCCAAACTAACTCTTCAATTGGTAGAGTAAAAATCGGTGCCAATACTCCAAGCAAAGTATATATGTATATTGAAACTTGGATTAAAACAACAGTTGGGTGTAACATAAGTGTTTAAGGATTTTTTCTTGAAAACAAAAAAACTTAAAACATGAACTTTTTCTTTTGAAATTCAAGCTCTCTAAAACTCTCTCTAGGAGATGGAAAGTTATGAAAAAGTTGGTTCTAAAAGTTAGTTCCTGCACCTTCTCAAATCTGGCAAAAGATAGTGGGGAAAAGTAGTGGGAAAACTGTCAAACACTACCAAAAAAAATTCCCGCTAAAACTCGTTCAAACAACTTTTTCGTTCGAACGGTATTACTAACGAGGTTCTAGAATGAAAAAAGGAAAATCGTCAAAAATCTCGTTCGAACGACCTGGCAATCTCGTTCGAATGAGATTCCAGTGTGGTTCGAACGACGAGTCAGAAAAATGAAATATTAATTTAATAGTCCAAAATTTTTATGGAAAGTTCTAAAAAATATTTTTCTGAGCAAAACAAAGTCGTTAAAATTAATTTATAAAAATTATAAATTACACCCAATAAAACTTGTTCCAAGCTCCTATATAAATATATAATGCATTCATACCTTAGGAGTAAATAGAACAAATGTTGTTGACATAGAAACGAGGCACAATAAATACGGAATTTGATGAAGCTTTATAATCTTGGCCGCTACATCTTCAACTTTAGTAGGTCACAGTCTTGAAGGATGGTCAATAGCTCTATCCTATGACTCAAACATTTTTTCCGAAATTGAGCCAAAACAACAAAGGACTCAATTGGAAATTTGTGTCCTTAAAATCTCCCCCTTTGGCTATTCCGGGACAAAAATAAAAAAAAATCCTAAAGGGCCATCAAGCTCTACTAGACAAATAAAAATGTCCCACCCAAAATAAAAATACAATAGATTGACTCAAACAACCCAAGGATCAATATCTTTGCCGATAATGAAAGTTGCCATTGAGAAGAATTCCTGCACACTTATGCAAACTATCAAACGCATAGGGAATATCAAAATACTAAATGCAATTAAGTAATTACTCCCCCTAAATTCAATTCTCCATTTTATCAACTATGATCAACCTAAGAAGATAGCGCTCTCCCCCAAGTTAAATCTCCTAAACTAAGATACGATTACAATAGGATTAGATACCATTTTCCCCCCTATCATTCTCCCCCTTTTTGTTCAGGAATAGATAAAGGCTAAAGAATCAAAAATTAACTTATCTCCCCCAATTAAAGCATAGACACCCCCTTAACTAAACAAGGGATAAATATAATGGGATAACAAGATAAACATGCAATAGTGCGTAAAGTGATGACAGCATTAAAGCACGTGGGAAACAAAATCATAACTAATCCAACAAACAATAACTGATACCAACTAAGATGCAAGAAAATGATACCAATAGGATAAATAAAGTATTAAGCATGTGATATCAATAAAGAATGCAACAAGATAGATACCAATTATGAATTAAAGCCTAGACGGACTAGAAAGCAAGGCAAAGATAGAAAAATATCATATATATACATAGACTAAATATACCAATAATGCACATTCACGCATATATAGATATAAACACACAAATTACACAAAATAAAATAAGCTTTTCACACTCGTATGGAAAAAATGTGTCATATGGAAACGGAAGTGTTGGGGTGTGATCTAGTAACAATTAAATTTAGACCCAATCACTTAAAACATGTTCACGGAGTTCTCAATTGATTGCAAACTTCATCACATTTGAATATAACCTCACGTGACAATATAAATTGAACTCAATGAACAAACATACACAATGCATACAAGCCTAGACTTTTGATGATTCTACAAATCAATAGAGTCATGACATTGAAAGAGCAACTAGGATAAACGGACATTGTGCAAACTGTTGACATATCATCCAAACTCCCTCGATTAGCATATTATGATAATCTTTTGAATGAATAAATCAATTAAACATAGGCCTTGGCAATTATTTTTCTTTTTAATGCCAAATTCTATTTTTAGGCCTTTGGACCACGTATTTCTTTTAGGTCCAAACAAACGGTGGCTTACTATTCGCAAAGGATAATAAATCCTTTCGGAGCCCTTCCCCATGCACATTCATATATATTATTTTTTTATATATCACATAAATCTCACGTGCAACGGATTTTGACATGAACTAGTCCTCCTAGATCATAGTATGTAGATGACTAGATTGGTGGGAGAACACCTCACAAAGCTGAAATATAACATGTGAAGTTAAGGTTCAAAAAGCTCGTGCATGTGTGTAAAAGAGGAATATAAAAATAGAATCCATTATAATAACACATAATCCAACTACTCCATGTAAGCATGGAAAAGAACATAATAAGGATTGACAATCTAAACGAAAGTTCTAGACACATGGAAGCGTAAAAGAAGGGATTCTAACAAGTATATGCTACATAAAGTGTGTCAAACTAAAATAAACACAAAAAAAATCTTTTTGAGTTTTTGAAAATTTTTAACCAAAATAAAAAATATGTACTCAAAAGATAAACAAAAATCATTTGTATTTTTCATTAATCCTAAATTACTAAAAGGTGAAACAAAAATGATAAACAAAAATCTTTTAGTATTTTTCATTTGATGCAAACTAAAATGAAAGAAGTATAATACAAAAGATAAACAAAAATCATTATTCTAGCATGTGATAAATCATGGAGCATAGACTAGAAAATGATTAAGCAAGCATACAATTAGCATGATGATATAGCATGAGGAACAAAGCTAAAGTATGCAAATAAAACTAACACATTCAACCTTTAGATTTAGCAAGGGAGGTTTCATGTGAAAGTAAATGAGAATAAAAAATCCTATCTTGTAAAGCTACCAAGTCGGATCTCCTAACCCAAACTAATGATGAATGACTATCTCGGAGTGAAGGAATCTTGACTACCGCGGTTGCCTTACGTTGAGATTTTCTAGGACCTCGTTTAAGATCAAAACAAAATTTTTTAAGATGACCTTTTCAACCACAATGAGCACAAGTAAAAACACGTCAAAAATTGGTACCTATGGATTGATCTCTAAAGGATTTTCTAGGAGATTCTCCTAAAACATTGGTTTTGGATTTATGAGTTGATTCATTACAAGTATCAAAGCCTAAACCACAAGTGTCATTTTTAATTTGGACCGTTCCTAATATTTTATCTAATTTTTTCGAACGACACTCCAAATTAAATTTGAATTTACTAGTCTTTTAATTTATTTTCTAATTCTAAAATGTTAGACTCTAATAAAACATTTCTCTCTTCGAACTAGAGAAGCTCCTTTTTCAAGGATTCCATTAAACCTCTAAGGCTATCTCTCTCGCCTTCTATATATTCTATCTTCTCTCGAAGAGATCTCTCTCGTGTCCTAAGTTCTTTAACTAGCACACTCTCATCAACGACCTTGACACACTCTTTTAAACAAGCTTCTAACTTTAAATTAGCTCTTTTCAATTTAATAAATTCTTCATATAATTCTTGAAAAGCAATTTGAAGTTCAATCACATCAACCTCTTCATTTTCATTCTCTCTCTCTTCTTCACTCTCACTACCATAAAAAATAAGGGAATCATAAACATTGACCTTGGAAGTGTCATGTGTTTGAATATCTTCATGGGAGGATTCATTATCGGTGCTCACATGACTAGCCATAAAAGACACAAAGTTGGGCTTAGTGGGGGAATTGGGTTCCTCTTCCTTATCACTATCACTAAGGGTCGCATTATATAAAATGGGTTGCTTACCCTCTCTCCTTAGTTTAGTGGGGCACTCAAAAGACCTATGGTCATACCCTTCACAACTAAAACACTTATATGACTCGTCCCTATTTACATTTTCATTAGAAGTTTTAGGGATCTTCTCGGCTTTGTCATGCTTAGATTTTTCAAATTTCTTAAAATCATTTTTATAGTTATCTTTGTTAAATTTTCAAAATTTTTGAAATTTTCGAGCAAACAAGGCCATATCTTCCGAGTCACTATCACTTTCACTCTCTACCACTTGTTTTTCCTCTTTTAGGGCTTTTAAAGCAACTCCCTTTTCTATTTTCTTTTCATTTTTAGAGGGAAACATGTCTAGTTCATAGGTTTGTAAATCACCTACAAGCTCTTCTAATTTCGTAGAGGCTAAAGTTGGTAAAGAATTTAAAATGCTCACTTTTGAAATAAATCTATCGGGTAGGGACGTTAAAATTTTCTTTACTACTCGGTTGTCGAGTATTTTCTCTCCCAAATTAAAAGATGAATTAACAATATCGAAAAGTCTAGCATAAAATTCATCAAAAGTTTCTTTTTCATTCATTTTGATGGTTTCAAATTAAGTGGTGAGATTTTATAGTTTAGAAGCTTTCACGACACTAGTACCTTCATGAGTGAGTTGTAAAATATCCCAAGCTTCTTTAGCGGTTTCACACGTCATAATGCGTCGGAATTCATCCGGTGTGACCGCGCTAAAAAGGGCATTTAAACTTTTGGAATTAAAATTAGAAAGTTTAAATTCACTCTCACTCCATCCATCGGTGGGTTTGGGAGCACTCTCATTATCTACTAAATGACTAGGTGGGGACCACCCATTAACAACAGACATCCAAACTCTCTCATCGATAGATTTTAGTGCCGATTTCATTTGCACTTTCCAATAAGCGTAATTAGAACCATCGAAAATAGGAAATTTAGAAAATGGGGAAAATTCCATTTTAGCCAAAAATATTTAAAAGATCTTTAACGAAGTAATTTATCATTTTGTCTCTGATACCAATTTGAAAAGTATAGGACCCCAAATAATAAAATCTTATAACAAAAAGATAATTCAATTTCCTTTTAAAGATGCGGAAGCGAGATGGTTCAATTAAACACATACAAACACCAAATTTTAATTTCTTTCAAATTAAAATTAAACCAAGTGAAATTAAATTAATTAACAAATAATTTTTTCACTTAAACCAATTTAACCCAAGTCCTAGAAATTTGCCTAAGTCATATTTTCAATATTACCACAATTAGGCCAAACCCATTTTATCAAATTAAGTGATGACTTGAATTAAATTAACATAAGCATTACCCAAATTAATTTAGCACCAAATTAAACAAGCAGTGATATAAACCAAATTTTATCTTTTTACCTAAACATGAGTTCTAGGTGATTTTGCAAAAGATAAAATAAACAATTAATCACTACGTTGCGATGTACGAGGAAAAAGCCACAACGGGAAAAAACCTCGGACGGCCCTAGCCTTAAGTCCACTAAGTACGGTATTTTACAAGTACAAGCAAAAAGACTTACAGCACTCAACTCGACTCCTTTCAATCCCCGATGCTCCTTCTTGTACCGACCTTCGCTTAGTTGACAATACCTTACTCCACCAGAACCTTGAAATCCACCAATGAGGCTCTAGGAAACAACCGTCAACCACATATGGTGCCTTTCACCACATGAGAATGCCGCAGTTAAAACACATACTTCTTCTTTATGGGATGTATAAGGAAACCCAAATGAACTCTTCAAATGGTAGAGTAAAAATTGGTGCCAATACTCCAAGCAAAGTACATATGTATTTTGAAACTTGGATTAAAACAACAGTTGGGTGTAACATAAGTGTTTAAGGATTTTTTCTTGAAAACAAAAAAACTTAAAACATGAACTTTTTCTTTTGAAATTCAAGCTCTCTAAAACTCTCTCTACGAGATGGAAAGTTATGAAAAGGTTGGTTCCCGCACCTTCTCAAATTTGGAAAACGATAGTGGGGAAAAGTAGTGGAAAAAGTGGGAAAACCGTTACAAACTGCCAAAAAAAATTCCCGCCAAAACTCGTTCGAATGACTTTTTTGTTCAAATGACTTTTCATTCGAACGGTATTACTAACGAGGTTCCAGAATGAAAAAAGAAAAATCGTCAGAAATCTCATTCGAACAACCTGGCAATCTCATTCGACCGAGATTCTAGTGTGGTTCGAACGATGAGTTAGAAAAATGAAATATTGATTTTTAAGCCCAAAACTTTTATGGAATGTTTAAAAAAATATTTTATGAGTAAAACAAAGTCGTTAAAATTAATTTATAAAAATTATAAATTACACCCAATAAAACTTATTCCAAGCTCCTATATAAATATATAATGCATTCATACCTTAGGAGTAAATAGAACAAATATTGTTGGCGTAGAAACGAGTCACAATAAACTCGGCATTTGATGAAGCTTTATAATCTTGGCCATTATGTCTTCAACTTTAGTAGGTCATAGGCTTGAAGGATGGTCAAGAACTCTATCCTATGACTCAAACGTTTTTGTCCGGAATTGAGCCAAAACAACAAAAAACTTCAATTGAAAATTTGTGTCCTTACAACCTCTGACATGAGTTTCTCAGTTTTATGGATGCTTATTCTGGTTATAATTATATCAAAATAAAGCTTGAAGATAGGGAAAGCACTTCTTTCATCACTCCCCGAGGAACTTACTGTTATAATGTTATGCCTTTTGGTTTGAAAAATGTAGGTGCTACGTATCAAAGGCTAGTGAATAAGGTCTTTACAGATCAGATAGGAAAAATCATGGAAGTGTACGTAGATGACATGCTTACAAAGAGAAAAAAACATCTGACCATATTACCGACTCAGCTAGACTTTTGATCAACTTGAGAAGCATGCGATGAGATTAAACCCAACAAAATGCGTATTTGGAGTATATGAAGGAATGTTCCTCGGGTATATAGTAAATCAGAGGGTAATGAAAGAAAACCCAGACAAGATTAAGGCATTACTTGAGATGAAGTCCCCGACTTGTAAGAAGGATGTGCAAAGGCTAACTGGGTGAGTAACATCTCTGAACAGGTTTGTGTCCCGAGCTACAGATAGGTTCTTACCATGTTTCAAAATACTCAAAAAGAGTTTTGAATGGAACAAAGAATGTGAGAAAGCTTTTTTAGAATTTAAGAAGTATTTGGGGTCACCTCCACTTCTTTTTCGACCAATTATGGGGGGAAAATTGTACTTGTACTTAGCTGTTTCTGAATCAGCTGTGAGCTCTACTTTGATTAGAGAGGAGAATGGAGTTCAAAAGCCTATTTACTACACCAGTAAAGCTTTTCGGGGAGTAGAAGTCAGGTACCCTCACTTAAAAAAGTTAGAACTGGCATTAATTGAAGCATCTAGACGTATGGAGCCCTATTTTCAAGCCCATACATAGTAATATACACCGACATGCCACTAAGGCAGGCTTTACACAAACCAAAGAAGTCTGGAAGATTAATGTATTAGGCAATGGAATTAGGGTAATATGATATTATCTATGAACCAAGGTCTCCTCTAAAAGGCCAAGCCATAGAAGATTTCATAGCTGAATTCACTTACCCCGAGTTTACCGAGCAACAAAACCAGCAGGCTGAGCAAGGATCATGAGAAAATAAAGTTGTTGATAGTCAACTTCTCAAGGAACCTTTACCAGGAGAGGCCATTGTCGACCTACCGGACTCCACTTCTCGAACAAAAGAGATGTAAAAAAAGTGTCATGAATCCAGGAGAAAAACATTCCACTATGGGATTTTTATAGACCAAGCATTTACTGACTATCTCCCAATATGGAACGTGTACGTTGATGGGTCATCTTGTGCAATCGGTAGTGGAGCAGGTATAATACTTAACACTCCTAATAATATTGATATTGAATATGCCTTAAGATTTCAATTCCAAGCCTTAAATAACGAAGCGGAATACGAAGCTCTCATTGTGGGCTTAAGTCTAGCCCAATCACTGAATGACGAGCAAGTTGTGGAACATAGTGATTCTTAATTAGTAGTAAATCAAATCTTGAGCTTATATGGAGCTAAAAGTGAATTTAAAGTCAGATACTTGTCCAAAGGAATGGAGGTAATAGAAAAATTACTACCTATTCGGATGAATAGAATTCCAAGAGTAGAAAATTCTCGAGCAGATGCTCTTGCTTAGCTAGCTTCAACTACCAGAGTTGAACTCTGATGAACTATTATTCTTGAGATTTTGGACAATAGGAATATAGATGATGATTTGATGATCAATTTTATTGTAGACATGGGGCCATCTTGGATGGATCCCATCAGAACATTTATTAAAGAAGGAACCTTTCCAGCAGACATGGTTGAAGCCAATTTGTAGAAGTATAAAGCTGCCAAATATGTGCTAAACAAATGAGTTTCGTATAGTAGAGGATTAACAGTAAATTTGTAGCGCTGTGTTCATCCAGTAGAGGTTCCAGACCTAATTCAAGAAGTAAATGAAGGATCTTGTGGATCTCACATTGCAGGAAGAACACTTCTGCAGTAAATATGTGGGCAAGGATACTACTGGCCAATTATGTGAGCAGATTATGTAGATTTTGCTAAGAAGTGTGACAAATGTCAAAGGTATTTCAGCATTCGTAAGACTCCACAGGCTTCTCTCACCCCAATAACTTCACCTTGGCCATTTGCCATGTGGGTAATAGACTTAGTTGGGCCATTATCGATGACCCGAGGAAGATTTGAGTACTTGGTTATTACAGTGGACTACTTTAAAAAGTGGGTGGAGGCAGAGCCATTGATAGATATCCCTTATGATAAGGTCTACCAATTCATTTGGAAGAACATCATTTGCAGATATGGGTTACCTCATGCCTTCATCACCGACCATGGAATGCAGATTGATAATGAGAAATTCACAGCTTATTGTGCTCAGTACAACATCTAAAAATTACACTCTACTCCAGGACAGCCTCAGAGTAATGGGAAAGCTGAAGTTACAAATAGAACTCTGCTAAATGGGTTAAAGAAAAGGGTTTATAATGTAAAGGGAAACTGGATTAATGAGATACACTCTATTTTATGGGCATACCGAACAACTCCGAGGACTACAACCGGAGAATCCCTATACATGTTATCATTTGGGACTGAAGTAGTCATACCTTCTAAGTTGGGTCTTCCATCCCATATAGTTTTGAATTTTAACTCTCTTGTGAGTGATCAAATGCAACAGTTGGATTTGGATATGCTAGAATAGGTGTGAGAAGACACTGCTCTGAGAAATGCAGCTTACTAGCTGCGAACAACTCGATTTTATAATAAAAGGATGAAGCCGACAAACTTAAAGGAGGGAGATAATGTGATGAAGAAGGTGCTCCAGAAAAATAATAAACTTGAGGCCAACTGCATGGGCCCTATCGTATTTCTAACGTCATCCAACCTGGAACTTACAGGATTGAGACTTTGGAGGGGGAAGAATTCAAGAATCCCTGGCATGCTGAGCATCTTAGAAAATATTACCACTAATGTAATCAAGTATACTCATTTCAATATCAATTTCTAGTATCAGAAAAATGATCTTTCCACCAGTTTCTGTTTTTCCATTTTTTTGGGGGAGTACTAGTGTTATTCACTACCTATATACTGTACTTGATTTTGAATAAACATAAAAGTTTGCCAGAAAAACTTCAAAATGTTTCTCAGCATGAGATTAGTCTTCTCAAAATAGGCCTAATGTTGGTCAACATAAGCAATAAGTTTCTCGTTACAAGCGAAACTTGATTGGCATCATACCAAACAAGTTATTACGACCTCAAAATGGTCAACAAGTATAAGGATGAAACAAAATATTTATCCTACTAGGCAAAGTGCAGGAAGAACGTTGTGAAGATTCCTCAAGAGGAATGTAGGCACATATTCCACATACACCTGGTCACACCACTGGTAACTAATACAGAAAACCTAAGCATTTAGGTACGTTAGTGAAACCTTTGGAGACATATGGGTAACTAGATCTAAATTTAGATTTTAATCTAAGTATGCTATTAGAACCTATGTATTCATTGGTAAGTGATACTAAATTTATATTTTAATCTAAGTGTGTCAATAGATTTAATGAAAAAGAAGAAATCATTCACATCCAGAAAATAATCACATTCAGAGATCAACAAGATAAGTTAATCAAATGTTTTCTCATTCATTTGAATAATGATTACATAACTGTGTTTACAAAAGAAATACAGGAAATTAGGGCATTTCCCCTCAACTTTGGAAACTGGATCGATGCTAGACGGAGGATCATGTAAATTATAAGGAGAATTAATAAAATTAAAGTCTTGAAGAATTCTCCTATTGCTGCTGGTTGGCCGATCTAACAGATGAGGAGGTCAGACGATTTCCAGCTCATCCTGCAACTCGTAGTCTCCCAAATATTTAGAAATCAGGGCCTGGGGAATTGTGTTGGAAGGAATCTAGTTAAAATCTAGTCTAAATGGAGAATCTTCAAGGTCTAACGACCCATGATCATACCATTTCTAGGAAGGACTATTATGTTCTACCTTCAATACTGTTAGAAAATTGGTCCAACCTCATTTGTAGCCTTCATTCTAGGACTATTTAAACCTAGCATCAAAATTCCCCAAAGCTTCATTATACCCTTCCATCCAGATCTCTCTAGTTTTTTTATGAAACAAGAAGGTCGACCTCTCAACTTGGTGATGCAATTTCTTCATCAATCCATCCTTAGCTTGCAGTTGAGAAGACTGAGTCGTAAGTTGCTTAGAACAAGTTTGAAGCTTCTGGGACATCTCAATAAGTGCTTAGTTTTTGTCCTTCAGCTGAGAAGCTTGGTTAGCAAGGGTTTTTTGAGACCTAGCCTTATCTGTAGTTCCTTGGACAGGTTTAATTCTTGCTCGGGAAGAAGATACAGACTTAGTCTTTTTTAGTGCCTCCAATTATTCCATTAACCTGGAATTTTCTGTCTCTATAAAAGAATGACCTTTGTCGGTGGTAGCAACAGTAGGAGAATAAGACTTCAAGTCATTTATCTCATCTCTTAAATTATTGTTCTCCTCCTCCAACTGCTTGGAAATGGATCTGGCTTCCTTTACTTCACGGTTGAGAAAAAAATTTGTCTTCGAAAGTGAGAAGAAAATTTTACCAACTTCTGTTCAAAGCCCCAACCTTCACTCAAAGCCTTGTACTTATTCTCATAGCTATTATGCAAAAGAGAATTTTCCTCTTTATGCTCCTCCTACAGCTCTTCAATCATTCTATAACAGGCAAAATTATTGGCCAAAGCCCGATCAGTAAGGCATTTCAGATGAAGATAGGCTTCCTTGGCTTGCTCAGACACACCTTCCCCGAGAAACTTCAGTAGATATTCCTTGGTCAAAGACAAATGACCATCTTTAAAAATATTTTTGCATCTCTTGAGTAGCTCGAAGTCAGTAGAAGATAAGTATTCCAGTTTATCCATGAACTATCAAAAGCAAGAAGAATATCCAATCAACAACAGGGTATAAAGTATGGATAAAAGATAAGAAAAATAGAAAGAAGTTTTCTTTTCATTGATAAACTATTAGGTACAAATACATCACCAAAAAGAAAATTAAAGTTACAAGTGAAGAAGAAAATAAAAGCAAAATCTTGTCAGACAGATCTACACCTTCTTCATGTCTGGCGTAGGTTCAACAGAAGTAGAAGCAGGAGCAGGCAGAGGCAAATGGCTATCAGATGGAGGAGCAAAAGAGTCAATCATTTGATGTTGGTCGACATAATCCAACATCATCAAGGATTCACTTGAACCCCCATCATCTTCAATCTCCTCATCCATGTTGGGGGGATCCCCTCGATCATGTCTGAGGAAAAGTTTAGAATCTCATTGGATATCGAACTCTAACAGAGCTGACGACCAACCATCCTTGAAGCATTTCTTTTTCGTAAAGTCAATTTGCAAAGAAGCAGCCCCAATGGCTGTATCCCAGCCCTTATTGAAGCCAACCTACCTGTCCTTAGCCTTCTCAATATCCAAATCCTTCTACAGCTTGGTGGTTTTGGCTTTTTTAGCATTCAAATCTTTCTGCAGAACAACAACTTGGCCTGAGCAACCACTGCATCTTCTTTTGTAACTCTCAATTTTTCCTCCCATTTCTTCTGATCATTGGTCAGTTCTTGTTGGGAATCAAGAAATAACTTCTTAAGCATATAAAAATCTTCTTCAACCTCCTAATAAGAAGAACGCAAAGCATCATCCATCTCTAGCAAGTTATTGCAGTCAATAAGAAACTGTAAAAAGAAAACAAGGTTACCGGAGCTAGGATTTGAGCAGCCCTTTTAGAACTCCTAGATCGGGGCAATACAGCTACAGCAGCCCTATGGTCTGACAAAGTACAAGACTTTATTAATTGTCTGGCACTAAAAGCAGATAAATAAACCAACTCTTATTTCTCGGTGTTGGTTTAAGACCCTTCTACCAGCCTAGAAAGGAGTCCTCTTTTCAGCCTCTTGAGTTGACTTTCATTAGCTTTGTCAGTAGGAAGATTCTTTCCGAAATGCCCCCTTATTAGATGGGGGCTTCTTCCTAATATCCCCCTTATTAGATGGGGGCTTCTTCCCAAGGTCCTCCTTATTGGATGGGGGCTTCTTCCCAGCATCCTATTTATTTTTGGCTCCATCGACAACTTATTTGGAGGATCCAGTAGCAGCTATATCACCCAAGATATTGGGAAACTTCCTCTTCCCCATGGCAGTAGCAAGAGGTAGGTCTGAATCTAAAGAAGAAGAAACTACAACAAGTTCACCACTGCTAGATGCAGTGGAAGAGGATGTGGAAATGGGGTCTTGGTCAAGGTTGATTAAAAGAGAGGGTGAAACTATAATTGGGCGAGCAACAAAGGAGGTGATGGTATTATTATACTAGAACAAGGTATGAAGTTGATCTAGTATGCTCTTCCCCAACTTTCTGATGAATGCCCCAGATAAACTTTAGCTCTCTAAAGTTGATGTCACTCTCCTTGGGACAGTTTTTCTTTTGATTAACTACAATTAGAAGTCAACAAAGTATACATTAGTACTACAAGTTATCATAATATGGTAAGAAATACAAATAAACAAATGCAACCTATCCCATTGCCACTTATTGGGCACCTAAAACCCTAGTACTCAGCATTCCCAGTCAAAGGATCATGTTGCCAATTTTTAACAACTACTTCATGTTAGAAGTAATCCCTATTGGAGTCAAGAAGGTTAACTACTAATGCTCTGTTCACAGCCCTAGTTTTCAAATAGAAAGTGGCCTCACTAGTTACCCACGTATAGCAGAACGTGATTTCTGGGATCCCTATACGGGTCCCATGGAGTTGGTTTAATCTAAAATCCCCATTAACTACCCTCCAGGTATTGGGGACTACACTAGCTTGGATGATATCAAAATACTGACAAAATTCAAGACAAAAGGGGTTTGGAGGAAAGGTGAACCCACATTCAGCAATAAAAATAAAGGGAAACCAGTCACCTTCAGCTAATGAAAAAAAATCAACGGGCAAATTGGGATGTTCTAGTTCTAGCCATGAAGGAATATTCCATTCATTTCTAAATTCATCAAGATAAGTAACAAGATAAACCATGATTGATGAAGAAGAAATGGATAAAGGAAAAAGATTCTTACAGAATTTAAGGATTCAGTAAGAACTGAAGAACAGGGAGCGATCGTACAAGAGAGAGAGAAAGCTTGAAGCTACAACGATAAAAAAAAAACTCAAAAATTTTGAGGTAAGAGACGATCGTGGCTTTTCCCTCCTTTATAGGTTGCCTTGAAAATTGGAAAAGTAATGATTAAAAGGAAACTTCGATCGAACTGTTGGCGGCTAAAGACAAAAAAGAATATTTATCCAAAAATGATTCGCTAAAGTTGTGAATAATTACAAAAATACATTATGTGTCGATAGTTAAAGTGATTAAATTTACATGTATGGGAAGTCGGTAACCCGATCAAGACTTAAAATTATTTCCCGAGCAACTTTAAGAGATAAATGTTCCATACTATTGTAAACACCTCAAGCATGAAATAATTGGGGCTTCTATTGATACCAAAAATTATCCTACTACATAGACCAATCATGTAGAAACACGTGTCATCCATATGGTCATTAATCCAAGTCAGCAAAGGCAAGTTACCGACCAAATGAAAGAATGTCGATAAATAGGTTAAAGAAGACCGACCAACATCAAGAAGACCGACCAACAATGAGAGTAAATCGTCAACAGTTGTAAACGTTATTAATATTTTACAGATGTAAAAGCCTATGTTCTAAAGGCATTCCATCCTTTAATATTCCAACTCTTGTACACCCCTCAAAGGGATATAAATACATTGTAAACCCTACAACCATGGGACATGAGAAGAACGATACAAGAGGCAATTGAACAAGCCCAAGGCAATACACAACAGTGGATGTAGGCTCTTTCTTATAGCCGAACCACTTTAAAATTTCTTTATCTCTTTTATCCATTTTTATGTGTGATCACTTCATTAGGATAGTCTAGGTTTTTACATCAACACTCATGAAACTTCACTAAACTTTAAACTAATTATTCCTAACCATTTCTACATGCGTTAGGACCAATTCAAACATGACTTGTACACCAAATCATCACAATAATTAATCAAGAATGGATTAAATCATAAAATCCTCAAAACCCTAGGTTTCCATGTTCTTCTTCAATTTTTAACATAAAACCCAAGTTTAATTCGTATTGATAATTACTCATCTACTGATTATCAATCCTCTACGTATCTGAATCACACTACATGAAACCCCTACCCATAACATTCATAAAAAATAACTTTTTCTTCCAAGAATATGTATTATATCATCAATTCATGAAACCCTCATAACATGGGTATTATAACTTCAAAATAATTGCAATAAAAAACTTGTCTCTAGGTTTTTAGGGTCTGAAATCGTGGTGTTACTGATGGATTGATGGTTCTCTCTTCAAATCTTCAGTCCTTAGATGCTTAGGATGCAAGATTAAGGTCTAATCCTTTAAGAACAACTCCTAAGCCGTGAAAATTGGCTTGTCTCTTCTCTCTAATGGCTCTCTTTGGGTTTACCTGTTTCTAACTCAAGTCTCAACTCTTAAACATCATATATAACACTTAGAATTTCGTTGATCCATTAACTTGTATTTTTCTAAATGACTAAATTGCCCTTAATAGGTGCCGGTTTGGTATAAAATTGACCCAGAACCCAAACAATATTCCCGGGTACACTTTTTTGACTATTTTGGTCCATTTGGGATCACCCGTGACCTTTAAATTATCATCCGAGTAGCTAAAAATATATTTCCTTTCTCAACCTCAATTTAGCCTACACGCGACTCCCGATTGAGATAGAATAAAATATGCACATATCACTCAATTTACCGTATTGTAATAATCAGCAATTATTTACTGTTCACACTTAGTAAATTTCATACTATAATATTAATCAGTATCTACCTTTTGATTAATATTTAATAATCATATTTCTCATTCAGTCAAGTTAAATTACTTCACTCACATAATTTAAATACAACATTTAAATTCCCCGAATCAATTAAATTATAAATATGATAAAAATACGGGCACGCTTTATTTAAATCAATGAAATCCACGCACATTCTCCAATTATCATTATTTTTCTTAACCATTACAATGTTGGCAAACCAGACTAGATACTTCACATCTTCAATGAATCGAGTTTTTTTGTTACTTCTCTACTTCTTATTGAATAGCTTGATTTTTCTCTGGACTAAATACCCTACATTTCTGCTTGATCGACTTAGCATCCTTACTTATATTGAGCTCATGACAAAGGAAATTGGGATCAATCCCAATCATATCTTCATGTCTCCAAGCAAATAGATTTCTCCGTTGCCTCAGGAACATAATTAATTCGTATTTAAGGATAGGATCTAGTGTTGAGCCGATCTGCGTAGTTCTTTCTGGCTTATCATATCCTAGAATAACACTTTCAGTTGCTTTCATAATCTGTACCTTTACCAACTCTGTTTCATCTCAGGGATCTAAATTTTTAACCTCATATTCACCATTAGGCTTAGTGGTATCCACTTGGTAAGTGGTAGTCTTCTTTTTCAATTCAGGCAGGTCCTCTTGCTCAGCTGAGGAGCAGTAACACTCTCTGGCCACTTTTTGGTTTCCTTTCATAACACCTACCCCAAAATGAGTTGGAAACTTCAAACATTGATGGATTATTAACGGTACGACTTTAAACTTCTTCGATCCTACCCTATTAGGATCACATTATAGGAAGATTAAATGACCTTAACCATCATAAAGAAGCCTGCGACTCACTGTCCAGGTGTCGATTAACACTACTAGCTTGATTATTCCCAAAGGGTAAACTTTTTTATCAAAAAATCCTGTTAATGGCCTGTGATAGGGTTCCAGCTGGATGAGCTTCATGTCCAAACTCTATAATCAAGGATAAAACATAATATCAATTAAACTCCAATTGTCAATCAAAACTCTGGCGATGATAATATCCTGAATTTGACAACCAATGTGTCATCATGGTGATAAAGTACCCCAGTGAGATCATTTTTTGAAAAACCAATCACCAGTTTGTCTTTGTTGACCTTGCTCGATCGATCATCTTCATTTAGATTAATTCTCTAGATATAGGAATAACCTTGGGCTGCATTCAAGTAAGCTTTACTTTCAGCAGTGTGATCACCTCCTCCTGCATCGCCACCTGTAATCATGTGACAATCAAATGAACCAAAAATTATCATAGCTACCTTATGTTCTGGTTACTTGGGCTTCTTCGACTAGTCTCAATCATCTTCATAATCATATTCACGATTTCTTTTCCTATCATCTATAGACTTGCATGGAGAATTTGACCTTCTTCTAGGTTCTCTACTATCTTTCCGATCAATAAATTTATCGAGTTTTCCTCGGTGGATGAGGGATTAAATCTCATTTTTCAAAGAGATGGAGTTGTCTGTTGTATGACCATGATCCTTATGGAATTCATAATATTTGGATCAATCCTTCTTGTTAGTAGGTGCCCTCAACTTCTCAGGCCATTACAAATCCTAATGTGCTTGATTTCTTCCAGGATATGGTGAATGTTAACACTCAATTGAGTGTGGGTTCCATACTTTTTGATCTTGTCTTATTTCTTCAGCTTCTGCTCTTTTTACTCCTTCTTTTCAGGCTTTGTATTAGGCTTTCTGGAAGGACTCTATTTTGTGGCCATCACTTCTTTGGCGTTCATTATTTTTTCTGCTTTCGCAATGAGTTTAGCAATTATTTTAGAAGGATCTTTTGCCAGAGTATAATATAGTTTCTTGGGAAGCAAGCCACTCATAAGAGTAGTGATGGTTGTTTTCTCCTCATAATCAATCACCTCTAATTTCTCATTGTTAAAACATGTAATGTATTCCCTAGTACTTTCCCCTACTTATTGGCTTACAGTCAAAAGATGAGCTACTCTTTTCATTGGCTCAGCTCCGAAATAAAAGTTTTTAATGAATAGCTTGAAAATTTTATTAAAGTTAGCAATTTGTCCTTGGGACAGGTTATTATACCATATTTGGGATGAACCTGTAATGGTTTTTGGAAATTCCCTGCACCTCATTTCATCAGGAACTGAATAAATATCAGCTTCAGCTTAATATTGCTCATTATGGAGAACATGATCAGTTTTATAGTCATATTTGGGGGTAACCACAGGAGCTTTAAATTTATATGGAGCAGGAGACTCCATAATTTCTTGCATAAAAGGAGATCCTTTAACGAACCTCCATTATAAAGGATTATTTTCCTTTGTCATCTCCCCTAACCTATCTTCCCACCGTTGGATATCCTTTCCATGAAGGATTACATGTATTTGATCTATGTGAAACAGATTGGCTACTCTGGCCATGTGATTGCACTAAACTCTCCTCCTGAGAGATCTTCTCGGCACGTATAGATCATCGGATGCTTGATCATGATTTAACTTAAGCTTCTCGCTGGTCGACCGTATGTCAGGTGTTGCTGGATAACGCTCTAAGAGGGTTTTTATTTCTCGGGGTCCCAGGCCATCAAAGGTTGAGGCTATGCTTAGCCTTTCTAAGACACTTGGCCTTTAAGAAGAAAGAAAGCAGATATCATAGGGTTCTGTGGACATGAGTGATGAACTTGCTCCCAGATGATAAGACCTATCTTGTGAAGTTTAGGAATAACTATTCCTTCTGGATCTTGGAGGTGAAGGTGTCATTTCTCTATGTGGTGATAGAATTGCCTATTGTCTAGATAAGGCTGGAGATCTGGCTTGAATAGACTGGTCCAGTTGCCTCACCGTTTCCTGAATGGCCTCTTATCCTTGGCAATACTTACAAGGATTCCAGTTAGGTTTGTTACAATAGGCTGAGGAGATGGAACAGGCATGTTGCCTTCATTTCTGGCACTAGACTCAAGGTCATTCATATTATCTTAAACAAAAGTATATAAGAGTGATAACGGTACTTAGAAACACGTTCCCACAGACGGTGCCAATCTGTTGATGTAAAAAACTAGACTTGATCTAAATTTATAATTACAGATAAAATATATAATGATAAATAAAGAGATAGAGTTTTTAAATTGGTTCAACTATGTAAGAAAGCCTATGTGCACTATTGTTTTATTGATTTCAGAGGTTACATAAAGTTTGGTACTCTTATAGACAAGAATATCCCAGAATCTGTTCGACCGTGCCTTTGATGAAAGGTATACAATGTATTTATAGTGACCTATAGGTCAAGCATCAGAATGTCAAGGGATGGGATGCTTTTATATAATTAAGCATTTAAATCCTTACATAATAAATGTGACAATTGGTTGTATAAACCACATGTACCCTTGGTATGATGATGCTTCATTGGTCTTGTTGGTCAACCTTCTTTGTGGCGATCGACATTCCTTGTGTTGGTCAGCATTCTTTATATTAGTCGGCAGATTTATTAACTACTGACTAGGATTTTGGCCATGTGGGAGGACATGTGTTCACTTCATATTGGTCCACATAGGTGGATAATTTTTGGCATTAACACATATATACACCTTTCATAACTTTTTTTGGAATTGTGCTTGGAATTTAATGATGTTTTTGTTCCATGGTTGTAATTAAGCATATGAGTAGGCTTTTATTATCGAGAAAAAAAATTGGAAAAAGAAAAGAAAATAAAAAGAAGTGAAAAAGAAAAGAAATAAAATAAAAAGAAAAGGATTAAAACATACAAGAATCCCGAAGTTAACAACAAAGTTAGTCATACTCCATTGTCACATCCTCTGCTTGTTATGCAATTTCTGTTCCAATTTTAAATTTTCCACACGTTCAATTTATCCCGAGCATCCCCGAACACTTTGAATCCTTAAATATCCCATTACGTTCGTAAACCCTAGCCTAACCGACATTATAACCCTTGAAACTTATATTTGATCCTAGGTTAAAAGAGATACAAAATACCCAAGTTTTGTCCCCGAACACTTTAAATCCATAGATATCCCATTATTTCGTACACCCTAGCCTGACCTACAATACAACCCTTAAAACTCATATTTGATCCTAGGGAGAAAGTGATACAAAATTCATAATAGTTGCGATAATATGTTAGAGTACGTTTCACCTCCTTTAATAAGCAGTATCCTGTCATGAGGTTACAATTTTTCATTTTATATATATAATTTTTCATTAATGACATGTGTGAGGCCTTACTTCCTTTTACATTTACTCATTATGCATGTATGTCCCTTGTATGTTACACCCCTCTTAGAATGTTTTCATTTGTTAAGTGTAATCACTGGAGAGGTTTAATCCATGTACACTTTAATGTTTATCTAAATTATAGAAGTTTTGCTAAGTTATTTTTTTCCTCTCTTGTGCTCGCTCTTCCTCCCACTTTTGAGGTTTCAATCATAGTGAAGTTGTTCTACTAATGTTAATAATTCCAGCCTGTTGGGTAAATTCTCATTTGTTTTGTTAATAACTTGTTGAATTTTTTCCATTGTTGTTGATCATGTATTATTGGTTGGTTGGGCATACTATGTTTGTGGGTTTCATCCCTAAAAACACTCACAAGACAGCACTCATCCACTGGGGTAACCTAGTTGTTTAATGGCTTATTGCATATGCTAAATGCAACTGTATACCAGCGAAAGGGGTATTCTATCTTTTATGCAAATATATTTTCTATATTTTCTCACTCTATTGGGTTGTTTCTCGTTTTATTTTATCACTAGAGACAAGTTATATATAAGTCAAGGGGTGTGATTAGTCACTATTATTGTATATTATTTCCCTTTTATTCTAGTGTATTCTAGCATTATCGTGTTCCTTAATTCTTATATTTAAAACCTTATATTGGTTAACCTTTCTTTTTGATGTATATATTGTGTAAGGTTTATTTGAGATTTTGTAGGTATGGGAATGCTTAGCGAAGCAATTGGTTGTGTTTCGGGAAAGTTTTATCGCAAGGTGAAACTTCAGGGCATTTTCATCATTTAATACTTCATGTCCTAATTGGCAGAACTCTATTGGAGTGTATTATGTCGATTTATCTTTGTGTGGCCTCCAAACGAACGTCATTTTGAGTCCTAATAATGAAGTTAAATCTTTTTCATGAAGTGCATCATTTTACCTTTTAAAGCAAATTGAGACCAGGAAATAAGAATCGATCGATTGAACTACTTTAATTTTTTTAAGAACAACTATCCAAAAAAGGCATTTTTCCATCAATCGATTGATCAGGAACTTGGATTTATTGATCGATCACCTTTTCTTTTGTGATCAACTGAAGATAGTGGGATGGAATTTGCAAGATTGATCAATAGATCCATTAGGCTGATCGATCGACCATCCCAGTTTACAAATATTTGTACCTTTACAATTTCTTTTTTTATAGACTTACTATATACAGTAAGTTAAGTTTTATACATAAGATATATTGAATTTGAGATATTTTAGGTTTATTGTTGAGATCTTTTCTCCTTTCTCTCCTAGGGTTTGGTTTGTATATTACTATTCATTATCTTCTTCCTTTAATTTGATCTTTCTAGCTTAGTTGTAAAGCTTTGTTAATTAGTTTCTTTCATTTATTTTCTTCTTTCTTTATTTCTTTCTTCCATTCCATGTTTTACTACACTTTCTAGATAAGTTTAATTAGGTTGAGATTTTTGAACTCACCATGGATTAATTGGTTGCTTTGTTATGGTATGATGGTTTATGCTAGTTTTCATGGGTTAGTTTTTCTTCGTTTTGCATATAGGAAACTCAATGGTATATATCATTTATGCATCATGTTTGCGACCTTGCATGTGTAAACCCAATGAATAAATACGAAAATAAGTGTACCCTAATGAGAAAATATGGAGAAGTAGTCTATCCCAAAGTGTAAATGTCCCTTAAATACATGTCTAAATTAATGTAGTATAAATTGTTTAAAACCAAAGATAATAATTTACACTTTTATTTGTGAAGTAATAAATCAATTGATATCTAAACATGTTCTCTGTGGATTCAAAACCTAATCTCGCCGCTAAACTTATAACACAAGTGTGGTAGAAGTTTAGGCTTTTTGCATCGCGGTGGAAACTAATCAACGATAGTGTCCTTACCCGACAAATTGGTTTTCACTCTATCGAAATGGCATCGTTTCCCGAAAGTAGTGTTTTTTAATATAATTTTATTGATTTAGTATTTTTTACATATTTTTATATTGTTCTTTTTATTTTAATTTGTTTTATACACGTGCACATTTGAGGACAAAAAAACGTTGAATTATTGTTCGCACACAACTTTGTGGAATTTATATTGAAGAGCCTTTTCGGGTAAGCATGTCTCACTTTAGAGTTTTTAGTGATTGTAATGGTTCGTAATTTTGACTTTCGAATAATTTTTGAAGTTCCCCCAAACCTATGAGTTTTGGTGATTACTTTCAAAAGGAGGAAAATAAAAAGCCTATGACTTTTGTTGAGTATTTACAAAATCAAAAAAAGGATCTAAGGACATCCGAAAATTATTCTCATGACAAAAATCCACAGAAGTCTTACAATTTTTATGTAAAAACTCTTTTGATAATACTTCTCTGAACTATTATAACAATAACTTTCAAAAGTGTTATATTAAAAATTTTGAAAAAAGTTGCGGTATTAGATCTCAAATTTTTCTTTTTAGTTAAGTTTCAATACATTCGAATTCATTTCGTGCGTACTCGTAAAGTCAAAAAGTGAAAAATTCGATAACTATTATTGTGAGAGACATCGTTGTTTGGAAATAACATTAAATGCGTTATTTGAAACCAACGACGATTTTTCTCACGAAACTTTAGAAGATGAAGAATCTGTTGAACCAATTAAGGAATACAATGTTTTTGGATCAACGACACCTAATTTGGAACAAAAAAATGCTTCTTTTGTCCCAACTCACAATGGATAACGAAAGTGATGAGGAAATGGATGTAGTATCCGTTTGCAATAAAATGATTTCTTTTTAAAAAAATAAAGGTGAGGTTGAAACTAGTTCTTCACCTAAAATATTTTTTGAAGATAATTTTATTGAGAATGATCTTATCTTCTTTGAAATTAAATCTTCGAGCCATGATG
This sequence comes from Sambucus nigra, assembly GCA_949130495.1. Classification (NCBI taxonomy): domain Eukaryota; kingdom Viridiplantae; phylum Streptophyta; class Magnoliopsida; order Dipsacales; family Adoxaceae; genus Sambucus; species Sambucus nigra. The sequence continues at coordinate 16,641,397 of OX422213.1, read as the reverse complement.
ATCCATCTCTTTATATCAAATGTTTTTGTCACCATTTCTTTCATTGTTATCGAACCATTACAATTACCAAAAGAATCAAATGACAGTTTTGAGGACTTTGATAGTCAAGGAATGATTTTTAGAAAAAAACAATTCCATGATGGGATTATTCCTTGTCCCCCCCCCCCCCCCCCTTCCAATTCCATTTGAAAAACCTTTTGGAGAAAATTCATTTTTTTTGGTCCCGTTGTCCCTTGTTAAATTCAAACAACCCTTCATCTGCCAATTCTTTTTTTTATTGATGATGGTTATTTTTCCCTTCCCTTTGCATTCCTTTTGTTGTTCAAATGTAACTCTTATTTTTCAGGATCCATAATTTTTAATCAAGTCCCTCCATTAATCCCCTAAAGTCAAAGCATTTTTTGGGTGTACCATCAAAAATCTCAAATTCTAGTGTATAGTTAGTTAGAAGTTAAAATTTTTGGTTGTATATAGTAGGTTGATTTTTTTTTTTTTTTTTTTTTTTGTCTAGTGTATGTAGTTAAAGTTTTCATTCCTCTTTTTATTTTATTTTGTTCTAGCATGTTTTGTAGAATCTTTAGACTTTAACTATATGAGGATCACTTCATTTTGGACTCAAACTATATAAGGCCTAACATTCTAAGACCACATGCCTTAATCCCCTCAAACACGTTAGTGTTCTCAGTCCCTAACACTTGTCCACAACCACATGTTAGTGCCTTCCCGAGGAAATCTAATTATTATAAAAATATCAATGGTTAGTTACTTCACTACCCCTAACTTACATAAAGAATGAAGTGTCTCCCCTTGTAATCCTTTTAAGAAGAATTAAGGGGCTACTGATGATACCCAATTTAACACTTGGTGTATGAAAGGATTTATGTCCCCTGAACTACTCTCAAGCAAGAACAGAGGTTCCAAGGCTAACCTTTGACCTCAGAGAAATTGTTTCTTGGTCCCCAAGATCTCTGATGGTCTTAAGAAATGGCCTCAATATTGTACCAAATAAATATCAGTCATTCCACCATACGTCCTTAGTAAATCCTAGAGGCCACATGACCAGAGTTCCTCCATGACTGACGTCATAACAGACCTCCGTCTAAAGAGAAATGCCCTCTTAAGTTCACCTAACCATCATTACCAAGGTGTATCATCACGTGGTACCTCAAAACCAACTCATTCTAGTCTCAAGGAAGTTACAGACCTCCTGCACCTCCCTCAGAGATTTTTCAAATAGTCTGGCAGAGTAGGTGGAAAGAAAAACACTATTCCACTTGCAGTCTCCACTCAAGACTACTTGTATCAAAAGCTCCCATCCATATTTGATAGTATCAATAATTACCTTACATCACATGAATGGCCCAGACTCCACTGCCTTACTGAATATCATACCTCAAAGGCATCACAACCATGTTGTGACAGTCCACTCATTCTCTCTCCTAGAGTAAGAACATAAAAGGAAGGCTGATGAATTATTCAAGGGAAACTATTCTCGAGAAATTAAGATATTAACTCATTGATAAGATCACACTCCCATAGTGCTAAGAGATTTAGAATTTGTTAGTTTTTACTCCTTATTCCATAGTCTCTCAGCCCATTATTGACAGATTAAAATTCTAACTCTATTAATTTCCAGTTCTCTTGTATTTTATATATCCTATTGGGTGGTAAATCAGTACTCGGCAACCCTTAGATAAGTCCATTAGTTACTTCCTAAGGTCCTTTGTATTGTTGACAAAGATCGCAAGAACTTATACTCTCTTGGCCAAAATCTAAGGGGTATTATAGATTGTAATAACTTTTTAATAATCTATTATACAATAAAACACCTTTAACCATGGATGTAAGGCCTTCATCTATGGTTTGAAACACTTTAAATTAATCTCATATTTTTACACTCATCCCCTTTGACCTCCCTATAATCGATAGGGGAGCACCTATAGGTTTGAGGTCACTTGCAATTTTAACACCCATCAGAAAGTGTAGCCCCCGTGAAGGAAATCCCTATTGACCTCAATCCTTGAGAAGGCTTTTATATATATTTTTTATTTTCTTTTTAACAATCTTGGGTAGTGGGACTTTTGTTTTAAAATCACAACTCTCTATCATTGGCAATCATAATGACAATGGCTTGATTTCTGAATTTTTAACTTCTGCAGTGATTTTCTTTGCTTTGTACTTGCTTCACTTTTTCTTTGCTAAGAAAGTTTTTGCATAACGTTCATTGGTTTGAGGTCTTATAATAGGTAGTACTACCCTTATCCCCTTAATATTTCTTGGTAAAGTAACATGGCTTGAATAACAACTTTATTGAAATATATATGAGGCTCTTAAGACCTCTACCATATACTTTTACAGCTCATGAATTCAAGACTGAGGCTCTGGAATGGGTCATTATACCTTAAAGTATTTGTACTTTTTAGGACTACATGCACAAATTTTTTGAATAAACACTTAGCCCTATAAAATTTTAGGTGTAAATGCCTAAAGATAAATTGCGAAGGGTCCTATGACCTTAAGTTAAAATTTTACAATTGAAATTTGCTCCAATAAGTCTCCTAAGGCCTTTGAAACATGTTTTGTTAAGGATAAAAGACTTGGAATAGAATTTTAGTTCCGCTGAGGGTCTAAGAAACTTAGAACATAGGAATTTTATGACCTTAAACCCCCACTAGTTCCTAAAACCTCTGGACTCAAGTGTTTTAAAATATATAGGTTCATAATTCACAAAAGGTAGAGTTCTAAAAAAGGGTCATTATATCTCTGAACTTGGGAAATTTGAATTTGAAATTCCCATAAAGGTCATAGAACCTCTAAACTTAGGAAATTTAAAACTTGAAGTCCCCCAAAGGGTCATAAGACCTTTATACATAGGGAATATTTGAAATCCATACTAGGCTGAAAAGCCTCTGAACCTTATCCCCATTAAAGAGGACATTATGAAGTTCCATAATAGGTCACGAGACCTTTAAATCATGGGTGTCTTGAGACCTCTATATTGTGGGCCTTGCAGCTTTTCTTATCAAACTGAAGTTTTGGACAATTTTTTTCACTCGAACACTTAGCCCCCTATTTTTTTACATGGAAGTTTTATCCAAGTCAACAATTTTTATATTTAAAAGAGCTGCTTGATACTTGGATTTTTCAAAAAGAGTGGTTTAAAAATATGTTTTTCTATGGTCTTTGTAATTTTTATAATTTTTCCTTTTTGAAAATATTTCTTAAGTGCATAAAAGTCCTCTAAGCTCGCTGTTTATGGTCCCATAGTCAGTTTTAATGGAATCATGGATGAAAATATTAGTAATTACTTTTATCTATTTTGGGTCCTTAGAATATTTACTATTGGTTTGAGGATACGTGGACCTCAGCCCAAGTGGTGAGTAATGCTCAAAACTTATAGTCATGGGTACTTAGACCTTAATTAATTAGAATGGAATCAAGGATGAAAGATGTGGTAATTTCTTTAGTTTTTTAGGGTTATTAGACCTTTGAATATTGGCTTGAGGATGCATGGACTTGATACATATGTCGAGAAATTCTCATAACTGAATGTCATTAGTCCTTAGACCTTAGTCAGTTGGAATGGAATTGGGGATGAAATCCTTATTAATTCTTTTTGAGAATGTGGTTTCTTAAATTACATGCTCTGATACCACTTGATTGCCCAAGTTTAATAATCCAAATATGAGATGGTTCACTCAATATATCAAACTTAAAATTTCTTTCAAATTTCACAATTAATGTTCCCAAATTTTAATTTCCACAAAATTAAAATCAAACACAACTAAACAGATATTTAATTTTCTTTCAAATAAAAATTAAATAAACCTAATTCAAGTTCTTCATATGCCATTCAAACAATCATGAATATTTTTCAATTAAATTTCTTGACTTGAATTAAGTGAAAATTACCCAAACTTAGTTATCACCAAAATTACACTAAAGTTGCAATTAAACCAATTTTTATCTTGGTTAACCTAGTACGTATCTAAGAGAGATTTTGCAAGATAATAAAAAGCGCACACACATAAGGCGCGATATAATAGGAAAATCCACGATGGGAAAACCTCGAACGGCCTAGCCTACAAATCTACTAAGTAAGGTATCTTTACAAAGACACGACAAGAGAACTTACAACAATGACTCGACTTCCTTCAAGCCTTGATGCTCCCTCGTTATTCAACCTCCGCCTAGTAGATAACTTTAGAGTCCACCAACGTCTCAAAATCCACCGATGGGGCTCAACTTCTGTCAAAACATACGAAGGCCTTTCCTCCGTATGCACACCACGAACCTATAATACACCTTACTTTTATAGATATTTAAATTACATAAGTGGGCGTCATTTTATAATTAGAGGAATTGCTATGAATAGTAATTTGGGATTTATGAGTGTTATATTATTACCGATGTGTGTTACATCTACTTTTGGGACTAAGTAAATCAGTCGGAATATTTTTATATCATGTTGCAGTTGGGTAAAGCGACGGAAAATATTACACGTCATAATAGAGTATCCGAGGGTAGTGTTTAGGTTTCGGGGACTTTTGGACTAGTAAAGACTCACAATTAAGTAAACGAGTCATTTTTGGGTTTAATAAGGAGATAAACTCCTTTTCTCTCTTATAAGGCACGAGAGAGAGAGAGAGAGAAAAGAAGAAGGAAAGAAAGTAAGAAGGAAATGGGAGAGAAAAGGGGATTTTCAGCCAAACTCCGCGGGATTCGACTCGAGGTCGTAGGATTTTATCCACAAGGCAAGCATTTCTTGCTTTATTCAATTGAGTTTGTGTATCTCATATTATAGTTGGTAAACTATATGATCTTTGGGGTTAAAAACCTTTGAAATAAATTTGGGAAAATTGATTTTGAGTTTACAAATTGATGTATTGTTAACTCTTGATGACTTCTAGTGTTAAACCCATGTTAATGGTGTGTATAAATGGTTAGAAATGGGAAGGAATGATAAAATAGAGTTTAATTGGCTTTAGGGTTTAAATCCTAGAGAAATTGTTCTATCCCATGAATTAATTGATGTGTTAGTCATAAATCAATGATAGGATGATTATAGTGTTGTTGATTGAGATTGGAAACCACAAAATGGAGGTTGGGATGATATTTGGGATTTTCGGGAAGATGAAATCGCCCAAACAGTGAGCTCTGAATAGGGCGAATCGATTCGGGTCTAGACCGAATCGATTTGCATAAGGAGACTTGTAAGGTTGTCTCAGGCCGAATTGATTCGAATTGAGACCGAATCGATTCGAATTTAGACCGAATCGATTCGTTGGTCCGAATCGATTCGCATTAGGGGTGAATCGATTCGCCTTAGCAGGATTTGATAGTTTTCCTCCTTTAAGTTTAGGGGGAGTTAAATTGCAAATTGGAGATTATTGTAGGGGATTCTAGATGTGATATTAGGACTCCTAGATAATGGAATTTAGGGTGAGTAAACCTTGGTATGAAAGAGGGATACTTGGATTAGTTAAGTGTACAATCCGGGGTATGGACTTAATGAATGCTTAGGACGAGTAACATTCAAAAGAAGTCTTCGGTAAGTGTGTTTATATATTTATACGTAGAGAATAAATATGGGCCAATTATATTTGAGTGAACCCTAGGATGCAATTAGGATGGAATTTAGGATATGGGCTAAAGAGGATTGAGCGGTTATCTGGTACGTCTATTAACGACTATTATTATAGGTGATGCAATACCTATGGAATTAAGATAAATAGCTTTTATACTTATTTAATTATTACGAATCGGTATATTCGGGTTTATATAAAATACTTAAAAGTGATTAAGGTGCGAGTTAAATCTTAAGTAAGAGAATACTTATAGGTTTAGTATTTTAAGCGTGTGAATACTTATATGCTATTACGAATGGGAACATTCGGTATATTTTGGCCATCGTAATAAGAGTTCGGCAATTATAGCAAGGGCATATTGAGAAGCAATATATTATATATACGGGTGTTGTTACACTATATATATATATATATATATATATATATATATATATATATATATATATATATATATATATATATGTGTGTGTGTGTGTGTGTGTGTGTGTGTGTGTGCTACATACCTCTCTAGTGCTATCATGGGAAGTTGCGCGATGTGGGTGATCCTTCTGGCTTGAGGAGCAGGAGAGTATAGTCCCCATTCCATAGCATTCGTTTATTTATATTGTGTGATTATTATTAGGGGTGATCCGTCTTGGGTATGATTCGTCTCACTTTCGGGGTTTGGAACTATGGTCGCTTTCCATATGTTGTGATTTGGTTTTTACCAAGTCGGTGTGAGAGCCCGACTGCTGGTAACCCGGGATGATATGTGAGAAATTCTCTGGAAGATGATAGCATTGTAGAGATTGCATCCTTGAGTTATAGCTCGGTGGGATTATTATTATTATATTTTTGGTTATGATATAGTTATAAATATACTTGTTGTGTATAGTATATTGCTCGTATATGAAGATGAGATATCATATAACTTAGACTTGTGTAAAGTGTAAGATGAATAAGATTTTATTCTCATTTTCGGAGATTTTTATCCAGATTTTAACTGTGATTCGTATATTAAAGTGAGAATTATATATATGAGATTTTATATACTAAAGTGAAAATGGTATTTTAAACTAGTGAAAGTTTTAGAATATATATATATATACCTAATAGATGATTATACCAACTAAAGCCTAGGTGTTAGCTTACGGTATAACACTTATCGTATCACGTGGGGTAGGTGATAGTTATTAGGACTTAGAGGATGTCTGAAAGAGATTAGTTAGGCATGGCAGCTTAACTGGGTTGCTTAAAATGTATGCGATAAATGTGCGCTATTATAGGAGGGGTGAGGTGTATCTCATTGGAGTATGATACCAATTTAAATATGAGAGATTTAATATTTTAAAAATATATCATTTGATGAACTTGCTAAATATTTTCAAAACTCAGGCTCTAACCCATTTCTCTATTTACCCTTTCTTTCCATATATGTATATATATTATGTGCCCAGTCACAGGGACACCTGGATGATGATTCTTTCGAGTCAGATGTTGCTGCAGCAGCTGTGGGTGCATGCAAGATTATTTTAAATGCCTATATCCTTGTGATCTAGATAAGAGGTATTGTAGTAACATTAAGGTTGATGGCCCAACTATATTAATCTATTCTTTTACCGCATTTTAGTTTGCGGCACTTTGATTTGGTTGTATTATATGTTGTACCGAGTGTTCGATTATCTTATTTCTTTTCAGTTTTAGTTCTTGTATAAACTGTGTGATTGTTTTACTTGGCTGGTTTGATTAAAACGATTAGTTAAATAAAATTTTGATGCCAGCCTAATAAGTTATTAGTAATTAAATTGGTTTTTGACAATGATTCTAAGAATGAACTATATGATATTCCTGTTTTAATCTGGACTAGGATTGATCACCCGTTATTTTATTAGGTGGGGTGTCACAGAACCAAGAACTGAAACCTCCGTAGGAAACTTTTTCTCCTTTTTAGGATGAGAATAAACCCGGTGCCAAATTATCTCAAAGCAAGTATATATAAAGGACTTGGGTAAAAATAAACATATGGGTGTAAACATGTGTATTGGTAGAAATTAAATCATGAAAAAAAAGCGACTTTTGAATGGAAGGATTTTGCTCTTAAAAGTGGTAAAGAAACTCTTAAAAGTCATTCAAAAATGATGGTTCCCGCAAATTTTAAATCAGGTAAAGAGTTAGAGGGGAATAATGGAGTTAAAAGGAAAAACTGACGAAACTGCACAAAAAACCACCAGGTCATTTGAACGACTTGGTTTGAACGAGGTTTTAACGAGAAAACAGCTTAAAATGCAAACTCTCGTTAGATATCTCGTTCGAACGATGTCGTTCGAATGAAAGTTCTAACGAAAAAATAGGGAAAAAATGACAAAATTTCACTTGATACCTTGTTCGAATGAAAATTCAGAAAACCCAAAATCACTTTTCAAGCCCAAAACTTTTATGCAAAGTTTAAAAATGATTTTCTGAGAAATATGAAAAGTCGTTATGAAAAAATTTATTAAAAATACACCGATAAAAATATATCCAAGACTCTCTATATATATTAAATGCGTTCATACCTTTAGAGACCTTGGAATCCAAATGTTGATGACATGAAACATGGCACGAAACCGGCAAGGATGAAATCTTCATTATGGAATTGGCCGCTACGTCTTCAACTTGAACTTCAAACGTTATAGGCTTGGAAGGATACCACAAACAACTATCCTATGAATCATTTAGTTTTGTTCGGAATTAATACAATACTATAAATTAGCTCGATTGGAAATTTTCCCTTACAAATCTACCCCTTTGGCCATTCTGGGACAAAACCCAAAACAAAATCCTATGGGTCGTCAAGCTTTTCTTGAAGGACACAACCCTCCCCCCAAAAAAATTACAGACGCTTGATAAGACACATGAGATGAAATACTTTAGCACTTTAAAATGATGCCACTAAATATGAAATCCTGCACACTCAAACATACCATTAAACGCATAGGGAATATAACAAGATAAATAACATAGTTTATCAAATACTCCCACTTTGTCTAACATTACCTACTTAAGAAAGCAACGTATCCCTGAAGATATATCTCCCATACTAAAAGGTTTAGATACCATTTCTCCCCTTTTTTGTACACGAATATATAAAGATTAAAATGCATTAAATAACCTATTTCTTCCCAATTAAATCAAATACTCCCCCTAAATGAAACAATGGTTATAATGAAAGAACAAGTATGAAATGCAATGGTGAATAAAGTGACAAGAACAATGGAGCAATATGACAACGAGCCATCAACTAATCCACAAAAATAGCAATAGATACCAACTAAGATGCGATAGACAAAAATGATTCCAACTAAAACGTCGTGACAACCTGGATACCTATAACAACAAGAAGCATACATGGACTAGATAATAAGGTACAGACTAAAAAACAAATGAAATACCATATATATATATATACACACACAAAAGATACCAATAACGCACATGCACATATGCATAGGTATAAACACCACACACGAAACAAAATACCTTAAGCTTTCCACACTCATATGGAAAAAATGTGTCTAAATAACATGTGGTAAACGGAAGTGAAGGGGTGTGAACTAGAAACAAAAGAATTAAGACCCAATCACTTAAACATGTTCATAGAGTTCTTATTTGAATGCAAAACTTTATCAACTTGATATAACCTCATGTGATAATATAAAGTGAACTCACAGAACAAACATACACAATGCACACAAGCCTAGAATATTGATGATTCTACGAACCAATAGAGTCATGGAAAAAATAGCATAACTAGGATGCATTGTCATTGTACAAACCCGTTGATATATCCATCCAAACATCTTCAACCATAATATTATTTTTCTTGTCTTTTCTTTTGATTGTTCATATCAAACACAACTACATTGGCCTTGGCTAATTTTAACTAAGCCACATTTTTTAGGCCATATTTCAATGGTGGATTTTCACGCAAAGTAATTTTGCCTTTCGCAGCCCGATTCCATTAATAAACAACTACACCGGATAAATATTTTCTATTTTTTAAAAATCCGGCCAATATTGTTTCTTAAATTATATGCTCTGATACCACTTGATAGCCCAATTTTAAGAATCAAAATATGAGATGGTTCACTAAATATATCAAACTTAAAAATTTCTTTATAATTTAACAATTAAAGTTCCTAAATTTTAATTTCCACAAAATTAAAATTAAACATAACTAAACAGATATTTAATTTTCTTTCAAACAAAAATTAAATAAACCCAATTCAAGTTCTTCATATGCCATGCAAACATTCATGAATATTTTCCAATTAAATTTCTTGACTTGAATTAAGTGAAAATTACCCGAACTTAGTTAGCACCAAAATTACACTAAAGTTGTAATTAAACCAATTTTTATCTTGACTAACCTAGCATGAATCTAAGTGAGATTTTGCAAGATAAAAATAAACACATACACATAAGGCGTGATGTACTAGGAAAACTCACAATGGGAAAAACCTCGTACGAACTAGCGTACAAATACACTACTAGATAACAACGACTCAACTCCCTTCAATCATTTACGCTCCTTCATTCTTCAACCTCCGCCTAGTAGATAACGTTGGAGTCCACTAACGTCTCAAAATCAACCGATGGGGCTCAGCTACCGGCAAAACATACAAAGGCCTTTCCTTCGTATGCACACCATGAACTAAGAATGAAAACCTCTGTAGTAAACTTTTTCTCCTCCTTGGGATGAGAATAAACCCGATGCCAAATTGATCTCAAAGCAAGTATATATAAAGGACTTGGATCAAAATAAAAATATGGGTGTAAACATGTGTGTTGGTAGAAATTAAATCATGAAAAAAAACACAAAGAGGGATTTTTGAATTGAAGGATATTGCTCTCAAAAGTGGTAAAGAAACTCTCAAAAGTCATTCAAAAATGTTGGTTCCCGCACATTTTAAATTAGGTAAAGAGTTAGTGGGGAAAAATGCAGATAAAAGTAAAAACTAACGAAACTGGACAAAAAATTCGCTGGGTCATTCGAACAACTTGGTTCGAATGAGCTTCTAACGAGAAAATAGGGTAAAAATGCAAACTCTCGTTAGATATCTCATTAGAATGATGCATTAGAGCGAAAGTTCAAACGAAAAAAATAGGAAAAATATGACAAAAATTCAATTGATACCTCATTCGATGTTCATTCGAACCACCTCATTTGAATGAGAAAAATGCCATTCGAACAATAATTCAGAAAACCCAAAATCACTTTTCAAGCCCAAAACCTTTATGCAAAATTCGAAAATGATTTTATGAGAAATATGAAAAGTCGTTATGACAAAAATTTAATAAAAGAACGCCCATGAATATATATCCAAGAATCTATAATTATTAAATGCGATCATACCTTTAGAGACTATGGAATCCAAATGTTGATGATGTGAAACATGGCACAAAACCAGCAATGATGAAATCTTCACTATGGACTTGGCCGCTACATCTTCAACTAGAACCTAAAACATCATAGGCTTGGAAGGATACCAAAAAACAACTATCCTATGACTCAATTGGTTTTGTCCAAAATTAAGCCAATATTACAAATCGATTCGATTGAAAATTTGCCCTTACACTTTTAGTCTTCTTTGGGTCCTTAGACCTTTGACTGTTGGTTTGAGCCAAGGATAGATGCCTTGAAACTCTTGTTGGGTCGGTTAGAACCTTAGGATTTTAATCTTAGGATGTATGGACTCTAGCCAAGTGTTTAACAATGCATTCACATATCATGAGTAGCCAAATAAGTTCTTTTCATTTCATTTCAATCGCCAAGTCACATCATGGATAATATTTTTTTTAGGTCCTCAATATTCCATTGGTGTGGAAGTTAGAATCCGTTCATGTATTTGAGTAATAGCACCCTATCCTTTTTATTCTGACCACTATATAGGGACCCCCCCCCCCCCTATTTAGGTCCAAGTTTTCCTTCATTCGGATTTTTAGTTACAAAGGTGACCTCTAATAAGACCAAATCCCTTAACAGTGAAATTTCTCATCTTTTCTATAATTCATCTAAAGACCTTCATTATCATCCCTTGGTTCAAATTGAGTTTCCCTCTATATAGGTACTTCGATCTCAGTTAGGAGAACTGCCTTTGTGCCAAAGGCCAAGGAAAATGGAGTTTCTCCAATTAGACCTTTCACCGTGGTTCCGTAAGCCCACAAGATACTCGTCAGTTCTTTAGTCCATATACATTTTTCTTTATCTAATCTCTTCTTCAAGATGTGAAAGATGGTTCTGTTGGTTACTTCAACTTTTCCATTGTCCAGAAGATGTCTTAGAGATGAATAGTGGTTGGTTATGCCATAGTCTGAGTTGAATTCCCTGAAGACTGGGTTATCCAACTATTTTTCGTTGTCAGAGATGATGACTTAGGGCAAGCCAAACCTATAAATTATGTTCTTCTAGATGAAGTTGGTGATTTTCTTCTTATAGATAGTGTCTAAGGGATCATCTTCAGCCCACTTAGTAAAGTAATCAATAGCCACATTACATAACCTTTTTTGGGACTTTACTGAGAAGTAGGGGGCCTACCAAATCCACTCCCTATTGAGCGAAAGGGCTATGGAGTTAATATAGAGGCCATATTCTTGGATGATTACTTTGGAACAAAATTGAACATTTAACACTTGTCATAATGCGGGATAAATCTTTGACCTCCTTCCCCAATATCGACTAAAAGTACCCTTACTCAAAGACCTTGTAGGATAAGGTCTTAACGGATGCATGGGCATCATAAATACCTTCGTGGAGATCTCTGAGGACATAACTAGATTCTGTCGGACTAAGTCATCATTGAGGTGATGATCAATACTCATTTTTTAATAATACCCCCTCTCCATATAATATCTCAAAGCTAAAGACTTCAACTGCCTGGACTGAAGTTTGCCTTTGGGAAGGACAGTGTAAGCTTTGATGGAAGTCATCCAGTATAAGCTTTGATCGACCTTATCAGTGTTGATATGAAGTTGGGTGATGCTCGATTGGTCAAAAGTAATAAGCAGGATATTAGGATTTACCTCATCGAATGAGACTACTCATGTAAGTTGGTCATCTTCTGAATTTTTGCTCGAAAGACCCTTCTAATGTAAAATATTAGGATCCTCTAGATGAGGTTATGCACGAGTCCTAAGTACCCTGATATCTGGTCACATTTATCCTATAGACCTCAGTGACCTGGTTAACCACCAGTTGAGAGTCTCTAATAATTTTAACTCTTTTTTCTTTCAAATGTATGGTGAGGTGTAGGCATACCTAATTTGTGTTAAATATTGTATTTCATTGCATGTTTTCTATGCAGAAATGCAGTCCTATAGAGGCATGTATTTCATTGAATGTTTTAAAGAAGATAAATGTAAGTATTTATATAAGGGTAAGGTCAATCGAGTGACCTTTCACTTATTAAATGTTCTGACCTCATTTAATGCTGGGAATACTATGCAATTAATGATAAATATATTGATTTAAATGCATGAGATATTATATTTTGGTGAGAACACTATTTTTGCTATCAAGAGTTCCTTTACATTGATTGAGATGTGATAGCTTGGCAAAAAGGTCCAACTTATGATGGCTGATGGGACATTCCTTTTCATGGGTTGCTGGTTCAAGATAGAAATTCACTCAAGTTCTACTTTTCTCGAATTCCCAAAATGTCAGGAACATGGCATCATGAAATGTGGGAAACAATAACCATGAGGTGAGCTATCAAATCAGTTAAATTTGGTATGTTGGATGATGGTTATTCGATCAATCTAGAACTATTTATGAGAGACCAAAGGAATAACTTTGAGCAACTGTTGAAATTTAGGTCCTTCGAGAAAGTTCCCTCAATAGATGATATCTCGAGCAGCCATTTATTATGATTACAGAGCTTTTGCCTAAGTATGTCAAAGAGCTTTGTATTGCTTTCCCAACATCATCTTGTTCTCAATCCTCCAATCCAAGTCCCTGAAAGGTTCCCAAAATGAGGTTTTACGTTAGAGCACGTGAGCTCTCCCATGTCCTACCAGACATGGTCCTTCGAAGGTGTCGATTAACCTCAGAATCATTACAAAACATATTGAAGTATTTCAATAATAGGAGGTAATACATGTACATCATAATTCCTATTAGAAAATTGTGTTTCCATATCTCTCGATTGAGCTTGATCTTTGTGGGAAGTCCTTCGAACGACCATAATCCATATGAATGATCTTCTTTCAAAAAATCTTCTTTTTTCCTATCATCAATCCTTTATTTATGGAGGATTAGTTTGTCGATCAAACTTAATCTTGAACTACCCCCTACATTTTCCCCTTCGAAAAGATATTTGTTTACCTGTAAAGAAATATCTGTACGAAATACCATCACTTTTCTTTGAGTAAGATGTAGATAGGGGTTATTTCAAACAAACAAAGAAATAACTATGGAATCAACAATTATTTGTATATAGGTATGTGCGAGTGACCATACATGCATTTCCCTCCAAGTGAGCTTTTGCTCGAGCGAACTGGAAACTTGATCCTGAATTTTTCTCAAAGATAAAAATGTTTTATGATAAATCTATTTTTATTCATTGGGGAAATACAATGGTTTTTGAAATTCCCCCAAAACTATTTGTTTCCACAAGAAAAGAGTTTCGTGGGATTATTTGTTCAATCCTCCTAAGCTAAACCTTTATTATTTGGATGTCGCCTCACATTAAATGAACATGCATTCCTTCTTTTTAGCTTTACACGAGGCAAACTAGGGTCAGCGCGTGTAACCCACGTGAGAGACCTTGCCCATCACCAAATCAAATGTCATCATTTCACTAGCAGTAAACATGCATATGAGACTAACTTCTCCCATTTCAAATTCGAAGTTTTTTCCCATATAAAAGGCCTCTCTTATTCAATTTTTTTTACCTTTATGGTTTTTTTATTTGGCAAACACTGTCTTTAGAGAGAGAAAGCCACCCCTGTCATTATTCTTCTCCAAATCATCTTCTTTTTCCTTCCAACCCTTAACATCACTTATACAGTGGCTCTTATTGTTTAGAAGAATCCCAATGCAAGTAGTGTCTCCCTAATAACCCATGCCCATCAAACTCAGCTTGACAAATACTATCGTTCTCCATACTTTGGGGAGGATGACCATTTATATACTATGGTGGACAAGTTCCTCCATCGTCTAACTTCCAAATAATCCCCCCACCTGCTTGTGGATGAGGAGGATGAGGTTGAACACTGGGCTTACATCCCTCGTGTAAGTGTAACCTGGTTTAGGATTGAACGTGGAGACTTTCCCTAATCCAACATTGAATTTGAGTCAGTAGGGGGTGACTGTAATGGCCTGGGTGCATGAACAAATTGTATATATGGCAAGTATGAGACTAAGTTGTCTCAAGCGGGACGATCATCATCCATATGGTTTGGAAAATTAACTCTTGCCAAAAACAAAAACACCTTGAGACTGTTCGTTTCTTGATGGATCCATGAGTCTCATACTTTTGTGTCTTCTTGGGGGAGTTTATATATGTAAGTTGTCGGGGGTGGATGTGGTTAGCAATGAAACATTCTTTGAGGAATCTATCTCGAAGGAAGAGGCAGCCATACAAAAGAGGTTAGAAGGTATCATCGAGAAATATATGGGGAAATCTAATAACTCCACCTTATCGGAGCTT
This sequence comes from Sambucus nigra, assembly GCA_949130495.1. Taxonomy (NCBI): domain Eukaryota; kingdom Viridiplantae; phylum Streptophyta; class Magnoliopsida; order Dipsacales; family Adoxaceae; genus Sambucus; species Sambucus nigra. The sequence continues at coordinate 16,626,141 of OX422213.1, read as the reverse complement.
ATTTGTTATTTTTATTTCATGGAAGAAAAAGTAGTTTCTAAGGCCAGGGAAGCAGCTAAGAGCAACCCTAAATCAAATAGGTTACCCAGATACCTCCTACTAGATAAGGGTATAAAAGTGACCTAGATCTTGCAGCATATATTTGGGTGGCCTTATCAAGAATTTTTGTCCCCGGGAATCCACACGACTGCCCAAGGAAGGGTTTGATCAACATGGTCGTTCGAATGTCCTTGGGTGTAAAAATCCCTTTGGTTGCAGTCACATTGTGTTCACTTTACAATTGGTTGGATCGAGTACATGTTGATTGGACGAGGTCCATCAGGAGGTTTGATGTCTCCAATTATGTCAACCACGTGTTGCTTACTGCTTTTCTTTATTCCAGGTTCTCGGACTATGACCCTGGCTTATTACTTCCTATTTCTCATGCCATAAAAGTCTCTGTATTTATTACTGGAACCATAAATAATACAAAAATACCTTCAACACCTTGATCAATGATGTCAAGGCCTTTTATTTTCATCCTTATGTTGGTGTTAACTAATTTTTCACTAACAAGTTCTTTAATGAGGCCTCTCGGAGAGTGACAGAGATCGATGAGGCTTATGCTCGTAACTTCCCTTCTTCACATATTCTTCTAACCATCATTCCTTCTTACCTTCCTTCATTTACTGAGTGGTCATCCTAGTTCTCTATTAATTCCCCCTTGTGACCCTCCAATTTGAGTATGACTAGGGGTATCGCTATCAAGCCATAACACCTCGAGAAACCTGCCAGTTTTTCTTTGGATTATCGAAACTTTCTTAGTAGAGCCGTGGACACTCTATAAAATTAGTATAGAGGCAATTTGGCAATTCATTCAAAGAGAACTCGAGGTGGTAGATCTTTTACCTTCCTTAATGTATTTTGGTGTAACCAACTTAGTAGATTCCAAAAGGCCATTTTTCATCAATCAGTTTACCCAACTGTTGAGAGGTTTCATCTTTCTGAGCTTGGGTTAAAGACTTATTCAATCAACCAATCTAATTTTCCTCTGAGTAATGTCAATGATGCAATACCCATCGAGCTTCCTCCACTGGCACCTATGGAAGAAGCTATTTTGAAGAAGAAGAAGAAGAAGAAGAAGAAGAAGAAAGGGAATTCCACCTCTCAACTTGTTGAGGAAACTGTAACTAGATATAGAAGACGAGACACCCCTTGGTACTTCAACCAGGGAAGCTATAAAGGTAAGAAGAAAGCACTGCTACCGATCCCCCGGGAGCCTCCCTTCCAGCGATAGATATTGATCCCAACTTAGTGAGCACAATTTCAAATTGGTTTTATGATCTGATGAGAAAATGGGATCAAGGTTCCTCAACTAATAGAGTTGTGATTGAGCAACAAATGGTCTCTAGAGGGTTTTGTTCACTCCCCCAACCAACACAAATGGGAAAAAAGGACCAAATCAGAAGCAAGGGCCCTTCGCCCAACTGTTGAAGTTATTGATGAGGAGGAGGAGGAGGAGGATGTTAAGTATGCTCCTTAAATGCATCAATCGTATAGGTTACATAGGATGTATTCCACTGAGAAACCCTCATCTCCTCCTTTGGACTATGTTGTCTTGGATGGCTTTGCTAATGAAGAGTTATTATTAGCACTTAATTTACCTTTTATGATTATTCATCTCTTTCATTTCTTTACATTATTTGTTGCACACAGATTGATGGGTACTATGATACTTTTATTGATGAGTGTGAGCAAGTAGAGGACCAAGAGGTAGGGGACGTATGGCATGCCTCCCCTAATAAACTCAATGTGGTCTCCTTTAATCACCTTAACTCTCAGAGGAATGAACTGCCACTTTCTTAGAGCCAGGGACCAATCTTCCGGTACTCGTGGATCCCAAAGAAGAGGAACTAAACAAGATCAACGAGGACCTCAAACTATTATCGAAGAAATTTAACCAAGTCAAAATATCCAAGAACAACATGGACAACACGCATATGTCACCCTACCCTAAGGACAAGTTTTCAGAAAAGTTCAAAATACCAAACATCGAGAAGTTCTTAGGCAACGGGCCCCCAATTGTGCACCTACATGGCTACCACCGATCCATGACACTTCTTAGTGCCTCAGAAGAGATAATGGGCCAAATATTTCAGCAGACCTTGAAAGAAAGTGCTCTTTAATGGTTACTATCTCTCAAATAATCAAGAATATATAGATAGAAAGATGTAGCCCGAGAATTCATATATCAGTACAAATACAACTAAGAACAAGAGGTCACACGTAGGGACCTAGAGCTACTAAATCAAAACCTCGAGGAATCATCAAGTAGCTTCATTAGAAGGAAGACGGAGAAATTCACCACTATGACTAATAGCCTCTTGTAGGATGAATAAGTGAGCATTGTGAAGAAAAATTTAGTGCCTCATATACGAGCATCCATGGGAGGATAGTATTACACGCAGTATTGAGCCCTCTGAGAGGCCAGTGTAGAAATCAAATAAGGTGTCACCAAAGTGGAGTCTGGATCGAAGAAGCTGACTTGACAATTTACACCGATAAAGTATGAAAATCCCACTAATGCCTTAGTCTAAACCATAAATAATATATCGCAACCTATAATTTCTTGGGCACCAAAAAGTCACATAACCCTGTTAGAAAAGAGTACACTGAGCTCCATGTACCCCTGTCAAAATCTCATCAAACTATTTAAACCCCGATAATTACCTAACCCACTCCCTAAAAGCTTCAAGCATGATGACATCTATGACTTTTACCAAGTCACAGATCACAACCCCGACCAATTCTTTCATCTTAGAAATATGATCTAAGGCTTGATAAATTGAGGTATTATCACCCCGCCAACTAAGCCCAAGCCTAACACCACTCGCAACCCTCTTCCATAACATGGAACCGAAATAAATGACATCTATTGTACCCTACATGCCTTGTTAATCAAGCTCTATCACTCCTTATAAGAGCCTGTATTGCCATTTGCACCCAGTTAGAGGGTGGTTCCCGTTGTGAAAATTAGTCTAGATGACATTGTACAGATCATGTTTTATATGTTCCACTAGATAGGAAAAAATTATATCATCTCTAAGTTATTCATGGCTTTCAAACTTCAGGGACGGTTGGTCCCTTCACTCCTAAACTTCCCTAATGAAGGAAAAGACTTATATAATAAAGTTGTAGAGGTGGTCGAGGGCATTGATTACTCCTGGAAGGAAGACATATTTGCCACCGATTGGGGTGAAGACTTTGAAAGTTCAAAGGGAAAATCTGACAGCGAAGGTTTCCTCACTTAACATGAAGACTTGAAATATGAAGTAGAACCTCTGATTTAGAAACACATGGTAATCACTGAGTACTCCAAAGGAAGCGACTCTGAGGAATCTTCTAACCTGCAGACACTAGGGTTGAGTCTCTGCATGATCCACCTAGATATTACACCATTGAACCCATCCATCCAGATCACAACTAATGATGTACCGCTCTCAAACTGGAACGCTATTCCAATCCGGCCTGCTCAAACCTAGCTAAACCCTATTGTTTATCCTACCCAAGAAAACTTTGCACTTGTTTCCATTTCTCCTTTTCCTGATGTAAATGTAACTGAGGCCTCTTTTGATGAGATTTTCTACGTTGTTTTCCCTGAAAAAGAAATAAATGAAGAGTATATTGTGCCTTACATTAATTGCATTGATTCTAATCAAACTTTTGATGATGATGATTTTGTAAATGAATAATTCTTAACTAGTCTCAATAATGAAAATAATAAACAACATAATTGCATTCAAACTAATGATGATGAGACTGTTGTTATTAACCTCGGTTCTAGTAGCCACCAGTGCAAGATTAGGATAGGGTCCATCCTTAATAAGCATGAGTGAGCATAATTTGAAGAACTGGTGGAAGATTTTAAAGACATCTTCACGTGGCCCTATGATGACATACCTAGAATTGACGTAAAGACAGCTCAGCATGAGATCTCGATATTCTTAAAATGCAAACCAGTCAAGTAGAAGTTAAGGAAACTCCGAACGGAATGGTCCCTTAGGGTCATAGAAGAGGAAGTGAAATAAATAAACATTAGTTTTATTCGTGTGGTCGAATACACTACATGGCTTGCTAACATCATCCACGTTCCAAAGTCGAGAGGAAAAGTCTGCGTGTAAGTCGACTACCAAGATTTGAACAAAGAATCCCCAAAAGATTACTATCCACTGCCCAACATCGACATGATCATGGATAACACAGTCAGTTATGCCCTTAAATCACTTGTCTATGGATTTGTCATTTATAACCATATCAAGATGCACCCTGACCATCAAGAGAAAACTACCGTTATCACCCCCGGGGCACTTTTTGCTACCCCATCATGACATTCGAACTCAAAATGCTAGGACTACCTACCAAAGGGCTTCCAAAACCATCCTGCATGACCTTATTCACAAAAAGGTCGAGGTTTATATTGACGATATGATCATCAAGTCCAAGACTCGAGAAGGTCACATTTTCGTCCTCCAAAAATTCTTCGATCCACGATGGCAGTACTACATGTGGCTTAACCCATAAAAGTTCATTTTTAGCATCACTAAGGGGAAACTCCTTAGATTCATAGTAAGTGAGAAAGAGATTGAAGAGGACCCCTCCAATATAAAAGCCATGATCAAAATTCCACCACCTCAGATGGAAACGGATGTATGAGGATTACTATATAAATTGCAATGCATCAGTCGATTATCAGCCAAATGACCTCTATAACGTGAACCCATTTTCAAAATTCGTTGGATGGATTCAAACGAAGTCTAGAATGATGCCTGCCAAAAATCCTTTAACCAAATTAAGCGATACCTTAGACGACCTCTGGTACTCATGCCTATGCAGCCAGGTCTCCCCCTCCTCCTATACTTGACCGTTACTGATAATGTAGCAGGGGATTTACTATCCCAATACATTCAAGAATCCTGTAAGGAAAGAGCCATCTACTATGCTCGTCGAAAATTGGCTGGCTATGAAGTCAATTACACTGCTTTGGAGAAAAGGTACGTCATCTTACTCTCGGTCATGCATAAATTATGGCACTACATCCTTAAATTTCCCATCAGACTAGTATCTCTAATGGATACCATAAAATACTTACTAGAAAAACTTGATATATCAAGCCAAATGAATGGTTGGTTGATGCGGCTAGCCAAGTAAAATATTATGTACATCACGCCAAAAACCATGAAGGGGAGAGCCATTTTCGATAACCTTGTCGATTATACTATGGAAGGAACTGATGTTTGGATCTCTGAATTCCCGGATGAAGACATTCTCTTCACCTCTCAGGAGTATCTTAGATGAAATATGTTCTTTGATGAAGCTGCCAACAAGAAATGGTAAGGCATTGGAATAGTCTTGATCGCTCATGATGACTCCCACAACCCCATTTTCATAAATCTAGACATCCCTCTCACCACCAAGATGAAAGAATATGAGGCATGCACTGTAGGAACAAGATCACCCTCAAGAAAGGTATCAAGCACCTAGATGTATATGGGGACTCTATCCTCATCGTCAAATAAATTCTCAGAAAATGGAAAGTCAAGGACGAGAAACTCCTACCCTTCTACGCCCACCTAGAAAAGCTTGCTTCCCAGTTCAAATGTGTCACCTTCTATTACTTTTATCGCTTAAATAATAGCCTAGCTTACACCCTCGTAACCCCAACCTCCATGGTCGATATACCCAAGGGAATAACAATGGCCTCTTTCCTAGTTTAGAAATAGGCTACACCCACCCATTGTTACTACATTGATCTCATCACCAAAAAAAATTCTGACATGGTTCAGTTGTGGTACTATGATATTTGGCACCTCCTAAAACATAATAGGTATCCCTGAGATGCATATAAGAAAGATCGTGGGACCCTTCACAAATTGGTTGCCCAATACATCATCTGTGATAAAGCACTTTCAAGAGAAACATTTATCAAACCCATTTTCATGCATAACAGAGGTTGATATTAAAGGATTGATGCAAAAGATCCATTGCAAGGAACGCGAGCCCCATATGAATGATCATATACTTTCCAAGAAGATCATTCGTCAAGGGTACTATTGGACTACCATAGTTCAAGATTGCAGTACCTATGTTTGAAGATACCTCAAATGTCAACAATTTTCCAACCTCCAACACTTGCCACCACAAGAATTGTATAACATGATAGATATCAAAGGGAAGGTCACTCCAAAATATTTTAACGAGCATCAGTTCATTATAGTTGCCATTGACTACTTCACAAAATGGGTCGAAGCTGAGTTATACACAGTGTTAAATGCAAAAAAAAGTGACCAAGTTTATAAGAAACAATATCATTTACCCATACAGGGTTCTTGATGAGTTCGTATCACATAATGGCCTCCACTTCGAAGTTGAGGTCACTAAACTGGTTGACGAGTATAAAATTCAAAAGCACAAGTCTTCTTCTTACTGACCACAAACCATTGGTGCTGTCAAAGCTGTTATCAAAAGCCTTAAAACCATAATAAGCAAGATGACCAAAAGTTGTAGAGAGTGGGACGAAGGGATCCCATACACTCTCTAGGGATACCACACCTCTATAAGAATACCCACTGAGGCAACCCCCTTGTTCTGGTATATGACATTAAGGCGGTTATCCTTGTGGAACTAGAAGTGTTTTCTCTGTGTGTCATGATTGAAAGCAGGGTCAATAAAGAAGAATATCATCAGAGCCGCCATTGTAGGCCCCTTTTTTCTTATGTGTGCTTTAAGTAAAAATAATTTTTCAAAATAACAAACTTTTTCCAATTCTAATTTGCACCAAATTTTTTAACCAATTTTACTTAACCCAATTTTATTATGTTAATCCTAAACATGCATCTAGGTGATTAAGAAAGTAAAATAAAGTAAAGTCCACAACGCCGATGTATGAGGTAACCACTAAGGGAAAAAACCTCAGACGGCCTAAGGCAGACAATCACTATGATACAATTTTATAAAGTACAGTTAGTAGACTTACTCAACGACTTGATACCCCATAAACATTAACTCTCTTCTATGCTTCAACCACTCTTCCATAGTGCAAAGTAGAAATCCTCCCATGCCAAGTCACAACACACAAGTCCACGTGTTCCTCGGTATCCACTGATGCATCTTTGGCAACCATCTACGATTTGAAGCACGAAATCCTCCGCTTCTTCACTGCAAAACTCAACGAAATAAGAGTTCAAAGTATGAACAAACTCCTGATGGTGTGAAACACAAGATCTCTATAGCATATGTGTATGAAAGATCGAATCTTGAAAAACAAAGGATGTTTTTAGACTTGAAAAACCTTTGTAAACCAGTGCAGAAAATTGTAACTGTTTGTTATATAATTTTGGTTTTGCACCCTCAAAATTCGGAGTCAAACACGTCTTAAATAAAAACTTTAAGTTGGCGCATCGTCAGAACGATATTGACATGTCGTTGGAATGATATGACAATCTCGTTTGAACGAGAATTGCATGTTTTTTGAACGACTTCCACGTGTCGATAGAATGATTGTAGATGTCGTTTGATCTTCCAAAACATAAGGAAAAGATCTACATGGCTCTAAACATATTTATCTCCGAAAAATGAAGTTATCTTCAGAATAACGAAGTAAAAACGTTTCAAAATTATTTTTAAATAAAATAACATCCTTAAAACTTTTTTTGAGTCCCATAAACATTATGCGTTCATACCTAAGAGTATCTCGGAATACATTGTGCTATGAAGACGTAAGCGTGCACCAATAAACATGGCATGTTCTATGTTGAAGCTTGGTCGTTACGTCATAGACTATGTAGGAATCGTGACAAGTAAAATCTATCTATGACTCAAATTAGATTTTGTCTAGAATAATGCCAATACATACAAATTTACTCTACTTGGAAATTTGTCCCTACAAATCTCTCCCTTTGGCTATTTTGTGACAAAATCAAAATAGTGAAATGCCTAAGCCGGGCTGTCAAGCCGAATGATCTAAATCCCATCTCATAAACCCAAAAAAATCCAGGACAGGATCTAGTAAACAAATATCGGACCGACATCATAAACGTATTTTCATGTGATGTAGTCACAAAATCTCCAATCTCTGAATAATCACTACACACACGAAATAACAAATACTAAGTGAAGTATGGAGGTACAAATGATATAAAACATAATGAAATACCAATTTGTAAAACAAATCATTTGTTAAACATGTGAGCAAAACATATGTGTAGACACCCCATTATGTTCCTCCCTAACTCTCCTTAGGTCCCTAGTACCTCCCTTCATCACTACATACCTACGTTATACCCCAAGTACTAACCTAGAAGTCATCGGGCACTCCCACGCTCTGTTTGATCAAAAATTCAAACTCTTCAGCTCGACCAAGGCTGAATAAATCTTCGAAGGGAACTGAAATCCCTTTCCAACGGTCCGTCCCGTGCACGATTCTGACTTACCATGGGGACGAACGTTCCGTTTGCGTCCGAAACTTGATCCAGAGGCCACCGGGCGCTCTCGGGCTCTATTTGACCTAAGTCAACTCTTCAGCTCAACCGAGGCTGAATGAATCTTTGAAGGGCACTAAAACCCCTTTCCAATGGTCCCCTCTGTGCGTGATTCTGACTTACCATGCGGACGAACGATCTGTTTGACTCTAAGAGGTCACCGAATGCTTCCAGGGCCCGATCGACCAAAGTTAACTCCCCAAACCGGGTCAAACTCTTTGGAATGTCTAAGTACATCTCTTAACCTTTCCAACGGTCTGCCCCGTGCACGATTCGGACTTACCATGTGTAACAACCCTCACGTTTGATCGCATATTTTATATTTATTTACTATGTGTAGTAATTAATTATAAAATAATGGATGTTGAGTAAATATTAATTTAATATGAAAAAGGTTAATATTTACTGAAATGTTGTAGGATTACCTGATGAGTAGGTAAAAATATACATGTGGTGATTTAATGTGTCATAAGAATTAAAATGACATTTTTGTTTAATGAGATAGCGGAACTAAAAATGATTTATAAAATTTCCAAATGATAGTTTGGAGGGTGTAGTTAGTCCCGGTAGGTACGAGATTGTCAAAATAAGTGCCATATTGCATTTTGGTATTTCGGGACTTTTGACTAGTTATAGCTTAAATGTGTAGTGCGTATCATTTTATCGTGTATTAGACATTTAAGTGGGCTTTTTAGACTTAAGCCACGTTTTAATTCCCCAACCCCATTTCTATTCTTCCATTTTATAAAAATTGAGCCCTAGAGAGAGTAGAGAGAGGAAGAGAACTTTGGGAGAAAAAGAGAGATTTGGAGATTCAAGCTTGGATTGTTGCTTTCTTCTTCTTTAAATCATATTCTTGCAAGTTTGAGGCAAGTTACCCACTTGCTATTATATGATTTAAGTGGATTAATTAGTTTTTATAGTTATTGAATTGTTATTGTTTAACATTTTAGGGTTTTTGTTGGATTTATGGGTATTAACCCTTGGAAATGGATTTGGATGATAAATATTGTAAATGATGGTAACTAGACATATTTTTGGTGTATTAGTTTCATTAGATTATTTGGGTTTGGTTGGTTTTGAGGTTGGGAGAAATTTGGAGTTTAGAACTCCATAGCCATTCTTGGCAATTTCGCAGGGGCGAATCGATTTGGGCCCTAGGGTGAATCGATTCGCATAGATGCAGTTTCCCAGGTCTGTGTACCCGAATCAATTCGGGTTAAGTCCGAATCGATTCGGTAGTATGCAGAATGTTGGATTTGTCTTCCGAACCGATTCACTTTCAGGGTGAATCGATTCGGTAGGGCAAATCGATTCGGCCCTTTGGGCGAATCGATTCGGTTCCTGCAGTTTTGAGTCATTTTCCTTTTTAATATTTATCTTTTTATTTAGGCTTAGGACCTAGGAACCTTCTTGAAAGAAGTAAACTTAGAGTCCTAGAGTATTAGTTGAGTTTGGTTGCCACCCTAGATTAGAATTAGGTCATTTGGGGTTTATTTTTCGGGGTGTTTAAAGAAATGTTAAGGCATTTCTTCTTTTATTTAAACTTTTTGGAGTTAGGAAGTTAAATGCCCATGTTTGGAGAGTTAAGGGCTTATCAAAATTATATGAACTTTGGGAATTGTAGGATCATAATGATCATTTGGAGACTAAGTCGGAACTTGAAATTTGAGGAATATTAATGACGATATTCGATGAGATTAGGTTCGAATAAAATGAACCCAAACGTCTAGAGATGATAGGTGCAACTAAAATGAACCCAAAATGTGTTAAAGATGATTGGTTCAAATAAAATGAATCCAGTTGTTTAATGATGTTAGGTTCGAATAAAAAGAACCAATCACATGGATAATGGAAATGGAAATTGGTAATGAATATTGAATATGATGATGAGATTAAAAATGTAAATGCTAATTTACTTAAACACACCTCTCTAAATGACATCATAAGGGAAGTTCGCGTGCTTGGTGATGCCCCCTGGCTAGTGAATGCAGGGTGGATATAGTCCTAGGCCATATGCGGGGTTTTTATATGTTTTCTGCGCTGGTAAGGGGATTCCGGGTGTGGTCATGACTCTCCCGCAGGCATATGGTCGCTTCTCGACGTTGCGTTATGATCCCAGGCTGCCTTGTTTGATAGGACCCTGGAAGATAATTGCTAGATAACATGCCATATTATCATCCTTATCATTCATGCATAACTGTTCATTTCTATCATGCTTGTTATTTCATCTGGTGATAATATAGAACCCGACCCTGACCGGTTCATTTTCCTTGTTGTGTATACAATTATATCCGCTCAGGTGCTCCACCGCAAGGACGCCCATTGTAATTATTCCTATTTCTTTGCTTTTATCGGGCTGTAAGATTTTGCGAATTATTACAGGTCATTGAATTAGACACCCTCTTCTTTGTGTTCTAGATATGATTGGGTCTTACAGTAGGGCGTGTGGCCCAAACCTTTTTATTTGTTTAATGAATGTATTATGTACGATATTAAACTATTGTAATGTGTTGTATGTAGCTGTGGACCGACAGCCTATTCGGTCCTTTTTGCATACATTCGTGTTAGATGTATTATATATATTCTTGTGGAATTCCACTTGCTTATCAGATTGGGTTGTTTAAATTTAATTTTCTTAACTAGTTTTAAATTTCTAAACTTTTTGGCAACCCGTTTTCTAATTTATTGGGTGGTTTTCCCGTATACTCAGTTTATTTTTGTTGATGCTGAGGATGATATCCATTCATGATTCTTGTTACATTTGGGTATCGGGTTGGCCACCCCTTATCTCGGATCGCGGGTTGTCACAGATGGTATCAAAGCCTCAGGTTCTAAAGTCTTTAGGATCTATGTGGATTCGTCACGTTCTACCGTAGCGTTCTTTGATATAGAGCCTAATGTTAGGACTGTGTAGTTGTCTATGTTTGCGATCTTCTACAAGATAGATAGTTTCAAAAATAATATTTTAACTCTATTGTTGCTTATTCTCAAATGCCGCCTAGAGAGGTCGCCCAGCGAGACGTAATAGGGTTGTAGAAGAGGAAGTAGATTCTCCACCTCCGCCACAAGGGATCGTAACGTTGCGGATGTAGCAAACATAGTAGCTCAAGCGGTTAACACCGCCATGACCGCAGTGGTCCAACAATTTGCCATAGACTCAACAATGGGCTCACGATGTTCAAGATCCTATGGGACCTTCTCTGTGGGAAAGGGTTAGAGAGTCCTTCCTAAAGGGGCAATCCCCCGAAATTCGATGGAGGCATGGATATTATCAAATCCAATACATGGAAAAATAATAGACAACGCCACCTTCGAATGATGGAATGTAGCGAGGAGAGAAACAAGTCCTTGCCACTTTTAAGCTAGTCGGATCTACGTTATACTGGTGGGAGACAATAACCACACCAGAGCATAGATACACAATGACGATCACTGAGTTCTGGACTTTGTTCGATCGTGAGTACGTTCCTCCCACGGTTTATAGGGAGATGAGAAAGAAGCTCCAGGATGTTGTGCAAGGAGAGAGATCTGTGGCGGAATATGTAGAGGAGTTTATACGATTGGCGAATTTTGTCCCGGATGAAGTGGCTCCGGAAGGTAGGAAGATCTCTAAGTTTATGTGAGGTCTAGACTGGGGAATCGGACAATAATTACTGGGTAATCCAGCTTTATAAACTTTTGGTGAGGTTATGAATGCAGCCTCACCCCATTGCCATGAGCATCGATTATATACACCGGGTAGCAAGAAAGCTACTGTCGTGGGGCAAGCAGGAAAGCTTGGAGAACTTGGGATTGGAGGAGGAGCATTTACCTCATCCCAACCTTCGGGTAGTAAGCAGAAAGAAAGGGACCCTTGACAAGGGATTTCGTCTAAGAGACAACATTTTGGAGAGTTTATTGCGGGTGGCAATAACATTAGGCACGGTAAGGGTGCTTCACAACATGTAGGTCGGGGTGGTCATGCAGATAAAGACCATCTGGGCCAAGGCATTACCCAGTTTAGAAATAACGGGGGTCGAGGTCAAGAGGATATGAAGGGACGATGCTTCCTATGTGGGAAGGCAGGTCACTTCAATGGAGTATCCTCGATGGATTGGGGGTCAGTTTCCTAGGACTCCGTAGCAGCCATATGTTCAGTTTCCACCTCAGGCACCTGATCCGGTTGTTCCCATGCAGCAGGGACAGTTACTGTATGGGAGAGTTTATCAAATTTAGGAGTCTATACTTCCTCCAGCTTCGTTAGCACCACCCGCTATTAAGGGTAAGTTTTTATTTCGGAGGTACTTGAGTTATGTGTTATTCGATGCGGGTGTTACGCGCTCATTTGTTTTATAAGCTCTTCTCAGACTACAGATTTGATAAGATCTGCTGAGAGTATTTTTACTAGCGTTGAGTTTTATGGGTGATGGTTCGCTCATTTTCCTCGTTTGTAAACTTATAGGGATTTCTTATGGTACTTTGTGCTTTGAGGCCAATTTACTCATCCTTGACATGTTCGGGTATGATGTGATTGGTATGCCTTATCTCCACGACCGACAAAGTTGAGTAGTAGCGTATAGGAGGGGTTCCTTGTTTGGATTCCGCTTTTGCGGGACGCTCCACGCGTGAACCTCGACGACGTTGGGAATCGGGAGATGTTATTCTTTCTTCTTTTAGTTCATTTTATTTTATTTTATTTTATTTTGTTGGTTAAGAGACGGGTGGAAAGGTTTAGCCGAGAATCACGTAGAAGAGTGATTAATGGCTAATAAAGTGCGAAATAGAAGCACTGTATACAGTTCTCTCCTCTGAACGATGCGAGGGAGACTGGGATGCGAAGTCGAATTAAGACTTCGGGTTATGCCTTGATAAGAAGGCTATTTGAAAAGGTATATATTTATTGTGGGGTATATAATTATAAGTCTTTTTGAAAAGTGAATGTTTGATTTGTTAAATCTTCAGTTATTTAAATGGTAATGTATATAAGTAGAATCTTTTCGGTCCCGAACATGTATCTTAGACCTGTATATCTTGATGACCGATAACGCGAGGTAGTAGTGTAACGGGAGGGTTCCTTGTTTGGATTTCGCTTCGGCGAGACATCCCACGCACGAAACCGAGAAAATGTCGGGAGTTGAGAAAGGTCTTAGGCACTATGGATATACTTAGTATTAGGTGTACACGACTTAGGATAGTATAGGTAGGTAGACCTTAGGATTGTTTGGACATAAGGCCTTTAGTTTATGTGGTGTTAGTTTAGGAGGGTTGTCGGGAGTTGACCGCGAATAAGTTATGTGTTAACTCTAAGAGAGATTGTTTCCTAGTAACGAGAAGTGGGAGATTTCGAGAAGTTTGGTTGGTTAGGCTGAAAGAGATGAGGCCTCTCATAGTTAGAGTGTTACAGAGGTAACTTGGCTTTTGGGGAGCTAAAAAGGGTGAATTGACTCTCACTCCTGAGCCTATGTTGTTAAGCTCGAGGGTGAATTCAATTGACAAGCCTCTGCCAGGATAGAGAGTAATAATACTGAAGCATAGACTTGTTGTTTATGCGCCTCATAAGTTTAAACTTGTGAGAAGTATTATCCCATGTTTGAATTAAAATTCATCATGGGGGTGACCGCTGTGTAGGCAAGGGAAGGTACTCTTTCCTGGGCAGAATTTGATCCTTTGTGCGAGCAACATTTTTTTGTTGCAAGTTGTCGTAGGAGAGATAGGGGTGGTTAAGACCACATATACAAGCTGCTGATTTAGGGAACAAAACCCTGCTCTATTGATTTTAGGGAGGGATGCGTTTCCATAAGATAATTTTTGTCCCGAATGAGAAGGACTTAATAAGGGCATATATGGAGGAATCTCATGGTTCTAAGGTTTCGTTACATCCGGGTAACGACTAATGTGTCAAGTTATGCGCCGCCAGTAGTAGTGGTCGGGCATGGAGAGGTTGTTGTATTGCGTGGGGTACCTTTGATTACAGTTTCCGACTGAAACGTGATTTTCGTTTCTCACTTTTGCCAAGTTTTTAAGAAGCCATGGGAATCGAATTGAAGTTTAGTACTTCCTGTCATCCTTAAACAGATGGCCAGACCAAAAGGGTAAACCATATGTTGGGGGATATACTCCTTATGTGCGTGCTTGACTTCAAGAGTAGTCAGAAATGATGTCTCCCACTAGTTGAATTCGCTTATAATGATTTGTATCGATTCACTATCAGGAGGGCGCTTTATAAAGCCTGGTATGGTAGGTCTTGTGGATCTCCCGCTTGTTGGTTAGAGGTGAGAGATGATAAGTCTCTCGGACCTGGAATGATCAGAGATAATTCTTCGAAAATTGATCTCATTCGGAATCGCATTCGTATAACCAAGATCGACATAAGAGCTAAGTCGATACGGGGATAAGGCATGTGGAGATTGAGGTCGATGGACCAAGTGTTGGTGCGAGTATCGTGTATGAAGGGCATTAATCATTTTGAGTAGAAAAGGGAAAACTTGCACCGCGTTACGTTGGAACTATCCTATATATGTTAAGGTGGGTCCGGTAACCTATTAACTTGCTTTATCGAAGCACTTGCAGCAAAATTCATGGCGTGTTCCATATCTCTCCTGTATAGTAGTACAAGATATGTGATGGTGCCCTTAGGCACATTTCTTTTGAAGTAGATGCAACTTGACATGTCTTATGAGGAATAGTCGTTTGCTATTTTAGAGCGTGGGAAGTGGCGATTGAAACCACCGGTAGTACCTTTGGATATGGTGCAATGTAGTCACCATAGTGTCGAGGAATCGACATGTGATCACGGAGATGACATGCGGGAAAAGTATCCGCATTTCTTCTTGTGAGGTATACCTGAATTTTGGGGGTAAAATTCCCTCATAAGGAGGGGAGTATGTAACAACCCTCACGTTTGATCGCATATTTTATATTTATTTACTATGTGTAGTAATTAATTATAAAATGATGGATGTTGAGTAAATATTAATTTAATATGAAAAAGGTTAATATTTACTGAAATGTTGCAGGATTACCTGATGAGTAGGTAAAAATATCCATGTTGTGATTTATTGTGTCATAAGAATTAAAATGACATTTTGGTTTAATGAGATAACAGAACTAAAAATGATTTATAAAATTTCCAAATGATAGTTTGGAGGGTGTAGTTAGTCCCGGTAGGTGCGAGACAGTCAAAATAAGTGTCACATTGCATTTTGGTATTTCGGGACTTTTGACTGGTTATAGCTTAAATGTGTAGTGCGTATCATTTTATCGCGTATTAGACATTTAAGTGGGCTTTTCAGACTTAAGCCACGTTTTAATTCCCCAACCCCATTTCTATTCTTCCAATTTTTAAAAATTGAGCCCTAGAGAGAGTAGAGAGAGGAAGAGAACTTTGGGAGAAAAAGAGAGATTTGGAGATTCAAGCTTGGAATGTTGCTTTCTTCTTCTTCAAATCCGATTCTTGCAAGCTTGAGGCAAGTTACCCACTTGCTATTATATGATTTAAGTGGATTAATTAGTTTTTATAGTTATTGAATTATTATTGTTTAACATTTTAGGGTTTTTGTTGGATTTATGGGTATTAACCCTTGGAAATGGATTTGGATGATAAATATTGTAAATGATGGTAACTAGACATATTTTTGGTGTATTAGTTTCATTAGATTATTTGGGTTTGGTTGGTTTTGAGGTTGGGAGAAATTTGGAGTTTAGAACTCCATAGCCATTCTTGGCAATTTCGTAGGGGCGAATCAATTTGGCCCCTAGGGCGAATCGATTCGTATAGATGCAGTTTCCCAGGTCTGTGTACCCGAATCGATTCGGGTTAAGGCCGAATCGATTCGGTAGTATGCAGAATGATGGATTTGTCTTTCGAACCGATTCGCTTTCAGGGCGAATTGATTCGGTTCCTGCAGTTTTGAGTCATTTTCCTTTTTAATTTTTATCTTTTTCTTTAGGCTTAGGACCTAGGAACCTTCTTGAAAGAAGTAAACTTAGAGTCCTAGAGTATTAGTTGAGTTTGGTTGCCACCCTAGATTAGAATTGGGTCATCTGGGGTTTATTTTCCAGGGTGTTTAAAGAAATGTTAAGGCATTTCTTCTTTTATTTAAACTTTTTGGAGTTAGGAAGTTAAATGCCCATGTTTGGAGACTTAAGGGCTTATCAAAATTATATGAAATTTGGTAATTGTAGGATCATAATGATCATTTGGAGACTAAGTCGAAACTTGAAATTTGAGGAATATTAATGACGATATTCGATGATATTAGGTTCGAATAAAATGAACCCAAACGTCTAGAGATGATAGGTTCAACTAAAATGAACCCAAAATGTGTTAAAGATCATTGGTTCAAATAAAATGAATCCTGTTGTTTAATGATGTTAGGTTCGAATAAAAAGAACCAATCACATGGATAATGGAAATGGAAATTGGTAATGAATATTGAATATGATGATGAGATTAAAAATGTAAATGTTAATTTACTTAAACACACCTCTCTAAATGACATCATAAGGGAAGTTCGCGCACTTGGTGATGCCCCCTAGCTAGTGAATGCAGGGTGGATATAGTCCTAGTCCATATGCGGGATTTTTATATGTTTTCTGCGCTGGTGTGGGGATTCCGGGTGTGGTCCTGACTCTCCCGCAGGCGTATGGTCACTTCCCGACGTTGCGTTATGATCCCAGGCTGCCTTGTTTGATAAGCCCCTGGAAGATGATGGTCATTTAGGGGCGCGCCTAGTGGGGAAACTCGGAGGGGAAATCTTAGAATCGTTATATATATATGAATATAACTTTTCTGCATCAAGTGGGACTTGATGGTTATATGCCATAAAGAGCATGGATACGTGCCATAAAGAGCACGGGAGTGAGATATGTGCCATAAAGAGCACTTGATACTAATGGAATTTCTATTAAGGAATGGACAGATGAAATGGAAATATAATTAATTATGGATGTTAATAACTGGTTTTATTCCTATTAAGGAATATAAAAGATAATGGAAATTTGATAAATGAGGAAAGGCTTTAAATTTAAGTTATTTACTTTTCTTTCTCTTATGTAAATGACATTTTATTTCATCATTTAGTTAAATTGCCTTAAATTGTAATGTAGGCTTAATATTCTAGATAACATGCCATATTATCATCCTTATCATTCATGCATAACTGTTCATTTCTATCATGCTTTTTATTTCTTCTGGTGATCATATAGAACCCGGCCCTGACCGGTTCATTTTCCTTGTTGTGTATATAATTGTATCCGCTCAGGTGCTCCACCGCAAGGACGCCCGTTGTGATTATTCCTATTTCTTTGATTTTGTCAGGCTGTAAGATTTTGCGGATTATTACAGGTCATTGAATTAGACGCCCTCTTCTTTGTGTTCTAGATATGATCGGGTCTTACACTCGGGCTTGTGACCCAAACTTTTGTATTTGTTTAATGAATGTATTATGTACGATATTAAACTGTTGTATTGTGTTGTATGTAGCTGTGGACCGACAGCCTATTCGGTCCTTTTTGCATACATTCGTGTTAGATGTATTATATATATTCTTGTGGAATTCCACTTTCTTATCAGATTGGGTTATTTAAATTTAATTTTCTTAACTGGTTTTAAATTTCTAAACTTTTTGGCAACCCGTTTTCTGATTTATTGGGTGGTTTTCCCGTATACTCAGTTTATTTTTGTTGATGCTGAGGATGATATCCATTCATGATTCCTGTTACATTTGGGTATCGGGCTGGCCGCCCCTTATCTCAGATCGCGGGTTGTCACACCATGCGGACGAACGATCCGTTTGCGTTTGAATGATTCCCCGTCCAATGGACCGACAAACGCTTCCGAGACATATTTGACCCAAAGTTAACTCCCGAACCCGGGAGCGGTCCAAAGGACTTTCAAAGGTCTATAAATTACCTTTTTAACGGTCTACCCCGTGCACGATTATGACTAACGGTTTGCCCTTGGCAAGCAATTTTCTGAAAAGGCTTGAAACACACTGCCAAATGGCAGGTTCCAGACCCTGCCTATCGGCAGGTGCCGATAGGCAAGACCAGGTCTACGCCGATCGGCAGTGACCTGGTCCTATAAAATAAGGCCTTCACCTCGTTTGCAAAGAAGAGCCCGGATCTGATAGAAATCTCTCTCAGCGAATCCCAAAAACCTCTCTCGAAGACAACGCGATTTCAACAAACAAATCCCTTTCTTACTTCCACTTTTCATCAAACTTGGTGAATTATCCACTCTCGATCATCATCCAAGTGCAAGGGCTGCTCTCGAACATTCAAGATCAAGCTCAAGATCTTCAAGAAGGTCCAACTTTCTCAACTTTCTCTTCAAATTCTCTTAAATTCGCAATAACTTGTTTTATTAGCTAGCACTTTTATTATCTCATCTCACACATCCTAATATACTTTTTATTTAGTATTATTGCACATCTATAATTTTCATATAAATAAAACCCAAAAAATAGAAAAATAGGGTTTGCTCATAAATTTCAAATAGGGATTCTCATACTTTTCTCACACTTTTATCACAACTAAAACACTTTTTCTACACGCACATACACAATCACAAATAAGAGATCCCCCATTTGGATTTATGGGATGAACCTCACCCCTCGTTTTGTATGCGAATTAGTGGACTTTGATGCCTTTATAGGCTACGTAGGCGTCTCGGGATAAAACCCCAGACTCGGGTCCTATTCTCACTTTCTCTCTCATTATCTGTCTTCTCTAAATCCAATTTTCTTATATTCTATACACTTGTTCTTAGTGACGTATTACTCCATATGCGTTATTGTTCCATTATAACGATCAACGTAAGGGTAATCGCGTAAATCTTATTTTCTGATATTATTTTTATACCTTCCTACAAATGACTCGCTTTATCTCTCCCATGATACAAGTCGAGGATTCCTATCTCCACTATATATATACACATGCACACATATCACGGGGAAAATAAAAAGGAAAATAGCAAACATCCATGAGAGACCGAAAGGGCGGAATGGGTGCCTAACACCTTCCCATTTCGTAACTTAGCCTCCCAACCCTTCTCGAATCATTTTGGTTTCGTATGCACCAGTATGTCTTTGGATGCCGTCCTTCGGGATGGCTTCCTCTTTTTCTTTTATCTGTTTTGAGTAAAATATACTAGCGAGTCTAAATCTCTCTACATTTTTACACCTCATCTCAAACTATGCCGGCCGAAGCGCTCCCGAGAGGGATGCGCGGGACCCGAGGATCCTCCTTCACGCGCCCTCCTGCGACGAGGATCAGGGATGGCCACAATATGACACAAAAGAGAATACATAAATAATATAGCTTAAATCAATGATATCAATGTGTAAAAAATATGATCAAAACATGATATAAAAATGTGTTCATTAAACAAAACTCAAACTACATCACATACCATCTCTCCATCTTTTTGTCTCCAATAGACAACCAGAGAAAAATCAGATGAAGCATATCTAAATAAACATGGAAAGCCAGCTAATACGAATCATAATATACCAAATCATAGCTAGCAAACAGTCACACAAATGAATCATAACTATCAGAAATGATGTGACTAAACGAATCAATGTAGTATAAGAATCAGGCGTGAATAATCACAATAAACTACATGAAAATAACTCAGATGTACCTAGACAGTGTAAAATAAACATACATATGAATCAGGTTCACAAACAGAATGAAAGAGTCAAAAAAGTCAACTCAGGTCGTTCGAACGACAATGTACTATCGTTTGAATGAGATAAGATCTCGTTCGAGCTATGCAAGAAACAACCCAAAATAGTGTGTGGTCACGTGATGAAACTATCTAATGATAGTCAAAATTACCCTTCTAGCCACCATACCTGACACTTCTAACACCTCCCGAGATAGGTCGTTTGATCCAGTTTTCAAACGACATGGATATGTCGTTTGAATGACATCCAGAAATCGTTTGAACGACTTCAAAAACTTTCGTTTTCCATCTTAAAAAATATGCAAAATTTTCCCAGTGAAAAAATTTCTTGCAAATAGCAACTGGAAATAGGAAACAGTAGAAAAACAGACTCAAATCGAAAAATTAAACAAGTATGAGTTGCATGCTAACATAGTATCAATGTGCACCAACATGGATGCGAAATAAATGGGCTTGAACTACAACAAATAAATCATAATATGGACACATCAAAATGATCAAGAAGCTCTAATTGATAGCTAAATGTCATCAAACTAAATTTTTGCCATATGTGACAATTAATATTTTGAGCTAAATGAACTAAACAAACAACATGAACACAAATCTGGAATTTTGACGATTCTACAAACAATAGCGTCATGATACGATTTTTTAGCATTAAGATTCGTGGTGCAAACCCGCTGTTGTATTTCCATCCAAACACCCTCAAATATTCATATTTCCTTTTTCTACCTCTTTTGAGGTTTCTATTTTTCTCACCATATAGAAATACTATTGGTCCCATTTTTGGCATATGATTCTTTTTATTGCCTTAATATTTTCTCGGGCTATTTTAAACGGTAGCTTTCATGATGAGTTTATTATACTCTCGCAGCCCTTTCCCATGAATAATCGTCAATTTTGCAATATAAGCAATATAAATCCTCACGGCAATGGTTCTTACATGCACACCTCCTGCTTAGTCTAATTATGGATAGATGACAAAATTGAGAGGATAACGTCTCACCAAACTCAAATATGCATAAGAAGTTAAACGTTTATATAAACTCGTGCATGTGTGTGTGATGACATATACACGAAGTCGAATCCAAATGCAAACCAACTCCGAAACAACCCCATTAGTCAATGGTTAAGATCATTCAACGTATCTAATATTATCATCAAATGTCCTAGCCACGTGGATAATGAAATAATGGGGGTCTAATCACAAAAATATGTTATATCAAATATGTAAACTCATGTCACAAAAATAAATGGAAAATCTTTTTATGTTTTCAAAAATATTTTTGACCAAAAAAATAAATCTTTTTGTATTTTCAAAAAAATATACGAAACCACAAATCTTTTTGTAACTTTCAAATAAGACTCAATAAAAGAAAAAATATAGTACAAAGAGATACACATGTTTTAACACTAGTAAGATATATATTATAACTCAAAGACTAATGTATGACAAACATGGCTAACATAATCATCCTTTAGATTTTTGCATGAGAAGTATCATGTGAAAGAAAATGATAATCAACCAACCTAGCATTTAACATCTCCAAAACAGATTCCCTAACTAAAACAGGTGTATACCTAACAAGACGGGTTTTAGGAACTGACGGGACACTACACTTAAACTTCCTAGGGTATTTTCTAAGATCATAGTAAAAACGCCTAAGGTGACCTTTCCTACCATAATGAGAACATATGTAAAGTCGACGAGAAACGGGACCTTTAGGTTGACCTTTTCTAACACCCTGGTATGTGATTGACGCTCTAAAACAGGATATGATTTTGGCTTTAACATTCGAAGAACTAGAACAAGATAAACCACTACCATCACTATTCAGACTACTCGAGTCTTTTAAATTATTTTGCAACTTCAAAATTTTGGACTCAAACAAAGAATTAGAGTCCTCAAATTTTAGGGACTCCTTCTTTAAATTTTCAATTACCCCTAGAAGATTATCTTGCTCCACATCAATGTGAGCAAACATATCCCTAAGAGTCTTCTCACGTGCCTTATAATCATCGATCAAAACACTGTCATCAATGGCATAAACCCTAGAATTCTTAAAGTCCTCTAAATATTTTCTAGAACAAGGACTCTATTATCACTCTCTTCCTAGAACAATTTCAAAGAATTATATTCATCATACAAAGAAACAAACTTCTCACGAATCATACTCTTTGAGTTTGAAACATTTGCAAATATTCAATCATATGTTTAAAATGAGCATTTTCTTCTTCAAGAATTTCAATTCATTTTGCAAACTTCAAAATCAAAAGATTTAATTCGTTAAAACTTTGAGAATACATCGAGAGAAAAACACACTTGAAACAAAAAAAACACAACTACCAAAAAGCACAAAATCAAGTATCTACACAATAAACAAGTGTTTCTAGATATGATTATAGGTACCTTTTTCTTATGTGTGCTTTAGGTGAAAACAATTTTTAAAATAATAAACTTTTTCAAATTTTAATTTGCACCAAATTTTGTGAACCAATTTTACTTAACCCAATTTTATCTTGTTAATACTAAACAAGCATCTAGGTTATTAAGCAATTAAAATAAAGTAAGTCCATAATACCAATGTACGAGGAAACCACAAAGGGAAAAAACCTCAGACGACCCATGCCAGATAATCACAATGATCCGATTTTAAAAAGTACGGATAGTAGACTTACTCAATGACTCGATACCCCACAAGCCTTGACTCTCTTATATGATTCAACCTCTCCTCCACAGTGCAATGCAGAAATCCTTCCATGTCAGGTCCACAATACACGAGTCCATGTGTGCCTCGGTATTAATCTATGATGCTTTGGCAACAGTCTACGATTCAGAACACGGAATCCTCCACTTCTTCACCGAAAAACTCGACGAAACAAGTGTTCAAAGTATGAACAAACTCTAGATGGTGCAAAACACAAGATCTCTATAGCATATGTATATGAGGGATCGGATCTTGAAACACAAGGGATGTTTTTAGACTTGTAAAACCTTTGTAAGCCAGTATAAAAAATTGTAACTATTTGTTATGTAATTTTGGTTTTGCACCCTCGAAATTATGAGTCAAACATGCCTTATAAAAAACTTAAGTAGGCGCGTCGTTAGAATGATATTGGCATGTCGTTTGAACGATTTGGAAATCTCATTAGAACGATAACTGCATGTTGTTAGAATGACTGTAGATGTTAATTGATCTTCCAAAACAGAATGGAAAGATCAACATGACTCTAAAACATATTTATCTCATAAAAAATAAAGTTATCTTCAGAAAAACGAAGTACAAACATTTTAAATCATTTTTAAATAAAATAGCATCCTTAAAACATTTTTCAAGTTCCATAAACATTATGCGTTCATACCTGAGAGTATCTCGGAATGCATTCTGATATGAAGACGTGAAACGTGCACCAATAAACATGACATTATCCATCTTGAAGCTTGGCTACCACATCTTCAAAACAACCCATCATAGACTATGTGGTAATCGTGACAAGTAAAATCTATCCATGACTCAAATTGGATTTTGTGTGAAATAATTCCAATACATGCAAATTGACTATACTTGGAAATTTGTCCTTATAGCCATGATGAACTTTCACTCTTAAATGAAAAGGAACTTTAGGTTCTATACCACATATAGGGTTACCATCGCCAGATAGTGCGATCATTGAATAAGAAAGCCAAAGACCAAAGTGTTCGAGAAGGAGACCTTACCCTTAAAGAAATTATAAAACCTATCTAGTAACAAGGAGGGAAGTTCAAACCTAATTTTAGCGGTCCTTACATCGTGAAAAAGATCATGCCAGGCAGTGCCGATATGCTCACATATTTTGATGGAGAAGAGATAATGCATCCAATCAATCTGGACTTCTATTCTAAAAAAAATATGTTCATTTCCCCTACCCAGAACTACATGGAACCTGATCCTCTCAAAACAATTCTTTTCATAATAAACTTGTGAAATATTCAAAACCCACACTACACCAAAATGGGCAAATTGTCACCTTTCAGTCGGCCAGCCTTGTCAAGGTCATTGACCGTGACAAAAAACACGCGTTTTATGTCACGGTCATTGACCGTGACAATTATTTAAATACTTGTCACGGTCAATGACCTTGACACGACCGTGACAATATTTGCAGCTAAAACCCTAACCCCTTCTTTTTTCCCTACCGCCGTTCCCTCCCTCTCTCTCTCTCTCGACGCTGCTCTCTCTCTCTCTCTTCCATTTATATATATGTTTGTGTGTATATTTATGTGTGTATGTGTGTGCGTGTGGGGGGGGGGGGGGGGGCAGGGTGGGGGTAGGGGGTGGGGCGGGGTGGGGGCAGGGCGGGGTGTGTGCGTGTGTATATGTATGTGTATATGTGTGTGTATATATGTGTGTGGTGGGGGAGGGGGTGGTGGAGGGGGCAGGGGGTGGGGTGGGGTGGGATGTGTGTGTAGGTGTGTGCGTATGTGTGTGGCGGGGGAAGGGGGCAGGGGGTGGGGCACCCATTTAATAACTTTTAAAATATTTAAAAAAAATATAATATTACAAAATTGAAACGAAATGGTATTGACGGAACTTATACATACGTTATAATATAGAAAAAAGACGTGTTTGGAATTATGTACTGTGCTCTTACGTTGAAAATTATTAGATAGAAAAAGAAATATATAAATTGTGATAACCTTAGAATATAATTAGGCTAAAAATATAATGACATCAACTAACATAAATACACAACACTAAAAGTAGACATCAATTTTATAGATTTTTACTTTATAATTCAATATGGGTTATACTCCCACATAGTTCATCAACAAATATTGTAAGAACATTGTGAAAATAGTAAACATCGGGAGGGGGTGGGGGTGGGGGTGGGTGGGGTTTTGAATATTATTTACATTTATATTTTTGGATATTATTTACATTCAAAATAAATAATTGATAATAGTTGGATAATAATTGGATAGTAATTGATATTTTCATTCAAAATAAATATTTCATTCAAAAATATTGGATAATAATTGATATTTTCATTTAAATTGATAATAATTTTATTCATGAAATTAATTTAATTAGGTAAAACCCTAGATAATTTTTTAACAGAATTTGATAATATTATATAAAGTTTAGTAAATTCACAAAATGTTGCCAATTATATGTTTTTAGGAATATCATTTGTTAGAATCCATACACATCCATGTTGTTAGAAAGTCTTAAATTTAATTCTCACTTTAATTTGTAGAATCTCTGTACTTGGTTGGATTTATCCCTTTATGATAATGAAATTTATGCTCCAATTATAATTATCTCATGTCATAATTTTATTGATAAACAATATATGTAGTTGTCACGGTCGTGGTGGGGGGAGGGGGTGGGGGTGGGGGTGGGGTGGGTGGGGGTGGTGTGTGTGTGTGTGTGTGTGTGCGCGTAGGTGCGTAGGTGTGCGTGTGTGCGTGGCGGGGGGAGGGGGTGGGGTATGTGTATATGTGTGTGTATGTGTGTGGCGGGGGGAGGGGGCAGGGGGTGGGGGTGGGGAGGGGGGTGTGCGTAGGTGTGTGCGTGTGTGCGTGGCGGGTGGGGTAGGGGTGTGTGTATGTGTACTATTAACATTTTTTTTAGGAATATCATTAGTTAGAATCCATACACAAAATGTTGCCAATTGCTAATTGTATGTGTATATGTGTGTGTATGGTGGTGTGTGGTGGGGGAGGGGGTAGTGGCGGTGGGGTGTGGTGGGGTAGCTGATAATATTTTGTTATAATTTGTGGGGGGAGGGGGTGGGGGTGTGTGTGTGCGTAGGTGTGTGCGTGTGTGCGTGGCGGGTGGGGTAGGGGTGTGTGTATGTGTACTATTAACATTTTTTTTTATCTGTACTAATAACATTTTTTTTACAGCAAAAATGTCTCCTTCAGATGTTAAGGCAAAGATGATGATGATGTTTATGATGATGTCGTCTGGGTTCGGTGGTAGCGGAGGCGACGAGGGCTCCTCCGCCCCTAGGCTCCCCAAATATGGAAAATTTGGGATTACCGTCGAGAACAAGTCGGAGCTATTAGCGAGATCCCTCGAGCTGCTAAAGACGGTCATCGACCCGGGGTTTATAAGTTGGAAGGAGGTGCCATATGAGCTCAAGTTAGCTGTTTGGGCCGCACTATAGGTAATATTTCAATTTCAATTTCAATTTCAATTTCAATTTCATATTTATATTTATATTTATATTTATATTTATATTTATATTTATATTTATATTTATATTTATATTTATATTTATATTTATATTTATATTTATATTTATTCGCAACTAACATTGTATTTGTTGGACAAGAACAATTCAACTTGGATCCAAAGCTACGCGATTCCGTCTTGGAGAAGTTGAGGGAGCAACACAAGACGTGGAAGAAAAATATGCGGACACGGTACTTTGGGAAAACACGAGAGCCCATTATACAATGGCGCGGATCCGTCCCGCCCAAGGAGCCGATCTCATTGGCACAATGGCAAAAGTTCATTGACAATGAGATCGAGGATCGACAATTGGCATCTCGCCAATCGGGGAGGAAAGATCGGGCTAAAAATACGGACGTGCACTACTCCGGCCGGACCTCTTACGCTGAGGTGGAGCATAGGATGCAGGTAAGATTTAATTTATCTATAACTACATATATTATTCTTCATTATTTTAATTTGCGGGGCCGATACTAATTTTACTTTACTTTATTTTATTTCAGGGGGTAGGGAATGGGCCAGGGGGTAAGCCACATAGGCTCGATACTTATGTGGCTCTTTGGACGAAGAAGGGGAAGGACAAGGAGGTGTCCCCGAGCGTCGCGGCCACGATTGTAAGTAATCCGACAGTTTAATTAATGTTAATTACGTTATAATTTTTTAGTTTACTTATTTTACTAATCATGTGCTTTTTGTCATTTCAGGCAAAGCTTAAGGAAGTGCATGAGTCGCAGTCTGATGCCGACAAGGCATCTTTGTCCACAGACGCACTCAGCCAAGTGCTTGGCTCTGATCGCAAGGGGAGGACAAGGTGAGTGATCTCGCGGGTGACCAAATCTAGGATCATCGGATTGGAGACGAGCGACACCGGGTTGGCTCGAACGGTGGATTCACACGACGCGAAGCTGTCCCGTTTGGAGGCGACGGTCCAAGATATGTACGCATTTATGAAGCGTACGTTGGGTGGAGACCGTAAAGGGAAAAGGGAAAGGGAAGGAGAAGGAGAAGGCGGTGGAGGAGGAGGTGCGGGATGACGAGGATGTGGACCTCGCTGCTTCATCACCGATACGTTCGTACTTCGACGATCCACTTCCCTATTTGGCGCCCTTCAACAGACCATTGTCGACACTTAGTTGGCCGAGCGTGTTCATATTGGACGTATTTGATGGCCAGCGGATAGGGCGGGGGTTGAGGGACCCGAATATCGTCGAGGGGGGAATAGTCCATGGATGTGTGCTTCAAGAGATGGAGTCCAGGGTGCTCGTCACGCATGTCATACCCGGGAAGGAGAACTACCTATTGTGGTTGCGCGAACAATGCCGCACGACGTATATTAGTCAGTGCGTCAATTCGTATGTCGTGTGGCCTACTCACCTCCTCAGTTTTATCCAAGACATGTAGTAACATTATTTTTAAGTTTGTCCATTTTAATTATATTTGGATTATATCGTCATGTATATTATTTTTACTTTGAATATTTGGATTATATCGTCATGAATATATATTTGCATTATCTTTAGTTTGTGTTGGATATATGATGTTTAGAACAAGTACAACGTTGCTATAACAGGTACAAATATACTGCTGGGCAGTGGCAGTGGCCATATTGCCCAGCAGATTTTTTTTAAATTCTGCCCAGAATTGTCACGGTCATTGACCGTGACACGTCCGTGACAATTTTATCACAGATGTGTCACGGTCATTGACCGTGACAATTCTGGGCAAGGGGTCACGGCTTTGTCACGGTTTATAACCGTGACAAATGTGTCACGGTTATTGACCTTGACACGACCGTGACACAAAATGCGAGTTTTGTGTCAAGGTCAATGACCGTGACACGACCGTGACAAAAAAAGTTGTCTCGCCTCGAAATGTCACGGTCATTGACCTTGACAAGTTGGATTTGTCAAGGTCAATGACCTTGACAAATGGGCAGATTTGGTGTAGTGCCATGGAGGTACGTACGAAGCCCATACGACATATATGGGCACGGTCCTCTCTCTTTCACAAAATGTTATTATTTATAACCCATGATAATGGTTGTCCATATCATCATTTACATGAACAAAAGGAATGTTTATGCCTCAACGATTGGTATAGATGGTTCCAACACTAAAATTCATCAAAAGGTATAACAAAATATGATCAAAATCCCTTTTTTTAAATAAAGGAGGCAGTTGATAAACAAAATATTAGCAGAGGGAGTCTAATATACCACTCCCCTTTCAATTACAAAACCAACCAACATTTACCCTAAAAAACTACAAATAACCTACTCAGTCCTTACCAAATAACCAGCTTCACAGAAAAATTCAAAACACATACAGCTTACACCTATACTTACATCAACACAAAACTCCTCACCAAATCACCCTCAAATAAAAATCCCAACTAAAAATACCGCCCTCAGCTACCAGATGGCCATGCCTCATCATTATTGCCTTTTCCTGGAGGTCCTAGGTCTAATAATTCTAATTGATGCTCCGTATGCTCTCCAAGCTACATCACTCCTTCATAAGCTTTATCGAAACCACAATACCTTCCTCCATGGTATCAGAATCCATAAGCCACCTTTGCCTAGTTTCCACTTGCAAAATCTTCACAACTAACCTCTTCCATAACCATTTCAGATAATCCCCAGACACACTAAAACCTTACAACAAATTGTGATGGATGGGTAGACAGTTAGTGATAGTTCCACTAAGGTCCCACTATCATTTGTCAAGTCCTCTATCGGGAAGAAGTTGGTTATGTGAGGAGGTACTATTTGTTCCCCCTCCACTTGGTGCAGAAGCTACTAAGGAAAATAGAAGAAAGTATGACGACGACCAAGAACCGCACATATCGGTACTCTCCCAACTGCAACATGGGCTGCAAGTCCCCACACTATGGCGCAGATCAGCAAAGACACCAGGCTTCGTGCTCCATGAACCAGTTAACCCAGTTCTTTATTGAAGGGATAAAACTGAAGAAGGTCATGATGAAGAAGTTAAGGACACCCGATAGGGAATACTTAGGAGGGGCCACTAGGAAAAACTTCTCAGAAATCCACATGAACAACGTCATTGGTCTCCCCTGCAAAAAGTCAGAATGACCCTCCTTTCAAGCATCAAGATCATTCAAGATCTTTGCTAGAACCACCATCGTAGGAATACATCAGTCAGACATCCAAGCCACTATCATAGCCACCTGAGGATCGACTGTTAGCTTACTCATCACCAATAATAGCCTAGCATTCATACCCAAGGCATCATCTCTAGTAAAACTAACATAAGAGAAATCCCTCTGGCACACCTAGTTCATAACCATAAGGAGGGAGATATTCCCTCCGTGGACTAATAATCAAACCATTAAAGGAGAGATATAAAGTAACTCAGCCAAAGACACCTGGGGAGAACGATACAAGTCGGGCATGTCTTCTGCTGCACTGGGGCTAACACCTAATATCGCTAAAAACTCCTCATAAGTAGGTCACGCATCGTCTATGCCAAATCAGAAAATGTGATCTTCGGGTACCAGAATTATACCACCGCTTCCAGCATATTCCAATCTATATCACAGTTGCACCATAAAGAGACCCGACGCAAACTAAAGGTGTCATGGTTGACATTATAGAGGCACATGGCATCTAAGAAATTAGGGTAGGAAGAAAATACCTTAGACACCGAGAGATCCATTTGCGAAAGAGAAGAAAGATAAAAAATAGAGAATGGGGATGGTGGCCCTCAAAGTACTCCAAGTATGCAGAAAGTGCAATCAAAGCCAAAGTACTTATTGGACTTGACCCTAATGTCGATAAGTAGGACAATGGGTATGTCGATCAGAAATCCCCTTTTTAGAAAAATTCCTTTCCATCTTTCGCCCAAAATCAATTTCCAAAAGTTCTTACTTTGAAAAAAGTTAATCCCGGGGTTATTCCTTTTTACTACTCCTATTTTCATAAAATAAATATTTTTCTTCAAAACCATTTTCATACTTATCTCTGTCTTTGCAAATAAATAAAAAATCTTAGCAGAAAGTCGAAGTGCACATAGAATAAGCCACTAAATCAAGAAAAATACCAAAAATAAATTCATTTTTTTCATATATACTTCTTCTTTGGCATTATTACATTTTTTTTCAGGTACAAGAAAACAAAAGAGATATAAAAAGAGAAAAAAAATACAACTAGACACTATCCAAACCCTCCAAAATACCTCTCTAAACCAAC
This sequence comes from Sambucus nigra, assembly GCA_949130495.1. NCBI lineage: Eukaryota > Viridiplantae > Streptophyta > Magnoliopsida > Dipsacales > Adoxaceae > Sambucus > Sambucus nigra. Next base: position 16,595,520 of record OX422213.1, on the reverse strand, counting down.
CCCAATCTCCACAGCGCACGCGCTTCCCCCAATGACGAGTGGTGGACCCTCCACTCCCGGAGCCAGAACCCTCATCATAAGTAGCTGGCGACTCCACACAGGAAACGTCTGAGTTCTTAACGTAAATAGACATAGACGCCAATATCTCGCAACCAATTTATCTACACCCCCATAGTCTGCAAAGGGGAAGAAAACAACAAACAAAAAAAGTCGAACAACTCAGTAAAGTGAAAAGAAAAATAAAGTGACAAACAGGTAATGAAAAAAGAAAAAGAAGAGAAGTATACCTCAGGTCGAAGTGCCTCATCAGTAAGGCCCGTCAACCAGGCTACCGATGCATGAGAAAAATGGGTAACCCTCAATGTCTCCCCACTACTCAACCTGAAGTGATAAGAGGTAGGAGTCACCTGAATAAGCGGAGCCTCCTCCGTCGCTGTAGACACATCACCTCCTATTCTATGGGCCACACCACCGGTGTTCTGGCACCCCTCCTTGAAGAAGTGGTAGGTGTAGTCACGTTATACACATAATAAATGCAGGAAGGCATCAACCAATTACTCACAAAATCCAGGTAGTCATAACCCATTGTCATATCAGTGTAGAACGTGTAGGGCTTGCCCATCATCACTGCCATTATGGCATCGTTCGTCATCTCTCTCACCCGCCTCATATATTCTGGGGGCATCTCCACATCTTGTTACACAATCTTCCTCCCAACTCTCTCTCCCCAAGGTACCAGACGTACCCAAACTCATGCACTAACAATTGTCTCATCTGCACGTACAAGTCCGTAACCCCCGTGACCCATGAAGAAATACTCCAATTGTAGAAGGTCACCTATATCCCAACAAAGAATCGACAATTACTAAAAAAAAAGATGCCAAAAAACTAAAAAAAAAATCAAAAGCTAACCTTATCGTTAGACATGTCATTCTGCACCTTCTTTACGTCCTTTAAAGATAAGAATTGGTACGACCACCTATTTGACTTTCATCATTGGTACATCCTGTAGAATTCTCCCAGCCCGCCATCCTTTAGGGACATAAATCCCGAATTGAGCCCAATAACCTCATAAAACCACATCTGTAAAAAGATAAAACTCAAAGGAAAAAAAACCCAAAGAAGACTGTAAGAAAATAAAGTAAAATAAACTTAAAGAAGGTAACTGGGTCCTGTAAAAGTCTGCCGATAGCACGGAATGAATGCATCCAACGAAGAATAAAGGGGGCATCACCATAAATCCTCCAAGAAAAAGAAAATAAATAAATGAGAGGCATGTCTCACCTACTGCCCATCTGTCTTATCAATCTTTCTCTTCAGTAACATCTCCTTTGGCACAGAAATACGGATAGAATCCCTCGAAGAGATTCAACCGATGGCTCCCAGTGAAGATCGCATTATCTCCTTTATGACCCGTAAAGTATGATCCACAACAATATGACACCCCACACGATCCAGCCTCTCTATCTGCTTGATGCCTTAGGGACCCAATCCTAAAATGGAACGTGTGGGTCGTGTCCCACCACCTCTTACCAAGTTATCATAACACTGCAGATGATAATGTATCTCAGCCAAGGCACCCTCCAAAGGACCAAACTCGGTAAATAACACCAATTAACGTATCGCCTCTGGAAGATGGTCCCAAACATCCTTCAACCCAGCCATCCCCTGAGATCAGATGCTCGAAGAAGCAGTATTAATCTACAAAAAAATTCAAACCCTTTATTAGCCATAAAATAAAAGGAGAAAATGAAATGCAAAACCACATAGCCGTTGGTTTTCTTTACCCTTTCCAAAAAGTGGTGCGCGGGCTCGCGCAATAAAACCCTCTCATCAGTTACCAAGTCAAAAGAGTCACGGGCATTATCATTGCCCAATGTAAACGGCACCATAACTCACAATTCCAGGCCTACCCAACATCAATAAACATTCACTCATTATTAACAGTGCTAGAAGTACTCGCCATTTGAAGTCCTGAAGAAGTAATTGGGAACGAATTTTAGAGAGAGAAAGTAAGAGATTTAATCATTTGAAGGTATGACAAATAAGCAACGGTTGCCCCCTTTTATAGAACATTCAGGGGCATACCGATCAACAACCCCTTGGCCATGCTAGTTGGTATGACCTTTCCCCTTCTTTGAGAAGCCCAGGAGTCGATTCCCTATTCTAATAGGTACCTCCCCAAACCCGCCTACTGGAAAAGCTATAACAAATCAAAAATCGCTTGAAAAGTTCCCAAAAGTTCCTATAAAATCCCTAAAAATATATAAATCATTATGTTTCCTAGGAAAGCCCTTTTAGAGCACTAATACCTTTACATTCTCTCAAAAATCTCAACCTAATCAACCATACACTCTTATCATCAAAATACTCCCCAATAGGAACTAAAAGTGAACTCACACCTAAACTTGCTACACAATCCCCAGCGGAACAATAGTCTACACAATCCTCACAGGAATCGCAAGTCAACACCTTCCCCAACAGACCTATTCCCCATAAACTATAACTTATAGGTCCATATAATTGACCTCGACTAGCAGAATTGGTTGTCCCTCTTCAGATCCGCAGAATTGACCTCAATCGGTAGAATTGATCATCCCTCTTTAGGTCCACAGAATTTACCCCCCTCTTTAGGTCCTCAGAACTAAACTCAACCCATAAAATTATTCATCCCTTTTCAAGTCCTCATAATTGACCTCGACTGCATAATTGGTCATCCCCATATTCAGGTCCTCAGAATTGACCTCGACCAACTGAATCGATCTCTATACCCCTTAGGTCCACAAAATCGATTGTAACACTCCTTAGGTCTGCAAAATTAAACTCGACCCAATGAATCTATCTCTACACCCTTATATCCACATAATTGACCTCAACACTCCTTAGGTTCGTAGAATTGACCTCGATTCGCTGAATCGATCGCTACACTCCTTAGGTCTGTAGAATTAACCTAAACCTTTTGAATCGATCGTCATAACTCAAGGTTTACAGAATTGACCATGACATTTTGAATCGGTTATCCATCCTTTAGTCCTCAGGATTGACCTCGACCCTCTAAATCGATCACCTTCATCCTTTATAGTCCACAGAATTGACTTCAATCCCTTTTTAGCATTAGTGTAATGTATACCTTTTGATGACCTTTATTTGTTCCAAGCTCTCTCATCGAGGGGCTCTATAGGCACCTCATCTTATAACCCCCCAGCACCTCCTTAGGTCCCTAGCACTCATCCATTCATGATAAATCCTAGGTCATACTCCCAGTACAGATTTGGAGGCCACCAACACTTTCGAGCACCGTTTGACTCTAATCAGCTCTTAAAATTGATCAAATCTCAATGAATATTTGAAGGTCCATGAATCCCATTTCCAAAGGTTCATTTTGTGTGCGAATTGGCCTCATGATTAGGAAAAATAATCCGTTTTACTCTAGGCATAGATCTGAAGACCATTAGGCACTCCCATGCCTCGTTTGACTCTGATAAACTCTCCAGCTTGAGTAAAGCTCAATTAATCCTCCAAGGTATCTAAATTCCCTTTCTAACATTCCATTTCATGCACAAATCAGCATTACGGTTTGAAAAAATGATCCGTGACTCTAAAGGGTTATTGGGCGCTTCTAAGCACCATTTGGCCTTGGTTAACTCTTTAAACTGATTGAAGTTGAATTAAATCATGAAGGTCACTAAATTAACTTTACAATGGTCCATCCCGTGCACAAATCGGCCTTATGGTTTGGACTAATGATTTATTTTCCACCAAAAACCTCCATCTAAGAGACCATCGGGTGCTTTCGAGCCCCATTTGACTTTGGTCAACTTTTGAACTCTAGAGTGCTCAATGGATTCTTAAAGGGCTCTGAATCCCCTTTTTAACGGTCTACCCCATGCGCAATTTGGACTAATAGTTTGCATTTTATGATTGTTTTTTCGAAAAATCGTTTCGAATTACCTCTAGGCATGTTAGGGACCCTGAATATTGACAGGGTCTCCTTTTCCTTGCCAGAAAAGGCAAACACCATGTTGATAGGCAGGCGAAGGGACATCCCAGTCGGCACCCCGCTTAGCCCAAATTCCCGTATAAATAAGCCATGACCTCACCATTGGAAGGGGACCCCTCTCAGAAAATCAGAGAACATTATCCACGTAATCAGAGACTTTCCCTTTCTCAAAAAGTCCATTTTACCATATTCTCTTACCTGATCTCCTAAACCCACTTAGTAATTCACCCCACCTCTCTACATCGCTTCCATACAACTTCAAAATCAGCACGCTTTCATTCTAATGTCAGCAATAAGCACTCATAAGGAGGTCTATTTCTTAACCCATTTCTTTAGTTTATCCATTTTAGTGTTATTCATCTTATTTATATTTTTTTTCTTTTGTTTCATTATGTCACATCTACTAATCTGTACTATTTATTAGTAGTATTAAAATTAATCTATTTTCATAAAAATCCCAAAAAAAGACAAAAATAGGGTTTATCTGTAAACTCCAAAAGCGGGACTTCTATTTTTACGTCGTCACTCTTAAAACAAATTTTCTTCACATAGACATAAGAGGAGTCCCACATTTAGATTTATGGGTTGAACCCCACCCCTATGCTATTTTTGAACTACGTGGACTTTGATACCCCTTGGGCTAGGAAGGCCTCTTGGGTCAATCCCGAGATTCGATTTCTCCCCATTTTATATATCTCCCATATCTTATTATAACTATTTCATGAGTTATTGACTCCTATATACTTGTATCTCTTCTAATGTAAGCATTCTTTCTTTTCTATCAATTTGTTATTCGGTGAACACTTACATCATATTTTTATCATTATTTTGGGGTACACTCCTAAGGATGAGTCCTCTCTGTCTCTTCTATGGCACGAGTTGGATAATTCCATTCTCCCATCACTAATATTATACACATGTATAGACAGATCACGAAGTTTAAAAAAGAGAAGATTAGCATTCGCCCACGACTGAACAAAAGGGCGGAATGGGTGCCTAACACCTTCTCATTTCCTAACTTAGTCCCCAAACCTTTTGTAGATATCACATTCTAGGACCCTCCTAGGTATATCCTTAGGTACCTACCACTTCCTTCTTCACCATAAACCCCAGGTTATACCCTGAGTACTGATCTAGATGCCACCGGGTGCTCCCGAGCCCCCGTTTGACTATCGTTCAACTCTCTCACCCAAGAAGAATCTCAATGAATCTTCAAAGGGCTTTGAATACCCTTTCTAATGGTCCTCACTGTGCATAAATATGCCTTATGGTTCAAATGAACGGTTCATTTTACTGACAAAAATTGATATAGAGGCCACCGGGCGCTCTCGGGCCCCATTTTGACCCCAATTAACTTACTCACCTGAGTAGAATCTCAATAAATCTTCTAAGGGCCCTGAATTACCTTTCTAAGGGTTCATCCCGTGCTCAAATCAGCCTTATGATTTGGATAAATGGATCATTTTCCTCTAAAAGCTAATCTAGAGGCCAGCAAGCGCTCCTGGGCTCCATTTGACTCCCATCGGCTCTTCAACTCGAACGAGACTGAATGAATCTTTGAAGGTCTCTAAATACCCTTTCCAACAGTCCACTCCATCCATGAATTAGACTTACGATATGGACAAATGACCCATTTTACTCCAAAGGGGGAACTTTCGGGTCCCATTTGACCAAGGTAAACTCTCTGAACCGAGCGAAGATCTTTATAACATCAAATAGACCTGCATAACCTTTCTAATGATCCATCCCATGTGCGATTCAGCCTTATGGTTTGAACGAAAGACCTATTTTCCTTTTGCCTAAAAGATTGTCAGGTGCTTTTGAGCCTTGTTTGACCACAATCCATTCCCAAACCAGGGAGCGGACTATGGATTCTTAAAGGGCTCTGAATACCCTTTCCAATGGTTCATCCCCTGAGCAATTCAGACTTATGGATTGAATTTATTGATCGTGTTTTCGCAAAATCTTCCTTAGACTAGCGAATGTCAAATCCATTTCCCTGCCTATCGGTAGTGTGTCTGGGGTTGATTGTCAATAGGCATGTCGAGGATAATACCGATTTGCACCCCCTTACCTTGACCCTATATAAAGGGAGCATGATCTCACTTCGAATGGAACCTTAAAAATAACCCTCTCAGTGATCTTAGCAATATTCTCTCGAAGTCAGCATGGATTCCATATTGAAACCTCTCCCCAACATTCCATTTCCATCCTTTCCTTACCCAATTTAGCAAATCCTATCCCCTCTCCTCCTACCACTTCCATATACTTGCAAGATCATCCCTTCAACAATTAAGATCAACCTTAAATCTTCTGAAGAAGGTCCAAACCTTTCACTCTCTAATTTAATTCTCTTATTTTCGCATTAGTTATTTAACTCTTACCTTAACATTTCATCTTTGTTAGTTCACACACATTAATACCCAAATTTTTATTAATAGTATTGCAAATACTATAGTTTCTATAAAGAAAACAAAAACCAGAAAAGAAGGTTTACTTGTAAATTCCAAACAGGGATTTCCCACTACATTTTCTCACACTAAAAGATCCTTTTTCGACACATACACGTATAATAAAGTCCCTAGTTGGATTTATGGGATAAACCTAACCCCCGACATTTGATCCCTCTATTCCTGTTTTTGTTCATATATTATTTCCACATATTATATTTGTGATTCATGCTTGTGTTTTTTTCAACATATACCATCGTCTTTCTATAAACGATCGGTAACTCGATAAATATACATATTATATTTTTAATTACTATTTCGGGAACACTCTTAAGGGTGACCTCACTCCGCCTCTATCCATGATGCGAGTTGAGTAATTTCACTCTCCATTTATATATACACGCACACACTTCATAAAGTTATTAAGGAGATGAATAATACAGGCCCATGAGAAACCGAAAGAGGGGGATGGGTGCCTAATGCCTTTCCATTCCATAACTTATCCCCCGAATCCTTGAACTAATTGGTTTCACAAGCATCAGTATATCTTCGATACCGTTCTCTCGAGACGGCAATATTTATTTTGCCGATTTTGTTCAAAATAGGTTGGTGACTAGATCTCTATACATCACCCTAACTGACGATGGACAAAGCACCCCGAAAGGGCTCGAGACCCCGACCCCCACCCTACCCCCCACCCGTGTACACCGATCGGGAGAAGGATTGCCACCGTGGAGACTCTGTTGGGGATTGCATTTTAAGAGGGCTAGACTCTATTCTTACATGGGTGTTATCATTTTTCACATGTGTGCGCATGCACCTACTTGTATGTTCCCTTTATCGACTATTACTTCTTGTATATATCTACCCTATGTTTATATCACTTCTCACTCTCCTTTTACCTCACACTACATACACTTGTATGTGGGATCACTTATACTTACACGTTTCACACACCACTTAGAATATCCATGCTTAGGTTTTGCTAGCACACACCTCCACTTATCACACATTTATGTATCCATGCTCATTTGCACATATCACATGCCACTTATAGTTGATCCATGCTTATGCTCACTACCACACACTCACTTGTAGTAATCACATATCACTCACTCACACGTATCCATGCTTAGTGTAGTCTTCATGATCCATTACATATTTACTTTTCATGATACTTGTACATTCTTCCCTTTTAGTATAGTGCTTCTTATACTCATCATGACAAATAAAAGACTCTCTCCATAATATACTGATCAAGAATCATTCATTTTTCACACTACATCACCAAGAGCATGGATATTGACCAAAATATTATGGCGCTGGTCCGGCAGGTTGCAGTTAGCCTGCGCAATATGACTCTCACTTCCATTAACCTAGTACCTTCGATGTATATAGAATGGTTCCCCCTATTATACTTCTTGACCAAACTCACGACGGGAGGTATATAGAAGGGAGCTCGTTCATGTACGTCAAGTATATCAAATTCTTTCTCACACGTATTGTCCCCACGAGGTATATAGTAAGGCAATTCATGTACACTTAGATATATCAAATGGCTTGTCCACACGTACTTATTGCCCAGCAAAAAGTATATCATGGAAGTCAAGCCAAAGGGGGGAACCCTTCCACTAACCCAGCAACTGCATAAACCTCATATAGGCATCAAACCTAGGGCACTTATATTTAGTTTGTCGGTTACCATACGAAACTCTGTCGATATTCCAGTTTAGTTTGCCGCCTGACTTTTTGCACTATTTCATCTTTTTTCAAAACAAGACCCTGTCCATGAGCTTGGAAACAAGTCAAACCATATCTTACCTATTTTTCAAACCTAATTGTCCTAGACTGGGTCTTTTCTGTCTCTTTTTTTCAATTAGGTAAACCTAATGCAAGTAAAAACATAATAATAATCATATTGAAACTCTTGTCTCAACCAAAATACCAAAAAACATTTTCTTTCCTTTTTATCAAAAATACCAAAAACATTTTTCCTCCTTTTTACCAAAAATGTCAAAAAGTATTTTTCCTCTTTTTAAAAATACTAAAAAAAAAATCCTTCCTTCCCTTTTTCAAAAATAAATTCCAATAATTTTCCTTCTCTGGTCGATCGCATACTCGATTCTTGGTCTGGCTCCCTATTGGCTTTGGTTTTCCGTCAAACTGCCCCGAAGCTCTGCTAGTTCCTCTCCTACTTCATCTGAGTTTGGAATCTACCTTTAACATCTCTTCACAAAAAATGCCGACCAAGCACTAAATGTGCAGCATGATCTAATGGCAGTCCTAGTCCAACTCAATGTCAAGATTGACAACCTTTAAATTAAAGTCCATGAGATGCAGTGAAACTGGGTCTAGATCCCTGAAGAACCCAAATTACTCTTTACACAAACCATGGGTCCACCTGCTCCCGAGCCTATTTGGGTCCTAGAAGAATATCATCATGCTTAGTATGCCCCACCTGCCAATGGGTCGCCGCCAACTCAACTACCTATGCCAAACCTTGCCCAGCCAGGGGCTAACTTGCCATTATATGTTGATCCTAACAAGGAAGAATTTAACAAGATCAATGAAGACCTCAAGAAGTTGTCAAAGAAGTTTGACCAAGTTAAGATATCTGGTAATTACATGGACTACACCCACATGTATCCCTACCCAAAAGCAATATTGTCGGACAAGTTCAAGATGCCATCCATCGAGAAGTTTGGGGGGAGTGGACCCCTAATTGTGCACCTTCATAGTTATCACCAAGCCATGACCCTTATTGGCACCTATGAAGAGATAATGGCCCATATGTTTCAATAAATAATGAACCACATCTCCCTCTGAAGGTTCATATCCCTTAAGAATCCAAAATCTGCAGTTGGGAAGATGTCGTTCAGGAATTCATGTCACGGTACAAGTATAACGAAGAACTAGAGGTTACACATCGTGATCTAGAGCTTCTCAAGAAGAACCCTGGGAAACTCTCAGTATCTTCATAGCAAGGTGGAGAGATAAATCTACCACCATGACCAATAGGCCCTCCGAAGAAGAACAAGTTAGCAGAGTAAAGAAGAATTTCCTGCCCCATATCTAAGCAACTATGGGAGGTTAGTATTATCCATATTTCTGAGCTCTCGGGAAGCGGGTGTGGAAATTGAATAAAGTACTACCAAGGTAGAAGTTGATCCGAAGAAGGTGATCGGATAATTCGTTCCAAAAAAGTAAAAAAATCCTGTCAATACTACTATATTAACCATCAATAATATCTCCTAGCTTGCTACCTTTTAGGCATCGAAAAACTGCCCTAATCTTGCCAGAAAGGAAATACACCGAGATTCATGCTCCCTTATCCAAAGTCTACCAATCTGTGTCAAGACGAAACCTCATCAAACACTTGGACCCCCGTCCATTCCCAAACCCACTTTTTAAGAACTTCAAGGTCGATGCCCATTGTGATTTCTACCATTCTTCTATCCATAAAATCGACCACTGCTTTCATCTTCGAAATATGGTCCAAGGTTTAATTGATAGGGATAACATCGCCCTACCATCCAATCCTAAACCCAACACCACTCATAACCCACTTCCAACCCACACAAATTCCATATTTCGAAAGAATAACCCGAAATTCGATATATCTACCCAAATTATGCCTTGTAAAGTTCCCATCATACCCGTAATCTCACACAAACCACTCAAAGCTTGCCCATGTTTTATCATGCATCCTACCTGCTTCACTGACCAAGATCAGTTACTCCTCATAAGGTCCTGCATTATCGTTCGTACCCAATCCAAAGGGAGAGATATGGAGTTACTGAACCAACTCTTAGAGTTCAAGCTGTAATTTCCCGCCAAAATGACATCGGCTGTCAGAAATTCAGTCACTTATTCATAAAAGACCAAAAATGGGCTCAAGAATCTTATTATTGGGTGGTACCCATTAATGAAGTCAGCTTAAATGACATAGTACTGATCATGTAAGACATGTTTCAATATACTAACGAGGTCTACAGCATGCTCAAACTACTCACTACTTTAAAGCTTCAAAGCCAGTTGGTCCCTTCACTTTTACACCTCCCCTTTGAGTGGGAGGAATTATGTGAGGAAGCCATTGAGGTCGTGGAATGTATCGATTTCTCTTAGCAATATGACATTGTTTCCATCGAATGGGGGGAAGAATTTGACAACTCAGATCATGAACTGAGTCAGGGAAAAGTCAATCCAATAGTTAGCATGTGTGGAATGATATCTTTAGATGACTTGTTAGGATAAATCAATAAAGTATCCATTCACTTAGAAATAGATGAAGACATGGGGTTCTTATCCTTCCCCACCTCCATAAATCACACTATCAGATCAAGAAGACACTACTAGGGTCTAAATCCTCTTTCATCAAGAACAGACAAGGGAAAGGGACTTGACAAAGTACTTATCATGCCAGAAATGATAGTGGAAGAGATCAAGATCCTCGACCAAATCAAAAAGACTCAAGCCGACATCACCTAATGGGGACTTTTCATTCCCTACCAAATACACAAAAATGCTTTGATAGAGATTCTTAATGAGCCCACAGTCCCTCATTCCACCACTCCAAAAGAAGATATAAACCTGGTTGGATCCTTGACCACCACTAGACTCCTTTTTTTCTTCAAAGAAGAAATTTCAAAGGTCAAACCAGACCACAACTATACCCTCAACATCTCCGTTGAAGTGATGGGAAAGATAGTCCCATTCTCACTCGTCGACAATGGATCCTCCCTTAATGTTTGATCACTAAGAACCTTCAATTACTTGGAGTTAAAAGTAATTTACCTTACTCCTACTTTTGACACAGTGCGTGCCTATGATAATACTCGCAAGGAAGTGATGGGATCCATAACACTCATAATAGGGGTTAGTCCTATCAATATCATTACTAAGTTTTGAGTTATTGACATACTTGAATGCTTCAACCTGTTTCTTGGTCGATGGTGGCTTTATAGCATTTGGGGGGGTATCTTCCTCCCATCATCAGAAATTGAAATTCTTTGCTAAAGGGCAAGTCATCACCATCTTGGGGGATGATAATAGTACATAAAATGTCAGAACTAGCAATCTGAAACTCAAAATACATCATGGGACGGATGATATGCTTCTCTTCGGCTTTAGGGTTGATTCACTTCCTCTTCCAGTAAGGGATAATTTCAACTACCGAGTATGTCAAGAACATAGCCCTTATAGAAATGTCAATGTGATACAAATGTTTAAGAATATGCATTTCATGACCAGACTGGGGGGATGGACTGACAACAACAAGGCATACTTGAGCCTATAGTCCAAAAAAAGAGGTCTTAATCCTATGTGGCCTGGGTTATCAGCCTTCACCAGAAGAACACAAGACACTCCACCAACCATAACTGAAAAGGAGTTTAAAAGATGCCAACACTATTTCGAGGGATTTTCTGAATGGAAGATTCATCAAAGAGGGTGAAGACTTCTCCTTCTGTGAATTTCCTGAACCATGGTATGACCATGTTAATAAGAAGATGAATTCAGGTATGGAAATCTTCTTTTAAGAAAACTATTCTTGGGCCAAAGAGTTCCATCATAAAGTGCAACCTTCCACTGAGAAAGCCATATCCATTGCCGAGGTCTCTAACAAAAGTGATTCTGAAGACTTATTTAACCTACAAACACTGGGGATGACCCTATGTATGATCCATTCAGGCACTACATTATCGGACATGTCCACTCTGATTAAGGTTGTTAATGAGCCTCTTCTCAATTGGAATGCTATACCAGTCCCACTTGTTGAGATGCAACCCAATCTTGTTATTTACCCAATATCTTCATCTATTATTATTCCTTCTTTTTCTTATAATAATGTAATCGAGACCTCTTTTGACGAGGTTCTCAACATAATTTTTCCCAAAAGTGAAATAAATAAGGATTTTTAGTATCTTGTTGTGCCTTACATTAATTGTCTTGATTCTAATCAGACTTTTGATGATGATGATTTTGCAAATGAATAATTCTTAACTGATTTTAATGAGATTAAAAACAAATAACATAAGCGCGTTTAAATTAATGAGGATGAAACTGTTGTTATCAATCTCGATTCTAGTAGCCAATAGCACGAGATTAGGATAAATTTCACCCCTAACGAGAATGAGCACGCACAATTTGAAGAACTGGTGAAGGAATTTGGGGACGTCTTCGCATGGTCTTATGACAACATGCCTGACTCTATAAGAATGTAAGTCAATCAAACATAAGATACAAAAGCTCCATACTTAATGGTCACTCAAAATCAAGGAATAGGTAATCAAGCAGTTAAACGTAGGCTTCATTCAGGTGATCGAATATCCTACATAGCTCGCCAATATTGTACCTATATCAAAATCAAGATGAAAAGTCCCCATGTGCATCGACTATCGATATTTAAACAAAGCATTTCAAAAGGATGATTAACCATTTCCCAACATCGATATGATTATGGAAAATATGAATATCCACGCCCTCAAGTCATTCGTTAATGGATTCGTCGGATACAATCATATCAAGATGCACCCAGACCATCAGGAGAAAATCGCATTCATCACCCCCTAGGGAATCTTTTGTTACATAGTTATGCCATTTGGGCTCAAGAATGCTGGGGCTACCTACCAAAGGGCTTCCACAACCACCTTGCATGATTTAATACACAAAGAGGTTGAAGTTTATGTAGAAGATATGATTATTAAGTCAAAGACTCGGGATGTTCACATTCTCTCCCTCTGTAAGTTCTTCGAATGACTATGGTGATACCAAATGCAGCTAAACCCACAGAAGTGCATTTTTGATGTCATAAAAGGAAAGCTTTTGGGATTCATGGTTAGTGATAATGCAATTGAAGCAGACCCTGCCAAGATGAAAGCTATACTTGAAATGACACCGCCATGAATATATAAGTAAGTTCGAGGATTCTTGAGAAAATTATAGTACATCATCTAGTTCATCATCCAGCTGACTTCTAATTGCGAACCCATCTTCAAACTCCTCCGAAAGGATTCTACCAAAGTCTGGAATGAGGCATTTTAGGAAGCCTTCGACAAAATCAAGCAATACCTTACCCGACCTCTGACACTTATACCTCCGTACCCAGTTCTCCTCTACTGTTGTACTTGACCATAATAGATACTACAATAGGTTTTTCTAGACAAAGATATGGACATCAGTTATGCTAGTAAAAAATTATCCGGGTACGAGGTGACTACACTGCCTTAGAGTAAATGTGTGTCACCTTGATCTAGGTTATCCAAAAGTTACAGCACTACATGTTCACTTTTCCTATAAGACTTGTCCCGAATGGATCCTATCAAATACCTTCTTGAGAAACTCACCCTGTCAAGACGAATGGCCAGATGGTTGAGGTTACTAACTGAGTTTGATATCGTGTATGTCACATAAAAATCCATGTTAGGGAGAGCCATCTCCGATTACCTTGCTAACTACCTCCATGGAAAAGGTCGACATTTGGATCTCTAAATTCCTAGACGAAGATATTCTCTACACCACTCAGGAGGACCTTCGATGGAAAACGTTCTTCGACGACGCTGCTAACAAGAAATGATACAGCATTGGGATATTCATGATCAACCCTGATGAATCTAATACTCCCGTTTCCATCAAACTGAATTTTCCCTGCACCAATAATATGACCGAATACTAGGCATGCACGGTAGGACTTAAAGTTATCCTCAAGAAAGGTATCAAACACCTATATGTCTAAGGGGATTCTACTCTCATCGCAGGCCAAGTCCATAGAATATGGAAAGTCAGAGACAAAAATCTCTTACCCTTCCACTCCCACCTAGAAGAGATAGCCTCCCAATTTCAAGATATCACCTTCCACTACTTTCCCCGTGCAAAGAACAACTTAATTGATGCCCTTGTTACCCTGGACTCCATGGTCGACATGCCTGAGGGAATAATGATGCCCCTTTTCCTAGTCCAAAAATAAGATATACCAACCCACTTCTACCACATTGAGCTCGTCAAAGAGAAAGATTCTAATATGGTCGAGTTTTAGTACTATGAAATTTGGCACCTCCTCAGGCATGGTAGGTATCCCGAAGATTCCAACAAGAAAGACCGTGTGACCCTTCATAAATTGGTTGCCCAGTACATCATCTGCGATAAAGCACATTCAAGAGAAACATTTATATAACGTATTTGCACTGCATTGTAGGGGCTGACATTGAAGAAATGATACAAAAAATCCATAGAGAGGAATGCGAGCCCCACATGAATGGTCATATGCTTGCTAAGAATATTATTCGTCAAGGGTACTATTGAACCACCATGGTTCGGGATTGCACTGCCTATGTTCGAAGAAGCCTCAAATGCCAATAATTTACCAATTTCCAGCACTTACCCCCTCAGGAATTACAAAACATGACTTCTCCCTGACCGTTCTCCACCTAAGGTATTGACATCATAGGGAAAGTCACACCCCAAGCATCAAATCGGTATGAGTTCATCCTAGTCGCCATTGATTACTTCACCAAATGGGCCAAAGTTGATTCATACACAGTTTTAAATGCCACGAAAGTGGCCAGGTTTATCCGAAAGAACATCATCTACCAATACGAGGTTCCCCATGAGCTAATATTAGATAATAGGTTACATTTCAAAGCTGAGGTCACAGAACCGGTTAATGAATACGAGATTCAGAGACATAAATCTTCTTCCTACTGAACCCAAACTAATGGTGCAGTCAGAGCAGCCAACAAAAGCCTCAATGCCATCATCAGTAAAGTGATCGAGAGTTATCAAAATTGGGACGATTGGATCCCTTACGCCTTTTGGGGCTACTTCACTTCTGTCAGGACATCAATTAGGATAACCCCTTATTCTCTGGTATATAACATTGAAGCAGTTCTACCTATTGAGCTAGAAATACCTTCCCTACGCATTATGCTCGAGAGGAGAGTCAACGAGGAAGAATGGCATCAGAGATGCTTTGACGAACTGTCAGTCTTGGATGAAAAGAGGTTGAAGTCTCTATACCACATACAAGGGTACCATTTTCAGATAGTGCGATCATTCAATCGAAGACTCAGAGACTGTGTTTTATAGAAAGAAGACCTTTTGCCATAAGGAGATCATAGGACCTGTTTAGGACCTCGGAGGAAAATTCAAACTGAACTGGAGTGGCCCCTACATCATAAAGAAGATTCTCTCAAGAGGCACCTGTATGCTTACTGACATCGATGGAGAAGAGATGGCACGTCTAGTCAACCTAGACCATCTCAAGAAGTTCTACCCTTAGTCCAAAATCTCAACGCGCTACCACTTTTCTCATATCTCTTTTATATTTAAAAAACTCTCTTTGTATCTCTCTACCCATAACTACGTGGGGCCTGATCCTCTAAAAAACTTTTTCCTTGGAACTCAAATTTTTTTCAAAACCCCTAGAGGTACATATGCATCTCATACACCTGACATGGGCAAGTTCCCCTTCTTTTTCACAAAATGTTATTCTTTTCTAACCTCCAAGAAAAGTGGTTAATTTTATCATTTATAATAACAAAAGGATTATGTATGCCTTAGCGATTGGTAAAGATAACTCAACTGTAAAACTCATCAAGAGGCATAACAATATGATCAAAATCTTTTTTATTTAAAATAAGTAAGTTTGGTACCATTACACGAAGTATCAACAAAGGGAGTCAAACAAACCACCCCTTTTCGTTGACCTAACTATTTTTAAACAAGTCTAACCAAACTTCACAAAATTATACCTAAAACCTAAAATACAAAAATAGCTTAAAATCTTCACAAAAGTCACCTAAAAATCTTCACATAAAATAATCTCAGCTTCACAAAAACTTATCCATAGCTTCCAAAAGACCCAGCCTCATCATCATCAGCCCCTGGAGGTCCCTAAATTTCCCCTGCTTGGTTGATATTCCATATACACTCCATGGACCAGTAAGCCCTGACAAGCCTGGAAAAACCCACACCCCTATTTCCATGGTGTCAAAAAGAAGAAGACACCTCTAGTCGGTCTCTTCTGCCAGCATCTTAGCCACCATATGTGTCCATAACCATTTCAGATAGTCCCCGAACACATGCCAGACCCTTCCTATAGATTAAGATGGACGAGTTGACGACCGACGACTCTCCCATGGAGAACCTAACCTCATGCGCATGGATTTAGTCAAGTCTTTCACCGAAAAGAAGTCTAGTGTCCGAGGAGGCACTTTTTTCTCCCACCTAAAATGACGCAAAAGTCGTCAAGGGAAATAGAATAAAGTCTACCGCAGGCCCACTAATCGCTCATAACTGATACTCTTTCAGATCCAGAATAGGCTGCCATTCTCCCCACTATGGAACTGACCAACGAAGTCATTGGTCTCTATGCTCCACAAATTAATTGACTCGGTTCCCCATAAATAGGCCAAAATTGATAAAGCACCGAGCCAAGAAATTAAGCACACCCACTAAGGTATCTAAGGAGTCCTAATTAATTACTGCTCTATAAAGTAATCTAACCTGTAGGAAAGTGTAATTAAAACCTTAGAGTGATTTGACTTGAACCATATGCTGATAGGTAGGACAAGGGGTATGTCGATTGGCAACCCCCCTATTTTAAAAGATTTTATCTTTCCTTTTTGTTAAAATCAAATTCTAAAAAAATACATAATTTAAAACCCCTGGGTTATTTCTTCTTACTTATCCAATTTTACTTATCATTTACCAAAATAAACTAATTTCTCAAGTTAATTAAGTTATCCTTTTCTAAATAAACAACCTGTGATTTTTACAGTTTCAGCAGCAAAGTAAATGTGCATATAGAATAAGTCATTAAGGCAAGAAGAAATAAAAATATCCTTTAAATATATATGCTACTATTGCATGATTACATTTTTCAGGTAAACGAAAAGAAGAAAACAACTCAACCTGAACCCACAGTCTCTCTCTTTCAAACCCTCACACCTGTAGCAAACACGCATCCCTCGGCGATGAGAGGTAGAACCTCCACTTCCAGAATCCTATCCTTCATCTGAGGTGGCAAATGGAACCAAGCAAGAAGTAATAGAGTCCTTGATGTAAGTAGTCGTAGAGGCCACCCGGTCCGTGATATCCTTCAGTCAGGTGGTCGGCACCCGAACATACAACAAGCATAAAAGAAAAAGTCCAATCAATCATTAAAAAAGCAAAGTAAGAACCAAAAGAGACAAGATAAGAAAAGACAAAATTATACCTCGGGCTGAAGGACATTATTCGCAAGCCCTATTAGCCCTGGCCCTACTGCATTAGGATGGTGCGGCATCCTTAGTGTCCCCCCGCTATTCAGTCGGAAATTATAAGAAGGGGGAGTGACCTGAATAGGCATGGCCTCCTTTACCATCGATGACGTACCACCAACCGTGTTGTGGGAAGATCCCACCGACTTGTTGGTATCCTTACACAAAGTCGTATTAGGCAAAGGCTTGTTCACCACGTCATAAATTCAAGATGGAATCAACCATCTCATCATGAAGTTCAGGTAGGCATGGCTTATTTTGGTGTGTGTGTAGAGTGTGTAAGCCTCACCAACCATCACAGCCATTCAAGCCTCGAAAGACATCTCCCTCACCCTCCTCATATACATCAGGGGCACCGATGATGGGACCGTCACTTCATACTCCATAATTTGCGGCACCTCCCTCTCTCCTAAGTACTAGCCATACCTAAACTCATGCTCCATTAACTGTCGCATCTACGTATGCATACTTGTCACCCTCGTATGTTGAGGAGCCATCCCCCAAGGGTAAAAGGTTACTTGAAATCCTCGACAAAAGATCAATATCCATGCAAAGAAAGAAAATTCCAAAGGAGGATTCAAAAGAAAAACGAAATAACCTAATTGCTCATCAATGTTTTCATTGCTACCACACCGCCGCCAGGGACAAGAACTGATTTGGCCGCCTATAGGACTTCTGCCACCGATACATCTAGCAAAAGTTCCCCAAATACTCATCCTTTAGGGATATTAAGAAATGCGAAAGTTACCACTAAAAGGTAAGTGGCCCCTATAAAAGTCTGTTGGCAGCACTAGCTGAATGAATCCAAAGAAGAATAAAGGGTTGCCAAAGTTAAGCTCCCCCAATCCTAAAACGAGACGTCAGAAAATATCCTAAAAATAGGAAAAATTAGACATGAACGACATCGCCACTCGTGCCACCAGAAAACCACCCAAAAAAGTAAAATAAATAATTAGGACATCTGTCTCACCTGCCGCCCGTCAGTCTCATCTATCCTCATACTCAAGAGCAATTCTCGAAGAGAAGACATGCAAGTAGAATCCCTATAAATGATCCTACCCACATCCACCAATGCCACCTGAACCACCTTCGGTGTCACTCTCATAGTACGGTCCACCTCTATCTGCATAACCTCATAATATATCCCCAGTATCTGCTGAACATCGATAGGAGTAACAGTTATCTCCCCGAAACCCAAATGAAAGGTGTGGGTAGTGACCCAGCACCTCTCTCCCAAAGTACACAACACTGCAGTAGAATGCGGCGTCTCGTCTAAGGCCTCTACCAAAATGGACAAAACTAATAGAAGTAAACATCTAGTGCACCACCATTGGAAGATGGTCCTAACCATCATTCAACCCAGCTGTCCCCCTAGAACGCATGCTCGAAGGAGCTATGTCAGTCTGCCAAAGCAAAAGAGAAAAAAAAGACCTTTCATCGACACAAGAAAACAAAGAAAAATAAAAGAATACAAAAATTACCATTCTTACACTGCCACTACGGTTCCTCACCCTAGATGAATGGTGGTGTGCATTCTTGCAAAAAAGGAAGCTCTCCTCAGCTACTGGCTCAAAATATCCAAGGCATTCTCACTACCCAAGGCAAGGGGCACCTTAGACTGCCACTCCAGGGCAGCCTAGTAGTCAATATTCAGCCACTCTAATTTGTATTCCGCACTGGAAGAGCCAGCCATTTGAAGTCTTAAAGAAGAAAGGACTTAGGACTGGTTTTTAGAGAGAGGAAGAAGAAGATTCGAAGGTTTGAAGACATGAAAAATAAGGAGGGATTGCCCCCTTTTTATAGGGGACTAAATGGCATGTCGATTGGCAGACCCCTGCACATATCAATCAGCACCTACCAATTCCTCTGCCCAAGTAAGCCTAGTAGTCTTTGACATTGTCAAACGGCAACCCAAACAACATGTTGATTGGTAAACCCTAAAATTTTTGTATAGAAAATGCTAGGAAATGCCAAAAAAATCCATTTTTTTTTAAATTCCCAAAAATGCCAAACAAATATTGGAACATTTCTTCATCAGGAAAACCATTTTTGGGAAACACTAAACCCCTTATCAACTCCCTAAAACCCCAGTGGGATTAATATTATGCTTTTATCCCCAGCATAAACCCTAAACATATTCCACAAATATAATGAACATTACGCCTGCATCCTAAGTCCAACTATAATTCCCTAGCAAAATCTTAAATTTCAAGTCTTCCCTAGCGGAACCTAAATTCCTCCATAGTAAGATTGAAAAATAATACCTTCCAAATTCTTAACAAAATTTTAGGGCTAAACTTTCTCAATCCATCCACCATTGGAAGTTCAAGATGCGCTTGCAATCAGAATCCCTCACTACTCCCCCAACAAAGATGTCCCCTCTCAAAATAGCGTAATCCTCAAATGGATGTCTCAAGGGTAAAACCTTCCTCGGAAGAATCTCAAAACAACATGATCGTAAGTGGAAAAATAGGTGCATCTACATCTTTAAGATAAGATAAAAATGACCCAAGAGAACAACTCCATGTGCCATAACTTTTGGTCCTCGAAATTGACCTCGACCCGCAGAATCGGTCATGGCAACATTAGGTCCTTAGAATTAACCTCGATTCGTAGAATAGATGGTCATAACTTTAGGACCTCAGACTTGACCTCAGCCCTTACAATCGGTCATCATAACTTTAGGTCTTCAGAATTGACCTCGACCCGCAGAATCTGTCATCACAACTTTAGGTCCTCAGAATTGACCTCTACCCTCAGAATTGGTCGTCACAATTTAAGGTACTTAAAATTGACCTCGGTCTTTAGAATTGGTCATCATAACTCAAGATCCTCAAAATTAACCTCGGCAATCAGAATCAATAGCTATAACTTTAGGTCCTCATAATTAACCTCGACCCCCTGAATCGATCGTCATAACTTTAGGTTCTTAGAATTGACCTCGACCTGGAGAATCAATCGTCACAACTTTAGGTATTTAAAATTGACCTCTACACATAGAAACGATGCCTATAACTTTAGGTTCTTAGAAAATTGACCTCGACCCACAGAATTGATCGTCATAAACCTAGAATTAACCTCAACCAGCATAATCGGTCTCTACAACTTTAGGTTTTGAGAATTGACCTTGACTCGCAGAATCGATCACCCCCAACATAACCTTAGGTCCTCAAAATTGACTTCGGCCCTCTAAATTGGTCATCCTCACCCCTTTGGTCCGCAAAATTAACCACTTTTCCAAACATCCATGTGGTGTCTATTCAACATCCTTTACTTGTTCCAAGCTCACCCGTTGAGGGGCTTTGTAGACACCATATTCTAAGATACTACTAAGCATCTCCTTAGGTCCCTAGTACTTCCTCCTTCACCAAAAAAACCCAACTCATACTCAGAGTAGTGATCTAGAGCCCACTGGGTGCTCCCGGGCCCCATTTGACTATCAGTCAACTCTCTCACCAGAACGAAAGCTCAATGAATCATCAAAGGGCTCTGAATCCCCTTTCCAATGGTATAGCCCATGCATAAATTTGCCTTATGATTCAGACGAACGATCCGTTTTACTGTCAAAAACTAATTTAGAGGCCACCGGGTGCACCCGAGCTCCATTTTGATCCCAATCAACTTTCTCGCCTGAGTGGAAGCTCAATAAATCTTCTAAGGGCCCCGAATCTCCTTTCTAATGGTCCACCTGGTGTATAAATTAGCCTTATGGTTCGGACAAACGGACCATTTTTAGCCCAAAAATTGCTCTGAAGGCCACCAAGTTCTCCTAGGATCCATTTGACTCCCGTAAAATCGTAAGCTCAAATGAGACTGGATGAATATTCTAAGGGCTCTAAATATCCTTTCCAACGGTCTACCCCGTGTGCGAATCATCCTTACAATATGGACGTACGTCTTGGTTTACTTCGAAGGGTCAGTGGGCGCTTTCGTACCCCATTTGACCAAGGTTAACTCTCTGAACCAAGTGAAGCTCTTTGGAACATCGAATATCCTTGCATAACCTTTCTAGCAGTCTGTCTCATGCGTGAATCGGACTTATGGTTCAAATGAATGATTTGTTTACCTCTTGTCTAAAATACCCTTGGGTGCTTTCGAGCCCCATTTGGTAATCGTCAATTCTCAAACCTGGGATCAAACAAATGAATTCTTGAAGGGATCTAAACACCATTTCCAAAGATTCATCTCGTGAACGATTTTGACTTACGGATTGCATTTTACGACCATTTTTTTGAAAAATTTTCCTTAGATTCCCGAATGGCAAATCCATTTCCCTACCTATTGATAGCGTGTCTGGGTTTGCCAGATGATAGGAATGTGAAGGACAATGTCGATTGGCACCCCCTTGACCCTATATAAGGGGATCATGAGCTCATTTTGAATGGCACCTCAGAAACATCCCTCTCAGTGATCTCAGCAATATTCTCTCGAAGTGAGCATAGTTTGTATATTGAAACCTCTCCCCCACATTCCATTAGCATCCTTTCCTTATCGAATTTATCAAATCCTATCCCCTCTCCTCCTACCACCTCCATCTACTTGCAAGAGTAGTCCTTCAACAATCAAGATCAACCTTAAAGTTTTTGAAGAAGGTCCAAACCTTTCACTCTCTATTTGAAATTATCTTATTTTTGCATTAGTTATTTAATTCTTACTTTTTCATTTCATCTTTGTTAGTTCACACACTTTAATATCCAACTTTTTGTTAGTAGTATTTCACTAACTATATTTTCTATAAAAACCCAAAAATAAGAAAAAGAGGGTTTGCTTGTAAATTCCAAATGGGAATTCACCACTACATTTTTTCAGACCAAAACATCCTTTTTCTACACACACACACACACATACAATAAAGTCCCCGATTGGATGTATGGGATAAACCCCACCCCCATGTTGCATGCGAACTACGTGGACTTTGATGCCTTTTTAGGTTACGTAGGCGTCTCTGATAAAATTCAATATTTGAGTCCTCTGTTCCTATTTTTTATTCGTATATTATTTCCACATATTATATTTGTGATTCATGCTTGTGTTTTGTCCAACATAGACCATCGTCTTTCTATAAACTATCAGTAACCAGACAAATGTAGACATTATATTTTTAGTTACTATTTTGGAAACACTCCTAAGGATGATCTCATTCTGCCTTTATCCAAGACGCGAGTCGAGTAATTCCACTCTCCATTTATATATAGATGCACACACTTCATGGAGTTATTAAGGAAAAGAATAATACATGACTATGAGATACCGAAAGGTAGGTATGGGTGTCTAACACCATATCATTCCATAACTTAGCCCTTGAATCCTTGAAATAATTGGCTTTAATGGCATCAGTATATCTTTGATGCCGTTCTCTCGAGGCGACAACATTTATTTTCCCTGTTTTATAAAAAAATAGGTTGTCGACTGTATCTCTATACATGAACCCAATTAATGATGGTCAAAGTTCCATGAAATGGCACGAGACCCCCCCCCCCCCCCCCCCCCCGGGCGCATGCTAATCGGGAGATGGATGGCCACACCTTCAAAATATTTGGTTTCACATGCATCAGTTTGACCTTGATGTCGTTCTCTCAAAGTGGCAACATTCTTTTTCCTATTTTGATCGGAATAGGCTGGAGATTGTAAGGAAATTATTTTATTGTCCATCTTACATTTGAGTATGTCTTATACCGATACAACCGTCGAAGACTTATTCAATATCAATCATGCATCAAGACGGATCCAAATATCAAAGTTCTTCAACATTCAAGCCTCTATGATAATTATTTAATAAGGATATGTTTTAGTACCTTAACAGTTCACTTAGAGTGTTGGGATAATTTTTCTAAAATATTTTCTTAAGTGTTAGAGCGGAGTTTTTCGTCAAAAGTATTTTTTAAAGTTTTGAGGCGGAGTATTTACTGGAAAAATAAAATTATTTGTTCCTATGTTGTTCGAGCGACAGAGCAGCTCGTTCGAGCGATAGGATGATGTCGCGCGAAGCTCATTCAAGCAACGCGTGTCATCATTCGAGCGAGATGGTCTTTTCATTTAAGAGATGCGTCACCTTAACGTTTTTATAAATAGCGTGTTAAACCACTCCGTTTTCGTTAAGAAGACCTGACGTTTTTTATTCTGCATAAATTGCAAACCAACAGAATTCTTTATCTTCTTCATTTAAGGGTTTAATATTTTTTGTTTTCAATTCAAAAAGTGTCCCAATCTTTATGTGAATTATTTTGGAACCCAAGAACCAACTTTGGTGAAATTATTTCTTTGTGGAGTGTTATCTATAGGATGACTACGACTGCATGTCGATTGGGAGTGCTCGAGGGTGTTCCTGGCTGAGTTGGAGTCCGTGTTCATGTGGACTGCTGCGGTTGTTCCATTGTTGACTCTAGGATACGCGCCTATGTGATTTTTCCGAGGAGTGATCATTGCAGATTTCATTATAATCTTTGTAAGTTGTGATTTACTATTTCATAGTGAAATAATGGTTTTGTCCGAAATGGATTTTTCCTGAAATCTGTGTGTCAGCAATTATTTATGTTGGTTTGATTCATCCACATGTAGTTGCATGTTCAGGGACTGAATTAATTTGGTTTGAATATTGACACCGATTAAATAAGGTTAACTTGGAAATTTGTGAATTTGGTTTAATCAGTATCGCGCACTCATTTACAAATTGGTATCAGATCGGGTTTCTATAATTTATCAAGTGATCCTTGTTTTTTGCAAAATTGTGTGATATTGATTTTTTTTTAAATCTATTTTGTGAAAAATTGCAATTTTTCCGATGCAGCACTTATGTAATCGGATGCCTCCCCTTGATGACACTTGTCAAAGTTTTTGATGATTTAAATAGTTTGAATTTGATGTGTGCAAAAATAATTGATTTTTTGGAAAAAGAAAATTGTCGTTTTAAATCCTCTATGGATCTTTTGCAAATGGTGCAAAATCAAAGAGTTTTTTATCGTGAGAAATTTGTTGCCTTGGACCACGACTTTAGAAAACTATAATTGTCCAAAAAGGAGAGTGATGATAGAGTCCTATTTTTAGAAAAAGAATTGAAGGATTTAAAAATTCAAGGATTTGTGTTTGTGCCAAAGAGAATAAAAATATTTTAATCGATGAGTTTATGGCACGTGAAGAGACTCTTAGGGATAAGTGTACATATTGTAAGGAAGAACGTGATAACCTTTTAGGAATAATTAAAAATTTAGAGAAGGAGTCCCTAAAATTGGAAGAGTCTAATTTTTTGCTTGAGTAAAAAATTTCTGAGATAAAAAATAATTTGACAGACTCGAGTAGTGTTGGTAGAAATGGTAGTGGCTCGTCATGTTCTCATGTTTCAAATATTAAAGCCAAGACCATTATTTGTTTTAGAGGGTCAATAAATCCCAAGGAATTTAGAAAAGGTCATCCCATAACTGTCATTCCACTCGTTTACACATGTTCAGATTGTGGAAGAAAAGGTCACCTTAGGCGTTTTTTCTTCGATCTTCGAAAAGGTCCCAGGAAGTTGTAAACCAAGTGTTCCCTTGGTTCCCGAAACCCCTATGCGTCGTTGCACACCTATTTGGGTTAGGAAATCACTTTTAAAGTCACTAGATGTTAGACTAGTTGATTCTCGATTGCTTTCACATGATTATTCTCTTGCTATATCATATCATATAGATGATTGTGTTCGCATGTTTGTCATACACTAATTGTTCATCATTATATATTCTTGTTAGTATTATGACTTGTGTACGTTTTGTATTAGATTTTTGTGTTTGATAAAACTTTTGAAAAATTCAAATAGATTTTATTTTGATAAATATATGAATGAACATTTAGGATGACTGAGTCACAATTTCATTCCATATCCATGTGACTGTTTGATAGTGTTTTGATATGCGTAATCATCTTGTTTTTGTGCTTTACAATGTTTGGAGTCATTGAGATGTGATTAGTGGTTACTGCCTACATGTTTGACTCATGAGTTCCTTTAATGCACACTTGCATGGAATTGGTTGTCTATTGTTCTTGCCTATCACATGTTGGTCGATGTGTTTTCATCTTAATTTTTTATTTAAAACAAACCAAATGCGATAAAACTTGACAATGAAAGTAGTGCATGTAAGAACCGTTGTTTGTGAGTTTGTGTGATTTTTTTTAAAAATGGGGAAGGGCTACGAAAGGTAATCAATTATCCTTTGCGATTAAGCCACCGTTTAAATCGGACCAAAATAAAAATTTGGCAAAAATAGAAGCCAAACTCCAAAGAGGTTGAAAAGAGCCTGAAAAAATTTAAAGGCAATAAAAAAATATGCCAAAAAATGGGCCAATTTATTTTGTTTCATCACCTCAAAAGAAAAATAAAAAGCATTATTATTTATGAGGGAGTTAGATGGAATATAAAACGGGTTTGCACGTCCTGACAAAGTCATATATAAGTATTACATAGTTTTAGACGTTATTGGTGTGAAAATCATGTCTGACTTTGATTTGTTGATATGATTAAGACGATGTCATCTAAATTCACATTTTCGACACCTAGGGATGATTTTGAGATTCATTCGTTAGGAGTACACATATTCATTGTGCACATATATTATGCGTGATTGCATTGATTTTTCTATTGAATTATTCACACCCATTCATTCCGTTTTCATGATTTGGTTGTCTTAGTGTAAATTCATGGTGTGATTTTGGTAAAATTATTTTTGCACTTTTGTATGAACAAATTTAAAAAAAATCAAAAATAGTTTGTCGAAAGCTTTTAGGTTACTCCTTTGCGTGAGCGTAGTTTGATCCATGTTTGTTATTCATATTTGTCTTTAAACTCCATGCTTATTTTTGTTTATTCGTTTCCTTGTCTATTTCGGACAAATAAAAAGAGGGAGAATGAATTATGGGGGAGTTTCTTGCATTATGGGGGAGATTTGATTTTTGATTAATTTATTCTTATATAATTTCAAACTCGATGCATCGCGAAGGTAATTACTTTGTCTCATGTGTGTAGGTACAAAAATGAAGATCAATATTTTGCACACCCTGATGAGAAAAT
This sequence comes from Sambucus nigra, assembly GCA_949130495.1. Lineage (NCBI taxonomy): Eukaryota > Viridiplantae > Streptophyta > Magnoliopsida > Dipsacales > Adoxaceae > Sambucus > Sambucus nigra. The sequence goes on along the minus strand of OX422213.1, from coordinate 16,568,778 downwards.
CTTAAAGGTTTGAAGATTTTTTAGTTGAAGATTTTGAAGAAAAGTTTTAGATTTGCATGTTTAGTACCCTTTCAGTTTTGGGTTCATAGGAGGGTATTAGATTTGTATAGGCATTTTAATTTGATAATTAAGATGTTTTTATTTTGTATCGTCATAGACATAGGGAGATATTTTTAAGGACATTATTTTATTGTCCTGCTTACATTTGAGTATGTCGTATACCACTACAACCGTCGAAGACTTATTCAATATCAATCATGCATCAAAACGGATCCGAATATCAAAGTTCTTCAACATTCAAGCCTTCGCGAGAATTATTTGGTAAGGGTGTGTTTTTGTACCTTAATGGTTCACTTAGAGTGTTGGGATAATTTTTCTAAAATATTTTCTAAGTTTTGGAGTGGAGTTTTTCGTCAAAAGTATTTTTTCAAGTTTTGAGGCGGAGTATTTATTGGCGAAATAAAAAATTATTTCTTCCTATGTTGTTCGAGCGACAGAGAAGCTCGTTCGAGCGACATGATGATGTCGCGCAAAGCTCGTTTGAGCGACATGTGTCATCATTCGAGCGAAATGGTCTTTTCGTTTGAGCGATACGCCTCCTTAACGTTTTATAAATAGCATGTTAAACCACTCCATTTTTTTAAAGAAGACTTGACGTGCACAAACTGCAAACCAGCAGAATTCTTTGTCTTCTTCGTTTAGGGGTTTAATCTTTTTTATTTTCAATTCACAAAATGTCCCAATCTTTATGTGAATTGTTTTGGAACCCAAGAACCCACTTTGGTGAAGTTATTTCTTTGTGGAGTGTTATCTCTATGGCTGACTATGACTGCGTGTCGATTGGAAGTGCTCAAGGGTGTTCCTGCTTGAGTTCAACCGTGTGTTCATGTGGACTGCTGTGGTTGTTCTATTACTGACTCTAGGCTGCGCGCCTATGTGATTGTTTCGAGGAATGATCATTGCAGATTTCATTGCAATCTTTGTACGTTGTGATTTATTATTTTATAGTGAAATAAGGGTTTTGCCCAAAATGGATTTTTCCTAAAATCTGTGTGTCAGCAATTATTTATGTTGGTTTGATTCATCCATCCGTAGTTTCATGTTTAGGTGTTGAATTAATTTGGTTTGAAAAATGACACCGATTAAATAAGGTTAACTAGGAAATTTTCGAATTTGGTTTAATCAGTGTCGCGCACTCATTTATAACGATTATATCTCTTTATGTTACCCCCATTTGATGATGGGTAATTTTATATCCGAGGTTGGACCACGAAAAAGGGGAGAAGGGGGGAACCTTCTTCCTCCCCACCGTACCGACAATCGAGGGGGCTCGAGTCGCGCGCACCAGAGGAATCCGACCCCAAATGGCCACAGAGGGTAAAGTAAACATTTTGTAAAAATGGTTTTTATGACATTTAATATGTTTATTGGAAAAAATATAAAGAAATGGGATTTTCTTGGAGGAAAAGGATAATATATGATTTTTGGATATAAAATCATAAAAGGTGGTTTTAACTGTAAAATGATGATTTATAATGCCATTATGAAAGAAATGTATTTTTCATAAAATTTTGGTAAATAAAGGGTAAAAAGGTAATTTTGATAAGATTAGATGGTCCTAGTGGTTGGACTTCCTCATTTGACCTTATTGATTGATTTTGTGAAAAACGGATAAATGAATGAAATGGCATGAGAATGATGAGAGTACGACAATAATGTGGATATTGATAAAAATGTTAAAACACATTAATATGGACTCAGATGAGATCAAGAAATAATTAAGAATAGATCGGATCCCTAGGGTGAAAGATCCAAAATTACTGGCCAAAGCATATGGTAGCATAGCTAGCGGTGTAGAGCCTATTAAAGTATGCGGATAATTGGAGGATTCCAAGATAAGATAATAGAAATGAAATGGTTGTTCTTAAGAAATGTAAATAAAACAATATAATGGAGAATAAGGAATAAAATATGATTAAATAGTCTCTAGACCCCATAAAGGTTGGTTTGAAATTGTGAAGCATGAGTATGAGCACATCGCTCGGGTGCATTGCATGGTAGTTGCATTAATACTAGCCAAATTTCTATATGTTTTTGGAATTGTTTAAAATACATGTTATATGTATAGTATTTTCATAGAAAATGTATAGCTTAGTATTTTTCACCCTACTGAGTGTGCGCTCACCCCTGCTTTTTATGTTAAAAAACCCATCTCATTTACATTGAGTAGGGACAATGGCAAGGACATCGGTAAGGACCTTGAGGGTAATAATCATCGTTCGAAACAATGTCATTTATTTAAAATTGTCTTTGAAAACATTGGATTTGAAATATTTTAAAACATTTAATTCGGGTCTTTGACCAAGTATTGTAATAACACAGGGGCAATTATGATTTATTTTTTATTTATTAAGCATTAATTGATTCAACGAATTTTCATAAATAAACCTTGTTAATTAACCTAATTACTTAAAGTGATCACTTGTTTCTCAAATTAAAACCAATAATTTAATCCTTATTAATGGTTCAATTAAAGGTTTTTTCTTAAATAATAGAATTGGACTTTCCTCCTCCTCCTTCTCTAACTCCTTGACTCAGAGCGGGTGGACACGACGATGTCCTAAATTCGGGTCGAGGTATTACAAATGGTATCATTGAAATAGGATTCTCGGGTGTGACGGAGTGTTTACACTTTCTTAGTACGCTTCCTTTATAAATTTTTTATATAATTATCATTTTATCATTATTTAATTTAATCGCTTCCACTATTGCTTTCATTTTATATCCTTGTGTATCGAACTCTCTTTTCTTTTGTAGGTGACTACACATCATGGCGTGGGTAGAGGATTAGGGAACAGTGAGGTTAGGAACATGGCACAGGCCGTGCATCATCTTACAGACTCCCTCTCGCAGCACTAGAGGGCCAACCACAGTGTAACGGTTGAGAGCACCACTTTGGCCTCCATCCTGAAGAAGTTTAGGAGGTTGTACTCACCCACCTTTAATGGGTTATGCAGATTCTTGATGTGCCAGCTGGGTACAAAGTCAAGATACTGACCTTCTAACTCACAATGAAGGCACAGTGCTGGTGGAGTGCCTACTCCGCTAGTGTGACAGAGACTATAGACTGGGAAAGCTTCAGGGTTGCATTCCTAGATCGATACTTTATCTAAGCATTTAACGATGCCAAGAAGGAGGTATTAATTCATTATATTTAGGTAAAGATGTTAGTGAATGAGCACCATGTTAGATTCTAGAGTTTACGTAAGTATGTGGATATTGTGTATAAGTATGAGGCAGAAAAGATAAGGATGTTTTTCAAGTCACTTAACCTCAGTATTTGGGAGATCATCGCTAGTTTGGATATGAAAAACTTCAGAATCACGATGAATAAGGCCATCAAGATAGAGTTAGAAGCAGAGGATGGCAAGGTCGTTAGGGAAAAGAAGAGGGAGCCCAGTGAGTCCCACGACAGTGGTCTCAAGAAGTCAAAGGGTGGGGCTCGAGGCTTTTTTGTGAAGTTGAAGGCTTCCATGAGGGTTGGTGTATCATCTGCCTAGTATACCATTAATTAGAGTCCCATAGCCCCTATGGAGAGGACTTATTTTTCATGTGGTCTCCCCATCACTTGAAGAGGGATTGGCCGCAAAGAGCTTTGGGTAATCAATAAGAAACCCAACAGACTGTCAACTATGTACCGAAGTAGCAACAACAGTTTTCTTTGGGTTACCACCAGTTGACGAGGCATAGCATGGATGGTTTACATCCTAATCAGGGGAAGAGTATCCGCAGGATAGGTTAGGTGCTCAACGGCCATAACAACTAGTTTAACTCTGGACGTGCTTATGCCATGTCAAAGTTTACAGCACCTTTCAGTGATCCCTCCGTAATGGAAGGTATAATTATTTTGTTTAGCACATGGGTAAAGGCACTTTTTCATTTAGTCACATCACATTCATATATCTCTATCTCATTAGCATTCAATTTGGGGTTAGAGGTAGATCAATTTTACCCTCATATCTTTATAGGACTTTCGGTCGACGATAGTATATTTCTTAATAGGATCTTATGTAGTTTTGTGGTTATGGATGGAGATTATGTTTTGGAGTATGACTTGATTCTCATGGACATGGATGGGTTCGAGGTGATCCTTAACATGGATTTACTGTCATAATTTGATGATATCATTAAATGCCATCGGTATAGCGTCTCGGTATCTCTTTCAGATGGGTTTCTTCATCGCTTTAGTAATGAACATGATGTTGGTTATCCTTACAAGTTCTCCTCCATACATGAGTATAAATGGTACTTCGATTGGTTGAACATTATGATGGCTCAGGATGAATCGAATGGTATATTGTTAGACTACCTAGTAGTGCGAGAGTTTCCCAATGTGTTCCCATATGATCTTCCTAGTTCACCTCCACACCGAGAGTTGGAGTTTGCCATAGAAATGCATCAAGGCATATCGCAAACTCTATACCACCTCACATGATAGCTCTGGTATAATTACATAAGCTAAGGGTTCAGTTGGAGGAGTTAACTAGCAAGGGATTTATTCTCCCTAGTGTGTCCCCTTAGGGAGATCCAATCCTCTTTTCTAAGAATAAGGACAACTCTCTGGGACTTTGCATCGATTATAGTTAGTTGAACAGGGTAATAGTGAAGAATAAATACCATATTCCCCGTATCAATGATTTGTTCAACCAGTTACGTGGGATAGGTAGATTTTTAAAGATTAACCTCGGTTCGGTTACCATCAGTTGTGTGTCAGAGAGGAGGGCATTCCTAAGATAGTGTTTCGAACTCTATATGGGTACTATGAATTTTTGTCATGCCCTTCAATTTGACAAATGCCCCATCAACATTCATGGATTTGATGAACCACATCTGACACCCTTAGTTAGACCAGTTTGTAGTGGTCTTTGTGGACGATATACTAGTCTTCCTGGCATCAAATGTGGACCACAAGGAGCAACTTCATACAACATTATAAGTTCTTGGGGAGAACAAACTGTATGTCAAATTCAACAAGTGTGAATTTTGGATGGATAAGGTCAAGTTCCTTGGCCACGTGGTGTCTGGAGAGGACATTTCTACTGACCTTTCAAAGGTCGAGGCCATCTGAATTGGGATAGGCCAAAGATTGTCACGGAGGTACACAGTTTTCTAGGTTCGATCGGCTACTATCGTAGGTTTCTATAAGACTTCTCAAGGGTTGCGTTTCCCCTCACCATATTGACTCGAAAAGATGTTCACTTTCGAGGATTGTGAGTCGGCCTTTCAAGAGTTAAAAGTTAGGTTAACTTTTGTGCCCGTTCTCATTCCTTCAAGAGCACAAAAAGGGTTACACCATGTATTTTGATTCTATTCGGTATTGGTCCAGAACATTTAGGTAGAATCTTATGCATCCCGATAACTAAAGATGAATTAGAGGAACTACCCCACCATGACTTGGATTTAGTCGTGTGGTGTTCGCACTTAAGAGTTGGAGTTACTACCTATACAGGGAATGATTTGAGGTGTTGTCTGATCATAAAATCCTCCAGTATATTTTCACATAGCGTGACCTCAATATTCATTAGAGAAAATGGATAGAATTGATGGAAGACTACGATATCTTCTTAGAGTATCACCCCGATAAGGCCAATGTGGTGGTTGATGCTGTTAGTCGAAAGTCTAGCCTTACTCTGGAAGCTATGAAGTGTCACTGAATAAAGATGTTCAACGAATTGCATAAGTTTAATCTGCAAGTTCAGTGGGGTTATGATAAGGCGTACCTTTAAGGTGTCGTGGCTAGGAGACTCATTCAGCAGAAAGTTCTAGAGGTCGAGTCATGGGATCCTGAGTTCAAACATTACGATGACCATATTCAAAGTGGTGAAGTGTTCGATGCTCTTACCATGGAGAAGGATAGTGGTGTACGGCACAAGAGCAGGTTCATTGTCCCGATGATTGATGAGCTTTCGAATGAGGTGATGGAAAAGGCCCATCATTCATGCTTTATCATATATCCCGGTGCCACAAAGATGTATAAGGACATATGTAGATATTTCTGGTGGTCCTCTATGAAGAAGGATGTGGCGATGTATGTATTTAAGTGCTATAACTGCCAATAAATGAAGGAAAAACACAGGAGGCCAGAAGGGTTGTTGCAACAACTACCCAGAGTAGAGTGGAAGTGGGAGAATATCACGATGGACTTTGTCACAGCCTTACCACGGTCTGACCATGATCACGACAACATTGGATTTGGAAATTTTAAATCATTTTCCTCGGGCCTTCGGCTAAGTATTATAATAATACAAGGGCACTTATGATTTATTTCTTATTTATTAAGTATTGATGGATTCAACGGATTTTCACCAATAAACCTTGTTAATTAACCTAATTACTTAAAGTGACCACTTCTTTCTCAAATTAAAATCTTTAATTTAATCCTTATAAAATGCTAGAATTAAAGGATTTTTCTTAAATAATATAATTGGACTTCCCCCTCCCCCTTTAATTCCTCGACTCGGTGCGGGTTGACCCGACGGTGACCTAACTTTAGTTGGGGCCTTAGCATTACCTCTAAGGGAGACCTTCCATTTCCCCTCCAGTACTTTTTTTCCAAAGCTCTTAAGCTCAAACGATTACCTAAAGAGCTCAAGTATGAATTTCTAGGGAGTCTGGACACGTTTTCGATTATAATTGTTGTTAATCTTTACATTTGCTAGGAAATGTCACTTTTAAGCATGTTATAAAGACATAAGAATTGCATAGGGTGATGTATTTCTGACTTGAAAGGGATTAGTCCCTCCATTTCCACTCATAGCATTTACCTGGAAGAAGATTCCAAACCCACACGTCAATGCATAGACGTTTAAACCCATATATGAGTAAGACGGTAATGGTAGAGGTAATTAAGATTTTGGATGTAGGGAGAATACACCCTATCTCTGATAGCTTATGAGTGAACCCAACCTAAGTTTTGCCAAAGAATTTTGGAATCATAGTGATATAGAATGTAGATGATGAACTTGTTCCATCACATGTTCCCATCAGATACAACATATTCATTAACTATCGCAGATGAACACAGTTACAAGGAAATATTATTTTCATCTACCCTTCCTCGATTAAATCTTATAAAGGGTAGCCGATCATAATTTTTATTATTTCCTTGATGGGTAAGTGCAATCAGATCGAAATATCCCCTAAAGATGAAGAAAATACCAACTTCACTCGCGCGTATGGGACCTTTGCCTTTTGTAGAATATCATTTGGACTCTCTAATTCACCAACGACCATTCAACGATGCATGTTGAGTATCTTTAATGATATAGTGGAAGACATTATTGAAGTATTCAAAGAATAATTCAGCATGTTTGGTAACTCTTATGAAGCATGTCTAGCAAACCTCGAGCGAGTGCTAGAAATATGTGTTGATAAGAATATGGTTCTCAACTGGGAGAAGTATCACTTCATAGTGACACAAAGGATCGTCCTGAGACATATTTTCTCTAACGAGGGTATCCATGTTGAGAAGGCCAAGATTAATATTATTTCTAATATTCCCCCTCCCAAAATCCTCAAAGGTGTGTGGTATTTCCTTGGACACACTAGTTTTTACAAAAGATTTATTCATAACTTTATCATGACTGCACGCCCTATGTGTGGTCTCCTAGCGAAAGATATTAAATTTTTATGGATAAATGTGTGCCAAGAATTGTTTGAGACATTGACGTCTCGTTTGACCGCAGTCCCCATCATGCAATCATCTGATTGGTCATTTATATTCGAGTTGATGTGTGATGCTAGTGAATATGTCATGGGGGAAATTCTGGGTCAAAGAAGATACAAGAATCCCCATGCAATCTCTTACACTATCCTCGTTCTCGATAGTGCACAATGAACTACTTGATGATAGAGAAAGAGTTCCTAGACATAGTATTTGCATTGGATAAATTCTGAGCTTACCTCGTGGGATCACCCATTATTTTCTTCACCAATCATGGTGCTCTTAAATACCTTATCTTTAAGGAGGACGCTAAGAGTAGACTTATTCGATGGGTTTTACTCCTCTAGAAACTTTACCTCTTAATAAATTAAAATAAAAAAGGAATTATGAATGTCATCGTGGACCACTTCTCCAGATCAACATTTAATCATGATCACATCAGCCAAATCCCCATTTGAGAGTTTTTACCTGACAACCAACTCATGGTCGCTTCTATCGTGCCATGGTATGCTGATATAGCCAATTTCCTTATCATAGGGGTATACCCACTGCAGTTCTCATCCAAGGACAAGGAAAGATTTCGATAGTGGCCCGATTATTCTTATTCGATGACCTGTACATGATTAAATATTGCTCAGACCAAATAATTTGAAAATGGATCCCTAATAACGAGATTCCTAGTATCTTGTCGTTCTCCCATTATGAAGCGTGTGGGGGATACTTTTCCTCCTAAAATACCGCATTCAAAGTTCTACAGTCTGGATTTTATTATCCCACTTTTTTCAATGATGCGCAAGTGTTTTGTAAAACATTCCCTCATTGGCAACTATGTGTCCAAGTGGGTAGACATAGTGCCGACACAAAAAACACCGTGAAAGTGGTGTTCAACTTTATAAAAGATCATATTCTTGCTCATTTTTAGCACACCAAAAGCTATTATTAGTGACCAAGGTGTTCACTTTTGTAATGATATTTTCACCTCCTTGATGTCTCAATGTAGCATCACCCATAAAGTCTCATCTATATACCATCCACAAACTAATAGCCAACTTGAGTTGGCAAATAGGAAGATAAAAGGGATATTAGAGAAGGTTGTTGATCACATTACAAATGATTGGGCTTATCGATTAACCGACGCACTTTGGGTGTATCAGACAGCTTATAAGATCCATTTAGGTATGTCCCCCTACAACGTCATATATGTAAATGTGTGTATTCTTCTGATGAGCACCGGGTATATGGGACATAAAAAAGCTCAACTTTGACATACAGAAGGGAGGTGATTTTCAAAAGCTCTAACTCACTTAGCTGGATGAGTTGAGGAATGAATTATACGATAACTCTCATATTTTTAAGGCCAAGACAAAATCCTTTCATGATAAGAGGATAGTGCGTAAGAACTATGACATAGGAAATAAAGTTTTGTTATACGTTTCCTGTCAACACCGGTAAATTATAATCCCGGTGGTAAGGATCGTACATAGTCCATCGGGTATATGAGAAAGGAGAAGTTGATATTGAGAACACACGAACCAGTACCATGTCAAAGGTCAACGGCCAAAGGCGGAAAGTGTTTCTCCAAGGTTTCAACCCACTGTTGGAAGAAATTTGTTTAGACGAACCATCTACGGGTCCTATCTCGGGAATTTCATAAATTGTCTCATTTCCAGTATAATCTCATCATTGCCCAAATTCTTTATTCTTTGAAAATTTCTCTAATCCATTTTTTAAAAATAAAGGGAGATTTTATTTAAATATCATTTTGTTATTTACAAGCTTGAAATTAACATGTTTTTAGGATAGTGTCATGCCACCATCCAAAGGATCACTCCATTCTCGGTCTATAAACCTATCCCTCAAACTTTGGCATGATTATCTTTCTTAATTATACATTGAGTACAATGTTTGATTTTTGTTAGGGGTGGCTTCATGTATATACATGCATTATTTTTCCATATTCACATGTTATCACCAAGCTTGTATATCTTTCTTAAGTGATTTTTGTGAAAGTTACTCGGTGAAACTAACTTTAATCATTTGACAATAAATATAATTAATTAATTAATTAAATTGAATAATTTCATTACAAAGTGATTATTGGCAGAAGTTTCTCGGTGAAATCAACTTTTATCATTTGAAAAATAAAATAAATAAAAATAAAAACTATTATCTTCTTCTTTTTAGTTTTTTACTTAAAATTTTTATTTCTTTTATAAATCTTACTCTCCAAGTTACCTCATTCTTTTTAACAAAACAAAAAAGCATTAAACATATATAAGGATTGGCCTTCCTAAATAGCTCTTTATTTTATTTACCATTATTATTGTACTTTATTATACATATGATTCATGTATTAACACCTTATGCACAATAAAAGTTATATATGCGTATTGACCACTTATGAAAAGTACAAATTATATTTGCCTAATTGTTAAAAGCTAAATGACTCAATAAACTTAAAGATGCATAGGTAAAGTTACTATGTGAGCTTTGTGTTCTCTTTCCTATTTTGAGTGATGTATACACTTATTCATTATTCGTTTGAAAAATATTTTAAGTTGTTGGTAATCTCAATATCTTTGTTTTGATTGTCGACAAAAGAACGACGATGTGATATTTTACGAAATAAAATTCCAAAATCATGTTTTAACCAAACTTCTTATCAAACACAATTCGTTGAATCAGTTCATTCAATTCACCAACATCTTGAAAATAAAAAAGAAATGCAAAATGAAATGGGACTGAACAAAAATAAAGGAAGAGAAGAAAATAGAGAAAATAAAATAAATAAAAATAAAGTAATTCAAAAAGAGAAAAGAATTCCAAAGAAAAAAAAGAAATAACTCTTCAAATTTCACCCTTTCTTCAAATATACAAATTTATTTTGAGATCTTGATCGTTATCATCCGGTCATACATTTTCCATTCCGAAAAGTCCTTAAAATATCACAGGGATGTCATGATTTTACATTTTGAAAAGATTAAAATTTTACATTCTTTAGAAAATAGTATCTATTCATGAGATTATGTTTTATCATTTTATGTAAATAATTTTCATCACTAATGACCAAATTTGGACTCGATCTCTTCACAAAGATTATTGTTATTGAAACAAAGAAATTATGGGATGAAACGATGTGTCAATACACTTTCAAACGAAGAAGTAATGAATGTTCAAAGTTGGACCTAAATAAAAGTCAAAATTCAAAGGTCCGAGTCAATCCCAACATCCTACCTCATGACCAATACACTACTAAAATATTATTAGCATCGAAATGAGAATCGCGTCGGTTCAACCGGTGCGCAAATTCAAGTTCGTATGAAGAAGTTACAAAAATTTTGAGCCTTTTTGTAAATTTTGAAACTTAGTTCAAAATAAGGGTTAAATATTAATTTTGCAAAATATTTATCAATGGAATGTTTGGTATACTGATAAAAGAGGAGACTCGGGTTCGAGTCTCCACCCCTTCTTTTATTTGGAATGAAAAAAACCATGAAAAAAGGAAAAGAAAATATTAAAATTTATATAAATAAAAAATAAATATAATAAAGTATTGCATGATGCACGCCCTGTCGCCCACATGCGATACAAGTGCCCCCTAATTAAATTTTTTTTTTATTTCCCCACACAAAAAAAGAAGTTTACTTCTTTATATTTTTTCTTTTATTTCCTCCCATTCTTTATTGTTTCTCGGTTTCTTTTATAAAAGGGACCCAAATTTTTTATTCTCTCCCATGACACTCCCATGAGCCATCCCATGCCCACATTAAATAACTCTTTTCCCATAAACCATCTTACACTTAGAATTAAATAAATAAAAATATAGAATTATTTATGAAAAGTGGTAATTATCTTTCACAAATTGAGGAAACGTTTTTCGTCCTTTCACACCATCACCCAACCATGTTAGAATTTAATATTTTCAGCCTTTTTTTGTGAACTACCCAATGTACCCCAAATCCAGTTCTTTTAACCTATAAAGGGACATTCGGTTTCATTATTTTGGGCATCCAATTTTGATAGAATCAAGTCCGACATATCGTTGTAATTTCAATTAGTTGTAATTCAATTTATGAGATTATAATAGAAGAATTATAGTCCCGTGATTGTTGTTATTCAAGATTTTTTGGGTTCATTTGTGTGTAATTTACCGCGTTGAAGACTACATAATTACAAAATGAGTATTTTGGTTCCTTTCTTAGTAATTTACTTCATTCATGACTACGTGATTACAATACAAGGATTTCTAAAGATTTTCAACTTTTCATTCAATATTATTCTTATACATGTTTGTCTCCCATTCAAGTAAGTCTTAATTACCATTTCAATAATTGTAACGAGCATGAATTCAGTTTGTATTTGTGTTTCCATCATTATTATCATCATGTTAGATATGACTAGCTAAGTTTATAACGTTACGATTTATGAAGCCACCTAGAATTTGTATATTATTATGAATTAAGTTATGTTTTAAGACAAAACCGTAGAAACTAAATTGAAATAAATATATGGTGACTTCATAAGTAATGTCAAGCATTAGTTTCTGTTGATATTTGTTTATATATATTTCAACGTACTTTTAGACTTATTTCTGATAAGTTTAGTAAAGTTTTCATCTTTTATGTAGCGAATTGTTCTTACATATTTGATTTTTCGATTAACAAAGCTTCAATTTCGTACTTGAATCTTAAAACTAATTAAGTTCATAATATTTGTAATTTAAAGTGGGGGATTAATCCCAAACCTTTTATTTTACTCATAAACACAAAACTCCATTTTCATCTTTGTTAACCTTTTCACAAAACTTCTAAAAATTTGATTTTCGTCAACTTTTCTATAATCAATCAAATACCACAACAATCAACTTTTCTTACTTCTTTTAGTAATTTACTTGCTAATTTGGATATTATTAATTATGCTCTCTAAAATTCAATTTATGTGGATAGATACCCAACTTATCACTACACTCATTAATCATTAAGTTGTAGAAATTGATAAAGTGCTTTCATAAAACGACTCGACGGTATTACTTATAGCCATATCTTTGGTTAGAAAGTGATCGTTTCATTTTTTAAAAGACAAAAAAAATTGCTTGTCATTTCCACCAAAGCTTCATACTCTACCTCATTATTAGAGGATTTGAATTTAAATGGAGAGCAAGAGAGATTATACCACCTTTTAGGATTACCAAATGATGTCCAGCTCCACTATTTGAGCTATCGAGGAGCCATCTACATGTAGTAGCCATGTAACAGAGATAAGGTCTATCTCTTCGAATAGGGGATTCTTGAGTTCTTTTTCCTTGGTTGTGTCCGTATTAGGGATTTTGGCCTCTTCCTCCATCTCATCTAAGTTATTCAAATCCACAATGAAATCAACCAAGGTCTGCCCCTTTATATCACTTCATTAATGATACTTGACATCAAATTCTCCCAAATCCACATAACACTTGACCAGCCTTTCTAAGGTATCACTCTAATGGAGGATCTATTAGACGGGTTAATGGGTCATGACCATAATGGTATGGGATTAGAAATAGGGTCAGAAGGAAAGCTTCTCCATCCTTAGAGACTTTCTTCTAGCCCCTTATCGAGATTAACTGACAAAGTAAATGGGGTAATGAACCATAAATTCCTCTCGAATCAGAGTCAAGCTAACAGTGATTGGTGAGGAAGCAAGGTGTAAATAAAATCATCCCCAATGATGTCTTGGTACAAAAGATGTAGGGACCCTAAGTACCTTTTGAGGTTCTGGAAATCTTCCTCGGACTCATGAGTACACCTAAAAGGCTTATTTAAAAATTTTAAGAATGGCCTGCACTTATCGGTAGATTTGGAGACAAAATGGTTAAGAGATGCGACTCTTTCGTCTAGGCTCTAGACCTCTTTTACTGTTCTTGGAGACTTACTGCCCAGCAGAGCCTGAATCTTCTCTGGATTGGCTTTTATGCCTCACCTGGTGACCATGAACCTAAGGAACTTTCCTCCAATAACCCTAAAATCACATTTCTTTAGGTTGAGTCTTATTCGGTTCCTTCTTACGATGGCGAAGGTCTCCCTAAGGTTTCTCACTTGGTTCTGAGCCTCTAAGATCTTGACTAACATGTCATCGACATAAAACTCCATGGTCTTACCAATATGGTTTTTAAAAATAGTGTTTAAGGGTATCTTATAGTTTTCACCTGCATTTTTAATTTAAAATCCTATCTTTGTAATAGTAGGTACCTTTGTCTGTAATAAATGAGGTATTTTCCTCATTGACAGGGGCCCTCTTTATCTGGTTGTATCCAGAGTAGGCATCCATTAATAAAAGGAGCTCATGATCGGATATAAATTACACCAAGGTATCAATCTGAGGAAGAGGGTAATAGTCTGGGGCATGATTTATTAAGGTTAGTAAAGTTAATGCACATCCTCCATTTTTATTGGATTTTGGCACAAGGACCGCATTAGAAAGTCATTATGGGTACTTCACTTTTGTGATAAAGCTGGATGCCAAGAGCTTGTTAACCTTCTTGGCTGTAACATTATTCCATTTGGCCAAAAAAAATCTTTTCTTTCGTTAGTCAAGCATGTGTTTTGGGTAAATGTTGAGGTGATGGACCATGATCCAAGGGTATACTTCGATCATAGTGAGTGGTCTCAAGTGAACACGTCTTTGTTTTATTTTAAAAATTGGATGAACTATTTTTTAAGGGAGGAGCTCATGATAGACACAATATGCACCTCCTTAGTTGGGTCATCTGCATTAATACACATGGTGGTCAAAGCCTTTGTAAGCTATCCTCTTATTTCCTTCTCCTCATCCCGTGGATCTAAGGTATCCACATTCATAAACATTACACTTAGGCTCTCTATAGGGAGATCAAGCATCGGTAGTGGAGGAGGCAAGACCTTAGATGAGTCTTCAAGGTGCCTATATGAACTTTTAAGGACCCTAGACTGGCTTTGAGAGGTGTCAAGTGACCTTTGCTTCTTTTTTATGTAACACTCCCATGCTTTCATCTTGTCCCCATACACTACTCCCAAACCTATATAGGTTTAGAACCTCATTACCAGCCTCCAAGTGGATATGACATCGTCCAAGTCAATGACCGAATATCTACTCACGATCACATTATAGGCTGATGGGAGGTATACCACCAAGAACTTGTTCCAGATAGTGGATCGATAATATTTTGACCAATGGTAAGGGAATCATGACACACCCTAGGGAGTAAGTCTGTTCCCCATTAAACCTAATCAGGGGAGTAGTGACCGGCTGCATGTGCTTGGGGCCAAGTCATATGGTTTTGAAGGCATTTAAGAACAAGATATCCACTAAACGTCTAGTGTCAAGAAATAACCTATTAATTTTAGCATTCCCCATGATCACTGAGATGACAAATGGGTCATCATGAGGTTTCTTTTGAGGTCAGTTTCTAGGAATGCCATTATTAAAACTCCCTTTGGGGCCTGATATGGGAGAGAGACATTATTAACCAGCACTCCTTAATGTTGTACGATTCTACGGTGGGATTCTTTGGCCATGATAGATAGTCCACCACCGACAAAACTTCCAAAAATAGTTTGCACATCAATCAATGGATATCGTCCTTCTTTTCTATTTGTAATTGTTATTATTTCACTGACCTATACTGACATATTTGGATATAAACTCCTTGAGGTAACCCATCTTGACTACACCTTCGATGGCTTCTTGTAGTATGATAATTATTGGTGTTATGGTCGTGGTTTTTATAAAACTAACTATGTTTTTCTTATATTTTTTTACTTCAGTAGTCCTTATGAACTTTGGTGGAGGCAAGATATCCTAAGCTTCCCCTGTTGTAAATATCTCCTTGATAGTGGCTATGAGTGAGTGTAACACCTCATAATTTTGAGGATTTAATATTTAATTATCTTGGGAGATATAAAAATATTTAAATTGGAGAAACTTAAATTCATGGGTTGGAGAATTTATTTGAGTGAACCGAATTATTTATAATTGGCGACTTTTAAGTTTAATTGTTCGAAATCTCGTGTGTCGCATTTTGTGGTCAAAATTGAAAAATGTCAAAAAGTATTTCGGATGGCAATTCTGAGGGCGCGGTTGAGTTCGGATGGGTCAAGATAGTCAGAAAAGAGTACCCGGGGGTAGCAATTGGGTCTCGGACCATTTTTGGGCATATCCGGTCCCACACAGGGTGATTCGGAGCAATTTTAATTAGGCCCATGTGGACAAAAATGGGATTAAGTGTTTTAACCTAAATTGGGAATTGTTAAATGGCAGTAAACACAAATTCTAAACCTATGGTTTGAGAGGGAATTGGGGGAAAGCAAATCAAGAGCTAATTGGGGATTATTGGAGCCAAATTAAGGGACTACACCAACGGATCAGACCCTACGAACAATTCCAAGCAAGTGGTTAACTGTTGTGATTCCTAAATTGATGATAATAAATTCATATCATAGTGTGTGTATATGAAAATTCGTTTTAGGTGTGCATCCATAATTAAAATTGAGTTTTGGAAATTGATATACTTTATTGGGATTAAGGGTGAGATTTATTATGTTTATGATTCTAGAATGTAGAGGAATGAATCGTATGTTAAAACTAGTAAGAATCAATGGTTAATTGCTGATAATATGAATGAAATTCGTATTGGAGATTTGAAACCCGGATAAAACCCAAATCGGGAAAATGTTGAAATTGATGGAATTTGATGATGAATTAAGGTCTTTAGGATGTTTAGACCCTTTTCTGATATGGAGGATATGTTAATTGTAATTGGGTAAGGGTGTAGATTGAGGATCAAAGATTTAGGGTTCGTCCATGGCCAACAGTGGGCTGTAGAAGATGAGTACTGGAACGATTGATCGATCGACCCAGTGGGTTCAATCGATCGATGCTACAGATATTTTGGCAGTTTCGCGAGTTTTGTAAATAAAGAGAAATTTACTTAAGATTTAAACCCTTACTTTTATTTAGTGATAAATTCATGTGTGGCACATATTTCCTTGATAATTATAGGGTGATATAATTGGGTTTAGGAGGGTGAAAATGGTATGTCATGGGATGAACAAATTTCGAGAAATAATTCATAAGTATTGAGGTTGGTCCGAGGAATAATATTCGGGTATTGTAGTTGGGTGACGCTACATTATTAAATGAATTAAGGTGAAATAAATTAGTTATGGGGAAAGAGGAAAATAGGATAGACTCGGAAAATATTAAGTTACGGGCCAAGTGAGCGAGTCCGGGTGTAATGGTTGGGCGACACCAAGTATTAAATTAATTAATGTGTAATTAATTAAATTAGAGTCGGACTGTAGACTCGGGAAAGTATTTAATTAATTAATGTGTAATTAATTAGATTAGAATCGGGCTGTAGACTCGGGTTGGTATAAATTAATAAATGTGTAAATTAATTAACTGAGAGTCGAACCATAGACTCGGATTGGTATTAATTAATTAATGTGTAAATTAATTAAATGAGAGTCGGACCATAGACTCGGGGAAAATACTATATTAATTAATGTGTGAATTAATTAAATTAGAGTCGGACCATAGACTCGGGATAATAATAATAATAATTTAATAAGTGAGAAAATTTATTTAGTTGAGTCAGGCCAGAGACTCAGGAAATTCCAGGCTAGTGTTACGGGTTGTGAGTACACGGTAAAGCCGGGGTGTATGCTATATATATATATATACACACGGTATATTGATAGTATATATATTGTGTGTGCTATTAAATATCGGTGATTAGATATTTATTTAATTATATACTCTAGTGCTATCAAGGGAGATTGCGCGATGTGGGTGAATCCCCTAGCTTGAGGAGTAAGGTGAGTATATCCCCAGGTCATAGCGTCCAGTATATGGGTGAGAGACTTGTCTCACTTTCAGGGAAGGAATATGACCGCCTCCACTTCGTTGATGTTTTGGGCCAGGTTGGTGAGCGATCCCAGTTTGGGTAACTAGGTTATGTGAGCACACCTAGTGAAATGGCACTTTAGAGGGAATCATCCGGTGAGGGTATACTCGGAAGGATGGATATACGCATGATATATATGTGGATGTTTTATTAGAGATACGTATAATATGGTAGTAAATATTATATGTGGGTAATAATACAGTGCGTGATGTATTTACTTTATATAACTTGTGTCACGGTTATATGCTATTAATTAAGAAGGAATTAATTAAGTTAATTGGTGAGATACCTTAAAATTCATGAATAATTATACTCAGGTTAGAGTAGTATGGCAAGGGCAGGTTATACTAGGACTAGTTGGATGGGGTAGTACAACTAGGTGGGGTTAAGGTAACCGTTAGGTGTGCACATTAGTGGAGGGGTAAGAATGTCCACAGGAGAGTGTGACACTAACTTAAATATGAAGCACATTCATGCATTTTAAATTACTGCAGTTAAATTCACTTGCTAAATATTTTCAAAATGTTTTGGGTTCTAACCCTTGCTATAAAACTATTTTCAAAACCTTTTAGGTGTCCAGCCACAGGGACGCCAGGATTAATATTCTATTCCAGGGACATGGAGCTGCGGCGTATGTGGATTCTAGCAAGAGTTTGAATTAGACGCATTGTTCATTCATTCCTAGAGCAGGAATCATTTATCAGTTTCAGTTTTATTTAGGGCTTGTCGCCCAGACTTCTCAGTACAGTTTTCAGGTTTATTTTATTCAGGAGTTGGATGTTTGTATTGGACTATTTACTTTGGTGACCGATGGTTTATTCGGCATGTCATTTTATTTTTGTTCAGCTGATTTAATTCAGTTGTGTGAATGGTTTATATTTAATTCCGCATGTATTGGTTTGTTCAACTAAAAAGATAAAATTTGGCACCAGCTTTTTGAAATACTAGGTGGTTAGTAAGTTTTAAAAAGGTTTTCGACAGTGATGCTAAGGATGAACCAACTGGTATTCCTGTCTTAATTTGGTATAGGACTGATCACCCGGTATTTTATTAGGCGGGATGTCACAGTGAGGTGAAATTTTTGCCCCTGGAGGCCCGTTATTTTTACCTACACTTTTTTTTTTCTTTTTGGACTTGAAGGATTAACCAAGATGAGAGAAGGCGTCTTTACTCTTTCCCTGCTAAGGGGTGGATATGGAATGCTTTGTTAAGATGGAATCCTTAGTGTTCAAATACTTATCAGCCCTTTCTATAATCTCAGTCATAAATTTGGGGGTCTTTTGCTGAAAGACCTAAGAAAATCCTAGGGAGACCTAAAATTTCAATCGAGGTGTTGGTCATTTTGTCTCCTTCATTAAATACCCTTAACCCAAAACCCACACAAAACTCTGAGGGACCAAAATACAAATAAGAAAAAAAATAAGAGCTAAAATAACCTCTGTAGGGGTCCTTTAATCGATCGATTAGAGGTTTGAATGATCGTTCATCACTCCCCTAAAAATCATTACGAGACCTTTGGATATCTTTTCTTAGCCCTACATGTGTCCCTAAGTCCCCATCCACCATACACGTGCCATCGTGGATGGTCGATCGATCAAAGGTCATGGATGACCAATTGATCAAATGATAAAAACCAGGCCCTATAAATATAAGGCCCACTAACCTTAAAATGTACCTTAAAACCTAATATTGATTTGGTTTTTTAAAATTTCTTCAATCCTGTGCGATCGAGATACTCGAGCTCATTCTAAAACGTCCAAAGAAGTGTGTACTCTAGAAAAGTCTCTTTCACTTAAGAAAAGTTCCTACTTCCGATAAGTATCTTCCCCCTAGTGAAGTTCGTACTTAAAAAAAGTTTCTTCCTTCGAAAAACACAGGTAAACCTCTATGGGGATTCTGCAAAAAATTTCTCTTCTAAATGAAGATCTTCTTGACCAAATGGATCCTTGCCAGGTTGGGTACCTCAAGAGGGACACTCGCCTGAGAAAAATTTAGCTCATGCTACAAGGATAAAGAAAATCTGGACAAATCTCAGGGCAATACCCAATATATATATACTGGCGAAATGCCCGTGCCTGAAGGGACGAAAAAAATTTCCAAAATATGTAATCGCAAAATGATAAAAAAAATCGTTCCCCAACAAAACAAATTGTAATTTTAAAAAAATTTGTCATAATATCCTTTATTCAAAACTACGATACATGGGATAATAAAGAAGAATCTCAAAACCATAATTCTATCCAGACTCGTGATTTCATGTCGTCCGCGACACACTGACATGGCGTATCTTGATTGGTTATTGTCTTATGAAAGTGGGTTCGCGCCAACGGCACTAATCAATCACGATAAAAAATGTTAGTGTGTTACGACCGACATATGAAAATCATGAGTTAGTTTAGGACTCGTCTAAAACATAATCGTCAACGCATTCGTCATCCACGTGAAAAACTTATCTTCTCACTCACGTACATACTCACAGCCTCTACACATGATATTTATTATTTAACCCATAATTTTTTTACCCGATTGAATACATGATTCAACACTATTGTGGTGGGCAACCTGCCAAGTTAATAACCATATTTTTAAATGAACATCTTTTGTGAGATGTTTTTTTTGTTTGAGATTCAATTTATATTTTTGAAAAAATATGACTTTTAAATATTAGAATTGCAAGCTAGTCAAATAGTTAATGAATTAGTTCAAATTTTTAGATGTTTTTTAAATTAAGGTGTTCCGTAATAATTATTTTTTACATGTCTACTGTGATCATGCATAGGTTTATTTTGCCTCCAAAAAAAGATCACGCGTAGACTTTCATTTCTGGTGCCTTTTTTTAGTTTTATAGTGCACGCTTTTTAAGAACCAAAATGTGTTAAGGTGTATGTTGGTAACAATTTGATTTGGGATCTTTTAGGATAAGTGGTTTAGTTGAAAAGAGGTTAAAAGTTTTCTCTAAAGTTACCTTTTTAATTAAACTTGTTTATTTTGTAAAAATTGATTTTAAATTCAAAACTAATTACTAAAATTTCACATCAATTAAGATAATTACAATAATAGTAATAATAAATCACTATTTTTATGTGCTAAACTATGAAATATTTTTCATTTCTAATGATTCTAACCATCATGAAAGATTAATATATGAAAAGCACAAATCAACAATAGAAGTAAAAGGTAGTTTAAAAACATATTTTGGCACTTAAAAGTGGAGTTTTAAACCATTATTACCAACATTAAGACAAATCATAATACCCATCACAAATCATAGAACCTATCACAAAATATTAGGTACAACAAAATCATAATAAATATTAGAACAAAAAGGGTGTAACTCCTTAAAAGTTTGGCCTTAATGTAGACTTTTAAACTCCTCAGTCATCAACACTATGAAACTCTAAAATAACTGGCAACAATAAAAATAAGATTAAAACTTGTGACAATATAATTCATTAAAGCTAAAGTACAAAAAAAATAGATAGAGACAAAGAAGCACAACAACACAATTTATAATAAAGCACTATCTCATATCTACTTTCATACTTTATACTACACTCCAATACAAATCTATCATAATCCACACCATCAATGCTTTGCTTAAATGGCCATCTCTTTGATATGATGTACTTTACCGACCAACTGTCCTAGAGCACATATCTCTAATGCTATCAACATCACCACTTTAGCTCCTGCCAACCACCCCTGCTTCTAGCCACACTATCCCCCCCCCCCCCCCCAATAGCTCTGTTGCTCCCGATCCCCCAAATGCGTACTTTGAGATACTGTCTGTCAAATGTGTGTTAGTGTGAGACCAAAAGCATGTTGCCATACATCAACCCAAAGTAAAATTCAAAATAATTTTTTTTTGTAAAACTAATAAGCAGACATAAATGTGGTTTCACAAAATAAACAAATAACTCTAAGAGGGACTTCAAGAATAACACTGAGATATACCGATATTCCACCCACTCCATGAATGTCTGTATCTTGAGTCACCACCTTGAAACATAAAAACATTAAACGAAAAAAATTAAGTACAGAGATAAAAAGAAATCGTACCGTGAACATGAAACTCAATACTTTTTGGTTGGGAGTAGATTAGAAAACTGAAAACAATAACTACTTAACCCTGCATACAAAATGACTCTGAGACACTATACCAAAATTTTTGGCAACTAACAAATAATGCAAGTGTTCAAATTAACATATAATTTCCCTGCAAGGGATCACCATCTTATTAACATATTATTATAAAAGGGGCTGACTATTTGATATTTCAAACAAAAAATAGGCAAACAATAAACAGACTATACAATTTCTCATGTTCCTTTTTGAAACAATAAACACATTATACGATTTCCAAAAACAAAACAACATCTTCATCTGCATAACTATTTTTAAGAACATCTTCATCTACTAACACTATGGCATAACTATTGTTCCAAAAACATCTTCATATTCCTTTTTAAAACAAAACCTCATGTTCTGCTATAGCTGTGGTTATAACAGATTCTGCTATAACTATGGCATCATTTTCCTCATTTCCTCTCCTTTTTAAAACAAAACATCTTCATAGTTATAACAGATTTTACAGTGAGGCAAATAAGATACGAACAAATAATCGCAACCCAACACATATAAACCAAAAATAAGACTTAAAATAGGTTCAATGAGTTACAGAACCAATTATCAACAAAATAGAGGAAACCCCAATATGCTTACATAGGATTGGAGATTAGTGATAGTTGAAAAGCTTCCTCATGTGAATTTATAATAAGAAAAGCTAAACCCTTGTTTCTGGTTTTATTATACATTGAGAACATAAAAGAGACAAACAAAATAACAAATAAACATCCATCTCAGCAAATTGAAAAAAACAAAAACCCATAATAAAAATGAGAGTAAACACTAAACTCAATGTCTAAGAAGACTAAGATTGTTTTGTACTTTTCAAATAGAGGAACGAATGTCATCAGCAGTAGAAAGCCAAGGGACATTTTGGCATTAAACCCACATCTCAGCATATGGGTTCCTACGCACAACAGTTGAGTGCATGTTCTCTCACATTGGCATTAAACCCACTTTACAATAAAGTAGAGGCAAACATATATCAACTAAAAACCCTTTCAATATGTTCTCTACAACAGAGGGGGAGACAGAGATTCGCTAGCATTAACAATTGGGAATAAGTAAACATTGTAAGATAAGTGAAAAATAAGGTGTAACATTTTTTCATCCAAAATAAACTGAAAAGAAACATTAAACTTATATAATCACTCTTAACACTAACAAAAGCATCAATCAAAACACCCTGTATATGTAATTTCTAATTATAAAACAAAACCAAAACCAATCGCCAAAAGAGGGGGCAAACCTTAAATAACCAAAACCAAACTTCAAAAGAGGGTTTGAAAAACCCTTACTTGAACCTTAATGCTGAGGATAATAAATAGTGTAATTGAGTGTGAAGATATTTTTATCTACAAATTAGTAGAGAAAAAAACTTATGCAGAGCATTATCTCCAAAACGAACAAAAAATACAAAAATTCCTAAGAAAATAGATTTAACAAATCGTTTCTTTAAGTGGTGTGTATGTTTGAAATATAGGGATAGATTGAGAGCATACCATTGGCGGTGGTCAGGGATGAATACAACCCCTTTTGTGTGGTCAAACTAAGCCTTCATCGTTGATAGGGAGCAGAAGGAGTGTTTCGACTGTTAGAGACTTGCGTATTAGGAGTTGGGTGTAATAAAATGTAAAACATATTGCGTGAATTTTGATTCGGCCTTTAGTTTCTTGAATTGTTGGATTAATCATAGCCAATATTTGGAATGATTTGAGGATTACACACCATTGTCACTCTTTCTGCACCTAAACTTGCAAAAATCATTAAACCTACAAAACCGTAATTGAAAAAAACACAAACTCAAAATTATATAACAAAAAAGATAAATGGATACGATGGACAACATTTATTTTAGCAATGGAGGTGATGAGGATAGTGAGAAGATGTCAGAGAGACGATTTACAATGGGTTTGGTGATATTAAGATATTTGGGGTGGAGTGTTACAGTGGGTTTGGTGAGATTTGAGAGATTGATGGACAACTCAAATGGGTGTATTTTTCAAATTAAAGTAAAAATGTGGTGGATGGCCCTTCCCAAAGATTCTCAGCCACACAATCTTATCCCCTCTACTTTTCTCAAGTTTGATCTTGACCCTCCAATTGGTGCGTTGGTGGCTAGATCTAGACCCCTGATTAAGTTGTCAATTTATGGAATAGTAACCAAACTTTTACTCCTTATTTTATATATATATATATATATATATATATATATATATATATATATATATTATGAGAAATAGTCCATATATATCTCATTTATCTTGATCCCCATTTAGGAGACCGAGTATGCACTTTACATCGTTTATATTTTAAAATCTGGTTTTAAACCATTACCTTTGTATATCAAATTGAAATGCTCATATTTTAAATAAATGTTAATCAAATTCCACAATGAATACAAACATGAAAATATACTTTTCAAAACTGTTATCAAGAAAGTTTCAGTGAGCTGAGCCATTAGAAAACTTTGAAAAGCTAAAGTCTAAATTCGGAATACTCCCCCCTCTTATCTGAGCGAACAAATCCCATTGCAATGGCGGCACCCCCGAATATGTGTTTTCATATAATACTTGTCAAGCATCGTCCTTTCATTAATTTTTTTTAACATATAAATATATCAATCCAACAAATTGGAAATGATATATTAAGGACAAGGATACTGCAATGATGACATTGTATACTCAGTATCCCATCGCTTATACCCATAAATATGCCACGTTAGTTGGAAATACATTGTCTTTGATCCCAAGTCTTCTTAGGTGCGTAGTCACTATACTAAATTAAACTCATGAAGCCCGAGCCTCATAATATATCTCTTGGCGTATTATTTCTTAGATATACCTCCATGTTTAGCCCAAAACCCCTTTCTCCATCACCTCTAACCAGCCCGAGTACTAAGATAGCTCCAGGATTTTAGCTATGTCTATAAGGGATGTATGGATCTTTATCGGTGGATTTTGGTCTACTCCAACCCCAAAGTGTGGTGTTTTACTAGGTTTCTTAATCTTAAAACATTACATCTTTTACACAACTTCCCTTCTACACATCCAAACTATGCCGAAGGACCATATTTTCCTTTTAATCATCACCCGACAATCATAAAATGAAATGCCAATATCAATGATCTAAGGTTCCACTCTCATTATGAACCTACACCGAAGCTACCCTTTGTCCTATAAATAGATTTTTTCCCTCTCCAAGCCAAATCCTACTTACATACACATAATGTTGGAACGCGTGAATAATTGAACTATGTAGGCTTTGATGTTGTAGTTACATGATTAAGTAGGTGTAACACTAAGTTCACTTTATGAGCACAAGCCTCGACAATATGTCTCACGATATACTATCCCCACAGAGATGTAATTATCTCTCAACTATCTTATCTCTCACATGATGCAAATGAGATATCAAACTATATCAAATCCATGACTTCTTGTGTACCCCATATAAACTTTCAAAAATGTACACACTAATCATAATCGAACTACGCAAGCTTTGATCTCATAACTACATAAGTATGTAGGGGAAACACCTTGTCCTTCTCATGAGCACAAGCCTCGATAATATATCTCTTGATATGTTGTCACAATAGAGATACACCCATATCTCATATTACCTTTCCATCTCTCCTCAAATCTCGAATAATATATCATATTATCTCGAGCCGTGACTTGTTGCACATACATCTACATACATTAACGGCCACCCGTCATCCAAGTCGAGCATTCTTGAACTTTTACATACATACTAATGGCCACCTATTATACATACACATAATCATACATAAAACCCTAGTGTACCCATGTTGTTTTAAATGACATCCATCCATCTCTCACTAATATTATTTTCATACCTAAGCACCTATGTACATTTTAAGGGATTCTCAAACTAAGATCTCTAAGGTGTTCTAAAATAAACTGAAAAGTAATCAAATAATGTTAAGAGGTATAGTAAGCATATAATTAAGTATGCATAAAGAACAAGTGGGGTTCCTAAAACCTTTCCCACTTGTAAATAAATTATCGAACCCTACAATACGAATCTCTGAATCAATCGCAAACCTAAACCTCCCTAGGATTAGACTGAAAGGGATAACCTAAATCTTTTTTTATCGAAAATGAACAAGCGACTCTTAACATACCAAGAAACCCAAGAACATAATATACTTAGACCTAGGCTTAAATTGGTGCATGCGACAAGACTGGATATGGTGTCTACAAGCTTCCAGGGGTAAATCATCTACCTAAGTAAACTGATAACTCGACCTCAGGGGGAGGGGGTGGAATGGGAGACAAGAACTCTCGCATCCACTATAATAAAAAGTTATTACCCCTGGGTGCATCACCACTCGAGGCCATAAGACCACATATGCTCGGAAGTGAGGTTAGAGATGAAGGCTCCCACACAAATGGTGTCATTAAGATCATCAACTTGGATAACTTTTTGTTTGAATATTTTGGTGTATTTTTTGAGAGACACATCTGTATTCTATAGTGGAGGAGGTAAGTGGAAGACTTCCTCATGTTTTGTGCCCCAGTGGAATGGATGACAAAATATCTTATCAGTTCAGTAAAACATGTAATGGTCCCTAGTTTGATATTGGCAAAACTTATAACTAGTAGTTCCCATCAACGTAGTGGTAAAGGCTCTACACAGGAATTCATATGGGGAATATTGAAGGAGCGTGAGAAACCTATACTTATCCAAATGGTCAATGGGACTTTAGACCCATCGAACGTTTCAATAGTAGGCATCTTCCACTTATGGGGAAGAATGTAATTTTGAACATCATTAGAGAATGGAGATAGAGTATTTTAGGGATCAAACTCAATGGTGTTAGGAATTTTCATCATGTACAAATTGAGAAAATTCCCCAATAGCTCTTTTATATTCTTCATCTCATTGTCTCAGAGCTGAGCTATCCTAGAACCACCTTTAGATTGGTATTTTGGGAGTGATAACATGTCTTTGATAGGAATGCGGGTTGTTGATTATTGGGGGGGCCTGGGCACACCCTCTAGATCATTTTCTCCCCCTAGCTAGGGATCCTGGTTTTCTCTGGTACCACTATGTTCTTGTATAGATGGTTCATCTACTACAAGTGGTAAAGGAAGCCCACGGAGGATGGCAGTTAGCTTCTCTTAGATATCATTTTGAGGAGCCTCCATATCTTTGAGATAATGGGATAGCTTGGCATTGACCTCAGACGGGTAAAGAGGAGTATTGTTAAAGTGTGACATAAGTATTTAAAGTTGTTAGGATCTTAACTAATGGTCCTACGTCCACTATCAAAATGTGTTTCGATGTTTATTAGTTCATAGAAGAGCAATTACAATCTATTAGAGCTTGGGTTTTGAAGAAATTCTGAGGTCCATACGATATTTGTCCGTAATCCAAAGGACCTTAGGAAGTAACTGATAGACTTGTATAAGGATTCATGAGTATTAATTAGGGATTAATAAAGAATATAATATTTAACATAGCTAGAAATGATCAACACTATGGGTTTTATACTCCAAACATTTAGTTAAGGATGTTTACAACAATAAGGAAATAGTAATATCAGTTGAAAGTCCTTTGTTATTCTTAAGTGTGATAATGTTAGCTTGAATATGATAATGTTAGCTTGAATAGATTTTTCTGAACCTTGCATTGTGTCCCTATTTATATACAAACTCTTGGAGAGAGAATGAGTGATTTATCATTGTATGGTTGTGGTGCCTCTGTGGTTTAATGGTGTCACTAGGGGGTGGAGTGTGGGGCAAAGGTTTTTGCAAGTGGTCTAGTATAGTTTCTAAGTGCATTAAATATGGATGGGAGTATTTAATAGAAGTGGGATTGAGTGGTAGCGGTAGGTGGAATAGTGTTTTACTTTCCACCTACTCTTCCAGACATGTTGTAGGCATTTATCCAGACCTAAAAAGGGATGTAAATTCCCTTAATTGACCCTGAGATGATCTTGAGGTATGTTTTGACAATACCTTTCTGGGTTGAGAGATATATGACCTTAGAAGGACATTTTTTTCTAAATAAAGCCCATCTACAAGCATCAGACATGGTAGAACATCAGTGTTATGGTCTTTAAACTATATTAAAGAGACATGTTGGAATGAGTAAGACTTTTAGAATTATTAGGAGGCATTGATATTTGCTACAGTATCGTGGTCCTTTACCCATAACAGGTGTGGTATTTGGAGCCAAATAGCGGTCTGGCAGAGGTCTCAGGTGGACTCTAGGACCTCTGTCCTTGCATGAGTGGAGTAGATGTAATTTAGTATATTTCGAATACCAAGGGTCAAATGCAGTATCATCACCAATGGTGGGTAGTGGATTGCCTAGGAATGCACCTAAAAATAGAGTTGAACTTGTTTCTCTTCAAAGGAAGTTTTTCATGAAAGAGGTTAAGTTTGTTGCTCCTATTGATACGAGAGGTGGATCACATATCATCATCATCTAGATAAATAGTTTTCTAAGATGATTGGGGTCTTATTTGTGTGGGTTCCCTTCCTAGTTCATTCTTGATTTATGGGGAAACAAATGTTATGGGTGAGTGTTTCATTTGGTATCACTTTTCATGTTTTGGTTAAGACTGTTATAGATATGTTAATTTTTCATAAATTTCCTTTTTATGCTACGTTCTTTACTAAATATGATTTTGTAAATACATGCATCATTCTTATTCAAATTAATTCAAAATGATTGTGTTTCTTTATGTGGTTAATTCTTTGATTCTTATGATTTGATGATTGACTTAACTAGAATGATGATTACAAGTGAATTTTTAACCATTTGATTGAAAATGTTGGTTGATTTTATTGTTAAGGTGAAATTAATTTGAAAAATCATAATTGGCAAATTTCTTGAAGTCTATGGTATTGATTTATTTGAAAACATTCTACAGTATCACTTGATGCACATGATTATACTTATGTGATTGTTGCTTTTAGTGCTTAATTTGATCATGATCAAATTTCAAGTTCTCTTTGGTTTTAAAAGTTTCTATGGTCCATGTGTGAGATATTTATGTGTTTCAGGATATGAAAGAGTTGAAAAAGGACTGTTTACATGCATTGATAAGGGATACTATTAGAGTGATTACACCCGATTTTAAAATTCAAGTATTGTTCCATAAGTGACATCTAAGTCTGTGAAAATTCAATCGATGGAAAAATCCAAAATATGTTGAAAAATGGCCATAAGCCAAGAGCTTAACTAGAATAAAAAACAAGATAGGGCATAACTTTTCAAAATTGAAATTTCTATTTAGTTAGGATTCAAAATATTTTGAACAACATATGCTTGAAAGAGTAAAATGGTTAGAAACTATCATTTATTTGAGATCTACGGTTATTAATGAAATGATTATTTTTAAGCATAATTTGTAATAATTATATGATTTGATTATATGTATTCGTGATGATTTTATTTTTATAATTTCCAGATGAATCATTCCTTGATTAATATTATGAAGTTGCAAGAAATTGATTTGATGAGAATTTTATACCTTATATGTTGAATCCATTGAGATTTGGATTAGATATATTTCTAATTCATGTTTAAATCAATATTTAAAGGAAATCCTCGTTTCAAATCAAAATTTTCATATGTGCAGAATCACCCTTTACATTTTTGTGTTTGCATTTATATATATGTGTGTGTGTGTGTGTGTGAGAGAGAGAGAGAGAGAGTTATTGATATGATGCTTTGTATTTGCATATATATCAAACTTTGATAATTTCAAGTAAAATTTGAATGATTTTTTGCGCATTTGATTAATTCATACTTGTGTAATTGAGAGAATTGGATTTTTTGGATTCTTGTGTTTTTTAGTCCTTTCTAGACTTTTTAGTCCCTCACTTTGTGTCTGCTCTATTTTGTTCGCACGTTTAAAAATTGCCCCATTCGCATGGAAGGTTTTTTTGTTCGCATAAAAACCTAGTTTTTGATGTGATGTAGTTTAACTTGATTTCACATTAATAAATCTTCAATAATCATTTTTTACTGGTTATGTACTTGTTCCACAGTTATTCTAGGTTAGATACATCATCTTAGGTTCTTGATTTTTGAGTTTGGTGGTATATTGGTGATATTCGGGTTTTACATTTGGGGTTTTCATACCATTTGTCATTTTTACCCTAATTTTTCTCTTTATTCATGTTCTTCATCATATTTTTGTTTTGGTGAGAGGAAATATGCAAGCTGGGAAAGAGGTTAGGATTCTGAGTGGTCCAGATGAGACATCGCGAGAAAAAGAGTCACAATCGACTCACAACCTTCCAAACATCATAGACAGGGTCTGAGCGTCTCGATTCACATTCTAGTAGAAATTGTTGATGCCGCTAAGATTCTATTCACTAGATATGGTTTGCATATTATGGAGAGTTTCATGACACAAGCGGCTATCACATAGATGGATGTAGACTTATAACATCTTGAGAAATGTGAGGAGGGTCGATTTATGTTGTTTTTTATTGGAGTTACCGTGATTCACCATTCATTCATCCACATCATTCGATTAATGCTACACTTTTTCATGACTTCTATGCGAACATGATCACACCATCCTCAACTATCTATGTAGTACATTCAATTGTTCATGGTTTTGATATTTATCTCACTAGTGATGCTTTTTCTACTCATTTAGGTCTAAAGACTCATCTTGATAGTAATAATTTTGATGTCTGTTGTGAGGACGAGGTTACACATGATCGCCTAGCTCTTTTTGGCAGGATATAGGATTATTTAGGTGAGTTTTCTCTTTCGTCGGGATGATATGGATAAGAGGTATTAAATTATTCGTTTCTTGTTTGTTTACAATATTATGCCTAAATATTGCACCCAAGATCTCTCTTGTCACATTGGTAAGTTGATGTATCATATAGCGTATGAGGAGAAGATAAATTATCCAAAGCTAGTTATTCACGTGATGATGAGGTCATGAACCAATACAGGAGAGGAAGCATTGCCTAGTGGGAGATTAATCATTACGGGTTCCTCAATTGCTTATAGATGAGGTCGCTACCATTATTAGTGTTATTTTAAGTGTTATTTCATCTTTCTTCGTCATCCACTATGCACATCGACCACATAGACAACCCATTGATCCGTATGCACAGACACCAGATCCAGTCCCAGTTCTTCAACCTGCACATATTCTTGATCCATGAGCACATCAGGGTCAGAGAGCATTGATGGAATCTTAGTTTTAACATATGGGAGGTCAGTTTCATGAGATTAGATACGAGATGGCGGATTATCATACATACTTTATATAATGCTTCCATAAGATAGACATGAGTTGTCCATCTTAGGAACATATGTTATGTCACACCCCAAACCCAAATCCATTCTAATCATTTACTTTTGTAATAATTAAATCATATTCTTCAGCACATTTGAAATATTATTCATTTATCAACATTTTCATGTATAATATACATAATGAACATAATCATGCTCTCTATACCATAACATAAATAACATCAGAGTCATAATTAAGCGGACATGCAATACTATGATTAACTATTACAATTATCAAGTTAAACCACTCTAACTCAATATATACAATGTGTGAGTGTAGTAAAATACTGAGTGTGATAATGACTAAATCCCCATGTATAAACCCCAACTCTTTCTAACGGTGCAGCTCTCAAAATCACCGATCATATGGTATCCTAGCTGGCAGTGTACAAACCTGAAAATGTTTAATATAAACATTAAGCAATGAGCTTTGTGAGGTACTCCTTCCCTGCAATGAAGTAATAGTTCTATATCAAATCCGAGGATATGAAATCCAACTAATCCTACCCTTTATGGAAATAATAAATCCTGGAACATAAGTTCCAATAAATCCTTGTCATAAGACAAAACAAATCATTGGATATTTGTCCAATTCCAATCCAGGATCATAAGATCAAAACAATCCTGGATATTTAAATATCCAACTAAATCCCGAATACCGAAGTATTCAAACCAATCCTGGATAATTGAATATCCAAACAAATCCTGAATACCAAAGTATTCAAACCAATCCTCTCTTAGATATATAATTATATCAAACATATCATTTTCATATCAATATATGAAACAATCATAAGTACACTCACCTTGGCTACTTATAAGGCTTTTCCTTTTCCTTTGTTCGAAACTTTTTCAATCGACTCTTCTTCCTTCCCTATCATTCTTATAATATTAGTATCATCATAAGAATATTAACATTCCAAGGAATAACTTAAGCGTAACTCAATTGATAAGCATCATATGATTCCATTCAAATCATCTATTATAAATAAAGTTCTATCTAAATTCATGTTAAGATATTTAACATATCCAAATCATAGTCCAAACATACTTTAATTTCTTCTTGGTAATCCAATCCTTATAATATTAGGTTTTCAATACAAAAGGCGGCACATCATTTCAAGTTTTCTAGCGCAAGATATGCCTAGTTCTTCACTACCTCGCAAATCTGCCTTATAGGCCCCTCTATCGTTCAGTCAATTTCCAAGAATTTTCACAATTTTTATACATCATAACTTTTTATGATATTCCACCCGATTTCAATACACATTGAATGATACAATATTAAAGCTTCATAATTTTCAGAGTTCTTCTGCTATGTCAAAAGCTTTATCAAACTCAGGGTATATCCAGACGAATTACTTAAATAGCAACTATGTCACAACTTATAACCATCACCAAGGTCTAACCACAAGGATTTAAATTCTAATTTACAGATATGCTTTGCATATATGAGTCTATTTTAATCTTCAACTAGAATTGTACAATTTGAGTAAGTATACAAAAAGATATAGATGTTTGAATACACAAGGTTTCCAATCGAAGCAATATAAAGGGTTGGCACCTTCAACTTTCATTAAACTTGTATCTACCCATACATATACATCATGGTGGGAAAATTTAGTAAACAATTTATGATTTCTATCATTTCAATCACTAATACACAAAAATATAACAATATTCATGGATAGAATTACTTTAGGGACTTTTATGTAATTTTCAATTGATTTTTCTCAAATTTTTTCCTCACTTTCTTCTTCCTAAACTTCTCGATTCTCTTTCTTCAATCTCTAACTCTCTCATGGCTGAATTTCTGAAGGAGGAGGTTATTTCAAGGGTTTAAAGTTGACCAAACCATCCTCCCCTTCCAATCAATAAAATCATAACACATGGTGTACTAATAAGACAAAATGCCACTTAACAAATGGACATATTTGCCCTTGTTTCGTAATTTTAGCACAATTCCTTACTCGAACCTCTGTTTTACATACCGTTTAATGTGTTACAAACTTAATTCATATATATACAACTATATGGTTTTCACCTCAAGTCAATTGTTATATTATAAGGGTCAAATCTAGTCTCCAAGATGAATATTCCTACTAAAAACATAAAAAAAATTGTGTTTGTAACTAATTCGGTATTTCAAGATTTATGAAAGTATGATTAGAGTAGACATAATAACTTAACATAGATATAATAATAACCCATTATACATATCACATAAGGCAAGCATGATTTAAACATAATTTATCATAATTATATTCGAGTTGTCACAACTCTCCCCCCGTTAGAAAATTTCGTCCCCCGAAATTGACATACCTTGGTTATTCAAATTAAACAAATACGGATAACGCATTTTCATGATATCCTCACTCTCCCATGTACATTCTTCCATGGAATTCCTTCTCCAAATAACTTTCATAAGTGGGATCACTTTGTTTCTCAATATTTGTCCCTTTCTATCCACGATAGAAAATGGTTCTTTCATATATCTCAAGTCTTCCTTCAACTCAATAGGTTGTTCCACCAATACAAGTGAAAGATCCACTACATAATTTCTCAACATAAGAACATGATAAACATCATCTAATCGGGCTAACTCCGGTGGTAATGCTAACTTGAAGGCAACCATTCCGACTTTCTCAAGAATTTTATAAGGTCCAATGTAGCATGGACTTAATTTCCCTATCTTTCCAAATCTCTTAACTCCCTTCCATGGCGCTATCTAAAGAAACACATAATCCCCTTTCAATAATTCAAAATCTTTCCACCGTTTATCCGCATAACTTTTCTGTTTGCTTTAAGTTATTCTCATTCTATCTTGAATAATCTTCACTTTTTCAGTAGTGACTTCAATCAACTCTGGACCCTCTATCTTCCTTTCACCAACTTCACCCCAATATACTGGTGTACGACACCATCTACCATACAACGTTTCACATGGTTCCATACCAATAGTAAATTAAAAACTACTGTTATATGCAAATTCTATCAAAGGCAAATATTCATTCCAATTACCTTTGAAATCAAGCACACAAGCTCTAAGCATATCCTCCAAAATATGTATGGTTCTTTCAGACTGCCCATCTGTCTGAGGATGAAAAGTTATACTAAACTTTAAGTTAGTACCCATAGAATACTGTAAACTATCTCAAATTCTGGATGTAAAAGCAGGGTCCCTATCTGAAACAATAGAAACAGGTGCTCCATGCAATCGAATAATCTGATTAATATACAATCTCGCATATCTATAAACTGTATATAAAGTTTTGACTGCTAGAAAATGAGCTGACTTGGTCAATCTATCCATCACTACCAAAATCAAATCTGACCCCTTTTGAGATCGAGGAAGCCCAACCACAAAATCCATTGTTACATGATACCATTTCCATTTCGGTATTGGCAATGGTTGAAGAAAAACTGTAAGTTTCTAATGTTCCACTTTCACTTGTTGACATATAAGGCACTTAGCAACAAAATCATCTATTTCATTCTTCATATTATTCCACCAATAATGCTCCTTCAAATCCCTATACATTTTAGTACTACCAGGATGTATAGTATAAATGGAATTATGACCTTCATCTAAAAAAAATTCTTTTAATCCATCCACATTAGGCACACATAATTGTTGCTTATATAATAAAGTTTCACCATTAGCAATACAAAAATTATCAGACTTACCATCTCCGACATCTTGTCATTTCTTCTTAAAAAATAGATCCTAACTTTGCAATATCGAATACGGGTAGCTAACAAAGGCCTCACACTTACATGAGCAAAGAATCTGTCCCCATCTACTAACTGCAATTCCACCCCCATCAATCTTAACTCCATAATCTGAGAAACTCTAGCACATCGAATACAATATAACCTACTCGAAGCCTTTCTACTTAGAGCATCTAATACTATATTTTCCTTCCATGGATGGTAGTGAATTGTACAATCATAATATTTAATCCATTCCATCCATTGTCCCTACCTCAAATTCAACTCCTTCTGAGTAAATAAATAATTCAGACTTTAATGGTCACTAAATATTTCACATACTTCACCATAAAAATAATAACACCACAATTTTAGAGCAAACACAATAGCAACAAGTTCTAAATCATGCGTAGGATAATTACATTCATGTGTATCCAACTGCCTAGAAGCATAACCAATAACTTTACCATGTTGTATAAAAATACATCCCAACCCCTGATGTGAAGCCTCAGTATAAATAATAAAACCATATCCACCATGTGTAATAGTAAGAACGGGTGTGGTTACCAACCACTTTTTCAACTCTTCAAAACTATTTTCATAATCAGAATTCCATTCAAACTTGACATCTTTTCGGGTTAATTTAGTTATTGGCAGGGCAATCGAAGAAAATCCCTTTATAAATCTCCTATAATTGTCATACACAGAAAATTCCTCACCTCAATCATATTATTGGGCCTCTCCCATTTTATAATAGCTTTTACTCTCTTTAGATTAATACATATATCATCCCTAGAAATAACATGGCCTAAAAATACAACTAGTTATATCCAAAATTCACACTTGCTAAACTTAGCATACAACTGCTTTTGTTTCAACACATTCAAAACAGTTTTGAGATTCTTTTCATGTTCAACCATATCATGTGAGTAAATTAGAATATCATCAATAAAAACTATCATTAATGAATCGATAAAGGGATATAGTACCCGGTTGATAAGATTCATAAATACAGCTGGAGCATTAGTCACTCCAAAAGGCATCACCAAAAATTCAGAATGATCATACCGAGTACGAAAAGTAGTTTTAGAAATATTGTTATCCTTCACTCTCAACTGATGGTAACCTGATCACAAGTCTATCTTTGAAAACACTTTATCATCCTGCAACTAATTAAGCAAATCATCTATACGAAGTAAAGGGTACTTGCTCTTAATTATAGCTTTATTCAGTTGCCTATAATCAATACACAAATGCATGGTACCATCTTTCTTTTTCACAAATAAGACTTGTGCACCCTATGAAGATACACTAGGTTATATAAACCCCCCATCAAGTAAATCCTGCAACTGAATCTTGAGTTCTTTCAACTCAACAGGTGCCATTTTATACGGTGCCATAGAAATTAAGGTTGTCCTCGGTGCCAATTCTATACTAAAATCAACTTCTTTCTCTAGAGGTAACCCAGGAAATTCACTAGGAAACACTACTAAAAAATCCTGTATAATAGGAACATTGACAAATTGTAAAGCCCCCTTCCTAGTGTCAAGAACATATGCAATAAAATCCTCACAACCCTCACTCAACAATTTCCTCGTCTGAATAGCAAAAATGATGCAATTGGGAACAATTTTACGTTATCCCATAAATTTAAATTTAGACTCACCAGGCATACTAAAACTAAATTCCTTATGGAAACAATAGATGCATGATATTTAAATAACATATCTATTCCCAGAATTATGTCAAAATCAGATTTATCCAATGGAAGTAGATCTATAACTGTATCTCTAACCCCCACAATCATAACACGATCACGAAAAACATATTCAGCTACAACCATATCTCCCATAGGCATATAAATACCTAAGCCCACATCTAAACGAGTACATAGTATATTCAGATATATAGCAAAAAGCATAGGACACAAAAGAATGTATGGAACGAGGATCAATCAAAACATAAGCACTTCTATTAGTAATAGAAAGTGTACCTATCACCACATCTAGAGTAACTTGAGCCTCTTTCATCATAAAGACTCGTCGCCTCTACCCACACTTTTCACTCCACTGCCTGAAGGTAGCACTCTGATTACTGCTTCACTAGGTGGTGCTAGAGTCTTTACTAACTACGGACAATTCTTCTTAACATGCCCCACTTGATGAAAATAGTAGCATTCCATTCCCTTAAGCTTAGGATACTCGAATTTACAATGCCCCTCAGCTTGTAACAATAATCGTCGGTGCCTCACCTCTTCCTGACCTCCTAACTAAACTAGAAGATCCTCCATCCTTGTTATCTCTACCAAATCTCCCCTGACCTTTACCACTATCTCCACCACCTCTATGAAATTTATGAGGTTCCATCTTAACACTTTCACCCTTACCTACCTTACACTGAGATGAGTCGAATCTACTTTTCTTAAAACTCTCTCTACTCGCCACCCCTTGGTTCAGTTGCCTTTCTACTATCATGGCTTTATTCACCAAAGAAGAATAATCTTCTAACTCATAAGTCTCCACTCAATTTTTGAATAGGCCAAACCTATCCCTCTTGGAGCTTATTACATTTATCTTCCTCATCCTCTACATATTTAGTAGCCAATCTAGACAAAGTTATAAATTTAGCCTCATACTCCCTCATAGACATTTTCCCTTGGGTCAAATTTATAAATTCCCTCACCTTCTCCCTCCTATAAACTTTAGGATAATACTTAACATACAAAGCTTTAATAAATTTAGCCCATGTAACAACATCAAGACCTTCCATCCTGGGCACCAAATGGTTGTTGGCTTCCTACCAATATTTACCCTCACCTTTCAGTCTAAACATAACCAAATTAAATTTCTAGTTATCTGGAACTTTCATCGCTGCAAAGATAGTCTCTAGATCTCTAACCCACATCTCAACTTATGTCAGTTCAAGTGACCCTGAATATTCTGTAGTATTCAATTTTAGGATCTTTTCATACATGGTGTCTTTAATTTCCTTCCTTGCCTCTTTCTCAATTCTGGCTACAGTCTTTGATTCCAGATATTTAGTTTGTTGTTCTTCTATTAATGCCATATTTCTTTCATGTTGTTCTGCTATCCTCATCATTGCTTGTGTCATTATTTGCATCTCTGTACGTTACTCATGCTCTCTAGCACAGCCTACAACACTCTGCTTGAATTCAGTATCCTTTGTATGAGAAGCTACTCCCTCTTCTCTATGTTGTTCATTCCCAGATTTTATCTGTAATTATATGTAATACAACAAAGTTCTAATAACCAACATAAACATTTTATAATACAAAATTATTGGTTAGTACATAAATGATTCAATAATATCAATCAAACCAATAACTGCCATCTAACTGTCACACACATCCAAAATGTATAACCTAGACGCTGTGATACAACTAATAGTCACACCCAAAACCCAAACCCAAATCCACTCTAATAATTTATTTTTGTGATAATTAAATCATAATTTTCATCCCATTTGAAATATAATTCATTTATCAACATTTTCATTAATGAACATAATTCGGCTCTCGGTACCATAACATAATTAACATAAGAGTCATCATTACGTGAACATGCAATACTATGATTACTTATTACAGTTATTAAGTTGAACCACTTTAACTCAATATATGCAATGTGTGAGTGTAGTAAAATCCAGAGTATGATAATGATAAAACTCCCATGTTTAAACCCCAGCTCTTTCTAACGGTGCAACTCTCAAAATCACCGATCATATGGTATCCTAGCTGGCAGCGTATAAATCTGAAAATGTTAAATATAAACATTAAGCAATAAGCTTAGTGAGGTACTCCTTCCCTACAATGAAGTAATAGTTCTATATCAAATATGTGGATATACAATCCAAACAATCCTACCCGTTATGGTAATAACAAATCCTGGAACATAAGTTCCAAAAAATCCTGGTCATACAACAAAACAAATCAATGGATCTTTGTCCAATTCCAACCCTAAATCATAAGATCCAAATAATCTTGGATAGTTGAATATCCAAACAAATCTTGAATACCGATGTATTCAAACCATCTTGGATAATTGAATATGTAATAAAATCCTGAATACCAAAGTATTCAAACCAATCCTGAATAATTGAATATCCAAACAAATCTTCAATACCAAAGTATTGAAACCAATCCTGGATAACTGAATATCCAGACAAATCCTAAATACTGAAGTATTCAAACCAATCCTAGATAATTGAATATCCAAACAATACCGAAGTATTCAAAACAATCCACTCTTAGAGCTATAATTATATACAATAAATCATTCTTCATAACTATATATGGAACAATCATAAGCACACTCACGTTGTCAACTTATCATTCTTTTCCTTTTCCTTTTCCTTTTCCTTTTCCTTTTCCTTTTCCCGACACTTGTTCAACTAGTTCTTCTTTCCTTCCTATCATTCTTACAATATTAGTATCATCATAAGAATATTAAAAATCCAAGGAATAACTTTAGTGTAACTCAATTCATAAGCATCATATGATTCCATTCAAATCATTTATCATAAATGAAGTTCTATCTAAATTCATGTTAATATATCTAACATATCCAAATCATAGTCTAGACAAACTTTAATTTCTTCTTTGTAATCCAATCCTTATCATATTCGGTTTCCTGCACAAAAGACGGTACATCATTTCAAGTTTTCTAGAGCAAGATATGCCCATTTCATCACAACCTGGAAAATCTGCCTCGTAGGCCCCTCTATCGTTCAGCCAACTTCTAAGAATTTTTTAAAATTTGTATACACCATAACTTTCTATGATATTCCACCCAATTTCAATACACATATTTAGTAATATAATATTAAAGTTTTATAATTTTCAGAGTTCTTCTGCTATGTCAAAAGATTTATCAAACTCACGGCATATCCAAACGAATTACTCAAATAGCAACTATGTAACAACTTACAACCATCACCAAAGTCTAACCATGAGTATTCAAATTCTAATTTATGGATATGCTTTTCATATATGATTACATTTTAATCTCCAACTATAATTACTCAATTTGAGTAAGTATACAAAAATATATAGAAGTTTGAATACACAAGGTTTCCAATCGAAGTAATATAAAGGGTTTACACCTTAAACTTTTTTTAAACTTGTATATACCTATACATAAACATCAAGGCGTGAAAATTTAGTAAACAGTTGTTGATTTATATCATTTTAATCAGTAACACAAAAAAATATAACAATATTCATGGATAGAATTACCTTATGGACTTTTATGTAATTTTCTATTGATTTTTATCAATTTTTCTCCTCACTTTATTCTTCCTAAACTTCTCGATTCTCTTTCCTAAAGCTCCAACTCTCTCATGGATGAATTTACTGAAGGATTAGGTTATTTCAGGGGTCTAAAATCATCCAAACCAGCCTCCCCTTCCAACCAATCAAATCATAACACACGGTGTACTAATAAGACCAAATACCACTTAACGAATGAACAGATTTTCCCTTGTTTCGTAATTTTAGCATAACTCCTTACTCGAACCTCTATTTTACATATTGTTTATTGTGTTATAAATTTAATTCATATATATACAATTATATAGTTTTCAACTCAAGTCAATTGTTATATTATAAAGGTCAAAACTAGTCTCCAATATGAACATTCCTACCAAAAACATAATTTTTTTTTGTGTTTGTAACTAATTCGGTATATCATGATTTATGAAAGTATGATTAGACTAAACGTAATAACTTAACATAGATACACTAACAACCCATTATACATGTCACATAAGGTAAGCATGATTCAAACATTACTTATCATAATTATATTGGGGTTGTCACATATTACCTTTTTTGTTGAGTACTTGAGGAGATTTGAGTTTGTTTATGATTTTATTATTATTCCACCACTAGTTACTCCTCCTCCTCCACATGTTCCACCCGTGGATGATGATTATGAGGATGACGAGACTGATGATGATGAGCACGTTGGTATGTCAGACAAGGATTATATATTTCACGTCTTTCTCTATTTCTTTTTATCTCATTTGATAGTATCGTTTGTGGTACTTTGATACATTTGGTCTTTATTTGGATATTTACCATTTTTATTGATACTTGGATAATTTTTTATAAGATTTATGGATATTTTGTTAGTTTTATGGATTATCTTGTCTTATTCATATTTTTATGATCATATTGATATATACATATCTGATTCATGATTTCATTTTGCGTCGTAAATTGATTGTCTATCACATATCCTGCTTTTATACTTTTTTCTTAATACCATTCATCTTCTAGTTCTATCTTTTGATATTCATATTCTTATTACTCTTGATTAATTTATATATTCTTATGTCTTCTTACCTTGATATATCTTTAGTATTTCACATGATTTACTAGCTTTTGCTTCTCTAGTTTTATTTATCATCATGATCTTACTTTATTACCATGAAATACCTAGTGTCTATGATTATTTATTTTGTTGACTATTCGTGTCAAAAGAGGGGAGAAAAAAAATATTTTCCTTGCCAAAAAGGGAGAAAAAGTCTTCCAAAAAGGGAAGAAATATCTAAAATGTGGGTATATGACTTGTAGGAGGAGATATATTAATGTTTTATTCATTGATACGGAATGAATATGGTATATATCACATGATTCAGATGATTTATATCCTATCTATCTCTTTGATATCATTTTGATTTTTCAGAGTATTCCCGCGCGCAGGAGAAGTTCCTTTTTGTGCATTCTTGCTTGCGTGACTCTATTTGTTGTTTCATGTTGTTGACCCACCATTTCAGAACCGACTATTAATGTGTCATTCGTAAATTGGAATCAATTATGTATTACTTCCTACTATTCTTATTATATGGATAATGCGTAGTGGGTTTGGTAGGGGTAATCAAGAGTAATTTGGATTTGGGGGCTTTGATATGGAATATACAAAGTGGGAGATTAAAAATGAAATTTTTTGTATTGTATATAAAAGTCTGCTAAATTTCTTTATAAAATATTTGAGACGTTAGGTCTTTTGAGTTATATAGACTCGATACATTTGAGTAAGGCACGGTTGTTCTGTTTATAGACCATTGAAGA
The DNA here is from genome assembly GCA_949130495.1 of Sambucus nigra. Lineage (NCBI taxonomy): Eukaryota > Viridiplantae > Streptophyta > Magnoliopsida > Dipsacales > Adoxaceae > Sambucus > Sambucus nigra. The sequence goes on along the minus strand of OX422213.1, from coordinate 16,526,901 downwards.
TTGAATATCATGCAAGTCGCTGAACAAATTACAAGACGTTTGTTGCACACATGTATTGGAAATTATATCCTTTTGGTCATTTAGTAAATAGATATATGTCTACACACATGTGCAGGATACTTTCAAAAATGAGTGCGTGTTTTAAAAATAGGTTGTACAAGTGCAATTTTTACTCAGAGGTAAAAATCATTTTTTGGGTAGTTGACATTTTATTTTATGCAACTTAAGGGCATTTTGAGCAAAACATCCTTTCACCATTATCAGGGTCAAATTAAACCCATGCGCATGACCAGTTTGCACGACATTATTTTCCCTGTGCGCATAATATTGCCTCAATTTCAACACTGAATGAATTCGTGTGCACGCCAAAAGTCAACTACGAGCACATCGTAGCTCAATTTTAAAAATTTCCTATAGATAGGATATTTTCCCTCCCATTTGAAAATATTAGAAAACCTCACAATTGAAAAAGCTCTCTGAGTTTATTTTTTAGGTTGAGAGTTATCCTTGCGTCTCTATTTTCCAAACTTCACTTATTCGCTCCAAAACTATTTAAGTCTTGATATTTGGCTTTTATGAGTGAATTGAGAGTAATTTTGTTCCATATCTTATTTAGCCTATTCAATTCAGTCAATTACATTTTGAATTTCATGATCTACTACTCCTAGATCTAAAATCGGAGGCATTTTGATTTGTTGGAGGAGTTAAGGTATGGCATGATTCCAAGGAGGAGATTGGAGTTCCTCACTAGCATCATGG